>CM077030.1:112873647-113498647 GCA_039090855.1 Macrothele yani | reverse complement strand
TGGTGTAAATATGACATGGATGTTAAGTCAGATAATATCCGAAAACTTGAAGAAAATTTCGTCGTCCTGGAGAGGGAATCGGACCCGCGTCTCCCGCATAGCGTCCGAGTATGCTAACCACTACACCACCCAGAACGACTAAGTTTCAGGTTTTCGATGAATTTGAATATAACATTCACAGGATTCGCTGCTCGAAGCAACCGGCATTCATACATAGCGAATCGGGAGGGTTTTGAATTCATTCCCGTGATTGCCCACGCGTGCAGAATATCAAGGACAATGAAAATTTTGAAGTTTTCTGAACTGAAGGTTTACATAGTGTGCAGTGAAAAATATTAAAGGATTTACAACCCAACCATGTATATATATTTCTTCAAGGGAAATTTATTTCCCATCCATCCAACAGAAGAAATAATTAGTATATCAAGTAATAACTTTGAACGTATCCATCTCCTTACACGGATTCCGTAACAAACAAGCTGCAATGTAGTTGCATAGAATTTAAATCTCCAGTATACTAGCGCCACCCACTGACAAAATTAGGAAGCGCAAACGCAATCTAGCCAGAGGGTCTCACTATTTATTGAACAACTCATATATTATTAATATTAATGCAATTTATTTAATAAAGTTACATGCTGGGCATTTTGCTCTGAGTGTGAATTTATTTGTGTTTAACGTATCAGCATGCTTCTTTGCTGGTTCGACGTATTGAAGAAATACTAATCGAACATAAATACATTTTTCATAAAGCTGAGCTTCGGGATCTATTCTCGTCTTGCGTTGAATCCGCCACGTCATTGAACAAGTTACTGTACTCTGCCATTCCTCCGCCATCGCTATTCTGCGTATTTCCTTCTCACAAAGTCTAAGAATTATATACTGGAAACTTCTTTCTCCTTGACTGAATGTGTTCACTACATGGCAACTTAATGCTAGAAAATACGACGAACTTCACACGCGGAGAGTTCTCGTAAAGTCGCTAACATAGAAGATCATGGACGATATGTTTCAAAAAATAAATTAGTAAATAAATTAGTAAATAAATAGATAAGAAAACTAATACTGAAGGATACAAACACGATTGTGTTTGATAGTCATTTTTCATCATTTGGAAATGCATTTGACTTCACATTAGCAGGGTTTCATACTAGCCTTGGGTACAAAGTAAACCAAAATTGCGACAAATAAAGAGTACCTCCCACATTTGGGCGCAGCCTTTTCAAACCAGCCCCTCATTGCAAAAATAGAAAACAATTTAGTGATTCAATATCCACTGTACTCGCTTTGTATTTCCTCATGAGGTTTCTCCATGTCCCTGATATTTAAAAAAAAAAAAAAAAAAACCTTGGTCCAAGATATCAGAGTAATCTTTGAGTGGGTTTGTGATGATGGCTCTCAAAATCTTCTCTCCGGGTATAACAAGAAAAATTGGGACGTAACTTACTGCACTTCTCTTCTTCCTTTTTTTTTTTTTTTTTTTTGTACGTGATACTATACATTAAGAAGGTGCGAAAATGACGTGCACATTTATATCTGTACTGTACAGAATCAGAAAGGGCATACCATTATTGTGAGTACATTCACTAGCGATTAAAGTGAAACGTATGTCTTTCCAAAATGTACGTTGTCATTGATGCATGGGTGTGCGAGAGACCGTTGTTTACCGTATCGCAAAGATGAAAACAAATCAGATATTACCGGGATTAAAGCATCTTTCTGTCAAAAAACTTTCTGGCTGAATTTTGATCGGATTTTATTAACGTTCTACTTTTTGATTTAGTTTAATCTTTGTAAAAAATAATCGCAAAAGTTTGTATAAGGTTTAGCATATACTGTCCCTCCCTTTCTCTTCCAACTTTTCTCATGTGGTAATGAAAAGACAGGCGCCAATCGTCGAAGTCCTCATTAATTGGAAACTTATAAAAACATTGTTCCACGTGAGTATGAAAATGTATTGCACGTTTTGTTATGTAACTTATCATTTTTATGAATTTCAAATAAATCAGGTCCACGTAATGTGGAGCGCTGAGGAATTCCACAATTTATTTGTTCACGTGAACTAGAGTATATTATTAATTTAGTAATTCCGTATGCAGGAAAAATTTGGCATATTATGCCATATACATCGCCTTTTAAGGAAAAGGTTCAGGTGATAATCAAAAGGAATAGTCACAGCCGTAGTCAAGTTCAAAATAATAGTTAAGCGAAGAGAAATGCGTTGAAGACAGGTTAAGTTGGCATAACCTATTAAAAAGCACCAAATAAATAAATAAATAAAAATATGGCCTCATTAAAGTGAAAAAATACTGAAACTCAAACTTTTGAGATCAGTGCTTACAGGATACGGATTTTTTCGCCACTCATTTGCAATACGCTGAAAATGAAATGTGTTGTCTATACATGCTTTTACATGTAGTGAATCATGCAGGCTGTAATTCCACTGCCTTTCTCTCATTTCGAATGAGTCCAGGAACAGAATCCGCTCGGTAATGAGACAAAACATACAGTTAAGCTTTCGTGTTCTTGAATCATTTCTTACACTCAAGCTTTCATGTTCTCGAGTCATTCCGTACAATTAAGCGTTCATGTTCTTGAATCATACCGTATATTTAAGCTATCATGCACCTCAGTCATTTCGTACACTTAACCTTTCATGTCCTTGAGTAATTCCGTTCACCTCACCTTTCATGTTATAGGATCATACCGTGCACTTAAGTTTCATACTACTGGGTCTCATTCCGTATACTTCAGTTTTCACGTTCTTGAGTCATTTCGTACGCTTAAGTTTTTGAGATGAGATAAAAGAATTATACTAACTGGAGTATTTTACGTACGCCTTGTGTGGTCCAACATTTCTTAAGGCCAATGCATACATGCAACAGCTTTTTAATTTATATCACTCGTGAGTATTTTATTTCACAGATATGATACCAAATACGTATCAAACAGAGTGATCATTCAGTGTGTGTGCAAAATAACCCCATTAATACTGCATTTCATACGTCGATAGTTCAAGTGAAAACATCAAAAGGGACAAGCAAACAGGAAGTATATCATTGATAGGTTATGATGCGACAGATGACGCTCTTGGTCGTGCTGCTGAGTGCGATGTCATTATAAGGAGCCAGAAGAACGATGGTTTCGGGTAGAGAACGCTGAACTGTAGAAAACAGCAATAATGATTAAACCCTGGACCAATCATTTTCTTTCAGTGAGCCATTAAAAAAATGTTGCTATCCAAGACGTCAAACCCCACCACGGAAGATTTAAAGTGGCTCCTATCAGAGAAAAGTAATGTTGACTCTGCTTTGAGAAAATAAGGCAATCCTTCGCAAGTGTTCCACGCATTAAATGACGAATATCAGAAGTGAGCGGCACTGCCTACTTCTTAAGAGCCCTGTATATACGAACCAAACCTTTTGGCCTTACAAGCGGAGGAGTGGCGTATACTCTAATTTAGCTTACATTTTTTAGTTCCCCTTCTCCTTATACAAATTTTGGTTTATTTTGGTAAACTTTTTCATCTGAAAGCTACATTTTCTCTCTCGACGAATTTGTGATTTGTCAACCTGACGACAAGTCAAAAGGGTAATGACGTACGCCAAAAGCAGAGTTGTGTCTTGAAATGTATCCGGGGATTTGCAGCAGAGGGGATTTTGTAGCAGAAAGATGATTTGATTTGTACGACACTTTACAACGTCTTGCTTTGAAACAAGTCGCTCTCTTGTTTGTTAAACGCTGGAGATATTTACGATTATATTGTTTCGAAGCAAGACGTTGTAAAATATTGTGCAATGCTAAGTATCAAACAAATTAAGTAGCGTGTATTTCTGAATGAGAGAGGATTGTACTGTATATTTTTGCATATATTGTGCGACCAAGTTATTTGATAATGGTGTGCCATACTATGTCTTGACGAGTGGAAATAAAAAAACTGAAAACTGTAAGATTTTGTTAAAAGGTTTTGAACCGTTATGGTGTGTTCCGTTACTGATTATTGTCAATTAAGAACTGTGACGAAGTTAAGCTATCCGGAACACAACTAAAACGATTCAGCTAAAGAGATTCAAATAAGACATTTCGGTAAGCTTTACAGTGATACAAATTGCGGCAGCAGGTTTACGCTTTAGCCAGAAGAGTGCTTTACTGCGAAATTAATGTAAGGGTGTTGGTTCGAACCATAAACATTTATCAAGTAAAACAAATATTGTTGTCATAAAACACGAAACCCGACAGAGGTTGTTTTAGCTATAATGCGATCAACGCTCCTGTGACTCTTGCGACTATTCAGGAGCAGTATTTTGAAGTACACCCCGGTCCTCCTTACTCCAGGGCCTGACATCAAGTGATTTCCATTGTTTTCGCTCACTCAAGGAGGCATTGACAGGATAAACCTTTTCTTCTAACTGCAAATTGGGACAAGCATTTCAGGAGTGATTGCTCACGAACCCTGTGAATATTGGGATGGTGCAAATGAAATGTCCGGCAAACAACCAGCACACATGGACGGCGAGAACGGAAAAGTAGGACAACTTACCTAGGCAAAATAATCCCCCTCGGCATCGACATTTAGTTGTAATCTGTCCAGCAACGCCATGATCCCGGAACGAAAAGAATCTTGTTGTAGGAACCCGAAGAATTCATCAACTGCACGTTGAACCTCGTTGTCTGTCGGGAACTGTTTCCCGGACAGGAAGTGATCCAGGTGTCGAAGCAGATGATAGACTGTCGGAGACAAGTCCAGGAAATAGGAAGGATGAGGCTGTATCATAGCCTAATAATCCCCCTCGGCATCGACATTTAGAAAATGCTGACACTAAGTGCCCTGGCTATGAATCATAGCCTAAGGCACTTAGTGTCAGCATTTTTCGTTTCGTAGGACGGGCATTGTCCTGGAGAAGAATAACACCATGTCTGTTGACCAAAGCCGGTTGTTTCTGCAGCAATGCAATTTCAGGTGTATCTGGTGTAATTCAGCACAATAACGTTCTGCAATGATGGTTTGGCCTCTTGCCAAGAAACTCCAATGAATTATCCCGGCTGTGGAACACCAGACAAGGAGCATCATCTTCTTGGTGTGCAGGAGTGGCTTAGTATGCCGTCCAGCAGGCTGTTCCTTGCTTAAACATTGTGCAGATCGCTTCCGATTATCACAAAGGAGCCACTTCTCGTCGCAGGTGTCGATTCAATGCAGTAAATGTTCCTGTTTATTCCTGGCAAGCCGCGACGTGCAGACTTCCAAGCGCCTAGTCTTGTTAGCAGTTGTCAACTCATGCGGCAGCCAAATGTCCAGATTTTTGACCTTACCCAGCGCAGCCAGACGCCAAACAACTGTCGTGTGGTGGACACCTACCTCTGCCGCTCTCTCACGACACGTTTTTTCGGGGGTCCGCTTCAACCACACGTAACAGAACATCGTCAGAAACAACAACAAGTCGGTGACCACGAGCTTGGTTTTGCAGGTCTGTATCTTCGCTTCGAAACTTCATAAACAATCGCCGAACGGTTCGTTCGTTGGCTGTATTCTCCCCAAACTCTTTGTTAACGTTTCGTGTGGCAATTCCTGCAGAATGGCTCAGTTTAAATTCCCACAGGAAGATGACTCTCGAATTCGGCGTCTGCATGTTTCCTTTGCAAGCCACGTTACGTCCAAACAAACCAAGCGTGAACCTTGTTCTTCACACACGTTTTAGCTATTTATAGTAACTATGTGACGTAATATCCACAACACCTGTGGGCGGTTCCATTCCGCTGTGGTGGGGGGCCTGTCTCCACTGCTCGTTCGCGCCAAACATTTCATTCGCACCAACCCAACATTTTCTGGGGCGGAATCCGTGCGTTAGTTTTGCGAAGATGAATGCGCATTTCAGTATACATGAGTTTGTGAAAAGGGGAATGCATTCGCTTTCTAAAGCATGGAAAAACCTTCATTCTTTACACTTTTGTTTTTTTAATTTAAAGCACACACGTATATTTAAAAATGCTTAAGATTATTATGTCGGTAAAGATCAGCATTATTGTTCAACGCAATAAGCCTTCACACACGCATGTTTCGTATATTTGCGGTTTAACGTGCAGATTTAATAAAGCAATTTAGTTCGGGGTCAAGTAGGATCCACATGAGGCATCATACATTATTTTCGAGTCACAAAATGTCTACACATTTCAACTTCTCACTATGAAGGAAGATTATTTGGCTCTCTAAAGACCTGTACTTTAAGCTTATTTATCCGTAGCAGACCCACATTTTCATTTTCCTCTTTATGCTGGAACCTCAAAAGATCATAATTTTTAAGTGGGCATCATTCCTTTTCATATCTGTAAGACATCTACAAAGCCTGGCCGTTCAAAATATTAATCATGCAAAAACATTTTGAAATGTTAGTCTTACATGCTGATTTTTCAGGAAAGAGACCTGAGAAACGATATTTTTCTATTTTAGAAGCGTGCGTTTCAAGCTTCAGGAAGAACAGTTTTAAGTATGGAATTTTACGTTAGCACGCCCTATGACCAGATGATAAAAGTACTTAATAATCTAAATTCATAAACGCTTTCTCGTTTGCTAGGCAATTTGGGATCTAAAAAAAGGGGGTAACCCCAATTATTGCCTTCTAAAGAAACATGCATTTGGAAATGCAAATCATCGTAATCAAATTTTGTGGGGGAATCTTGGAGCCCAAAACGAATGATCATCGGACTTCTTTGATGGTTTCTTCAGTAATGAAACATCGCTTGAATGCAGTTTCATTGGCAAGACAAGTGAATTCTTGAGGAATTATCGCTGATGAATTCTGGAAAATTAATTTGTGCAGCAGAAAGCAATAACGGTCATTTATCTAGTTGTTCCATCGTTTGATGAACCAGTAGGATGATTCCAAACTGAACTCATGTACTGACATAATCTAAGCATTAGGACATCCGAAAAAAATAATTACGACAGTTTTTTGAAAACGTCAAAGGCAACTCAGAAACTTCATGAAGGAAATGCCTTAAAGCAATTATAAAATACAGGGAAATAAACGAAAGTTACTAAATTTTAAATCTATTCTTTCATTACTGAGCAATTTATAGGAAATTTAAAACAAAATGCCAATTTCGAGAGTGAAGAATTGTGCTATTTCTATTCAAGATATTTACTTTAGAATTAAAACATACGCTTTACAGCTTTTTGTTCTAAATAAAGCGCAGGAAGTGAAAAGAGGCTATGTTTTGAATTAATTTACTCCTTCTGTGATTGAAACATACAGAAAATAAATTAATTAAAATACCGAGTACTGATTACAGGCAGCATAATTTCACAGATGATTTTGTTTTTAATTTTGTTCAAGAAACACGTCTTGAAACTAAATGCACGTTATTAAAGCTTTAGTCCAAAACATATTGAAAAAAAGCAGGCGAGGAGTGGAGAAAAATAAATTAGTTATCATGCTGTACATTTTTCAAATTTCACATGTGCAAAACGTTGACAATATCTGAGATGTCGCTTTGTTTGGCACAGATGTAAAATGAAGAAAACTGTTAAATTGCCTTTTCAACATTTTAGCCACTTCTTACCTTTTATTCCATAGCATTTTATCATATTAAACAACTTATTCGTGGGAACTCGGTCCAAAGTCTTTCCAAAGTCAATTAATTTTGTGCATAGATAGATTCTGATTCATTCCTTGAAACTCTGCTATTTCTCTCCAAGTAAAAATATGTATATTATCGCGCTACACTCTGCATGCCTGAAGCCACTAGTTTTTTTAGTATTTTTCCAGATTTTCCTTCATGTTTCTCAGCGTATCTTAAAATACGATCCAACAAACTTCTCAAATAAAGCTCATTAACGAGACGCCGTGGTTGTTATCGCACTCCTTTCGGTTCCGTTCATATACCATGTCGTATTATAACGCACTGGGTGACATGACGTAGATGACGTACTATTGAGGTGACGCATGAGTCAAATCGACAATGAAGCAGCCATAAGCTTGCCGGCGTAGTTCAGTTGGGAGAACAGTCGCTGAGGAATAGGAAGACGTGGTTTCGAAGTCACCACCGGCAAAAGGTTATAATACGCACTGTGACCATTTTCTCTCTGTCTGTTCTCATACGCCAAACTGCACCCCTGAATAGCCCAATTACACCAACAAGAAAAATTAGATGCACATTATGAAAATCATAAGAACGGTGGCAGTGCCTGAGATATGGAACAAATGAGCAAAAGAGCTTCACACTAGGATGGTTTATTAATGCGTATGTGCAATGCGTGCAGCAACACACACCTCTGTACGCCATACCTTTTAGTATGAAGTACCTCATAAACGTAAATGAAGTACCACGAGTGCACAATTGGTGATAAGTCAGGAGGGTATGTGGGCCATGGCAACACGTCGATATTATGCAAGTTGTTCGTCAGAACACAAACTAGATGTAGTCGATAGTCTGCTGGAAGACAGTGTTGGAACACCAAAGGCGAGTGGTCATACTATAGGATCCAGAATCAAATCGACATATCACCGTGCTGTCAAATGCCCTGAAATGTGCAGGATGAGTGTCCGTCTACCATACATGATGCTACCCACACCATAATACTGAGTATTCGGCCGCTGTGGCCTTCCAGATGAAGGTTTGGAAATGGAGTTGGTTGTCAACCAGGACTGCACCAAGCAAAGATTGATCGGCCATTGTTACGTCCGAGTCGGAAGCGAGATTTATTGGTGAACAATGCATGCCTGCACTCGAGTATCCACTGCTGCCTTGACCTATACCGGACGAAACGGTGAGTTCGATCTCACTGTGTTGATGGTGTACTCGCTTCAGCTCATCGAACTCGGATGTCAGCCTCATACAAACGTCTTCTAATGGTTTGTGTGGATACAGGTGCATCACCTGCGTGCTCTATGCGAACTTTAAATCTTACTCGCAGTAGCAAAGGGGTCGAGCGCTGCAACTCTCCAGACGGGTCGATGAGTTTTGTCTCTGTGCGCCGCTCCCTCGTCTGTGTGTCCCTTATTGTTCTTGAAACCACTGGGACACTCAGCGTTCACGGTGCCCATACGATTGGCAACACCACGCAGTGACAATTCGACATCCCGCAGTTTGAGGATCCGGTTCCACTTGGTGGTGGTAAGCTGGTGGTATCCTTGACAACGACGTACACGGGGTACAGTGCGACCTTCCCACGAGTCGTTGCGCAGTCTTTAAGGTCTCACAAGGCGATGACGTACTGACATTGACATTACTCAGACAACGGCGAGTTAGTAAGGTGTACCACATGTCTTTGCGGCTCCACTATAACCCATGTCTAGAAATGGAAGTGCGAGGGTCAATATGTTCTGTTGTATGGAAATATTTAAAATATAATTAAATAGTAACTTTGGTTATTCTGTGCGCAAACAGTGGCTAGAAATTCGCTTTCAGTTAAAAAAGGTATTCGCCTTCAGTTGAAAAAGATCCGTTGGTAAAAATCATTCTTTCACGGACCGTGAGCCCAGCCACGTACGAAAGGACCCCACTCCTTCCTCTATTTCCCGTCGTTCAAGGAGCTCGTGGAAACCCCTCAAGTGACAATTCGTCGATAAGCAATTAAGGACAGTCAGCTTCTTACGTCAGGAACATCTTCATTCCAGAGCAGTGAGTGAAAGGAAATAATACAGAGTGGTCATAAACGGGGAAGTCTTGTACGAGATTTGAGACAGTTCGGAACGGTTTTGCTCAGGTATTAGGAAGAGAGGAACGTCTTTACACAAGCGTGAATAAGAACAGATTAGGCAGGAAATAAATACATAGAGAAAGCCATCCTAAAATATCCATCAGAAGCTGAAAGTAAATACTATTTATTTTGACTAACCAATATTTTCCCTTCCCTCCCCACCAATCTGAAGAATAAAAATTCGCGCGGACGAAATCACCGGTCGTTATATTCAATTTGTTAAGCTACTTATTTATTTGCTTCCCTGCTCCAATGACATAAGAACGAGCCTGCAAACAACGATTCTTTTCAGACAAGTTAACTTTTTTATGTGATTTATCTAGGTAATTTCTTATAATTTCTGCAAATTTTCGGAGAGAACTCCTCTCCTTCTGCAAGCAGTCTTTCGTTCAATCTCCGTCACGGTCTTCGGTTACGGTTAAACTTGACGTTTACGGCGATTTTGCAAAATGGCTTGCCAGATGTTAGGCAGTGAAAACCCCTTACAGTCATTAATGATGAAGTTCTGGTATTTTCCAATTTCAAGTCCCGCTTTCAATTTTCGCTTCTGGAAGTTGGATTGATGTCCTATGACAATCAAAGAGTCCCAGTCCATGCGGTGTCCGGTTTCTCTAACGTGTCTGTCTAATCCTGTCTTGTTTGAACAATTTTTTATTGCTGCCTTGTGTTCCGCGATACGAGTTTCCAGCCTACGACCTGTTTCTCCTATGTAGTATTTTCCACAGCTGCAGGTTACTTTATAAATGACTCCTTGCATTTTTAACAAGTTTTCTTCTTTTTTAACCAAGCTAGGGCAAAATGTTTTTAGCTTGTTGTCTAAACTGGGAACTAATCTAATATCATATTTACTGCTTATTCTCTTTAAAGTTTCAAACAAACGATTTTTGATACGTAATTTTTTTATTTATTTGCTTCCCTGACAATGCATGGACTGGCAGTCTTTGACTGTCATTGGGAATCAATCCAACTTCCTGAAGCGAAAATTGAAAGAGGGACTTGAAATTGGAAAATACCAGAACTTCATCATTAATGACTGTAAGGGGTTTTCACTGCCTAACATCTGGCAAGACATTTTGTAAAATCGCCGTAACCGTCAAGGTTAACCGTAACCGAAGGCCGTGACTGGGATTGAACGAAAGACTGCCTGAAGGAGGAGAGGAGTTCTCTCGGAAAATTTGCAGAAATTATAAGAATTTACCTAGATAAATCCCATAAAAAAGTTAACGTGCCTGAATATAATAATCTAGGAAGCCACAGAACAAAGATGAGTTTGATTTACGATTCTTTTGATAAATTGACGTCCTCTTCAGTACTTATTAATAACCACGCCAACAGTTCCAAAGATTGTTCAGACGCCAAGTCACTCGGCCGAGTGACTTGGATTAAAATGATAAAGGAAGGAACAGATGATTTATTTGCATTGGGAGGGGGGGGGGGGGCACGTTCATCCTCGGTTCACCGGATGAGCGTACCTTCCGACGCACGACGAATATTCCGTAGCCCAAAGTAGTCAAACTTAGATCGAACCCTTGACCAACGGAAACGGCAGCATAGTGCTCTAACCACTCGCGGCCTGCGATGGTGTAGTGACTTGTGCGACCGTATTTATAACCTACCAGGCGCCACCCATGCGACCGTAAACTGCATAACTTTGATCATTTGCATATCTCAGGCACACCTACTGGTGCTCTGATTTTTGCAATTGTAAGCCTTTTCTGTTTTGTTTATGATGTCTTATGAAGTCCGGATATACAGCTGTGGAGACGATATGTCCGGGTTTAGGATCAGAGACGATCACAAACCCGTCTCCACAGCTGTAGCCCTGATGTACAGCTGTGGAGACGATATGTCCGGGTTTAGGATCTTTCAGACGCCAAGTCTCTCCGCCGATTGACTAAAACGTGGCTCTGTTTTTGACTGGTATCTACATTTTTCCAATCAAATAGAAAGAATATTTGTCTGTTCACTATTCTTAGCTCTTAACATTAACCACAATTAAACACATTCCCATTTCCTTGTAATATTTTTAACCCTGTGTTTTGCAGGAGTATAGTTTTATTCTCATAGAACTACACACTTTCAAAACACAGAGTTAAAAATCTGTAGTTTACCTAAGGGACATATTGAAAATATTTTTGTACACATCGGACATCTGTAAGAGTAACCAACATTTTACGATTTAATATCACAAAACTATACAAAGAAAAGCATACACCTCAAAGGATATTACAGGGTCAAAAGTAAGCAAAATGAAGATCAAATTAGTCACCCATGGCAGAACTTACCTAATAACGGGTGACGGCGCCTCTTGCCTAGATAGCAGCCTGAATCGAATGTGGTAAAGACTCCACGATATTGTTGGATGTATTGAATATCGATTTGCAGTCACTCGTGCGTCAATTGGTTCCGAAGCTTCGCCAGAGTACGTAGGTGACTATTCTGGCGTTTCACCTTCTGTTCCATATGATCTCACAGATTTTCAATAGGATTTTAATCTGAGGATTCGGCGGGCCAGTCGAGGTGAGACAGTGTTGCTGATTGCTCGTCGTACCACTCAGATGCAGTTTTAGCCCTGTGCACACGGCAATTGTCGTCTTGGAAGACAGGAGTGGCAATGTGATGCTGCTCATGGAGATGAATAGGGCAAAGGGCAATACTTCCTCGTTTAGAATGCGAAGGTACGCATGCTGGTTCAAATTCATCGTCGCTGCAAGGCGAGGGCCCATTTTGTGGTACCAGAAACTTCCCCAAAACATCACAGAACCCCCTCTAGCTTGAACAACACAATCAGGATTAAAGGCTTCATTGCGCTTGCGATGCACCCGTCGCCTCCTATCACTGGAGTACAAACAAAAACGAGACTCATCAGACCAAATTACTCGTTTCTAATCCTTCACAGTAAAGTTTTGGTGCCCCTGAGCCCAGTGATAGCGTGCGACTTTGTGACTTGTTGTTAAAAGAGGCTTCTTCCGTGGTACTCTTCTCCAGATGTCCATCGCATGCAGTTCTCGTCGCAATGTCCTTTCACAAATTGGTTGGAGTGGACTTTCATTAACTGTTTGCCTGGTTTGAAACCGATTTGCAGTTTGTTGGAGTGAAACATGGCGGCGGTCCCTGTTGGTGAGAATCGATTTTCAGCAACAATTACGTCGCCGATTTTCAGTTGGCTGCGAACTACACCACTGTTTGTAGACCCGCTGGACAGTTTGTAGACCCGCTGGACAGTTTGTAGACCCGCTGGACAGTTTGTAGACCCGCTGGACACACCAACAAATTGGGTGACTTCATTCACTTTATGTCCGTGGGTACGGCCAAACACGATGGTTCCTTTTTGCCACTCAGTTACGTCTCTCTTACGACCCATATTTGAGACTAAATTCAAGAGACACGTTGCTCTTCAATACTGCAGGAGACAGAAATTATCCTGTAGACTACGACAGTGCTATTCATCTCCAAAAATGCTATCATGGCGTCGTTCTATGTGCAACCGGTAACTTCCTACTGTCATTTCTGTTAGGGGTGACTAATTTTTTGTCCGGTGTGCTTAACTATTAATTGTTTCTTCTGTGATAATACATTTAGTTTCTATTAACATTTAGCTGTAAGTTTTCAAATGCCAACAGATGTTTTTGATCACTGACAAATCTATTATTTCACATTTTTTTTTCTTTAAGAAACTACTAATTTCTCTCGAATATTTTCCCCGCTAAATTCTGCATCTCAAGAGTTCATAGGCTGTATGTAATCGATACTTTTTCTTGATTTCTACTGTACGTAAAGCAAGCAAGCTAGCGTACACACGGGCAGGAAAACATTATCTTATGTACTTTTCATTTCCAAATCATCACAATCCCTTGTTTCCGCCGACCATCTTAATTTTACATCCATTTCCAGAGCAAATGAACATCATTCCTCACATCATGCGGCAGTTACTTTTGGGAAGTGCGGCTCATACACCGAATGTTTCGTACGTCGCACCAATTGAATTTACGTTTCATGATAAGTGATTAAGATAAGGGCCTAATTTTAGTAACTTTCTGGAACGGTCCTTTTGATCTACAGGCGTCGTATTCAGTAACAAATCTTTTAACATTTGCATTAATGTCATCAAGAGAGGAAATAATTTACATCTATAGGAAACTTGTCTCGGGTGAAAATGTGATTTTAAGGCATGACTACTCCTTTCGCTTTCTCATATTTCGATTCAGTGTTAAGATTCACTAATGAGCAGTTTGTATTAGCCGTGGTACCTAGTTAAGAGCGAAGTTAAGCATTATGAGAAGACGATATTTCGCAGTCTGGAGAGAAGAAACATAGAATCAAGCAGTTAAAATAAGATTATTGAGAAACTGCACCCTATCACTTTTCTAATTTCGTTCCTCAAAGTTCGGTAGCATTAGTAAAGAAATGGAGTTCATGCCACTGAACTTTTCGTGTGGAATGTCTTTTGTCAAAAAAGTTACATAAAAGTTTGGTGTAGATCATGCATTTATTACCCATTTGCCAAAATTATGCTCCCTCCACCGTCAAATTTCATATTTTATTGAAAATCAAATAATTGCAAGGGCTGGGACGGAATCGTAGGTTTCTGGGTCAGGCAGCAAACCATACTTGAAAGGGTGTTTTTGTTATTTTTTTTATTGGAGGTTTAACGACCACCGTGAGCAGCTCAATTGGCTATAAGCAGTCGCCCGGCCCTAATTTAGTGTCACTGGTCCTAGGGAAGGGAGAGAGCCAGTGCCGTAAGACAAACACAACATCCATGCCTCACCGGCATTCGAACCCGGACTCCTTTCGGCGAATGATCAGAGGCAATCGCTTAGACCACTGCGCCACCGGGGCGGCCCTGAAGAGGTTCCCTGTAGAAGAAGGAATTCTGATTAATTTCAGACGATGTCTGTAAGAAACATCACACATTATTTTCGAAATTCACGGCCAGGAAATTCGCTTTTATGTTCGGGTGCCACTGTGAAAATTAGCCTATTCCCTGGTGATGGGATTCGAATCCCCATCTCCTCATTTCCAAGCCAGTTATTATTCTCCCGATGAGCTACACGGACGAAGCTTATCGCTGCAACTTGCAGTTTTGACTCTTGCGTTGCCTCAGTGGTACGTCACAAGAAGCCGTAGCAATTGTTGATGTGTAGCTTGGAGCGGTTTAGTGATGAAAAAATACCCTTTGGTCAAATTTCCTGAGCTTTATCTTTAAATACTGTAGACGTTTCCTATGCTCCTGTGATGAATTAGCTCTTAGCAAGTTAATCCACCATTCCCTGTCGGTCCCCGACAATTCGTCCAATGCCGATTAATCTAATGCTGATTCATCCAAAGAGTTTGGTCTAACAATTGGCCTAATGCTGTTTAGTCCAATGGACTATTCGTCCTATGCTGATTCGTCCAAAGGGACAATTGGTCCAATGTACGATTAGTCCAATGCTGATTGGTCCAATGGTACGATTGGTCCAATGGCATTATCCTACCAACGGCCCCTTTTTTTAAAAGAAAGGAATAATAATTTAAGTTATTCTCCTCTTTATATCCTTTTCAAAAATTATTTCCATATATTTGGGATTTGTAGATATTTTATAAACCTGGCATAAAAGGCACTCAAGTGAACATTGCTCAGCTGTTTACAAAGCAGTAATCCTTTTACAAGGCACTTATACTTCGATTCACCCTAAGATGACACTGAAGGGGAAGGTACGTGAAACCTGTCGCCGCCACGAAAAGTAGTTCCCAACATTTTCTAGGAGTTCCAACATTTTCGAACATTTTTTAGTAGTTCCCAACATTTTCGCCGCGACGAAAAGTAGTTCCCAACATTTTCTTTCAAACCAACGCATTTATTGCCCAGAATCATACTTTATATTGTCCTAGCTGTTTACTTATAAGTACATATACAGTAGTTATTTTAAACAAATCTGAAAATGATCAACTTTCAGAAATTAAGTTTTAAAATTAGACCAACACACGCATGCATAGACATGCAGTGTTTGGGAGACAAGGATACCAATGAGTTAAGGGGAAGTGATTGACAGCTGCTAACAGCCGGCCACAGTGGGGAATGACGCTGATGAATATAACTCTCGGCCGTCCCGTAAGGCTCAGTTAGTGCATAGGCTCTTATACCTTAAACTGCTGTGTGGTCTTAGGGTGAATCGAAGCATAGGTGGCGAGCCTTTTTAAATAATTTCTCAGCTCTTTACAAGGCATCTAGGCCGTGGGCCTTTTTAGAAGATTTTAAGTTAATATTTGGTATTTCTAAGCATTTTAAATGGCCGGGAGATTGGCCATCGCTTTTCCAGAAGAAGTAACACACTTTGCTGCATTCGGAGTGGGAGAGGCACCATGTTTTTATTTTGTTTGGCTGTTGTTTTGACCGTTGAATATTGTGGTGTGCCCACGTTTCTTTCACTCTTATACATAAACTCTGGCAGAAATTCATCTAGATTGGCTTCAAACAGTACAAGAGTGTTTTGTGACATGTTCCATCTGATCAGCTTTTTCTCAAGTGTCAGGTGTTTTTGAATCCAACGGCAACAATATTTGTTATTGCCAGATTCTCAGCCAGAATGAGTTTCGGAATCCAATGGGAGCCATCTTTGTTATTGCCAAATTCTCTGCCAGAATATGATCAACTGTTGGTTTTGACCAAGGGCGGTTCGTCATTAGGGGCCAGAGGGGCCGGGCCCACCTAAACATTTTTATTTCTAGAAATATTTTTTCCCCTGATTTTTATTTTCTCTCTTAACTATATGGTGATAAACCTTCCCCTTCAAAAACCATTACCTAAGAGAAAAGTTTCCTTCAAAAACTAAAAACTATTCACTGAGGAAAGAGATCACGTTCAGAGTGTGAGGTTATTGGGGCCAGCTCCAACAGGCCCCAGTAACATCACTACGCAAGCGAAGAGGAGACGATTTCCTCCCGTCTCATTCAGTATGATGACCTACATACAACACTGCCTTAACCGCGTGTGCAAAAAAGCTGTGGGGCTAGATCTATCTGGCCCCGCGCTTATTTGATTGGCCGGGAGAGTATCTATTTCTTTAACGCCGTGGGTTGACAGAGAAGCTTACCCCGACCAAGCTCAAGGGTGGCGGCAGGGTTTCAAATGTCGTAGTTTCAGTTAGTTGTTTGTTCTGTGTGTGTCTCTCTCGGTGATGTGTTGTTCCTTTGCGTCGTGACTCTTTTTGCTTGTCGAGTACAATGAATGGAGTGGATATTTTGCTAAAATCTCCGTTCTTTGCTTTAAATCTGGAAGAAAAGCTTCACTTAAAAAACTCAGTGCTTATCACCCCAAGAATTTTTAGTTTGAGCTTCACTTAAAAAAACCCAGTGCTCATCAGCCCAAGAATTTGAGTCGAAAAGCTTCACTTAAAAAAACTCGGTGCTTATCAGCCCAAGAATTTGAGTTTCCAAGATTATGAAGTTTACAAAGCGCTTTGCAGAACTAATTTCAGTTTTAACTAAGATGATTTTCTATGTTAAAAATAAATAAATAAATGAGAAAACCTGTAAGTATAATTTGCACATGAGTATATATATTGTTTTTTAGGTTTCACAAGTTCTTTAAAAACAAAAGGTTAAACCTTTCAAATAATGCAAATGGTAGTATTGTACTCATTCTATATGGGACGAAATTCATGAAACATTCCCTCCCTGCATATATTTGGAGTTATTATTTTTTCACAACATTTCTTTATCCTGTGAATCCTGTGATTATTCCTCAGTTGAGAAATCTGAAGAAACACAAAGCACAACTAACATAAATTAATGCTCATATGTTTTAAGGTTTGGGCATTATTGAGTCAAGGGGGTAAAGAGAGGCAGAGTAAAGGAATCTTGGGGGGGGGAGGGGGTTCTGAATAATTGGCCTAATAACGACAGTTATTTTTATTTCATTGTTTGACTTCGGCTACTGGCCCCACCTTTTCAGCTGCCACGAGCCGCTACAGGTTTTGACATGTGCAATATCTCATTAATCTACCATATCATTAAAAGGCTTTCCTGCAATACTGTTTCGCGCACCTTGTCCATATTTTCTCGAGTGATGGCCTCTGCGGGTATGCCAGAGCGAGTGTCATCTTCCACGGTCGCTCTGCACACTACTGTATCAAGGGATATCCTCTCATAGGGTTACAACCATATGTTCATGGATGTTCTTTGCAACCCATTTTTATGCAGGTACTATTTCTTGCTTCTTCATTTTACCTTCCTTGGTTCACCTAGTCACCTTTTAAGATCCACAAAAAATAATGAACACAAATTTGAAGCTGCAAACTGGTCTGTAGGCATGTAAAAACTGGTTTTATTACGTCAAAAGAAATAGCGAACTTTCTATTTTTCCTTGATGGTCGGACGTAAAGCTTTTGGAACGTCCTAAGTAACAGGAATTCAAATTTTCTACAGACAGACTCTGTAGAAAAAATTACAGAAACATCATGGACGATCTTTTGGTATCAGGATTCACTTTACGAACTTAATACACGTACTAAAAGTTACTGCATACCCAAACGTTATAGCTTTCTTTCCATTTATTAATTTTCACAAAGGTAAACTTTATAGCTTATCGCGTTGGTTTCAAAACTGACATACATGTTTTCGTATCACTTAAGAGTTTTTTTCTCATACTGGGGAAAAGGAAATTACTTGTACATCCTTCTTTATTCTTTTAATTTCATTTACTTTATCCAAATGGGAGTATCTGTAAGTTGTCAAAGAAAAGGGATAAAACTCAGAATGAGGAATATAAAAAAGTCGAATGGCTTAACACAATGTTCACGAAGCTCACCATATTTCTTGGAAATAATTAAAATTGTTTGATCAGAAAAGGGCCTTATTTTTCGTCCTGCGTTATTCTGGATATATCTTTTTCACAAAACAAGAAAGCCAAGGGGTTTGAGGGGCTGACTTCTACATGTTCGTCCGAAATGGGCCCCGGCTCAAGTCCCCAATGAGGCATGGTGCAGCGCATGTCTGATGGCGCTGGCCCCCTCGGTTTGTTGGAAAGGGTCGCCACCCAAAATTAGGAGCGGGAGAATGCTTACAGCTTTAAGGGTTGCTCATGGTGGCTGTTAAACCCCAAAACAAAATAAAAACAATAACAGAAAAAAGTAAAACAGAGAAAACTTGTTATGTCAACGCACCACATTCCCGGGTACCATCTCTCCATAGCCTTTTCGTTTCAGAGAAATCTCCATAGAGTTTGATTCTAGCTGACGAACAAGAGATTTTCCAGGAAAATCGTCCAAGTGGGAATGCAAATAAGGAATTTTCAGTCTCACTTTTTGAATCCTATTAATTGAAATTTGCTGGGCATATTGCAGCGGCGAATTTATGATCAGCTTCTCCTTTCCATCCCCAGAAACTTAAGAACGACAAGATGTTGTTCTTTCAAACTTCTTTCATTCGCGCTATTTGTTCTTTCAAACAGTTATTATCAGGTTAATTTGCTTATTTGTGATTCAATGAAAATATCTCTTAAGTTTTGAAACTGTCGAATTCTGTTTCAACATGCCACTGTAGACAGATCGCAACGGAACGAATAAGCACTGTGTGCAAATATAACACAAAGCGAGTAGAAGAAAGAACATCGTCACCTATTTTTTCATGTGGGAGTTTTAAAGACCACAGTGAGTACCATACCGTGCAAATTAATTGGGACAAGCTATTTTATTCTCAGAATTGTAATGAGATCGCCAGTTTATGTCGGAAACCAACGGAAACCGGTTTTTATCAGCTGTGAGGTGGTGTGACTGTTAGAACTTGATAGTAAGAATGTGGTTTGACCGGTTTTAAACAGGAAATGGGCACTTCAACTTCAGTTGTGAGCTGTCGTGTGTGATAGGTGGATGTTAGTTTTTGCTCTCTGTGAGTACGTGTTGCTTTCGTGTAATGAAAAATGGATATTTTCCCAAGGAAGCGTGCAAAAATAATTGCTCTGAAGGATCACACTTCTATGACTGTGAGAGATATTGCTTCTGCAGTTGGTGTAGGCAAATCAAGCGCATCAAGACTGCTCACGCGATACAATGCATCTGGATCATCGTCTCCGAAAAGGAGAGGTAAATGAAAACGAAAAAGAACTCCACGAACCGATAGAAATAGTAAAATGAATCCAATTAGTTAATCCAAAACAAACAAGCACCGACCTTCAAAGAGATTTATTGGCTAGTGGTTGTGATGTTAGTGATTCAAATGTACGCCGTAGGCTTCTGGAAGTTGGCCAGAAGGCAAGAAGACCAACGAAAAAACAATATTTGAATGCGAAAATGAAGATAAAACGTTTAGCATGGGCCAAAAAATATAAATCATGGACTGCTGACGACTGGAAAAAGGTAATTTTCAGTGATTAAACTCATTTATTTGTGCAGGGTTACCAAGCAAATCTCGTTAGATGAAGCAACTGTGTACCTTTAAGACCTGAGCATGTCAAACAAAGTGTAATAAAACACCCTCTGAAAAAGATGTTTTGTGTTTTTTTCACATCAAATGGCACTAGAAGCTTAGTTCCTGTTTAAGGTATGACAAATTCAGCCAAGTACATAGAAATATTACAACGTAGAATTGTTTCATTCTGGCAAACTTTTGACGGGACATTTCAACATGACTTGGCCCTATGTCACAATTCGAAATTTGTCAAGAATTTCATGCTGAAAAATCAAATTCATTTGCTTGATTGGCCTGGAAATTCACCAGATTTAAATCCTATAGAAAACTTGTGGAATATTTTGAAGAAACGTTTAGGCAAAATGGACTGTACAACCAAAGAATGCATGATAATGAATGCTATAAAAGTGCGGTTCCACGATTATGGAGTCAAAAATATGTGCACTCAATTAGTGAAGTCAATGCCAAAACGAATTCAAGAGGTAATTTCTGCTAAAGGAGGACACACTTCATACTAATACAGGCATTTATCAGTGTATATCAAGGCATGGAATGATATAAAGGTATTGTTTTGGAAAAAAGAGTGATTTTTTACTTTGTCCCAATTAATTTGCACAGTATAGTAACTCAGTGGGCTATAAGCAGTCGACCGTTTTCTAATTTAGGATAACTGCTTTCAGGGAAGGGAGAGAGCCAGTGCATTAAGACAAACACAACATCCATCCCATTTCGGACGAATGGTCAGAAGCCATCGCTTAGACCACTGCGCCACCGGGGCGGCGGCCTCACCTTTAACAGTATCTGGTCGTAAAGTGAGAGCATCGTGCCTTCATGTGATTGAATGATAAAATAGGCTAAAAAGGAATTCCATTACGTGCTCCAATTTGTGCTCAAGAAACTGAATTCAATAGCTCACTTGTATTTCAATCGTTTGTTCAAGATTAAGTGAAATAAAAGGTGTATAAAAGCTGAAATTGTACAATATTTCGAAAAAAAAAAAAAAAAAAGCTGGACCAAAGCAGCTTTCCAGAAATGGTTAATTTGATATTCAACTGCTGCCTTCTCATAACGCTGAGGTGTTTGATTTCCAGAAGTGAGGAGAATTGGTATTCGACTGAAAACGTAGCGCCACCTAACGTCGTGTAATCTTAATATTTCTGGCAAATATTCTGCTCACCATTGCATTTGAAGAATTTGGTGACCCATGGCAACCAACTTTGTAATAATAACACAAATAGGATATCTCGTCCAAGTACTAAATTTAAAAATCAAAAAGGATAATAAAATGTTTCGCAAAAAATCCATTCAAAAGATATTTTGAGAAACATCCGAAGAAAAAACGAATATAATTGTACACTACAGGAACTGATAAAAAACACTTTCGAACCTCAGGACCGCAGTAACTCTCTGAAATCGTTACACGGTTCACAAAAATATAGTTGAACCCGGCTTTATGAAGGTTTAGAATGGCAAATGAAATTTGATATTAAACAATGAATACAAATCTGTTTGTCATGTGAGCGTATATGAGTGAGGAGGGACTTTGGATCCTAAACGCTTCCGCTAAGTATGGAATATATAATAGAATCACATATCCGAAAAGTTCTGCTCCTTTTGTATTCGTGTTGAAGAATCACATAGCAGACGCTGTTTTATGTAATGCTATATCTAAGAGATCATTAATAACATAACCAAGCCAATAACTTAATACCTCTCAACAACTTTAACTTTGAGCACGGAAAAACAGAAATCCTTCCCGAATAATAATTTTAGGAACAATTTCTGTCTTCCATGCCGGCTTTGTATAAAAATGTGGATGCATAAGCATGCCATTTAGTCAAATTAATTGCATACGTTCAGCAGTCCAGGAAATGATTAATATTTTCCACCCTTCATTGCGACAATAGTAATTCGATAAACATCCAGTGTTCTCCACCATGCTTGTAATCGGTCTCTCTGCGCCAATGGCGTTCAACTAAGAGATTCCCGATTTACAGCCTCCTGCAGCAAAATGACGTCACGGTTAATCACTGTAACTCGTAATGAAATGCTCGTGACTCTATTGCTCATCACCAGCCTCTTCTCTGTTATCACTATAAAGTACGAATACTTGACACAATCTCAAATGCTGGAGCATATACTTATGTGAAGCAAAGGAAATGGGGAAATTACATTTATTAGCAGGACTCTCATCCTAGCGGCAATCGCGAAAATCAGGAGTCTTGAGCAGCCAATCATCGTTCAGGAGCATGATGCGAAATGAAATCGGCTTCATGTTCTATAACACTTTTTTTTTCAGTTTCATAGAATGCCTGTGTTATCATAATCAACATAAAATTAGATATCATAATATTGCTTAAAGGATGTATTTCTGCAGATATGTCCAAATTTTGCCCTCCATACATATAATTTTTCTTTCTTTTTCAAACCGGTGCGTAGCTGGAGATTCTCAAGTCCACAGCTCACGTCGCATTATAAAAGAGACAGGAACTTCTTGTACAAACTGCAGCTGGTACAATGATAAGTCACAACAGTCACCTGTCCCGCATACATGAGACTCCACAGGGGCGTAACTAGGCATTTCTGCGCCCGGGACTAACCACAAAATACTGCGCCCCAATCTGCCTCTCTCTCTCTCTCTCTCTCTCTCTCTCTTTCACTCTCTCTTTTTCACTCTCTCTGTCTATGTCTCTCTCTCTCTCTCTCTCTCTCTCTCTCTCTCTCTCTCTATCTTTCTCTTTCACTCTCTCTCTCTCTCTTTCACTCTCTCTGTCTATGTCTCTCTCTCTCTCTCTCTCTCTCTCTCTCTCAACACACACCAAAAGAAAAAAGAACAGCATTGAAAATCTAAGCGAGCACAAGCTACAGAGAATAATTTTCAAGAAAAATAGCTTTAAATTAAAGACAGCAAAAAGCAGATACAATTTCAAAAATGTAACAGTACTACAAAGATTTTCTAACGAAACTAGGCGTAAAACTGCATTTTTAAGTTCTAACGAAATCAGGCGTAAAAAGGCACAATCAAAATCTGTCTGTTTTTACAGCTTTTCACAACTGCTTCAGAGTTCGGACCTTCGGTACCGCATCAAGCGAACCGAATGTAGATGACTGTCGTGGCATACAGCCACAATAAAGACTGAATAGCCTCCAGAGAATCTTCAAAAATGTGAACATCCTTGTCTTGCAACTCACGTATAGTCCATCCAACGAAAGAAGTACTGGGTGCCCCATTGTTGTAGAAGGGGGCCGTGGTTCTTCTTCATTTGGACGGACTATACAACCACACCTTCATTACTGAATGTGAGCAACTAACAACTCCTGAACATTTTGAGGAGGGAGTTCTAATTTTAATTGTACCAAAAACTTGTGTAAAAGTTTTAGTTCCAATTGTAATCACATTCTAAATAGTGATTTCTGCGCCCTCTCTTGGGCGGCGCGTCGGCCCCGCCCTAGTTACTGCTCTGCTAGCCGTTAGCCAACTGCGCTGCATTGGTAGTCCGAAACACTCAAATTATGCAACTGGTTAACGGACATGTAAGATTTCCTAAGAGGTAGAAATTTATCACATGTAAGCGCGGAAAAAAAAATCCAAATGGGCATTTAACTGATATTTTAAACGACAGTAGATTAGCTTTTTTCGCATTGATCACAGTGTTCGACATATGACGAAAAATAATGCCTATGTATTGCACTCAAACTTAGCTGATATTTCGAAAAAATAGTTGATTTCACCGGGGAAAAAATGGAATTAGAATGGCAAACCTGCGTATGACTCTGCACCGATGGTGGTGTTTCTATGACTAACTGGTGGGCATTTGGTAGTTCGTAAGACATGAAGTTACAGTCCTTAAAAAGTGAGGCAATCTGCAGCATAGAAATCACTTCTTTGAAACAAAACTGTCAGTAATAGGTTGTCTATTCGCTGACTTCTGACCATCCATTCGAGATGGGTCCGGGTACCAGTCCTGGAGAGGCATGGATGCTATGTTTGTCATAGGCACTGGCTCTCTCCCTTTCCCGGAACCAGTGGGCCTGAGTTAGGTTCCCGTGACTGTTTATAGCCAATTGAGTTGCTCACGGTGGTCGTTAAACCTCCAAACAAGCACAGACCCTAGTATGTTAGTTTCGTAAAATAAATATTAGCTGATTTCTTATATTCTAAGAGTTCAAAAATAGCCTCATATTATTGGAGAGCTAAATTCAGTACACAGTACTCAGCAATGATCAAATTCTACGCATTTTTTTGCGAGGGAGAGTTAACGACCACAGTGAGTAGTCGCCCATCCCTAATTTGGGGCCACGGATGGGTAAGAGTCATCGCGTTAAGACAAGCGCACAATCCATGGCGCATTCAGGACTCGAACCCGGGTGCTGTTCGGACGGATGGTCAGAGTCCAACGCCTCAAACCACTTGGCTACTGGCGGGGTCTGCGCAATTTAACTCAGTCGTAAAAAGGAAACAAGGCAACCTTTTCTATGCGTGCATCGACCATCACGCTCGAAACATTTATTCTTCGTGCACCCAACTTATAAGAAAAGAGATATGTAATGGAATTCCAAGTTTCACTGAATATCATTCGCAACCTTTTCGTCGCACATAATGTACCGCATAGCCTGAGTGATCATGGCTTCCAACGCAGTTGTTCTAGCTGTCGTTTAATATTCACGGGAACCATATATTAACTTTTGGTGATTAATATTTAGTGCCTCAATTGAGAATAATTCATAGATTTAAGCCGAAATTCCTTTCTGACCACAAAGATGCTGAACAGGTTCAGAGCAGGATTAATTACTTTGTTTTATGCATTTTACGCAGATAATGGACCCGTTTTCAGAGGAGGAAGTAAATTTGATTAAATGATTTACATCCTACGATTTCCTCGTTAATCAATCATAACAGGTTTAATTTGTATTTTTCCATCTTGCAAGGAAACGGCCGACCTAATAACGTCCATTACATGTCATTCTGATCAGATAAGAGCGAATTAGAGGTCATATTTAGCCTTCAATTAAAAGCCATTAGCACCTTTCTGTCTTCTTTCTTTTCCGCGCTCGCTCTACAGACTAAAACGTTTCTTTTCGATAAGCATCGAAAAAAAAAAAAAAGAACTACTTGCAGTTATCAGCTGAGAAGCCAAGCACGTTCTAGGCTCAGCGTAGGCGTGAGCGAAGGGGTTCCCAAATAGTTGCCGAGCTGATTTCTCCTCCAAGTTATCTTAAAATCTTTTGCAACGGGAAAAGCCAAGTCTACGAGATAAAAAAATGGTTTACGTGACCTGCTAACCGCCTGAAAATTCCTTAGAGTTGCTTTTCTTTGTTTATTCGCCTTTGTGGCCTTGTTTTTTAAGTTAAAATGTTTGAAGATATCACGAAATATTTCGAAAGTATACACTAAATCTGGCATAAAGAAGCGTATAAGTCAAATGTGGGTTGAGCAATGTCAAGTTTTGAAGACTTCCTGGAAGACAGAGGGGCTGCTGTAGTGTGTTAGCTTTTTCCGCCTGTTTTCTGTGAGTAGGAGTATCCGTGTATAAAACGGGAAATCAGTTACATTCTGTTTCTCTCCGTGAGGCCCCACAAGTTACACCATTAATTCATGAATACTTCTTATTGTATTACTTATTCAGAACAGGGTGTATGGCTCATGAAAACTCTAGGGAGTGATACTTGAGAACATTTAACCAAATAATGTTCCATAACATTTTTTTTTATGGTGGGCCTATTTTCCGAGATAGCAGTCCTCAAAGTTTTGCGACGCCATTTTTATTTTGGACATTGATTTAGATTTAAAAAAACAACAACAAAACTGAGATCTTGGCTGATTTCTGATGCCTGCAAGCGCACTGCCACGGCTTTGATCCAGACCGATTTACATATCACAGTACTGTCTGAGTCATTATGTCATTAAACAGTTTCTTGCCGTTCAAGTGGGATTTTTATGTTCCCAAGTACGTTAGCGCATATTTCGAGAATGTAAACTAATATACTGGGACTGAAATAATTCAGATAAAATGCTTGCTTGTTAATTGATATAACATGCGATTAAGACAAAGAGGGAATTGCCGGGAATTGAAGCTTGTTGTACTCCCAACGTTAATTTTTTACGAAGTGGAAAAGAAATATGCATTCTTTCTGACTGCGCCGTGAGCAAGCAGGGAATCCTGTTTATTTTAGCCCAGTTCTGTTGATTTTTGAATTGTTGCAAAAGAAATCTTTATTTCGATAACTATATTAAAAATCCGAAATTTCTTGGCGTAGAATACAAAAAAAAACTTTCCAAGCTTTCACACATCAACCAGATGGCTTTTTTTCAAGGAAGGTAGACAGCTAACTGCAAACTGGATAACAGAACGTTTCAATACTTTGAACGCGGTGCATTTATTGTCTATTGAGTAGATAATAAATGAATAGCAGCAAACGTGATATTTCGAAGAAACGAGATCATGTTGGTTGGGCACGCGGTACTATGGTAGAAAACTCAGCATTATTTGAAGAATTGATTCCAAATACGTGGCAACTCCAGACAGACGCTGTCATTGCAAGCCTCGCAGCTGGTCAAGATTTCCAGAAGTAAGTAACAAAACTACTGACTCAGTTTGACTGAAGGCAGTGGTGATGCGCTTGAATCCATCACAAAACGCTCGGATTTTGTTTGAAGCCTGAACTAGCGTCTGAAAAATAAAATGACGTAACAAAACTTTGGGGTCTGCTATCTCGCAAAATAAACCCTGAATCAACTACTTTGTTTACCTTATAATGAACCACCTTCTAACCACCTTGCTTAAACTCATGAACCAAAACATTATTACCACAATTTGGGACATCATTCGCCGCCACAACTGTTACTATCCGTTTCTCCATCGTACTGGTATGATTCAATACCTGTTTTGCAAAAACAATGCTGAATTTATCTTGCGTCCTTCATCTTTAGCCTCCAGATTTTGTGCCGAGTGACTGTTGTTTGAGCCTAACAAAGGATTTCAGATGACAAAGGATTTCAGAACAATCCCATCAGTATTTGCTTTTGATACTGTCCAGCGGGGAGAACATATTCATGAAATACTTCATTGACATCTTCAGAGCGTGAAAATGAAAAGTGATGAATAATGTATAAAATTTATTTGAGCATTGAAAATAGAATAAAACTTCATTTCTGTACCATTAATAGTTTGTAAGAGGAATATTTTAAATGCGATTAAGACCAGAGATCGAAGTGGAAATGCACTTTGCCATATTCGATTTAATTAGTTCATAAATTTCCTTCACAGACATTTGGCATTTGTTTTATGTTTGTGTGCTGAAGGCAAATTACGTTGCTGTCCATCTCTTCTTCAAGTGCTTCTCATATTTCTTTCATCAAAAATCTTGTTTTTAGAAATTAAACTCTGTTCTCCTTTTAAGCTGTTTAAAAGCCTTTTACGATTCTGAAAAGATTTTTTTTTCTTTTTCCTGCATAATATTCATTATTTTTTCTAATTTACTTTGCTACATGCTTTTATAAAACCGTACAGCAGATGTTCGTACCCTTACTGACTTCTAGTTTTATCTTATGAATAATTCCTGACGTAAGAAAGCCATCAGCATCGTTTATTACCCCCGTCCCTTTTATCTTTTCGAAAACTAAAACTCTTCTTCATTAAAGCAAACTTTCTGACCTGTCTTATTTGCTATTCTGGTCTTTAGCATTCTTAATATCATTTTAACCGCACAAGAAATCCCGCTGATAGTTCTATAATGACTACATTTTATCCTTTTCTTCATTTATCAGCAACAAAACTGCAGTTAAATTTCTTCAACCGATAATGCGTCAATGCCATAGATGTTTTGCTGTCTTTTCAACGTTCATATTTGTTTTACAGAAGCGATTTTAATTCCTATCGATATTTCATTTGGTAAACATGAAGCAAAATCTTCTATTATTTGGTCCTAATGGTTTATGTTAGAAAGCCACGGGGAGAAAACACACGCTATACGGCAAAAACTGTTCGATACAATATAAATTTTAGGAATAACATTTCGAATAGTGTAGTTGCTATTAGAGTAAGGATTTATTTTCTTCCTGGGATTTTCCATTTCCTTTGAATCCGTTGTACGTTTCGCTTCATGTCTGAATATCATTAATGCCGTCCGAGTGGCCGAGTGGTCAGAGGTGCATATTTCTGGCTAATCATCAGATCTGGATGTGAGCTCGGGTCCTAAATAAGGCATGCGTGGTATGCCCGTCCTTGGCGCTGGGTCTTTATCTTATACATAAGCGGCTTTAAATTTGAAACGGACTGTTGCCCATAGTCTTAGATACTCACCATAGTCGTTAAGATTCCCTTCCTTTTTCCAAAATGAAATCACGAACTGTTTCTGATTATAAACCGAATGTCGTTTTGAATAATTCCGAACTTCCATACATTTCGGCTCTTTTGTTAAGATTTCACTCTTCCTTCTTGCAGCGAAAACTGCCACTAACTGTGTTTCCACTAGATCCTGGAAGCGCAGAAGGAGTATCCCACTTCCTTCTCTCATTAACGGCTGTTGAAAACCAGGAAACGGATTTACTCAATACCTCCCCATAAACACTATGGAAAGGAGAAATGATTTTAACTTATGAGATGATAAAAAATAATATTATTAACGTTAACTTGCGATTACATTCATGAGTTCAGGATTGCACGACACCAATGGAAGCTCTTACGGATAATCTATAGGAGTCGGTGGCTTATTCACGCGTCCCATGTTGATCGATTATATTCAACAGCTCTACATGCAGTGTACATGAGAGCACCGTGACTGGACATTGAATGACTAGAAAAGACTCGCTTAGTCCTATGAGTCCAGGTTTCATCTCCAATAAGCCGACGAAAGGTCCATATTCATCCGCCGTCCCGGTGGCGCAGTGGTCTAAGCGATGGCCTCTGATCATTCGTCCGAAAGGGGTCCAGGTTCGAATCCCGGTGAGGCATGGATGTTGTGTTTGTCTTACGGCACTGGTTCTCTCCCTTCCCTGGAACCAGTGACCCTAAATTAGGGACGGGCGAAGGCTTATAGCCCATTGAGTTGTTCACAGTGGTTGTTAAACCTCCAATAAAAAAAAAATTCATCCCCGCAGGGTTGAACAATTGCAACTAGAGTGCGCAGTTGGACTGCAGTGACTGTACCATAGTACGGGACTTGTTCTAATGGATTTTACTGGGTCCCCTCATCCCCAATGAACGCACCCCTACCTGCAAATTTCACCTAGGCATATTGCTCCGGAGCAAGTGTTGCCGAACATGGTGAACGTGTATCTGGATGGTGAAGACAACCCAGTGTCACAACGCTCACATTGCTTATAAATGGTTAGGGGATCATGTCCAAGCCTTTCGTTTGACCCCCAGACACCCACCCACCCATCCAGCTTGATTCGCATTCAACATTTGTGTGATGCAATTGAACGTGCCACTCACCGGTTTACGTTAAACGCCTCACTTGTTTATCAGATTCTTGGATGTCATTCCGTCCAACCGATACAGAATACGTGACGACACCTTACGTAGGTTAGTGGCGTGAATGCCACACCTGATTTAAATGCTTACCGCGGCGAAAGATGGCGCAGCACGCTATCAGGTAGTTGGTCATAATATTATGGCTCAGAAGGGTATATGGAAAGAAACACAGGCTGTGTCTGAGTTGAGATCACCCCCTGAAGCAGCTCAAAATATTTGCAATATATTGGCCAGACAGGGCCAATATATGGAAATGTCTTTAACAAAAACGTTATCAACTTACATGGCATTTCAAGATAAAGTATGACTAATAAAACCTCGATCGATTTGCAGAGATACATAAAACGTTTCCAAAGACTTTGTTACAATTGGAATACGATCTTTCTTTCGCAAAAATGGAAGCTATTCTGCATAGAATTATATATATTTACACGTTGTACTGTTGCCAAACTAAGTACCTACCATACGATAGCACAATCTGCAACGACTGATAAAAATAATCTCTCATTGTACGTAAACGAATATGCTATTTTCTTTAAAGATTCTTTACCTATTTTCTTTACCTGCATTAAAGATTACAAAACATACCACACTTCTAATTTGAAGTCACTCGTTCCAGAGAGCAAGAGAACTAGAGTTAAAAGGACAAACACAACATTCCTATTTTACCCTGGGTTTTGAACTCAGACCTAGCAGCACATAATGATAGAAGCCCGCGAAATAGAGCTCTCTACCACCGGGCGACAACGAAGAATGCGTCTTGAGATGTTGCATTAGTCCACTTCACTGGCTCGTGCACATAAAGTTGTCAAAAGTTTGCCACTATATATATATATATATATATATATAAAAACATTCGAGTGACAGCGAAATGTTTTTAACAAAAATGTATTCCGTCTTACCTACCGTGAATGAAGATATACTTGCAGTAATAAATAAACTTGTTCTCGTACTTACCTGAAAAGAAGAAATACAGAATTTATATCATCCTTCCTTTCAAGCAATTACAAAGACACCACAATTAATGAATAATGCATTACAATATATTATATGTAAAAGACGAAAAATATAATATATATATATTTATACTGTATTTTATAATGATACGAATAATAAAATAAAACACCACAAGAATCAAATAATATATTGTACAGCAGGGCAAGAAACGAAAGCAAACGGCAATAAAAAGTACCTGTCAGCCACAACCGAAACCAAATGAAGAAGAATGTTTCGTTCAAAGATACGTCTTTCATATAATGGCATCAATTTTTTATTTTCAGTATAATATAATGGCATCATTTTTTTTACTTTGCAAGTAGTATACCATTTTTAGTTGTAGAGTCATTTTGGAGGTGTTTGGCCATAACTCACCAATCTGAAGAACAGATTCTCTGCTTTAGAAGGCCTAACATCGGAAGAAGTGGATATTTCGGAAGTTAACAGAAAAGTAACCAAAGCTCTTATGGAAACAGCAACAAAATTAGCTGGGTCTAAGAACAAGTTGCATGTGAACAAATTATCAGGAAAAACCAAAATGTTGATGCAAAAAAGAAGAGAGATGAGGACAACTAAAGAAGATGTGACTTCCAAAGTCGAATATATAGAGCTATGCAAGACAGCACGAAAAAGTATCACTGAAGACGTAAGGAAATTCAACTGTGAGCTAGTGAGGAAAGCAATTGAAAACAACCAAAGCCTTAAGATAGCAAAGGGACATCTCAGTAAGGGAAGAAAACAGATTATGGCTCTGAGAAAAGAAGATGGTTCTATAACAAGAAATAGAGGCGAAATTTTGACAAAAGTGAAAGATTTCTACTCCAAATTATATAAAAGGGATGATACATGTACTCCAGACATCATGAAAGGTACCAGAGTTCTTCCAGTCCTCCCAGCAGAAGTTGCTCATGCAATCAAGAACATGAAGCGGGGGAAAGCTCCAGGAGAAGATAGAATTACTGTAGACATCATACAAGAAGCAAGTGGAGAAATTGAAACAGTACTCGCCCAAATTTTCACTCGATGCCTTAATGAAGGGAAGATTCCTGAGGATTGGAACAATGCTACAATGATCCTGCTACATAAAAAAGGTGACATTGAGGATCTCAGGAACTACAGACCTATCAGCCTCCTATCAGTGGTTTATAAAATCTTCACTCGAGTTCTTTCACACCGCTTGAAGGTAACACTGGACATGGCTCAACCGAGAGAACAAGCTGGATTCAGGAGTGGCTACAGCACAATAGATCATATCCACGTGCTGAGAGAACTAATTGAAAGAGCGAGGGAATATGAACTTCCATTGTGCATGGCTTTTATCGATTATGAAAAAGCCTTTGATTCGGTGAAACCATCAGCAGTTACCACGGCTCTGAAATCCTGCGGTATTGAAGATGCATACATTAATATTATTAATAACATCTATGAAAATGCAAGTGCAAAGATTCGGCTGTTTGAAAATACAACACACATAAAAATTGGAAAGGGAGTGAGACAAGGTGACACCATATCTCCGAAGCTCTTTAATGCTACATTGGAAAATGTCTTTCAATCACTGAAGTGGGAAAACAAAGGGATAAAGATTAATGGAGATTATCTAACCCACCTTCGTTTTGCTGATGACGTAGTCATTTTTGCAACTACCCCATCAGAGCTGCAGAGTATGATCCAGGAACTTGCTGACAAGAGTAAAGAAGTGGGATTAAAAATGAACTTTCAGAAGACAAAAGTGATGTTCAATGCTTTTACAAGAAATGAAGATTTATCGATTGATGGAGAAAAACTGGAGATAACAGATACGTATGTTTTTCTTGGACAGCAGATATCAAGTGAGGGTCACATTGATGAAGAAATTAATCGGCGTACAAAACTTGCCTGGGGAGCTTTTGGAAGAAACAGCATAATTTTCAAGAGCAATATGCCATTATGTCTTAAAAGAAAAGTGTTTGATCAATGCATCCTTCCAGTGCTTACGTATGGTGCAGAGACGTGGACCTTAACTAAAAGAGACATACAAAGGCTGCAGACAACTCAAAGAAGCATGGAGAGGTGCATGCTTGGTGTAACCAGGAGAGATAAGAAGAGGAACTCGTGGATCCGAAAATGACAAGAGTGGAAGACATCATGATCAGAGTTAAATCCCTGAAATGGCAATGAGCTGGACATACTGCCAGAAGGACAGATCATCGATGGACAGCCGAAATTTTAGATTGGATTCCAAGGGACAGGAAAAGACCCAGAAGAAGACCACATAGGAGATGGGTGGATGAAATTCGAAAGTATGCAGGGGTGACATGGAGGAGACTGGCACAAGACAGACCGTTGTGGAGGAAACTTGGAGAGACCTTCGTCCAGCAGTGGATTGATAATGGTTGACAATGATGATGATGATGATACTGTATTTTATAATGATACGAATAATATAATAAAACACCACAAGAATCAAATAATATACTGTACAGCAGGGCAAGAAACGAAAAGCAAACGGCAATAAAAAGTACCTGTCAGCCACAACCGAAACCAAATGAAGAAGAATGTTTCGTTCAAAGATACGTCTTTCATATAATGGCATCAATTTTTTATTTTCAGTATAATATAATGGCATCAATTTTTTATTTTCAGTATAATATAATGGCATCATTTTTTTTTACTTTGCAAGTAGTATACCATTTTTAACAAAATATGATAATATAATGGCATCAATTTTTTATTTTGCAAGTAGCACACAATTTTTAACAAAATATAAATAAAACTGTAGTTACCAAGAATTTGCTAGGTTTAAAAATAGATAAGTGTGGTGTGTGAAAACCGATTGGTAATTTGTAAGTATTACATGGAAATATTGAAACACAATATTTAATGAAATTTACGAAACAAAATGCAAATTCCGGATTGATAAAACTATTAATGTTTGGAATTTAAGCAACAACAACAACAAAAACAAAAGACATCAATATCACCCTCAACAGTCCATAAAATAAATGATTACAGAGAGAAAATGTTCAAAATATTTTCGAGTGGTCTACTTTGTTAGAATTTCACACCAATTGTAAATCTAATAGCGTTTCATTAACGCAAATTTTTTGGAACGCACGTAAGTGGGACATACAGACGAAGACTGAAAAATTTCATGACCGTTAGTTCATCTGCTATCTGAGGAGAAAAATTACATATCTGATCGAGAGACAAATCAGCATATGTTGTCCTCTTTATCAATTCACCGAACGAATCATTCATTATGTGATTATGTGAATATTAAGCCACACGCTTTGCATAATGAAATATTTAAAAATCTACGAGACTTCCCAGTGAAGTAATGCACATCTTTCGTAATTATTCCTCACTCGACAAGAGTGTCGTTAAAGTTCATTAACAGGCGGTGACTAAATAAAAGTAGAAGTTAACCATAAAGCAGAGAGAAAAAAAAAAAAAAGAGATTCCGGTGATGTAGTCTCACACCTCCAATATTATAAAGAATTTGAACGACTACAGCGTGGTATAAATCAGTTTATTTAATGACGTAATACAGAATATACAAGTCTCCAAGCTTTCTCTCTGCATTGGGAAGCTTTTTCAAAGCAGTGGTGATACACAAAATGCAAGGAGTATAACGGAGGCTCCATTGCACTTTAGAGTCAGGAGAGAGCACCACCAATGATAATTTACCCAGATGCACATGCATGGTTCTACATCAGAGACCAGTTTGGATACATAAAAGCGCCTTCCTTTTCGCCTCTAGATGGAGATAAATTCACCGCTGGAATGTTTTAGGAAATGCAAGGTTCTTGCCATTGATTTTCTAATAGAGATCATTGACAGGATTTTCTTATGGAGATTATTTAATATAAGTTCACAAATTAATTTTTCTCACTGAAATTCTATTCCTGCATTTTAATATTTCATTTTATCGTTTCAGATTTATAGCTAAAACCTTGTGCGTTGCTATGACAGACAGAGATGCAATGTACTACAAACTGTCGACCAAGATATTTATGTGAAATGAATGTAAAATTGATCTCCAACTCCAAGAGTAAATAATCTATCATAGGTTGTCCGAGTTGGGCACAGTCTCGAATCCCAGATGGAGCATGGGTGGTACGTCCCACCACCCATACTTCATCTGGGACTATTTCAGGGACAGTATTTCCAGGAAGGTGAGAAGGCCGGGCCTTCCTAGAAATACTGTCCCTGGAATAAAGATGGGTGACTGCTTTAGGTCCTTCGAGCTGCTAATTGGGGTTGTGACTTTCACATAAACGAAATCATGTGTTGTTCCTCAACCCGTATCTTTGGAAATTTTTAGTATTACCACTGCACTATTCCCTGATGAATATCTGAACGTAACAATGTTTCCTACGGAAAAATTGAAGACTGAAGTGAGCTTAACAGGATGTGATCTAGGATGGTGAGATGAAGGATGCATCTTATCCCAAACATAAATGGCGCAAGCTTATAAAGAAAGGGAATAGCTAACATGACAAATCTTAAAAAATACCCTAAAACTTTCTGATGGTAACTCCGAAATCAATTTTCTGCACTAGAATGCTTAAAAAACAGAAGCAGACATCCCCGAAATTAACATAAAAATTTCCAAGACACTCATAAGAATAGCGACAAAAATAAGTGGTATTTTACAAAAAAATTAGGGTAGAAAATATCATAACCAACAAAAGCGCTGCTGCAAAGAAGGGAGAAGAGAATAAAGAAAGAAATTTTAACTTCCAAAAATATATAATTATGTGAGGCACTGTGAAAAAGGATGAAGACAAAGAAATTCAATTGTAAGTGGAAACTAACAGTCAGCAATTGCAAACTAGCGAAAAAAGAAACTGAAGATATCTAAAGGCTAAAGAAAACGAATGATCATCTCAGTAAAGGAAGAAAACGGATTATGTCACTCAAAAAGGAAGGTGGTACTGTAAAGAAAAACGCAGGCACAATCTTGAGGAGAGTTAACGAGTTCTGCTCAAAACTGTACAAACGGAATAATACATCTCTTACAGACATACAGAAATGTAGAGGCACTGAATTTTCTCCAGTTCTCCCTGCAGGAGTTGCACATAGGAAGATGGCATTACCTTGGGCAATAAATAGGAAACCTTTAAAGAAACAGAACCTACACTTGTCCAAGTTTTCACTATATAACTAAACGAGTGGAAGATTCCTGATTACTTTAACAATGCTAGTGTTCGTACGACAAAAAATAAGAGGCTTCGAAGATCTCAGGATCTATGCATAGGTTATTATTGCTGACAACATCTACGAAACCGCAAGCGTGAAGGTTTAACTTCTTGAGGACACAATATGTATAAAAATTGAGAAGCGTGTGACAAGGTAACATCGTAACTCCTAAGCTCTTCATAGTCATATTGCAGAAAAATTCCTTTCGGTCATAGAACACGGAAGACAAGGCGCTTAAGATTAATGGAGGTGATTTAATCCATCTTCGCTTTCGCGGTGTCATAGAGCTATTTACAAGTAGCCTCTCAAAGCTGCATATGCGCAGAAACGTTCAAATAAGAGTAAAAAAGCGGAACTGAAGATCAATTTACAGAAAACATAATTTATATACAATAATTTTATAAGAACTGAAGAATCAGGGGTTCATGGTGCACATTTAGTAGTACCTGATGTTTACTTCTAACTTGGACAGCAGATAACAAGCGAGGGTCACATCAAAGAAGGAATTAATAGATGTATAAATTTCAGCTGAAGCGCATTTGGAAGAAACTGTACAATTTTCTAGAATTATTCAATATTATATGTTAAAAGAAAGGTGTTTATTACTACGCTGAAGAGCAATTGAATTAGATATACCTGTCTAGTAACGTGTAGCACCAACTTTCGGCCTGATGACGGCGGCGATTCGTCTCGGCATGGACGACAAGACAACGGAAGCGTTGGGAAGCCATACGGATCCACGACACCTGAACAAGCTCCCACAGTTCACTAAGATTTGATGGAGGGGGTCAGAGCCTCGAACATCTCTCTCGATGGCATCCCAGATGTGCTCGATGGGATTGAGGTCAGGTGACCTAGCTGGCCAAGGAAGCGAGGTAACGTCGGTGGAGTGTTCATCCAACTATTCGGATACAATTCGGGAGCGATGGCACGGTGCATTGTCTTGTTGCAGGATGAGGTCCTCAGTAGGATGTTGAAGACGCACAAACGAGAGCAAATGGTCGTCCAGGATATCCCGGTAACGTTGACCTGTGAGGGACGATGTCACACGTACCAGGGGTCCCATTCCATTCCACGGAAACAGTCCCCAGACGAGAATGCCACCCCCACCAGCTTGAAGAGTACCCTGCTGGCAAGAAGGATCCATCGCTTCATTTGGTTTGCGCCGTACTCGTATCCTGCCATTCGCATGTATCAACGTGAATCTCGACTCATCAGTCCAGGCAACATTTTTCCACATGTCTAGGGTCCAGTGGCGATGTTCATGCGCCCATGCTAATCTTTTCATCCTGTGATGTGCGGTCAACAGCGGTACTCTCGTGGGACGATGGCTTCTGTACCCCATAGCGAAGAGATGGTTCTGGTTGGTGTGGCTGCTTACACATTTTTGTGTACCAGCGTTAAATTGCCGAGTGATTTCTTGCACTGTGGCCCGGCTATCCGCTGTTACAATGCGAGCTAGCTGACGATGACTTCGCTCATCCGCACGCTGTTGTCCATGGCAGTTGGCTCTTGCAGGGATGGTTTTCCCCGATTCGATGTACTCACGGTGCACCCGTGACACAGTGACTCGTGAAAATCCCCGTGCCTGCACGACTTTCGAGATGGAGTGACCCATTCGTCGGGCCCCGACAATTTTCCCACGGTCAAATGCGCTTAGATCCTTCATCTTACCCATACTGCGTCCGACTCTTATTGATTCCCGTCGCATCACTCCTTATATTGTCGGATCGCTGCATACGTCATGTCGTTTACGTTTACGGGGCCGCCCACAGCGCCGCATTTGCGTAACGCCAGCTGTCTCTAATTCAATTGCTCTTCAGTGTACATCCTTCCAGTTCTTATTTACTGATCAGAGTAACGGACCTTAATTAAATATGTATTCAGAAACTGCTGTCAACTCAAAGAAGCTTGGAGAAATGCATTCTTAGTGTATCGGAGAAAGATGGGAAAGAAAACTCATGGATCTGGAAAATGACAAGACCTGCTGACTCCCTTATGAAAACAAAAATCCTCAATTGGCAATGCGCTGGACATATTGCTGGAAGAAGTGAACAGCGTTGGACAACTGAAATACTAGATTGGAGACCAAGAGACTAAAAAAGACTCTGAAGAAGATCATGTAAGAAATGGGTGGATGAAATTAGAAGGCATGCCGGAAACGTGAAAGGGTCTCGCTCAAGGCATAAAACTCTGGAAGAGACTTGCTGATATATAACATCTCCTTGAATCTATGCACCAAATGGGGCATAAAATCAACGAGATGTTGGTAAGTGTCTTTTGATTTTTGATACCATGACTGCAACAGAAGATTCCGCAGTTTCCGTAATTTATGTATTTGGTGTGATGCTGCTCGTACCCGTTTCTCCAACTCAAACCACAAATGCTTAATAGGATTCATATCCGGAGAATTTTGGTGCCATGGAAATACATCTCAGTTCATGTTTTTGTCATGTTCTTGGAACCATTCCTGAACCTTCTTCGCAATGTGGCATGGAGCAGCTTCTTGTTGAAAGACGCCATCTCCGCCAGAGAATACAGTCGCCATAAAAGAGTGTACTTGGTCAGCCACGATGTTCAGACGCGTGATCGCTGTCAGATTTCGCTTTACAGGAATAATGGGTCCAAGTGCGGCCCAAGAAATTATTTCCCTCCAGCCGCCTGGATCCGTCCCACAGTGAATGCAGGTGAAGACTTCCTTGGGTAAACGTCGCACATGAGCTCCTCCGTCGAAATGGTGTAACAGAAAACGGGATTCGTCTGGCCATGAGACACACTTCCAGTCTTCTATGGTCCAATGTAGTTGACTACGGTGAACGGCTGTGAGCACAGGCAGACGAATGAGTCTGCGGCTGCGGATACCCATATCCAAGAGTACGATGAACTCTCTGTTCGGACACATTTGGGCCCTTCTGCGTAATTGAAATTGTAGGTCATGTCATCCACAGTAGCTTTCCAGTTGCTGCGAACAACACGAGATGGCATGTGATGATCTCTGGCGTAAATGAGGTGTGGCCTGCCTACACTTTGTTGACGGATCGAACTGTCGCCTGTTTCGAACCATCTTTGATATGTGCCAACTACTGCACAGCGTGAGCAGCCTACCATTGTCGTTGTTTTGGAGATGCTCTTACCAAGGCGTTTTGCCATAATGATCTAGCTTTTGTCGAAATCAGAAAAATCCTTTGCTTTCCCCATATTGAGGGACGAAACGAAATACTGACTCAGAGAGCTCCGACCCAGGTATTATATGTTCCTCCTATTCGCGAACTTGGCACGTAAAACCCTGCTGAATGGCTCCCATTGTTTCTGCCTTTCGCCTTATTTTTTTCCTCCTGTGTGATCGTTGGGGGTCTGTTTTTGTCTTACTCATTTGCCTGTTTTGTCATTTTGTCTGTTTTGTGCTATTCGTATGTATGTAATGAATGGATAGAATGGAAATGCAGAATATAGATGTTACCTAGTACGCGCTTGCGATGCGCAAACGAAAATTCGTGCAAGCTGTCACGGTTACCGACTTTCAGAATGTTTGAGTGGCAGAACCTTAATTTGTTAACATCAATATAACAAGCGCCATGAAAGACGGTAAATGGGGTTGAAATGGTATCAGTAAACTGAAACATGAATGAGATATCGTCAAATGAAGGACGGCTTGCGAAATACGGAATTAGCACGCCAAACGACACAGTTTAACGTAAGGATAGCATAGGAATGCCTGTTTAAATGTGAGAAGAAGCATACTAAAGAAAGCAGCAAAGAAATAATACAAATTATTTCGATATTTTACTGACATTACAAATGCTCAATATGCCCACCGTCAGCGACAATGGCATACTGCATACAGCTGACAACAGACATTATAGCAGCATGTAACATATTCGGTGACAGGTCCGAAATGGTGCGTTGCATGGCTTCTTTCAGTTCACATAGTTTACGAGGTTGGTCTGGTACACTGTTTCACAATATACGATGTTGGTCTATTGTCTGATACACTTTGGACTTCAGATAATCACAGAATCAGAAATCTATCGCAATTAAATCAGGGGAACGTGCTGGTCATGGAAAAGGAAAGTGATGAGATATGATTCGGTCAGAGAAATGCTGTCCTTTTCACGCTTGTGGTTATATGCGGGGGAGAACCATCTTGCATCCAAATACACTCACATAAAAGTCCGCGCACCAAGAAGGAGGCGTTGGATTGAAATGAGATTTTAGTAGTGAGATGGTACATACCAAGGACAGACATCATTACAATATCACAGCAGCTGGACGATTTCCCGCGGACATACGGTACACATTCCGATCAGCATCAGCACCGCGGCGGACCGTCTCATGCTCGGGTACATGCGGTGATTCGGTACGGCATGGAGTCAAAGAGACGCCGTATGTTATTCTGGGACAGATTGGCCCACACTTCTTGCAACTGACGGTCTAAATCACGAACACTGGGACATAGAGAAAGCTGGCGTCCAATCTGGTCCAACACGTGCTCGACGAAAGAGAGAGATCAGGCGATGTGGCAGGCCACGAATGCGTCGAAGCATGACTTAGGCAGTCCTGGGAAACCAAAGCCATGTGCGGACAGGTTTTATCTTGTTGCAAAATGGTTCCGGGCCACCAGGAAGGACAGCACATGGGGCCTGCAGGATCTCCTGTACGTTGCTCTGGGCTGTCAACGTCCCTTGGATCACTGCGAGAGAAGTCCGACTGTCATGTACGCGATGGCTTTCTATATCATCACGTCTGCAGTTCGCGACGTGTGCAGCTGTACAGTGAGGTTGGGATTGCAGCGCTCACCTGCGGTCCTCCACACTCTAACACGGTGGTCGTCCGTTCCCATACAGAAACGGGATTCGTCGCTGAACACTATACGTCGCCAGTACGCAGCATTCCACGTTGCTCGCTGCTGACACCACTGCAATAGACGCCGACGATGGTCAGGTGTTAATGACAGAAAACGTAATGGCCGTCTAGAGTGCTGATTCGCCTCTGCCAGACGTCTGGAAATGGTACTGGCTGACACAGAAGCCCCTTGTACAGCAACCACATGTCTCTGCATATTGGACAAGGACGTCATTGCATTTGTGCGTGCCGCTCTCACGATCCCACGGTCCTTTCTACTGGTGGTGTGTCTGTGTCGTCCGGAGCCAGTTCACCGTGTCCGAGTGCTTTTCCGTGTCCGTTGCACCGAACATGATCGCACCATACTGTCCGACCGGCCCAAATGGCGGCCGATTCGGCGCGCCGTCCATCCTGCCTCTCGCATCAAGACGATGCGGCATCGTTCAAACTCCGTCAGTTGCCCGTACGCACATCTACGGCGGCTCCTTGGCATGTCTATCGCTGAGGGATCTCACCTGACTCTTACCGCGCACTTCGGCACGAATGTGGAGTCCCCTGCGCGGCGCCTTTTAAGCCCCAAGGATTGTGATTGCAGCGCCGGTCTTGGACGCGCGGGCATGCGGAATCGCACGAAACTTTCATCATTTGCATGTCTGCCCTCCTCGTAGCAATTTATCAGTTTCGCGTTAATCGCACGGTTTCTTCTTGGTGCGCGGATTTTTATTAGAGTGTAACATTTTCCAATGTATTCCGTTGATGCAGATGCGGAATGATATAATTTGTCAGCAATGCAACATAGCGGAAGATTGTTACAGTGCATGTCCATAGTCCTCGAGGGGTAACTCCCTAACGGAAACGGGCATAACCTCACGTAAGGTGGTATCCGACAGTTTGCTCAATGCACACAGTTCTTTGTGTTCATTCGTCCTGTTGAGGTAAAATGCGCTTCATCTGATCAAAGATTTCGCAGCGGCCAGCTGTCATCGGCATCGCACTGCATTAGAAATTAATTGGCAAAGTCTAAACGATGTTCACTGTCTCCGTCTTGTAACATGTGCACGAGATGAAACCGCTATGGACTGATCAGAGAACCTGAATCACGGTACTTTTGGGTATGTCCAGCATTAGTGCAACACCTCTTGCGCTTGCTCCTGAATCTTCATGAATGGCGTGGTGGATTTCAGCGACAGCTTCCACAGGAGTTGCAGGTCGTCCAGATCGAGATCTGTGATACGTACATCCTGTATTTTCAAACTTACGGATCAAGTCGTGGACAGCTTGAATAGAGCACGGACAGCTGCGTAAATGATAATTCCTGCGGAAGACACGTAACGCAGCTGCAGCCATTCAAGTAATAACACTTCACGAGTACCTTTCCTGAGAGCGGCATCTCGAGTGTTTCTGGTTGTCGGCAGTACGCTGTATTTGAACAGTGTTTCAAGTGACATCACAGAATTTGTTTATCGCTGCGTACAGACATCACCTCCTCATGCGTGCATCCGACCGCAGCAGAGCCGTTTGCCATGACAATTCCGTACTTCGCATGCTGCCCTTTATTTGACGATATCTAGTTCACTTGTCGGTCTAGCGATACCATTTGTACCCCATTTACCGTTTTTTATGGCGCTTGTGACAGTGATGTTAACAAATTAGGGTGCTGCCATTCAAACATTCCGAAAGTCGGTAACCGCAGCCGTAACCGTGACAGCTTGCACGACGTTTCGTTTGAGCTCGCGAGCACATGCTGTGCAACATCTATGTATGTTTTGCATTTCCATTCCATCCATTCGCTACAGCCATTCCTGGAGCCAGTTCAAGTGGCAAAATAACATTTAGATCTATCTATCTATCTATCTATCTATCTATCTATCTAAGAAATTCTAAAGTTACTTATATCTTTAACAGCAACCTATATATACCCCTTTCTTTCTTCTTTTGTAATGCGTACAATGATCAACGCAATGCCTGTTCTTCCTTGTCCATGTTTGTGAAAAGTTAAAAGCAAAGCATCCGTTATGTATTTGCTACTACTACGAATCCGAGAGAGAATTCCCAATAACGATCTTCGAAAATGCAGTGGCGAAGTGAATCAGGAGCATAGAGCTATATCGCATTTCAGCTTTATCGGTCAAAGCAGTGCTAAAAGCTTTCTGTCCCTCTATGAATCTCATGTACGACAAAGAGATGCGCATTCTTGTTTTGTGCCGAGCATCGCATACCATTAGAGAACACCGAATTTCATCTTCTATCCGAAAGAAAACAAAACTCCGACGTCATTCCTGCTGAATCGGAGGACAATAAACAACAGCTTTATGCTTCAGGAAGGAGACGGCCCTCCACTAAAAGTCCCCGACGAATAATTATGAGCAGAAGGAATCGGTGCTTCAAAATGCTCGACAAATTCCAGATGCCTTCGCATGAAGATCACGCAAATGCAATGGCATGCGGGAATAAGGTCTGGAAGAGCGCATGTGTGTGTTTAGACCTAACAACTGCGCGACCGCTGGTCATTACTCCCACATCACAGATCCCCCCAACCTACTCTTTCCTCTTAAAACAATTTAATTAATGTTGGAATGATGGTCGGAAGCCGTGGAAGCTGTGCTTTGGGAAAGCGGAGTTGAGCTAACCCCCAAGCATATCTCACGCACCGTTCCCCAAATTTTAATATCGCCAGTCCAAGCCTCGGAGAATATGCCACCGCAGCTAATATATGTACCACTTCGTGGAGTGATTTCCAGAGGATATATTAGGGGAAAGTTTCGTGCGTGTCCCTGCGCTCTGTGATGCATGCTTGATGTCTCCATTGCTGTTGACAGAGTCAGACAGCCTTATCCTGCACACGGAATACGCAGTAGTACTACCAGCACTGTGTCCCCTGTAGGAACAGAAAGTTTTCGTCAACGTATCTGTTTCTCGAAAAGGGGAGAAAATACACCATTTCTAAAGCATATATAAAACATATTCAGCAAAAAGAAATGCTTCTACGAGGAATCCAATAGCATTCATAAAGTAATAAAATTTTGGATTCACACAGTACAAAAAACACACCCAGTGTCATCAATTAAATGCGTGGTGGCACCTAAATCACCAAATACAGCTTAAAGAGTTGTTAATGAAAATGAACTTATACAAAATTAAAGGATGCACGGTGACATTCTGCTGAAAATAGTTTCAGTCTGTTTAAAGTACTGATTTCAAGTGTTCAAATGCAACCGTTCAGCTATTAATAACACACACACACACACACATACACACACACACACATACACACACACACATACACACACACCGGAACCACTTGATTAAAACCACATTCTCATGGAAATGTAACATTTAAAAGATACTTTCAGGGCAAGGAATATCGCGAACACCAGCTGCACCTTTCTGAACCGAAAACAAAAGGCCATCAGTAACCTAACAAATTTCAAAAATATGAGCTAAATGTTTGGGATAAGACATTTTTCACTGATTTCAAATAAAATTAGAGAAAAGGAATTCCGCTTAGTTACGCTTATGCGTATATTGAATTTATACAGAGAGTAATCATGTTAGTCAAATTAAAGAATGACTCACTGTAGGACGAAAAGATGATATAGCACAATTATGCTCCACGTTCTAAAAAAATAATAAACTAATCAGTAACGAATTTTTTTAATTTCCGTGTGGATTTTGTTTCTATTCATTGCTGCTTAAGCGCAGTTCTTACCTTTCAATTGAGATAATATGATTCAGGTATCAATAAAGTGACCAGGCTGCGATACCCCATAAGAACAAACAATTGTTTTATACCTTTTAAGTCAGTGTTCTCTACAACTCTAGCTGTCACAAAGGGTCATTTGTTCTATCTAATTCTTTTAAAAGCTAATTTATTAGTGGTTAGCAAATAAAATAGCACTGACTTAAAAATTCTGGTTTGACCGATGCCACCAATTGGAGTTAGAAGACTCAATGAGTTTTAATTTTGCAAAATTCAATCAGTAGCCTCACTCATCACTAACAGTGTGTGACGTACTTGCCAGCAGTACGCACACGACATAAAGGCAGATAGTAGTCAGAACAAACGTCCGCGTAGCTCAATTCGTAGAGTGACTTATTCCGGAATGAGGGGATCCGGGTTCGAATCCTGGCGTGGACAGAAATGACGGAGAAATTTACTTCGTTATAGTGTACCATCATGTATCAATCGCAGGATAATTCTCTCCATTTGTTTTGTTTTCATTTCTGCTATTTATTTTAATATTCCAACATCAAAGCTGGTACATGAAATGTGCCAGTATTGTAAGAAAAATGAAGAAAACGCTGCTTTCAAGTCGGATGCTAAAAAGAAAGAAAAAGATGTAAATACTTTGATGACGAGACCAAATGTATCAATTTGCGGATCGGAATAAAAGCGATTCAGAAAAAGTATATTTAAAACCTGTACCACAAAACTCTTGATTTTATATTTCGTTACGTTATTGTTTTTAATTAGTTGCTGCATCTTAAAAAAAAGGTAAAAGAAACCAAACTTTTTTTCTTTTTCTTTGCCAAATCCCGTTAATTTTCTTTCTATGCACGATATACGATTCCCAGAATTATATGTGGTGGTGAAACAGATCAAATTCCGCCAAGGTTAGATAGAGTTCCTTGACTTCTTGCTAAAGAACCACAATTAATTTAAACACCGCAATCAAACCAGATAAATTGTATTTTACACACTTGCACTGATGTTTGTCCGAACGATTTAGGATTACTCGTGTACAAAAATCGAGCCATCATATTATCTTGAAGCCCATTTGGTAAAAGAACAAACAGGCTCTTTAAGATTCGTTTGGCATCCAATCGGTGAGCACGATACAAAATGATTATTATTTGCCAATGTGGAGTGTTATTATATAATAACAGAGTGGCTTGGAAAAACGTCTTGAACGCCGCAATCAAGCCCATTGTTTCTCAGAAGAAACACAAAATGCACATTGTTTCTGAGCCAGAGGTCCCTAACTCGGATAAATAATAACACAGAAAGCTTCCCACAGCATTGTTCCGTTTGAATAAAAAAAGGTTCCACGCCATGTAATTAATTCTCTCGAGCGAAAAACGTTCGTTTTTCATTCTCAGCAGTAATTACTGATAAAGATATCAATTCCATTTTGGTTTGTTAGAATCGTGAGTCAATCACCAAGCAAAGGCTGAAACAGAACCTGTGCCAGAAAGATAAAACCTCATAGAACTCTCTCCCTAATCAAATTACGCAAACATTAAAAATTTAAGGCATTTCAGCATGAAGAGATTTTCCTAAGTCATCTTAAATCTTTAAGCAAACCACACAATCCTGCAAATGTCGGTAAATGATATCTTACACTGAGGACATTACAAAATTCCTGAGTTTCATTAACTTTATGTTGCACGTAGACTTAGCCCTGTTTTTGAAGTTTGCCTTACACTCGCCCTTCCAGCCAAATTTAAGTAGAAGCCCACGTCAGGCAAATGAGTTCAATTCTAGTGAATAGAATAAGCAAGGCATCGTAACTTAGTTGTAGGTAAATACTTCCTAACATCCTCCTCTCAGAGTTAGAGGACTGTGTATCTCCTTCATCGCATAAAATCTTATTAGACATGTGAAAACTCTACAAAACTATTTTCAAGCAAAACATGTAAGCAGTTCCACATAACCTAATCGTTAAAACACGTCCGAAAGTCTCACTTCATGGTTGAAATTCCCTGAATGTAAACATCCATTTAATTATTTCTTCCCTTCATTTCTCGCCTAATTGGTGTGAAAAATAAAGCCTCATTTGGTGGAGATGGGATTCGAATTCACATCTGCGTTTCCTGTACTTGACAGTTCTACCGATTGAACTACACTAACGAAGCTTATCGCTGCAACTTTACCGAATTCACACGTGTGACACCTCTGAGGTAGGTACTTAGGAACTTGAGATATCAAATGTGTTATACTACTAAGGTATTAATGAAGGTCAAATGTGTTACAGTGATCTTGGTTTCATAGAATATGATCACGCGCATTACGGAAATGAAATAGATGAGACCTTCGCTTTCGCTTTTCTGATCTAAATCCTTCAAATTAAATATCGGTGTTAAGGAATTACAAAAATACATGAGATAAACGTTGCTGATATTATTTTCTAAAACGCAGTAGACTTGCCTGCTTGTAGCTACTAAAATGAGGAACGTCATTATACAGGTATGAGAGGACTAAAGTTATTAAAGTCTTCACGTTTTATAAAATTCATTTAGATAAATCTAGTGTTAAAGAACTGATTCATATGTTTTAGAGGCCAGCTTTTTATAATATAAAGAATCAACGTCTAATTCCGATGCTTCGAAAAAAACATGGTCACAGAAAAGTTCGTCATTTTTTTTACTTTATGGAAATATTATTTTGCTTTACGAAGAATAAATATTACTGCAAGATGACAAAAATGCAATCTTATTAATTATTACATAAATTACTCCTTTTACTTCTGAATGTCAAAGAAATTATGCATTTTTTCAAAAGCGATGAACTGACATACTGAAAATGAACCATGAATGTTGATAGATATGATAAATATCAGTTACTAACACCAAAAATTTATACAATGCCCAGGTGGCGCAGTGGTCTAAGCGATGGCCTCTGATCATTCGTCCGAAAGGGGTCCGGGTTCGAATCCCGGTGAGGCATGGATGTTGTGTTTGTCTTACGGCACAGGCTTACTTAGGAGAACATCGGCCAATTTTTTTTTCATTTCACTTTAGAAGTTAAAAAATCGTGGTTAAATTAAAGTACGCCTTTTTAAATTAAAATAGCACCTCATAGTGATAAAAACGCAAATGAAAATTCAAAAATTTATGAATAATCTTGACGATGCTCACAGTTTCCCAATGAAAAAAAGGATTTTTTAACTCTACTTATATTCCCTGGTATGTGTGTATGTGTGTACCTTGATAAAGAAAGAATATAAGTTTACGAATCACGGTGAAAAAAGATTTCACAAGAAATATTAAAAAGGTATGCAAAATATTGGTAATTTTTGCAACCAGCCGGCGAAAAAAAAATTTCTAATGCGACTTCTACGAATGGTTATATTGTGCAAATGCAAACATACTTTTTTGGAACATAAGGGGAAAATATGAAAAAGGTAAGTATAATATTTTGGTTGTCGTTTGAGTTATTCATCGGAAAAGAAATTTGTGAACTATTTCCCGAAAGAGGATACGTAGTGCCGAATGGAAATAAATTCTTATGCGACACTTTAGAAAAAGTTATACTCTGAAAAAATAATATTGTATATAAATAACAATAGTAATCACGGTTATCTGTCTGATGTGAAACGAATTTTTTCCAGTCCCTCCTGTTGGGGCTAAGATATCGTCAGCAATAATTATGTCAATGTATGCTACTTAAGGCAAAAGTAAATACCCTCATTAAACTTTCTGTAAAATTCCGATTGGAAAGAGATATTTTCAATACAGACTTTTCCAAACAAACACTTACGCTATGGGATTGAAATATGCTATTTGATCAAAAGTATCGAGACACCTGTTTTGAGTAGTGGATTTGCCCATATGCGTCACAGCCATGGTTACTACAAGCAAAAAAAGACGCACATGACCTGGTTCAAGTGATGTTAATGTGAAGTGGAAACGTCTAAGAGCAACAACAGCGCAATTCCGAGCTGGCAGACCGCGTAAGATGATAGAGGGGAACAGACAAGTGCTGAAGTGGGTGGTGTGACAATATCGCCTTTCCTCGATTGAAATACTCGCCACCAAGTTCCAAAATGTCCCTGGAAGCAACTCCAGCATCATAACAGTAGTTCGTCAAGAGCTGAAAGGAATGAGTTTTCATGGCAATATAACCGCACACAAGCTTAACATCCGCAAGATCAACACCAAGCGTAGGTTGAAGTTGTGTAAAACTCGGCGTCAGTGGACTCTAGAGCAGCTGAAATGAATTCCCTGGAGTGATTAATCACGCTTCATACTCTGGCAGTGTGATGGATGAGGCTGGGTGTAGAGGATGTTAGACGAACGCTGTTTGCTCGGACTGTGTTGTGCGAACTGTGAAGTTCGGTGGAAGTAGTATCATGTTCAGTGGCTGTTTCTTATGGTTTGGACTGGGACCCTAGTTCAAGTTCCCGGGAATCTTAACACTGTTGCCTGTTATGACATTTTCAACAATTTTGTACTCCCAACAATGTAACAGTTCGGAGAAGACTTTTTCCTCTTACAGAAGAACAATACTCTAGTCCACAATGCAAGATCCGTGCAGTAATGGTTTGATGAGATTGGTGTGAAAGAACTTGACTGACCTATACAGAGCCTGAATCTCAACCCTACGGAACACCTATGGGATGAATTGAAACCAGGACTTCGAAAAACGCATCATTACGGACTTGACTAAGGCTCTTGTAGCAGAATGGAAGGCGATTCCCACAGCAACGCGCCAAAATCAAGTGAAAAACCTTCCCAGCAGAGAGGAAGCTGTGATAGCAAAAAAGGGTGGACCAACTCGATATTAATTCTTTATCTATTGCAGAGAGCTCGTGGATTGACAGGTGTTCGAAATACTTTTGATCACATAGTGTATCTAGCAGATGAACTCTACACCATACCAAGAAGAGAGTACGTGGACAATTTTTATCGTTTATTTTTTATCCATTGCGAAAAAAATGTCCTGTGCCTTATTTTTAGAAGTAGAGTCACCATGTTAAACATAAAAATATGTTTAAACTTGCTACAATTTTAAGAATTTCGTGACATGTTGCACTAAAAATGGTGCAGTTCGTGTAGCACCTCTTTGTGAGGAAATATGCACACTAGTGTATTGTGCATGAAACACAAAATGCCATTATGCCCCATGATATGATAGTATTCACCCTGATTAGGGCAACCTTGTACTAATTGCACCATGTTGTGTGCTTCAGGCATCGCATAATAGCGAACTTTTACTTTACAAATGGTTCAGCTAATGTTGTATCACTTTTTGGTGCAACATATTCAGAAATTTTAAGAGCGCACGGGAAGAACTGTTCTTCAAGGAAATTTTGAAATGCTATTATTCCCAAGAACGGAACTATTCAGTAAAAAAGCACATTTTTTATTTAACTTACAAATGCGAAATTAGCTTTTTTACACTAGCATGGAAACAGTCATACAATAGGCACGTTTTCATTTTCCTCTTTAGGCAAAGAATATTCTTATGTCAAAGACGGGCTAAAAATAACAGTGGATATCGTAATATCATTAAGGTTTTAAATGAATTGGATTGAATATGAGCATAAAAAAACATAAAAAAAATTCGAGGTGATTTAACATTTCCATTAAATCGGATAAGTATAGGTCACCCAATTAACGAAAATTACATGACAAAAAATAAAGTTATTACAAGGAAACAAACATCTTTTTCAGAAATCAAGTCGAATGAGTAAACTTTGAAATCACTAACATGGCTACTCAGAGAAAGAATGCATCTATGAAAGAAAGTGTTTTAAAAAACTATTTTGTTTGATACATTTAGGTAATTTTTGTCAAATACGAATTCAAACGAGCTCCAGAAAAATCCTTATTCAACGTATAAACAAAAAAACAAAAAAATACCTGAAATATTTCTTTTGCCCCTAACATGGGGAGAATTTGCTTTTAATATTATAACAACTTGAGTTAATAATCAAATTACCTACTTAAATGTTCGCGAGATTGCTATATCAACGGAGCTTCAAGAAGGAATAATAACAACAGCGAAAACAGGAACTGTAAGGCTGATTTCAATTGTTTAACTTTTGTATTTTAAATACGTAGCAGAACTTTTTTTTCTCCCTATAACGGAACAATTTTGGTTCTATGTTTCACAGACGTGCCTTATAGGGCTTACAATAAGAAAATTCTTACATTACGCAGAAACGCATTCGTTCTGCAGTTCTTCCATTTTCCAAAAACTCATTCGTTCTGAAAATTCTGCATATTTTTATTGCCATTTTTTACATCTTTGATACGGAAATAGGAACTCTTCTGAAAACAGGTATCAAACGAATTTAAAGCGGATTTCTTTCTTTTCCAGCTCAGTTTCAGTTATGCGCTTAAGGAAACTTTGATCCTTTTTACCGATACCCAATTACATATTTACCTATCCACTCTTCCCAGATTCATACTCAAATTTTCAGCAGGTTCAAAGGTGAAAGTGGATTAACTCTTAACTGTGACCTCGCATGAGCGAACATTTCCTAGACTGATTTTCCTTTCTATCTGTACTATTTACCGTCTTGACCCAAGCATAAAGACAGCGTGAAATAATTTCATAAAGACAGTACTGTGTTTCACATTTCGCAATATTTGCATTTTACTTGTAATTCGCTTTGCACCTTTTTATCTTTTATTCATTGCTCATGCCGCAGAAGTTTAGAAAAACTTGAATCACTGCCTTCGTGTGAACGCGACGGTCACACCATATAATTAGAATAGAGAACCGGGCCAGGAAATCCCGGAACGGCAGCTTGTGTCATCCAGCTTTTTCAGATATGGGAGCCGACAAATTCAGAGATGGTTCCATTTCGAAGGTAGCTGTACATATCGCTTTTTTATCATCCCTTTTTATGCGATCATCAAGGTCTCAGCTCCTAACAATAATAAAGTCTTTTAAGGGAAACCAATTAATACGAAAAACACCATGAACTTGGTTTTGCAGAAATATTTTAATTGGAACGCGCCGTTGTCATAGATAGAATGGGATCAAAATTTAGTGACCAGCATCAGAAAAATTTCAGCAACGAATACCACCTGTTAAATTAAATTATTTGTAAATTGCATATATGCCTGTCAATTACTCTCTTGCTCCTTTGACCTAGCATGAGGCTTCTGTAAAATTGTGAACCTGGGTACATTAATTTCAGAACAAGTTACCATTAATAACCAACTTTAATGTCGCCTGGTAGTTAAAATTGTTTTCCTTTTCGGTAAGTGCCGTTGCTGAGGTACTGACACTGCCCGCTCGAACTAGCTTTTTGTATGCCGTGTTAATGAGAAAAGGGACCAACCCATCCTCCACTCTGCCGAACACTATTGCTGGCTTTTCTCCATGCGTCTACCGTTCTTATGGGTCAGTTTATATTATTTTATTGCTCTGCGAGTAAATGGTTACCAATCTTATCGTTTTATAGCGCCTGGTTTCTTCCAAGGAAACATTACAAGCACATTGCGTTTTCTTGCAACTTTAGGTTTTAACAAGGGATTTCTCACGATGAGTAAGAGTGGCTCTAATGCATATTGATCAACTGGTGAGATGGAACACGCAAGAGGACTAGGGGGATAGTAGCCCACGCTTTTCACAGGGACGAAAGACAACTCAAAGAGAGTTTTTTTTTTTTTTTTCATTTGTGACTTGAAGGTGGTACGAGGTAGAGTTTGAAAGAAGATTCTGCTTTTCCTGTCGGACGAAGAAAAAGTTTGATGTCTGAAAAAGAATATGGCAGCACAGATTAATTTGGAAAGGGGAATCAAGGAAACAGCGAATAATACGAGGAAGACGCCCATAAAAGACAGCAGGAAAAGATAAAAACCTGAGTAATTAAAAGAATAGTATTGAAATCAAAACAAGTGAAATGCGTGACTTTTCCCATAGACAGCATTGAATGAAGATCACTGATGCAGAAGAGTGACTTTTCACTTTATTAGTAATTGATTCTTTTCATCATCTGGAAAAAAACATAGTTCAAACCCCGGAACTCTAAATTTCCTTACAAGTGAAAGCTTGACAAACCCACGTGACAGGGCACTAAAATAAACCCAGTGTAGTAACCCTGAAACAAAATACGCTGCTGGACAATTGCTAAGGACGGATCATGAACGGCTATATAGCGCATAAAAAAGTAAGTGTGGTTGGATGCCAAGTGAAATAAAATAATGTCAGAATGCCAGGACATTACAAGAAAGACAATTTATTGTGCTCTAAAATCCAGAAGGCTTTGGAACGTGTTCAAGGGACAAACAGGCCATTTTGTGCGGAATACGTAAACGTGAAAAAAATGCAATTACCGTCCGCAGGCGTTCCGGCGTAAGATGTCAATACGGGATATGGCCACCATGGAGGGAGATGCAAGATTCCACACGTCGTGTCATGCTTTGCACAACATTATCAAGTAGCTGTTGGGGTAATTTATCCCATTCCTGTGTCAGTGCACGGATGAGGGTGTCCTTGTTTATTGGAGGGCATTGGCGACCAGCAAGACTCCTCCCCAAAGCATCCCACACATTTTCAATGGGATTCAGATCTGGAGAGCGTGCTGGCCATACGAGGCGTTGAATATTCTCGCTTTCAAGACACTCCTGGACGGCGACTGTTCGATGCCATGTTGCGTTATCGTCCATGAAAATGAATCTATCACCGACAGCACCACGGAACATGTGAACACGAGGTAGCAGAACATCAATAATGTATCGTTGGCCAGTCATATTCCCAGTTGGAAGCACATAGAGGAACGTACGGCCATTGATCATGATGCCAGCCCATACCATGACCCTACATGTCGGATATCGGTCCCTTTCCTGTATGTTTGCTGGACAACATGCAGTATCACTATCACGCCAGATCAGTTGTCGTCGACAATCAGACGATAGACTGTATCTACTCTCATCTGAGAAGAGGACAGCAGACCAGTCGTTATCAGTCCAATTGCGATGTTGATGGCACCATTGCAAACGGGTGGTACGGTGACGTCTGGACAATGGGATGCACACAACAGGACGGCGGGCGTATAGTCCTCCTTCATGCAAACGTCTGGCGACAGTTTTTCGGGAGATCCGCTTGCCAGTAGCAGCCATAAACTGATTTGCTACCTCACTAGCTGTGCTGCTCCGGTGTCTTTTTAATGATAGCACTATGTACCGATCTTCTGCAGGTGTCGTACTGCGAACACGACCTCCCCCGTGACGTTTGCTACACTCTCTATTTGTTTGAAATGATTTCCAAAGCCTTGAAACAACAAGATGTTGCCAGGGAGTTCGGCTGACGTCGAACTCCCTGGCAACATCTGTTATTTTTCGCCCTTCTTCAATCTTGCCAATAATACGGCCACGCGTAAAATCATCTAGGTGATGTCGGAAAGACATACTGAAAATTGCAAGTTCGTCACTTGATTCTTTTCCTTTCAACTTTGCGTTTGAACAACAACGGTCAATACGCGTCAAATCCTTTATATCTCTTATCAGCGCTATGACGTCACGAAAAAGTTCGGCAATCCAAAATTTGCATACGCACAACACGTCTTACTGTATTCCGCACTTATGCTAATTTCCACATTTTCCTGCCTTCCATTTTATGGTTGCTATCGTTGCTATTGTCATCCGTCCTTAGCAATAGTCCGGCAGTGTATATTAACCAAATATGCAAAAAGTAATATTTAGCATTCATACTACAAATATTGCTTTTGTACATGTGGTTTATATATATCATCATCATATATATATAGTTTTGCTCTTAAGTATATATATATATATATATATATATATATATATATATATATATATATATATGGATTTATAATAAACAAGAAACTGAAGGATAAAGTTGTAGAAGTTGAAAGTTCCTCTGACAGAGCTGCACGACTTGTTATCCAACTCTCGAAAAGATACCAGGCTCAAATTATTCAAACTTATGCACCCACCACAAGTCATCCTGAAGAAGAAATTGAAGAATTTTATGAAGAAATTTGTCATCTAAATAATAAAGGTAAGCAGCACTTGAAAATAATTATGGGAGATTTCAATGCAAAAATAGGGCAACGGCAACAGAATGAAACTTCAGTAGGTAAATTCGGTCACGGCAACAGAAACCAGCGTGGAAATACTCTCGTTGAGTTTGCAGAGGCAGAAGGGATTTTCATCTTGAACTCCTTCTTCAAGAAAAAGCCACACAGGAAATGGACATGGAGACATCCAAATGGGACGACAAGTGAAATTGATTTTATTATGTGTAACAAAAAATTCGTCATAGAAGACTGCAGTGTGCTAAACAAGTTCAAAACAGGTAGTGACCATAGATTGGTGAGATGTAAAATGCAACTCAACACTAAACTTGAACGTGGCAAGCTCATAAGACAAACAAAATCTATTGACATAACCAACCTTAAAAAACACCATAATACCTTCAAGTTGGAACTGAAGAACAGGTTCTCTGCTTTAGAAGGCCTAACATCGGAAGAAGTGGACATCTCTGAAGTTAACAGAAAAGTAAAGAAAGCTCTTATGGAAACAGCAACAAAATTAGCTGGGTCTAAGAACAAGTTGCATGTAAACAAATTATCAGGAAAAACGAAAATGTTGATGCAAAAAAGAAGAGAGATGAGGACAACTAAAGAAGATGTGACTTCCAAAGTGGAATATATAGAGCTATGCGAGACAGTAAGAAAAAGTATCACTGAAGACGTAAGAAAATTCAACTGTGAACTAGTGAGGAAAGCAATTGAAAACAACGAAAGCCTAAAGATAGCAAAGGGACATCTCAGTAAGGGAAAAAAACAGATTATGGCACTGAGAAAAGAAGATGGTTCTGTAACAAGTAATAGAGGCGAAATTTTGACAAGACTGAAAGATTTCTACTCCAAATTATATGAAAGGGATGATACATGCACTTCAGACATCATGAAAGATGCCAGTACCAGAGTTCCTCCAGTCCTTCCAGCAGAAGTTGCACATGCAATCAAGAACATGAAGCGGGGAAAAGCTCCAGGAGAAGATGGAATTACTGTAGACATCATACAAGAAGCAAGTGGAGAAATCGAAACAGTACTCGCCCAAATTTTCACCCGATGCCTTAATGAAGGAAAGATTCCTGAGGATTGGAACACCGCTACAATGATCCTGCTACATAAGAAAGGTGACATTGAGGATCTCGGAAACTACAGACCTATCAGCCTCCTATCAGTAGTTTATAAAATCTTCACTAAAGTTCTTTCACACCGCTTGAAGGTAACACTGGACATAGCTCAACCGAGAGAACAAGCTGGATTCAGGAGTGGCTACAGCACAATAGATCATATCCACGTACTGAGAGAACTAATTGAAAGAGCGAGGGAATATGAACTTCCATTGTGCATGGTTTTTATCGATTATGAAAAAGTCTTTGATTCGGTGAAACCATCAGCAGTTGCAATGGCTCTGAAATCCTGCGGTATTGAAGATGCATACATTAATATTATTAATAACATCTATGAAAATGCAAGTGCAAAGATTCGGCTGTTTGAAAATACAACACACGTAAAAATTGGAAAGGGAGTGAGACAAGGTGACACCATATCTCCGAAGCTCCTTAATGCCACATTGGAGGGTGTTTTTCAGTCGCTGAGCTGGGAAAACAAGGGGATAAAGATTAATGGAGATTATCTAACCCACCTTGGTTTTGCTGATGACGTAGTCATTTTTGCAACTACCCCATCAGAGCTGCAGAGTATGATCCAGGAACTTGCTGACAAGAGTAAAGAAGTGGGATTAAAAATGAACTTTCAGAAGACAAAAGTGATGTTCAATGCTTTTACAAGAAATGAAGATTTATCGATTGATGGAGAAAAGCTGGAGATAACAGACACGTACGTTTATCTTGGACAGTAGATATCAAGTGAGGGTCACATTGATGAAGAAATTAATCGGCGTACAAAACTTGCCTGGAGAGCTTTTGGAAGAAACAGCATAATTTTCAAGAGCAATATGCCATTATGTCTTAAAAGAAAAGTGTTTGATCAATGCATCCTTCCAGTGCTTACGTATGGTGCAGAGACGTGGACCTTAACTAAAAGAGACATACAAAGGCTGCAGACAACTCAAAGTAGCATGGAGAGGTGCATACTTGGTGTAACCAGGAGAGATAAGAAGAGGAACTCGTGGATCCGAAAAATGACAAGAGTGGAAGACATCATGATCAGAGTTAAATCCCTGAAATGGCAATGGGCTGGACATACTGCCAGAAGGACAGATCATCGATGGACAGCCGAAATTTTAGATTGGATCCCAAGGGACAGGAAAAGACCCAGAAGAAGACAACATGGGAGATGGGTGGATGAAATTCGAAAGTATGCAGGGGTGACATGGAGGAGACTGGCACAAGACAGACCGTTGTGGAGGAAACTTGGGGAGACCTTCGTCCAGCAGTGGATTGATAATGGTTGACAATGATGATGATGATGATGATATATATATATATACTCTAACTCCTTAGAGTTTTAAATTATAAAGTATAACCCAACAAAGCTTTAAACCAAATCATATAAAACACACAAAATGCAGAACATAAGCAACAAATACACAAGCCCAGCCACCACACTCAACACATCAAATACACAAACCAAACTGTGAGAACAAACTCACAGTGTAGTAACACCAGAACACAACATCAAAAACCATATCTGAACGGAAATGTGGATCTTACAATGAAATCCGAGAAACACAACGAAGAGATATACAAAAAAAAAAAAAAAAAAAAAAACTACACAACATACAACTCCAAGTCACAGCCCGCCCACCGTAAAGAACTCGTACGATTAGAGGTTCCCGAAGTTACAAAATCAAGCTGTTCTCTTCAGGGGAACACCAGCTCGATGCGTGGCCTTTCAAATCACAGCAACAGGTTGGAAGATACCAAAAACCCGCATGAGTGTTCCCTAGGCCACAGGGGAAATATATATATATATATATATATATATATATATATATATATATATATATATATATATACTGGCAGAAAGTGAGAAAAGAACACCAAGAAGGAGACGTCTGACACCAACGAAATTTATACAGCATAATAACGGAATCCAAAGGATAACGTGATCAAAACATTATGGCAAAACACAGCTGTATTTGCTGGTAAACTGAAAAATAACATTTCCATGTAACATGGTTAGTACGAGGGTGAACCGCCATGAACTGCGTCACACTGTGCAACTCTGGCATGGAGTCTGTCGTACAGATGTTGGATGTAAGTTTGGGGTATTGAGTTCTAAGCATCCTCATCCTGAACGCGTAAATCGGGGATGGTCGTAGCTGGCCGTGGAGACCGGATAAGTCGTTGTCCCATAAAATCCCACACGTGCTCAATGGGGACAAATCCGGTGAACGTGCAGGCCATGGAAGTTGTCTCACACCCTGCAGTGCATGTTGCGCTGCACGTGCCGTGTGTGGTCGGGCGTGATCTTGCTGGAAAACACCACGATGGGCCGACCTTACAAATGGCACAACAACGGGCTGAATGATGTTGTTGATGTAGGAGGTGCTGTTTAACGTACCCGGTATAAACACTAGGTGTGTGTGGGAGTGATAGCTGATCGCTCCCCACACCAGGAGACCAAGTGTAGGCCCTGTGTGTCGCTGGCGGATGCAAGAAGGTTGGAGACGCTCCCCTGTGCGTCTGCGAACACGCATACGGCCATCGGAGGCTCCCATGCAGAATCTGCTTTCATCGCTGAACACGACAGATCGCCATTGCGTTCTCCAGTGCAGACGTTGGCGACACCACTGCAGCCATTCCTGGCGGTGGGCTGGAGTCAGAGGTACACATGCCAGAGGCACATGTGCACGTTATCCTGCTTCCAGTAGACGGTTGCGGATTGTTCGCACAGTCACCTCAGGTGCAACGGCAGCTCGGATTTGCGTCGCAGTGGATGATCTGCTTGACAACGCCACTCTTCTTATGCGTCGATCGGTTCGTTCATCAGTCCATCTGTGACTCCCGGTTCCACGTCTTCTCGTGTGGGAATGTTCCTCGGACCATCTACGCCACCATCGTACCACCACGTACCTTCCCTACGCCACCATCGTACCTTCCCGCCCAATTCGCTCCGCAGTACGACGATACGACCACCCGGCCTCGCGGAGTCCGACTAGACGACCTCGCTCAAAGTCCGATAACTGCTGAAATCGTACACGTCTTCTATGTCCATAGGCATTGCAGCTTCTTCAGGGTCTTCGCACGTGTCCGTACGCCGACGATTGATTACATTCACTTTGCCGTACTCCTTAAATACCACCGACGATAATTTGCTTATTATGCCGTGCTGTGGCGTAAGCGCTCAACGGTTGGTCCCGAAATTAACATCACACCTACGTAAACTCGACCCCATTAACATATATGTAAACTTCATGATCGTCCGCCAATTCCTTCTTGGTGTTCTTTTTTCACTTTCCGGCTGTGTATTAATCCAGATCCATTTCTGTACACATACAACCTAAACAATAAAGTAGTAAATTATGTAGTAATAGTAGTAATCAATAAAGTAGTAAATTATGTTTGCTTGTTTCTTTGCGTACCACAAGGGATCCGTTGGGTGAGAGTTCACGACAGATCTCAGCGTAGCATCGGGCCAAAAATTATGCACAAATTTCTGGCGCTTCATTAAAGAGACACAACTCATTTTTAAAATACGAAATCAATAACGAAATGAGTCAAAATTAGGTCGGGATAACCTTGTTACAACACTGGCTTGCAGCCATTTTGCACAAGGAAAAATGAGTGTATCTCAGTTAAACGTATGTATTTGAGAGCTAATTCTTGCCGTGGATAGCAAAAATGATAAATACAGCTCTTTATTCTAGTCAGGATTCGAACTCACGCTCACAGAAGAATAAGTCTGCCACATCCAGTCAGTGTTTAGTAAATCACGAATGAGACAATCTATCAGAAATTAGGTTGATATTATATAACTTCTGTAAAGTGTTCGAAGTTATTTTACTATCAGAGAGGAAAATTAAAATCAACTGCTCGTGCTTGAAGTGAGCAGCAACGTGGGCTGTTAATTAGTACTCCGGTTTCAACTAAACTCCCTCGTGGTCATGCGCAGGTTCATTGTACAGCCATCAGGCAGAACATGCTTGTAGAATATAGCTAAGTAACCTCTTCTTCACCAAATACATTAAACAAGGCCAGGCTAATTGCTGCAGCACTGCGAGAACTTCTGCAGCTGCATTTCCGAAGTTGTACTACTTGGACAAGGACATAGAGTTATAAATCACGAAACTGTGCAGCTAAGCACGCAAATATTCAAGCAGCCGGTTAAGGAGATGCGAGAGTTCTGTGTTCCAAAAGCGCCCAGAGTTTCTGACCCCTGCTTCACTGAGGAATTAGCGGGCCTCTTGTAACTCTAATGAGGTGATGTGAATTCGACAATCGCCATGAGTAGCAGCTACAAACCACCTCGGCTCTCATGTCTATGACTGTCCGTGGGCGCTCTTACCGGGGGTTCAGATCGAATGCTAATGACGTTAATAACAACATTAATTTGGCTTTACTACACGCGCATCTCTACTGACGCAATGGTTACTTTTAAAATTTCACTCCATCCTCAGCACCGTGACGGCGTAACTACTGCATATTCGCGATCTTCAGATATGAATTCGCAGACGCAAACAAATTAAACAAACTCGTCTGCAAAATATTAGTAGACACATACAAAGTCCAGTACCTTTAAAAAATTTTAATTTCACGAGAAAGTTCCAGTTTATAAATCTTTCCGTATTCAATAAGATTTGCGACATTCAGCTTTGCCAAAGATCTGGCTAAAGGGATTTGCAATTTCGATATATGTCATTATTTTTCCGAGTGGATTAGAGGACATTTTTCTGGTTTCGATGAAACAGGAACTTAGTTATCATGCTCCTTTGAAACAGGAACTTAGTTACCAATCTCCAGCGAGGAAAGAACGCACGTGGACTTCGTAATTTGGGGAGGGGGGTTAATGCAAATGACAATATCAGACAAGTTTCTACGCCACTTATATTTGTAAAACACGTGATGAAATAAAATTAAAAACTTTACATTCTTTCCAGTTCGAAACAGTTTTCATGCAGTTTATTCACTAGTTCTTTCTGACGACAACACTATGGCTTTCTTCAGATTAGAGGACTGTACTGGCCCGACCCAGCCCGAACCCGACCTCGCCCTCGGGCGAGGTCGGGCTTTAATTTTTCGTCCTTTCAGTAAAACAATCCGGGCTCGGGCGGGGCCTAACCTATGCTGGAAGGTTTAACATTTGACTCGTGCATTAGGAAAAACCTTCTCGTCTCATGAAACGAAGACTGACTTGCTAAATAATCAGACGGCGAAGTTCGCTGAGTGAAACGCATCTGCTACCGACTCATTGATGAATTACAGCTTAAATCGACGAAGCGGGCTGTAAGATGAGCATAGGCGTAGCGTGACCAAAAAATTATTTGAGCACAAATAAGTGAAATCTAATTTTTGTCTTGGTGGGATGGGATCCTCGGAAATAGTTTCTCCGAAAATACCTGTGTTCGATTGCTAATAGTGCCATAGCTTAGATTTTTATTTTCTAATATATCCTAAACTCCGAGGTGTGCGAGGCTTCCGTTGATTCACCCTGACGAGGATAAAAAGCTTATGTTTTTCAAAGCACCTCATGCAGTTATCTGATGATGAAAACCATCTTCAGAAGACTGCATGCTATTGTGAATGGAATGACTGCTGGCATAATGTTCGCTATTGCATAGCGTTGTTCCCTTGGCGGTATGTCACACTGTATGACATTTAAAAGGCGAACGACCAGTTATTATTTTTTCGAATTTTAAGTTTTGGGCCACTGAAACGGGACGGTTTATTTCTTTTTAAGATTGAAATCGAATTCCGATTTCACGTCGTTGGCTTAGCGTCTAAAACTAGCTGCTTTTTTTAATTTTCCGAGAAATGTTTACATGGACAGAGTTATCAGCTTCTCGAAACCAAAACCAAAACGACCTTCTGGCGCCATTCGTTGCTACTGCTGAAATGATAAAGTTTGAAGTATTTGTTTACATATTTAGGGATCGAGAACTACCTTGTTTGTATTTAAGTGTAGAAACAGCTCCTGAATCCTAAAACGTTACTTTCGGAAAAAGAAACGACACAGTTAACATGATATTTACGTTAGAATCAATTCCAAAATAGGTGCCTGATGCGCCGACATTTTTCAGCACTCTTTAAAAGTTTCTGTGTGTGAGTGTGTATTTGTGGATATTTATTTCTCCATTTCGAAAACGTATTTTCTTTCATTTCAGAACTGTGGACAACTTCTCGTGGGCCATTGAAAAGTGCTCCGCGGGCCACTTGTTTAAAACCTCTCCTCTAAAGGAACAATGCGTTATTTCCAATAAATGGCGGCGAACGCTTGATGAAAGTGTAAAACAGGTCGGGCCGGTCTTTCCAAGTTAGCCACCCTGGTGGCGCAGTGGTCTAAGCGATTACCTCTGATCATTCGTCCGAAAGGGATCCGGGTTCGAATCCCGGTGAGGCATGGATGTTGTGTTTTTCTTACGGCACTGGCTCTCTCCCTTCCCTGGAACCAGTGACCCTAAATTAGGGACGGGCGACTGCTTATTGCCCATTGAGTTGCTTACGGTAGTCGTTAAACCTTCAACCCCCCTTCCAAGTTAAGGGCAGTGCAGACCTCCGCTTTAGATGATGCGCCACCACTTGATTGGAGATTAGCGTCTCTACAGTCTGAACTGACTCTTCCGCTGTCATTCCTTTCAGCGTTTCTCAGCTCGACCCGTATTTTCAAAAATGCATGTGGGAATTTTGTCCTTGAGATATGAAATCCTAGTATTTAGTCACTTTCTTGAAAATAAAAGTCGGGTAAATATCGATTTTTGCGCATGGCATTCCATTTAAAGTGTACGCTGATCAAACATAGACAAAATTAGCGTGATCTCATGAAAGTCGAAAGACGTTCTAAATAGGATTAATTGTTTTCCGTCCATTTAAGGTTATATCTGGAGCAACTACAATCTTACACTGTTAAACCCAAGCGCTATGAATCAATTGATCGACCCAGTGAAAATATCCATAACCTATATTATTAAACCAGCTAATTAACAAATCCGTCGACAGAGTTTGCGCGATTAAATCCAATCAAAGAAGCAAAAACAAAATCGATTTTACGCTATGAATATAAATTTAAACTGAAAAAATGATTGAATCAATCTAGTTAACGCCCTTACACCAACTAGTAAATCGATCGATAAAAAAATACCAGTCTTGAAAGTGCTCCCACGTCATATGTTGCTGAGCGAACTTTGAAAATACTGCAGAATGACTGATTAAGACGTGTTCACTGGTTACATCAGAGAATTTGCACCAGAAAACACAGTCAAAAGCAAAAGACACTGAAGTCTGTGACATCGGAAAAGGGTTAACACTATTTTTGTTTTGTTTTGTAGTTTGACGACCACTGTGAGCAACTCGATGGTCAATAAGTAGTCGCCCGTTCCTAATTTAGGATCACAGGTTCATGGAAGGGAGAGAGTCAGTGTCGTAAGACAAACACAACATCCATGTCTCACCGGGATCCGAACTCGGACTCATCTCGGACGAATGTTCAGAAGCCAGCGCTTAGACTTCTGCTCCACTGAGACGGAAGTATTGGCATGGAGTGAAAAGCGGAAAAACAATGCATTTTCCGAAGGGAGAATAGGATCACTGGACGGTTTAAAAAAGTAGGAATAGGCATACCCTTATGCTGCAGTTAACGTGGGAATTCAACTTAAATACAGAACAGACTACCTTTGTACCAGCCATGAAAAGGAAACTAAAATATCTGGATTCATATGTTATTCTAAAGCCGCTTTTGTAGGCGAGAAACCAGCAAACATGATTAGCGTGGTGTCTTGAAAGGGCGAAAAAAGGCGATGGAACAGTGGAAGAACATGTGGTCTGACAAGAGTAGGTTACAATATTTTACTAACGTCCAAATAAAAGCATGGGGATGACAATGATCCTAGCCTGACTGCAATTATTCGTTTTAATCTGGTAAAGTACCAGGCCGCGTGTATTTAGGTCTCCTGACGGACCACGTCCACCTTTATGTAATGCACTCTTATCTTGATCGATTAGGATGCTTCCACGAACTTAAGAGACTTGACTATGGCTTTCCAGTTAGATTGGTTCAAAAAGAAGTCCAAGAACTTCACACTTACTTTCCATGCCACTTCATTTTTAGGCCTTAAGTCTTAACAAGAATGCCTGAGATATGCTATGAAGAATTTGTTCGCCAACGTTCCCACTAACTATGTTACAGGACATCATGTTGGAACAATGTTTGGCTCTGAATCTTTGCGGAGCCAACATCTTGGAGAATATATGCCACTCCGTTATCAAGCACTTATTGATGCGAGAGTTTGTCCTATACGTTGCTCAGTAAAGGTCCACATTTTTTTGGTCAACGTGTGTGTACATTGTTTATGGTATCAAACCAAATCAATCAATCAATAGACTTTATTTCTATCAACGTGTTTTTTTTTGTTTTTTGTTTTTTGAGTTGCTCACGAGGCAGTTTCACCACCACCGTGAACAACTGAATGGGTTACAAGCAGCCGCCCGTCCCTAATTCAGGGCCAATAGTTCCAGGAAAGGGAGACGGCCAGTATCGTAAGACAAGCACACCATCCATGCCTCATTTGAGATTTGAACCCGGTTCTATCTCGGACAAATGATTAGAAGACAACGCTTCGTATCACTCGGACACTGGGGCCGCATTTCTGTCCCGTATGAGCCACTAAAAATCACATTATAAAAAAATATCATTGGGAAAGTATTCTATACATTTCTAGCATACATGTATTATCTTAGCATTTGTTTTTCTTTTTTTTTCATGATACTGAACCTAATTTATAATTTTTTTGTTTGATCTGCGGCACTGAACTAAACTAAAAAAAAGAAAGAGATCTGCATTAAGTAAGCGTATGCGTTCGTACTCGCCGTTTAGATTTGGCAGTGGAAGTACGGTTGTTCTGATCAACCGGTCGGACTAAGAATACCCTAAATCGTTGATAATGAAACTACATGAGCATTCTATAATTTAAATAATACTACTTCGATTTTCTGCATTTGAGCGCTCCTTTTGGTTGAAATGTTTGGAAATTTTTTTGAGAAATTCTTCGTTAAACAGAACCAAGGTCGCTGTATTCAGAAGTCCATCGTGCGCAAACATTTTCCACAGTAGAAAACCATATTTAAACATTTCTTCAAGGACTTCAAATTTTTCAAGTTTGAATCAAAGGCAATAAATTTTCTAATGAAACTGAAAATTTAGTAGAGCTAAATCTACAGTCATGCATTAATCTTATAACTTTTGAATTTATCTACTGATTCATAAGTACATTTTCATTGTTCTCAACGATGTGAAAAAAAATATTGTAAAGAAATTTGGTTTTTTATCATATGAGTTCAAAATCCGTATATCGTATATTATCATATGAGTTCAAAATCCGTATATCGTATATTATCATATGAGTTCAAAAACCGTATATCGTATATCTATTGTATATTCTAAGAAAGGAAATTATAGTAACGACTGAAAAACAAAGTATTAATAAAAAATAATGATAATTTAAAATTCATCAAACACACGCATACGGAATGAGCACAAAAGCTAGCTGGTCAAACTGAGTATATCAGAGGTAACTGCATATGCGTCCTAAATAATTACTGCTTTAGGTGAAGTTGCCTTTCAAAACAAATATAGAACTGTACTTATTCTTGCTGCGGGCTCTTTACGAACAATGTTTTTAAGAAAATTTTAATTTGCAGGGAAGCTATACTGTACTTTCTCAATAACTAACCGGAACTGAAGAAAATTTAAAACAAATCTCTTACGCTAAACACATAGACAAACGTACAAACAGATGGGATGATTTAATTTTATAAACAATTTCCGTTTACTATATTAGCAAGAAAATGAAGCTTGTTTTTGGAACGTCGCCCGCGGGTATTTAAACGCAAATATGTGTACTAACAAAAACAATGTTTGATAATTTTTTTCACAGTCTTTCGACATACACTTTCACGTTAACTATTCTTCACGCTTTAAAGCTATTATTTTACAATCTCAGTTTTAAAAATGTCCATCCAGTTAAGCTTCAGTAAATAGTACTCTGAAAATTTCGCAACTCTACGAACTCCTCCTTGATTGATATGCATGACTGAAACTTGCCATTTTGTCGTGGAACTTGAAGGGTGACTCACGTGTCTTGCATTTTATTCAGTCCAAACTTCTGTGAAAAAAGTCGATTTTTCCTCGAAAGGAAACATAACAATCCGGGTCCTGATTTGCGATGCTCCACAATTATTAGTACGGTGGCTTTAACTCCTCGATTTCAAGGCACTTTTCGATTTTTTTTTCTGGTGATTCCTCTACACATCCCGCCGCAACACAGGCAAATTTCTTACAAGAATATGTGAAACTGGAGCTATCAACCAATGGTGTAATTTCATTTAATTTAGAAAACGGCGTTTGTGAATGCAATAATCATAACTTAAAGTCTACTGTAGTTTCGTTGACAACTATGGTTCAGCTTCATCGGGACTAAGCGTTTTCATTTTTTGCTTGTGACATCGTTGCATTCATAAGCGTTTTCTAAATTAAATGAAATATAATTATGCAATGCCTGTAGTTCAACTACTCCAATGCCGCCCATGTGGCGCAGTGGTCTAAGCGCTGGCTTATGACTATTCGTACGAGTTCGAATCCCGGTGAGGCATGGATGTTGTGTTTGTCTTACGGTGCTGGCTCTCTCCCTTCCCTGGAACCAGTGGCCCTAACTTAGGGACGGGCGCCTGCTTATAGCCCATTGATTTGCTCACGGTGATCGTAAAACCTTGAATAAAAAAAACTAAAAAAACTACTCCAACGGTGTAATGTTTCAACATGATGTCAACAGTTACGCATGCACAAGCGATATTTGCATTGTTTCGTAACGCTGTGTTTGCATCTTCGTTGTGTCCGAGATGAAAATTCCGTTGACAAGAGTATTCTTGAGGGGTATTCGTATGTTAACTACCTTGATTTCAGTGTTAGCTTGTTAATTCGTAGACTTTTATTGTGAGAATCACGGTAAGACCTTTATGATGGTTTATTATTTCCTTGGATCTCTTAATTATCCAGTGAGAAGTCATGCAATCATTAATTGATTGAATTTATTTATTCTCTCTCTCTCTCTCTCTAACACCCACACACACCCATACACACACACACACACACACACACACACCATACGTTCTTTTGAATTGCTATAAGTACGCAGTTTTATGTTGTTGTACGTATGATACTTCTACGATTTGCTATCATTCTCTACAGATTTTCCCTCGTTTATTTCAGACCTTTCCATAATCCTAAAAAAAATATTTCCTTAATCACTATCTCTTTGTCCTGACAAAATATTGAATGATTTAATACTGAAAAAAACGTTTTTAAGATTTCTAACCTTACTCTCGTTATTTCTTCAGCGTTACCAATTACATCCGTTAACTTCGTGGTTCCCTTCCTAACTCAGTCACACTCAGCAACATTACAGAATAAATTACGATAACATTACCTTTCTCTGAGCATACATTACTAGTTCTTTGCTTACAATAAAGCAAAAACGTTTGATAAATTTATTTAAATTGTGAATTATAATGTTAATAACAAATTACAAATTATTCCACTTGAAACTAAATTTCGGGCTCGACAAAGTCAGCAACAGTAACCCCAAAATATAGAAAGCATGTGTTTGTTTATATGTCACTGTCAGATTGTAGCCATAAGTGTCGAGGTATGAGCCATATCAACGGCCGTACATAAACATTTGCAGCATATGACATTAAAAAAATATCTCAAGTCACATTTAATCGAAAGTGTATAAATAATTGTAAGCAGTGATTTTTTTTATCAGGACACCTTACAAATAAGTTTTTCAAGGCCGGAAGCAAAAACCGAAATCGTGCCTTCTTGAAAACCTACCTCTTGCTGAGAATCCTCGCCATTGGTGGTACAGTTGTCTAAGCGCTGGCTTCTGTCTGTCCATCCGAGATGGATAGAGGTTCGAATTCCTGTTGGGGCATGTATGGTGCGTTTGTCTTACGGCGCAGGCTCTCTCCCTTCCCTGGAACCAGTTGCCTTAAATTGGGGTCGAAGAACTATTTTTAGTCATTTGAGTTGTCCACGGTGAACGTTTTTTTCTTTTTTTGATTGGAGGTTAAACGATCGCCGTGAGCAACTCAATGGGCTATAAGCAGTCGCCCGTCCCTAATTTAGGGTAACTGGTTCCAGGAAAGGGAGCGAGCCAGTGCCGTAAGACAAACACAACATCCATGCCTCACCGGGATTGAACCCGGCCTCCTTTCAGACGAGTGATCAGAGGCCATCGCTTAGACCACTGCGCCACCGAGGTAGCCGGTGAACGTTAAACTCACAAACAAATCCTCCTCTCTGCCATGCCGGAGCAACACTGATAATATTTGAAAGTCCGATGTAGCGTCATGCAGCGAATACGAAGATGGAGGATTATATCCCAGCCAAAGTCCTTCATTGCTCTTATGGGAATCGGGAGTTAACCTAGTAGTGTATGACTCTCTATCCTTTGGCCAATCGGGGATGATTTCGCTGTAACGCAGTATTCAAACAGTAGTATTTAGGAAATAGATATCCATTTTTTAATAACAAGTCTTAATCATCAGAATAAATATATTTAGTAGTGGATTCGTTTGGTGGTAGAAATCAAAGTGATTCTTTGATTTGCGACTAAGAACGTTGGAAAGACATTCAGTGGATGCAGCCCATCTATGTATCGTGTAGGCACTGAACTGCTTCTGTCAGTGTTGGCTTAGCTTTGGAGTAGAAGACCCATATATTTCGCCTCTGGTAGCAGTGTAGTCTAAAGTTGCTCATTACATGGATGATATTGTAGCGAAAGGGAGACACTAAATCATTGCATTAAGTTTTGCAGGGACAATTCATGTCGACCTAACGAATGAACTCATGCACTTTTCCTGTGACCAGTAGATGGCAATGGATGGCTGTACTAGTCGGTATGAATTGGGTAAATATTTTTTTTTCACCGATATGCTGAGATTTGCTTCTACCATGCCTTTCAATATGTCTTCCCCAAGTCCTCATTGTATTCCGGGATGCTGCTCTTCCAGAATTTTGCATAGCTGTTGCAACACGGTCTACTTTTTTTTACGTTATACAGGCAGCCCGTTCCCAATTTATATCCACCCGCTCCAGAAAAAGAAGAGAGCCAGTGCTATAAGACAAACAAACCATCCATGCCTCACCTGGGGCATCAACCCTTGTTCAACTCGGGCCACTCAGCTACAAGGGCATCTTAGTTCTTTCTAACGAACAAGCTTCTTCGTAGACGTCGGGAAATTTTCCAATCTTGCGTAGCGTTTACCCCTCGTACAACATAACATTCCGAATGTTACCGATTGCCATCATTCACCATCATTGTTCTTTTCCGTACTCAGGATATGATCTTGTTCATGACCATATACAATTTATAACGAAGTAAATTTCTCCGTCATTTTTGGTCTACGCCGGGATTCGAACCCGAGGCCGCTTATTCCGGAACAAGTCGCTAAACCAACTGAGCTACGCAGACGTTTTATTCTGATTCCTATCTGCCTTTATGTCGTGTGCGTCCTTCTGGCAGGTAAGTCACATCTCCTGGTACGTTACAAATTGTCATCGTTACAGGTTCACCCACGGAGATATTCAAACATTACACCACGTGCATCTCCGACGCGATAGCTGAGGATGTTTGCTACTTCTGCTTGCGCCAGAAGGCAGCTACTTATTGGAACATCAACAGTTTTCAACAATAAAATACTTGCGAGAAAATACAGCTTCAGAATAATGAGTGTCGGATGAACAGGATTATCACAAAGAAGATGAAGATGAACAGCAACAGCTCTCACTTTGTAAGACAAATAATGAATAAATAATAAGCTTAATAGCTTCATCTCAGTGGTCATCTGCGACCCACCTAGACCTGCCGTATTGTACAGTATGTTTTGTTAAATAAATCTACGTAAATAATATTACTATAGATAAAAAATTGAACTTGTTTCGTGCTATTAATAAAACGATCACAGTTTTTTCAAGGAAACAAACAATTGTCTGATGGAAATAGATTTTGCACAATAATTTCACAGAGTGTTTTGTAAAATACAGTTCAATGTTTTTCTGAAACACTACAGAATATAATTATTCACTAGTGCTTATTGGATCCGGACAACACAAAAGTCCTTCGACAGGAACTAAAATTACAGCTTTGCAAATATTACAGAACAAAATTAAATGGGAAAAAGAAAAGAAAGAACATTTAACAAACTACATTGCTTGCCAACCAAAAGGCAACACCAAGAAGGACACGAAATGGCAAAGCCAGATTTACTGGACATATAACAACAGGTACAAAGATGAAAAGATTGAGCTTACAGGCCCGTGCGACTTGCGGAATACGCAGACATCAATAGTTCGTGTGGCCCCACATGTCTGGTAATAACGGCCGATACACGCCGCGGCATCGAACGAAACACGCTTTGGATGTGGGACTTGGGGTATGTCGGTCCAAGCTGCTTCCACACGTTGCCACAGTTCATCAGGTGTAGCCGCGGGTGGTTCTTGCCGGGCCACTCGGTTGCCGATCTGCAACCAGACGTGTTCGATGGGCGACATATCGGGAAACAGGCAGGGCCACGGCAGCAGTGACATCTGGTGGGCCGTGTAGAATTGTTGCACGATGCGTGCCACGTGCGGACGCGCATTGTCCTGCTGAAACGTGGCCGCTGGCAGGTCCTGCAGGTAAGGGGGACTACAGGCTCCAAAACGTCGGAGATGGTGTGGTGGCTGTTGAGTGTATCGGCGATGCGTACCAGAGGAATGCGGGTGTCATACCCAATTGCGCCCTAAACCATAACGCCCGGCGACGGACCGGTATGGCGATGCATAATGCAGGCGTTATACAGTCTCTAGCCGCGGTGCCGCCACACGCGGATCCGACCTTCGTGGTGTTGCAGGTAGAAGCGGGATTAGTCGGAGAAGAAAATGTCGTGCCATTCCGTAGTCCAGGGGCGGCGTTCAACGGCTCACTGCCTCCGCACTCGCCGGTGGTGTAGCGTCAATGGTAATTAGAGCAATGGGCGCCGTGCGACAAGTCCCCGCTCCTGCAGACGACGTCGAACGGTACGTGCTGACACAGGTTGTTGCGCAACACACCCTAACTCCTGTACTAACGTTCGTGATGTGGCGGTGGGAGCCGTCAATGCCCGCCACACAACATGCTAACCCTCTCGTTCGGTGGTGTTCCGCGGCTGCGGCAATCGCTCACGTCGGACCGTCCATCCCTCCTGCACCAACCGAATCTATACTCGCCTCACTGTGGCGGGATGTCGTTCCACACGGGAGCCGATGTCTCGGTACGATGAACCGCTGTCGCGGTAAACCACAATTCGTCCTCTGTCGAACTCCGAAACGTGCTGGAATGACTGTCGTATTCTGCGACGAGGCATTAGGAAGCTTCCCACGCACAGGTCCAGCAGCACAACACACTTCCACTTCTCGGTGGCGTGCCGGGCGCACATGATTTGCAAATGCCCTGCAATGCTAATCGTTTGCACGTCCTCTCGCGGGCGACGCATGCTGTGAATTTCTGGCCAATCGGATGCTTCGTTCTTGGTGTTGCATTTTGGGTGGCCAGCAGTGTATGTATTTTAATAGGTGTATAAATTTCTACTAGCGAGAAGTGATTTCTGCTGTTGAGCCAACAACTTAACATGTTCAAAACTACATTGAATTAGATAGGCAGTTGTCTCATATTTTCGACATTCAAATTTCGACTAAACAATATACACTGCTGGCCACCCAAAATGCAACACCATGAAGGAAGCATCCGATTGGCCTGAAATTCGCAGCATGCGTCGCCCGCGAGAGGACATGCAAACGGATAGCATTGCAAGGCATATGCAAATCATGTTCGCCCGGCACGCCACCGGGAAGCACTGTAAGAAGGGTGCCCAGAAGGCTGGATGCAAGTAGAGGACGTGTGTTGTGCTGCCGGACCTGTGCGTGGGAAGCTTTCTGATGCCTCGTCGCAGAATACGGCAGTCATTCCAGCACGTTTCGGCGATCGACAGAGGACGAATAGTGGCTTACCGAGACAGCGGTTTATCGTACCGAGACATCGGTGCCAGTGTGGGACGACATCCAGCCGCAGTGAGGCGAGTATGGATTCGGTGGGTGCAGGAGGGACGGACAGACCGACGTGAACAATTGCCGCAGACGCGGCACACAACCGAACGGGGGGACCGGCATGTTGTGCGGCGGGCATTGACGGCTCGCACCGCCATATCACGAACGTTAGCGCAGGAATTAGGGTGTGCTTTGCAACAACCTCTGTCAACACGTACCGTTCGACGTCGTCTGCAGGAGCGGGGACTTGACGCACGGCGCCCATTGTTTCGATTGCCATTGACGTTACACCACCGGCGAGTGCGGCGGCAGTGAGCCGTTAAACGCCGCCCTTGGACTACGGAATGGCACGACATTGTCTTCTCCGACGAATCTCGCTTCTGCCTGCAACACCAGATGGTCGGATCCACGTGTGGCGGCACCGCAGCGAGAGACTGCATGACGCCTGCATTATGCATCGCCATACCAGTCCGTCGCCTGGCGTTATGGTTTGCGGCGCAATAGGATTTGACACCCGCACTCCTCAGGTACGCATCGCCGGTACACTCAACAGCCACCGCACCATCTCCGACGTTTTGGAGCCTGTAGTCCTCCCTTACCTGCAGGACCTGACAGCGGCCACGCTTCAATAGGACAATGCGCGTCCGCACGTGGCACGCATCGTGCAACAATTCTACACCGCACACCAGGTGTCACTGCTGCCGTGGCCCGCCTGTTTTCCCGATATGTCGCCCATCGAACATTTCTGGTCGCTGATCGGCAATCGAGTGGCGCGGCAAGCACCACCCGTGGCTGTGCTTGATGAAGTGTGGCAACGTTTGGAAGCAGCCTGGACCGACATACCCCAAGTCCCACATACAAAGCCTCTTTCGTTCGATGCCGTTGTGTGTAGCGGACGTTATTGCCAGCCATGGGGGCCACACGGACTATTGATGTCTGCGTGTTCCGCAAAGTCACACGTGCCTGTAAGCTCAATCGTTTCATCTTTGTATCTGTTGTTATGTGTCCAGTAAATCTGGCTTTGCTATCTTGTGTCCTTCTTGGTGTTGCATTTTGGGTGGCCAGCAGTGTAATATTTTCTGGTGCAAACGCAGATACTGGTCAAAAATTAATATTTTCCAAAAACTAATCACGTATGAGAATTATTTTAGAAAATGAAAACAAGAATTGTAACCCAAACATACAGTATGTAATTTATCGGCAGTCAAAAGTCGAAAACATAAGCATTCAGCAATTGCAAAGGCAGAACTGAAAACTGATCGGTCCACCGCAGTTATGGTTAAAAAGGCGACTGTCCACTTAATTTACAGTCTATCTCTATTGATAGCCTCGGAGACCTCCAGCCACTCTCTATAATCCTCTTTTGCAGCAGTATTTGTTCAGCAATTTTGAATCACTTATTGAGTATATGGTAGAGTAAAAGTGCCTTTATGAATTTTTAAAGGCAGGATCTCTCTTAAACAAACGCCAAATGATTCCACGATTAACATTTAGCATTTATTCCACGGAACGAACCTATCCAATTACTTGAGAAGGGGAATCAATTAAAAATTTAGTCATACCGAAATGCAGCGTATTGCAGCGAGAAATTGTTTAAAAATTCATTGAGTCAGAAGATGATTACAAAAGCAGTATTTGAACGACACAAGGCTCTGTCTACCGAAAGTTTATCATCATTTCTGTGATCAGGCACAGTTCAAGATTCGATAAGGAATTTCGTTTTAGTTAAGTATCTATTAGAATCCAGGGCAGTCGCGTTTGCACTGAACTATGTACACATACAGTATATCGGTGTAGGAGTCGTTTTTTTTTTTATAATACCCTTTCGTATCTCTTAAAGCCTGAAAACTATTTTTATTCTCACCATGCCTTCATTTTCGATTTATTAAATTATGTGGGCTTCATGAAATGTTTTCTCAGTAAATTTCTCACCTGCAGCATATCACTGTATTTTAAATTTATATGATTGTATGTAAGGGTTACTGAATTTCCCCCACCCAGTCAGCCTGCTAATTGCAAGGCCGTTTTTCACGAAAAAGCGCGGTAACAGTCAAAATACTAACCCAGAAATTTCCACCACCTCATCCAGCTACTTGCAGTACTATAAACTGCGTTAAAGGTTTGAAATGCCGATCTCGGAAATTTCCCCCACATATTTGTGTTACTTGTATGGCTGAATGTTGTTTTAAAGTGGATGAAAATAGAAATACCGACAAAGGAATTTCCCCCACCCTGTCAGCCTGCTAATTGTAAGACCGCTTTCCATTCAAAACCGCTGTAAGAGTGGAAATACGAACCCGGAAATTTCCCCCACCTCATCCAACTACTTGCAAGACAGTTTTTTTTCTAAAAACAGCGATAAATATTTGAAATGCCGACCCCGGAAATTTCCCCCACACATTTGGGCACGTTGTTCGGCTGCATCTGGTTTTAAACAGCGTGGAAACGGTTACCCCGGAAATCTCCTCCACGTTCGATATTTTGTGTCAAATGCAATTTGTGCATAGTCCCTGACTGAAAAAGGTGGGGGAGTTTTCCTGTGGGGAACGTTTCCGAAAGTGAGGGACATTCCCGGTGGGGGACTTTACCGATTATCACATGGAAGCCAGCACTGCTCCCACGTAAAATTATGCTGTGTGCATTGTGGACAGCACGTGGTGTTGTTCATTTTAAACTCTTGCAACACAACCAAGAGATCACCGCTCCAATGAGCTGTGAACAACTGAAACGTGTGCATGAGAACTGTGGCGTGCCTGCCACGCAGGACGCATACGATATAAAGGCAGATAGCAGCAATAACGAACGTCCGCGTAGCTCAGTTGGTAGAGCAACTTCTTCCGGAATAAGTGGACTCGGGTTCGATCCCCGGCGTGGCCCAAAAATGACGGAGAAATTTACTTTGTTATAATGGCGCTCGAACTTCCCGGATGACCCCGCCTTTAAAGATCTCGCAATGGTGTGATGTTCTTTCCACACCGCGAGATACGGAAAAATAAGAGAATCCCTTCTTCAGCGCTTCGAAAAATAAATGTGTGTGACGTTGCATTCCACACACCAGATTGACTGGGAGTTCTCAAGTGCACGTTCTACAGCGGATGGCTGCCTGCAACGATCCATGGTCACGGCTTACCCGTGGGCCATGCCCCAGGCCCTCTTTCGGGGGGGATGTGACGGGCCTTCCACGCAGGACGCACACGATATAAAGGCAGATATCAGCAATAACGAACGTCGGCGTAGCTCAGTTGGTAGAGCGACTTATTCCGGAATAAGTGGAATCGGGTTCGATCCCCGGCTTGGACCAAAAATGACCGAGAAATTTACTTCGTTATAGAACCTGAAAAAGAAGGAAGCAACACTGATCAACAGAGGTAGTTCCGCTCCTAAAAGAAAACGCTCGAACCCACTCCGCTTCATTGACCAGAAACACTATCAAATAGATCACAATAGATCATTTGTAGAGGATTTTAGGAAGGAAGTGTATGACCGCAGGTCTTAAACAACCCTTAGAAATAGGAAGCTAGGAGATTTGGGATAGAGTGTCCAATAGGAAAGTGACACGGAAGCGAGGTAGAAAGGGGGAGGAACACGCCCCTTATTCGTTACCGGGATGCCAGTACCCAGGGTCCGACGGCTTAACATGCCCATTCAACGCACGGCGGATATTTAGTTGTTCGAGCGTTCATACCTGCCTGGGATCGAACCCGAGGTTCCCTCGTGGCAGTCACGAACGCTGACCACTAGGCCATCCGCGACCCACACTATCAAATAACTTTGGTGGGAGCTTTTATGTCATCTAGCTTGCTCACCAGATGTCTCTCCTTCAGACTATCACTTGTTTCTTTCATTCGACCATCTGCGTGGACAAGACTTCTCCAACTTTGATGAGTTGCACGCTGCTCTCCAAATTTTTTTTTTCTTCCCATGACCCGGTATGTTATTGCAGGCAGGCGTATATATAAGTTGTTAACACGTTGGCAGAACGTTGTTGATGTCCATGGTAAATGCTTTTACGAATAAATTGCTTTTCTACTATGTATGTGTTAAACTTTGTCTCAGTTTCCTAAGACAGCAAACAAATTTGTGGTTACCTTTTACAACACAACGGGAAAATATTGGAAAAGTTTGTTTGCACTGAGATTACTTTTCGTTTTGTTCGTGATTACTTTTGAAAGGTTTTGTTTAAGCCTTGCGATTATTCATTAAATTCAGCGAATACTTATACATTGAGCAGGATTTTAAAAACGCATTCGTAATGGAAAATACCGTATTTTATTTGTTTATTCGTTTAAATTTTCGACGGTGCATGAAGTACAGCAAGCCTAACATCTTCCTTTCATTGATTCATTTGCACTTTCTTTCTTATGACTGAGACTCATACATTGAGAAAACTTTTCTGTTTTATTTCAGTCTTCACGCGCTCTTAAAATATAGAAGTAATAACATCTCCTTCTCTTTTGCAAAATTTATCATATAAATATCCACAACAATAGTTCTTGAGCATTCATTCGGCATTTAAAGGCGAAAGGAAAATGCATTTTATCCAGAAGGATTTTCCAAGTGCTGAGAGACGTTTCAAATGATGAGCTAAACGCAGAGAAATCATCAAAAATGCATGCAAATTGCTTTTTCTGTCTCTTCTAAGTTTTCGGTTTAAAGTATTCTGGGTAATATTTACTCCACAGTTCTGCGGCAACAACTGAGTCTGGGTGTCGTTACTTTGTTTTTATTTTGCACTTAATCTACTACGCATTTGGTGTGAACGAAAAGATTAACGGAATCAAGTTGTATTCCCACTAGAGTTGTGGAGTAAAAATTGGTTCGTCTTTTCAGACGGAGTTCTTTTATTTCTTGATGTGCTTACTTAATGTTCTGATATCGCCAGGCTTTCTTTCGCTCTCTTCTAGAGAGAGAGAGAGAGAGAGAGAGAGAGAGAGTGGTGCGCCGCTGAAACCCAGCCTATGTTCAGCTGCTGAAACTGAATTCGCATGGAATTATTCAAGCACTTTCTACATCCAAGAATAAATCAATACTTGAAGAAGATGAGTTAAATATGAATGCACTCATCTCCCTAAAACACACATTTCCCGGTGAAAGAGAAACTTTGCATTCGCAATTTTTCCTACGCAAATCTCGTGGCTTCGTGTGACAAATATACGACTTGCATGAAATTTTTATTGTTCTCTCTTTCTGGTATCTATTCATGCATGCATCAAAACATGCTACGTCTTGTTTCTAAAAGCAAACCATTAAATTTTGGAGAGCAAAAATTCTGAACAAAATCATTTTTGAGCATAATAAAATTAAATTATTTTCATTCAGTTTATTACAGGTAGTCCAATATAACACATCTTTTACGCTTGAATTTTTCAAGAGAAGGATACTAACAACAGATATTTCCATTTTTGCCACACGCTTCTAAAACTCTCAAGCGATTTGCATTCTTTGGAGTTTTAGAAAATGTTATGTTCAATAAATCCATTACTGAAACCAGAATACCTCTCAAACAACTGTATGTCTTATTAAATTTTTTCATTTATCTGTCACGGTTAGGTATCGTGTGATGAATGCAAAGAACATTTGACTAGCATAATAATGGTCAAAAGAGATAAAAAAAAAACCCTGTGAGTAAGAAAACAAATGCAGAGCAAATACTCACTTCTGTGAAAGAGTATTCATTCATTTTATTTGAGCAAATACTCACTTCTATGGAAGCTAGTACTTTCTTTTATTATAGAGGAATTAATAAGCTCCCGTGGGCCTCTAGGGCTACAAGGAGTTGTCCACTCCTTATTTAGTGGTTCTGGCTCCAGTAAACGACAGAACTATTTCCGTAGAACGAACAATGCCTCACGCGGCACTCGGGCCCGGCCCCAAAGGTTCGCCAAAAGGCTGCGCCACTGACTTTTCCATCAAGGCTGCTCTGGGACTTCCGCAAGTGGTGTGATTCGCACGACTCGAATGGAGCAGCATGTAAACACCTGTTCATGGAATAGAAGTATGTTACCAATAAAAATAGCGAAACATGAAAAGCCGCCCCGATTGCGCAGTGAGGTGCCGATAAACTCCCACCCTTCCTTCTACTGTAAGGAAAAATGATGTAGGCGAAAACCTCTTTGACGTGCCTGCACCGCAGGACGCACATGAGATAAAGGCAGATAGCAGTGAGATAACATGTCCAACTAGCTCAGTTGGGAGAACTACTGCGTAGACAAACCTGTGTTTTCACATTGGCGCCCGAACTTCCAGGATGACCCGGCTGTTAAGTTTCTCGCAATAATGTGATGTTTTTCCCAGGACGCACATGGGATAAAGGAAGATAGCAATGAGAGCACATGTCCGCGTAGCTCAGTTGGGAGAGCGACTTACTCCAGAGTGAGGGAACCGGGGTTCGATACTCGGCGTGGAAAAACCTGTGTTTACACAACGCCCACACCGGTAAAATCCTACGCCTTCTGATATAAGGGGATGTACCCAAATTGCGTTTCGTTCGGAGATTTTGACAAAGCGTGGGAGTTTTCCTAGTGTTACAGATGCATATGTAAGATCATAATCACATGTGTTATAACATGCCAAATATTAAAGTCATAAGTCAACATTTAGCGAGTAGGAAAGCTTCTGCTAATGTACCTTATGTCATTATGATCTTACATATGCATTTAAATCACTAGGAAAATTCGTTAATTTCGTTTTGTTCCACTAGGAATACTCCCATACTTTGACAAGATCTCTGAAAGAAAAGCAGTTTGTGTACATCCCGTTATATGAGAGGGTGTAGGAGTTTACCTGTATGGGAGTTTTCTGCCGTGTAGTAATTTTCCTAACAGCAGAAGAAAGCGTCGAAGAGTACTGGTAAGGGAGTTTACCTGGATCCGGTGCAGTGGTCTAAGCGCTGCCCTCTGAATGTTCTTGTGAGTGGGGTTGGATGAGCTACGAGTGATGCTCTTGCCCTCCGCCATTGGATCTCCCCCTCCCCAGAATCAGTGGCCCCAAATTAGGGACTGGCGACTGCTCATAGCTCTCAGGATTGCTTACGCAGGCCGTTAACCCCCTCCCCCCCCCAAAAAAAAGAAATATGAAAAAAATACGTTTGATGAAAAGCTAGTTGCATTTCTGGCTCTCAAAAGAGTTCGTTCATGATTCAGCAGTTTGTTGTCAAGAAAACTGACATCTGAATTTCTTCACTTATATAGCTGCTTGTGAATAATTACTGTTCAGTGGTGTGAGTCGATTGGATCTAAAGCTGACTTCACGAGTTCTTCGTAAGGTGCGTTGCATAAATATAGAGACAGTCGACTTTGCGCCGTGAACGTAATGCGAATATAGGTAGGAAGCTGAAGTGGTACCTTATTAGACATAACCCTACAACAAACGTTTCGATCTGTCGAGATGACCGGATTGTGTGAAAAGACCACAAAGTGAAATAGTGTCATTTTAGGTGTCTCATAAATATAAAGACAACTCTGTAAAGTAGCCACATGCAAATGAGATGTACAAATTAGCATGTTTTACGCACGCGCATGAGCCGTAATTCGGCCCAGCCTACAAAAGACAGCTGCCGTCAGACATTCATTTGCCGAAATGCCACGCAACAGTCAACTTTCTGGTGAGGAGGTGTAGAAGATTTGGAGACTGAGAACAAATAGATTGCCTGTAGCGAAAATTTGTAAAGCCATGGGGAGGAGTAGGGCAGTCATTTATAAGACTATCGAAACGCGGTGCGTTAACTGCCAGAAATCGGTCTGGAAGGCCTCGAATAACAACCTAACGAGATGATCGTGCCATCATGCGTTTAGTTTCATCCCAAAGGTTATAACTACTTCAAGTTTCCCGGACTGTTGGTCTCACCGTCTCAAAGGACACAGTTCATCGACGAATCAAGGAAAGTGGCAACATTGTGCTCCGTAAAATGCGCCGTCTGCCACACTACACGCGGCGCCACAAGGAAGCCAGATTGTTATGGGCAAGCAACCACATGCAGTGGACGGACGAGTGGATCACAACTATTTTCTCCGATGAGAGAAAGTTTAACCTGGACGGCCCTGACGGTTGGAACTGCTATTGGCATGATTTACGACGCGAACCAAGCACCTTCTTCAGCAGACAGAAAGGAGGGGGATCTGTGATAGTCTGGGGAGCTTTTGCGTTCAATGGGACAACGGATATCGCTTTTCTGCAAGGCAGGCAAAACTCCGAAACGTATCAGGACATACTCAGCAGCCACCTTCTGCCGTTTGCCGAAACTCTAGCGGGAGTTGATGATCTGTTCCAGCAAGACAATGCCTCTATCCATCGGCCTGCATCAACGAAAAGCTGGTTTAACACTCATCATGTGACCGAAATGGATTGGCCAGCACTCAGTCCGGATCTGAATCCTATCGAAAACCTCTGAGGTATCCTAGCTCGTGATGTGTATGCGAATGGACGGCAGTTCCCAAGTGTGGTGGCATTGAAAGAGCAGATTGAACGAAGCTGGTACGCACTCCGTTTAGAACACTTACATCACTTGGTGGACAGCATACCTAATCGGATTTTCAGTGTTATTCGGAACAACGGCTCCACTATTCGTACCGAGGTGCTCATAACTAGTGAGTCTTTATATTTTTGAGATAGCGTATTTCTTTTAGTTTCTTGTACTTGGCGTTGGAATTGTTATGTTTCCGTCAAACTATTGTGCAGCTGCATGTCTTATGTAATTTTTGCTATAAATATGAGGTGTACATTCCATCTCGCTGTTGTTTCTTTTTTATTCGAGAATCTACTGTTCAAAATAGATTGTCACCAGTATTATAGAGAGTGGTGACAACAGGTGAATAAACAAATTAGAAAAAAAAACCCTGCACCTTGTAGCATAGGTAGCATAGGTTCCGCAGGTCAAACAGTTAAAAGAAGCAGTTATTTTTTGGTGGGCCAATATTTTCGTTTAATTGTTTAGCCACAAAATGCTCAGTTTTCAATGAATTTCTCAGTTTTTAATGAATTCGCTAAACAGTCAAATTTTGAGAGCTAAGCAGACACTGTATTGAAAAGAAAAAGACAAGACAAAACTTGATGAGTCTGTATCACATAAATTAAAACCTTAGCATCTTCAGCATATATCACTAAGAGAAAAAATAAGAATAAATAACAAAATTTAACGCAATTCTGTTTTTTCTCTTCCCAACTAGTTAATATCCGGATTTCTTTGCGATGTTAAGGTGGACGTCAAGTAAATTTTCTTCCTATACTTCCAATGGAAAAACTTCTGTACACATTTTCTTCACAATTAATGCGTTCCCAAGGGTGAAAATTTGAACATCGATTGAAATAGCTTCATTTTATAACTTGGAATAATTTTCTAAAACATAACCATAATTAATTATGCAATCCAACATTTGTTTGTCTACTGACGTCATCGAAGTACAGGTCCCGCCATCTTTTTTCTGGTTTCAACACCACCAAAGGAAAAGTTATTGATTTCTAATATAATTATGTTTATGTTTTAGAAAATATTAAGTATTCCAAGTTATAATATGAAGTTATTTTAATCGATGTTCAAATTTTCTAAATGTGGAGGAAATGTGTACAAAAGTTTCTCCATTGGAAGTATAGGAAGCAAAATTACTTGACGTCCACCTTAAGCTTAGTATCAAATTAATCTCACAATATCTGGCTAATGTGCGCTTTTTCTGGTTTTCACTGTTACTATTCCTAGCAGAAAGAGTATACCTATGTAGATCTAAATTTGAACAGCATTCTAAGGAAAGCATACATTTACCGACATCATTCCGAGGGACAGATTTCTGACATGATTCCACGTGTGGCATAACCGGTCACTCAAGAACTGCATAAAATGCTGCCCTGAAATCCTAGTGATTCTGACCATTTCAAATTGAAATACTTTCAAAATAGCAATATAAAATTGCAATGAAATAGCAATGTGAAGTAGCAATGAAATAGCAATGTAAAATAACAATGAAATAGCAATGTAGAAACATTTCTCTCAGAAACAGAAATTTACGGATAGAAAGTGATGTAAGAGTGAGGTTTTCTGTTTCTCAATCTTAAAATCTTTAGAGAAAAAGTAGATTTGGCCCATCAGATGAGGTTGTAACAGTGAAATCTAAGTTCGTTACACTACTTTATCCATTCATGTGCGGAAAAGTGAAGGCAATTAGAGCTTTGATTAGAAACGTCAGAGAGTTGAACCCCTTTAAGCAGCCGATGTACCTGAACCAAATAGTGTCCAAAATTTTCTGCGCTCTTTAATCAGATATGTCCACATTGCAGCTGAGTTTTTCTTCCTGAACAGCACGTCGAATGTTTTGTTTTGTCGAATGCTACGAATAAGTAATTCCTACCTTCCTATAATATCAGCAGTGCTGACAATAAACCTGTTACAAGTGGTAAGCCCTCCCTTCTAGTTCTTCATTTTCGGCTCCATTACCCAAGCTATAAAGAGGAAAGGACATAGACATCATGCGACTGGGTAGAAACAAGTGACTCAAGCACCTCCCTTTTCAGGTTCTTCGCCATTGTTATTGCCCTTTTTGCAGGTAATCGGTCAGTAACGATTAGTGTCAATCATCCCTCTAAGCGACCACTTTGAATAACAAAGGTAAGTGGAAAGCAATCCCTTCTGACGCGGAGGTTCACTCTTTCCAGCCGCGTTCGGCACATTTCTTAGACCACAAATGTATTCGATCGAGCTGATTTCATCCCATTTTGGTAACCCCGACTTAATTCGCTCCAACCATTTAAAAAATTAAGAATAGGTTTAAAACAAGTAAACAAGTTATTTCTCCTTGAAAGCAAGTGTTTGAGATAGAAAAAATCAGTTGAGATGAAAAATTCTACATAAAAGAAATCGTCATTGGTTGGGAAGATCGAATCTCAAAGTTTTACCGCGCTACTGTTTTTGTTACTCTGCGATAAGACTGAAAATGCTTGATACTCATGATCTTTGGATTAAAGAAAAACAGAGAAAGGAGGTTAACATGTTTTCTAGATTTGATGGAGGAACGTGCATTTAATATTCCTTACATTGAGTTTCAAAGAATACGCGTTAGCAAGGGACAAAATAAGTGCAATTATCTGTACTCTGAGTTATGGTAACATCATTTTTCATAGGCATCGTTTTGAGTCACCTATAAGTTGATGAAACATATCGAACAAATAACTTAAACTAGGCTTCAAAAGATTTTCTTCTATCATGAATATTGCTTGTTTAAAAGGCTTGCTCTTGCCCACCTCGTGGGCAAAAAATTGGACGCAGGCTTTGCACGACCTTGTACTATAGGAACATGATGATATCCATAAAAGTTAACATCAGTTTTAAATCACTCACATCTGGCAGTTGATCTGTGGAATAGTTGTAACTGTTGATTAATAAACAGCAAGATTATGTAGTGGCACAAAAACGAACGTCAGTGTTAAATCAGGATCTCTGTGTTCAATTTCATATAAAACATCCATCTTGTTTCAGACATTTCCAATGTGTTCAACCTTCTGGTTTGAAGGTAGCAAGAAATTCTCCAAATCGCAGAATTTCTTGCAAGTAAACGTACGAATGGACAGACGGACATAGTTGGAGCATAGGCACGTTGCCAATCTTCTACGGGAAAGCGTTAAAGCGCAGTTGCAGCTATGAAAAAAAATCCACAAGAAAGAACACACAAGGTGATACAAGAATTACAAATAACGGCAAATTCAAACAAACAGGGAAACATTCTTGGCTTCTTAAGGAAAATCACTCGGAAGCCAACGCCTTATGCACGTGTCGCGAAGATTTATCTTGAGGTAAGTACTTGAAGAAAATGTCTCACCATCAAGATTCCACTTCAGTTTTGAAGCGGCCAATGGGATGGCAGTGCAGAGGCCGCTCATAAATCACGTGACATAAACATGTCTGGCGCATCCCCCAGACGCCAAGGTGAAATATTCAGGCAGAGCTGCATTCAGCTGCTTGCTGACTTGACTGACTCACTGCTCGCTGCTGCTGACATGCGGGGAAAGTGATTTTTCCTCTCCTTCTCACTGTAGCTCAGTAGTTTCCAAGGGAAGACGCTGGAGCATAAATGAGCGTTGCATTTTTCATGCTCTCTAGTGATGGAAAATATACGTACTTTCTCGTACTGATTTTTTCCCTTCACTTCAAGTACATGCTCCAGAAAGTTTTCAGGTGTTCCAGCCTCTCCCTGTTTACTTATAGAATTCCTTAAGGAAAAACACAGCTTCAAATCCGTCCTTTGGTTTTTCCGCTCTATTTTTATAAATGATAAAGTCACTATCGCAGCAAACTTGCTTTTATTAACGTACGGCACTTTCATTTATTTGCAATTTTAATTCATTGTTGTGACAAAACAGTGGACAAAACTGTTCATTTTTTATATAAATCAGAGTTCGGAGAACACGATAGGAATAAAATACGAAAGAAAACAGCCTCGGTGAAAGGAGAAAACTCAGAATGCTAAACATCTTGGAAAAGGAAAAGGTGCTCAAAATGATTTTAAGTCGTCATAACAATTTTATTTATTCGATAAATTTGCATGTAGAAATATCAACATTTCGAAAGAGTAAAAGTAGAAAATGTTATTTTGCGAGAGAACGAATATTTCAGAATGCCAACTGAGACTCGAAACAGGAACGAAATTATTTACTTTAAGTTAAAAAGGTTTATAACCCTCGAAGACGAGTTTTTCTTAAACATCGTAAATATCAATGCAATTTGCTTCACAATTTCAGAATTTGAAAATCTTTTTCAGTTATTATTTAATTATACGCCGATCAATTTATGTGTTCGAAACATGAAGATATTTACATTTTGCTAACTTTTCGCCTTGACGTTACACGACGCCAGTAAAGTGTGCTGCGAAAAAGGAAAACAAAATTACTGTCGCACGGAATGTATACACACAGACGTAACAAAAACATTTTTTAAGAATGTAAGCGCAACAGATTCAAAATGTGTACATTATGTTGCGGAAGGAATAAATGGAAGGTTTGGTTTACGCTAATACGCAGTTTAAAAGCACAGGAAATAGCAAAATTGTATTAAGTTTCGAGGGAGTACTTTCCCGATACTGAGAAGTTAGTATTCACTTTTATTCACCCTAAATTCTCGGAAATGTTGAACAAACATACACGTAATGAATTTTATTCAAAATAAACTACGGCGAGTCATTTTCTTGGTGAAATACGCCTCCTGTGGTGTCAATGTTGGGTACAAATATAGTTTTACAAAGATCAAGACATTCCATGTACATAAAAACTAGGAACAAAATTGTCCAAATATTGTAACCCTAGGATCATAGATGTAACCCTGTAATTATACATTAAACAACAGTAAACTTTAATTATCTTTTTAATATATTGCAAGCAAAAATCCTTTCCCCTTCAGCTGGTGCTTCAGGAAGAATTTTGGAGACGACCCCTTTCCTAGTTTTCTTCCAGCGGCGTTAGTAGGCAGGAAAGCAACCACTCCCTTTTGCTTTCAAGTGCTATTGTTAGCAGTTCTCTATGCATTAGTTGCCCAAGAAGTCCGTTTCGATTATTTTATTCACAGGAAATGGTTTTACAGCTTTGTTCCGACTTCTAGCGACTCATCTAAATTTCAGTAGGACCTTTACTGAAAAGTATAACGAAGTAAATTGTTAACGAAGGTTTGTAAAGGGGGTCAACTCAGCGATAACAAAGGGTAGGAGAGTGCATGGTTAGCATCGGGCTGACCAAGCATCCGAAAGAGAACACAATAAAGGTATCTCGCGCACTTTCTGCGAAGAGGAACAAAGCACGGGGGCCTAGATCTAGTTTTTAGAGAGAGATTAACCTGAGATTTCAAGCGGAGCAGGCAAAGTAAAGGAAAGGGAATCCTCCATATTTGTGGGACAGAGGGAGAATATATTTTTCCTGTGGAGATAAGCAATTTGAAATAGAGATCAAGTTGGGAAAGAAAACTTCGCAGCGAAATAGTTGGGAGAGAAGTTCAATAGAATAATGAGCAGAAGCGGATCCTGGGGTTAATAACACAGAGTATGATAGTAAAGAAAGCAGGACAAATCTTTAAAGACCTCTTTCCGTAATTAACTGAATAAACCTGTTCTTCACTGCAAAATTACGACCCTTAATTGTGGCAGGTATTTTATTTATTTGTTTCATCATCGGAGAAAAATACAGGTATAACCCAGGAACTTCAAAATTCTTTAAGTGAAGATCTGACGAACCCTGTAACAATATGAACTTATTAAGGGCACATAAATCAAAAGCTGCACGATGGCCCACTGGTTCGGGCTCAGTTCTGTATGTGGTTCGGATGCTGAGACTGCCCCACCTCACTTGTTCTCCCCGGGTAAGCATTGGCACCAAATTAGGGACGGGTGACTAACCATAGCCCTAGATTCTCACGGTGGTCGCCAAACTGCCCCCACCTCCTCCACAAATAGGGAAAATCCATTTCTTACAGATCATGATAAATAACATCAAACTTTTTTCACATGCTATCGTTATGCAATGTGTACTCATTCTTTCTACAGTGCACACATGGAGTAACATAACACTCTAAACCCGCTGCTTCCCAAGCAGGTTTAGAGTTAACAGGGTATACCAATATAATATTTGGCCATGATCAAAAATAGTATTTCAGATCTACAATCGTAAGACGTTTTACCTATACCAAATTTGATCAAACTACAGTCGAACCCGTATACACTGAGTGACCACTTTAATCTGACCACCTGACAGTTTTAAGCAAATGAGCTATGGCTGCATGCTATTACCGCCAGAGGGCGAGGCTAGTATAAAAAAGGAAAGCTTAGTGCTTACGACAGTAGTACAAGTGATTTTTGGGAGACGAGATGGGTAAAAAATGCGATTTGACGGACTTTCTACGTCGGATGATTGTAGGAGCTCGGAGCGAGTATCGCCGAAACCGCCGCATTCATGAACCAAGATGCGAACTCGTTATCTGTAAGTTCGACTGCATCACCACTCGATCTCGATTTTCAGGGTGCACAAAATTTTGCACTAAGCAGGTTCAGTATTGTTCATACACGGCAGCCTCTTGTTTGCATTCACCTCTTAACCGCTAGAGTTGTTTGTATCTTGTTCATCATTGGGCTAGCCATCCAATTCGCTACATTCCCTGTAGGTAATCTTAATGTAGCTGCAGTAATGGATCTTGACGATCTGAAATAAAACTCAACAAGTATTTCAAGAGCTTTAACTTATTCCAGTGATAAACTGCTTCAGTGTCACAGGTAAAAGAAGTAGAAAAATTACAGTGCAGTCGGTGAAAGCATGACACTTAACATGAGGGTTGTGAACGCAATCCACGGGGCCACAACGACGTATTAGCTCGGTGGTTCATTATTGATACAAATATGTAAAATTAAAGAAATCTGATTTCTGAACAAACTCTAAAAATTGCCTTAAAGCTAATAATATCATTTAAGAAGTATCTTTACCAGGGTCACGTATCCATGAGAAAAATCCTTCAACGAAAGAGATTTTGAGCTTAGTATATGACAACCGAAATTTCAATGCCACGAGTTTTTTGCTTACTTTATCTCTTTTTTTCCCTTTCAAGTTTCCTTCCATCGTTGTTTTTGTATACTCTACCGTACCATTTATATCCGGACACTCCTTTATTGATAATGAATTCGGTTCTAAGCAAACATCGCGCCACAGATCAAATAATAAATAAGCTCGTAGGGCTACGATGAGACAATACCACGACTGTGAATATAAGATGTCTCGATTGACAGAGTGAACTGAATTCCTCCGTGGATTGATAACAGAGTGCCGTATAAGCGATCGCCCTGTACGTGACATTTCATCCGCATTGAAATCCGTAGGGGAACGGCTGGGGATATGATATGCTAATGGCAGCGGACTGGGGTTGAATCTTCCAAGAAATGACAGGGTAAACCTCTCAAGCTAACAGAACGTGACAGGAGGACTCTACAAAAGATATCCGCTCAGAATCAATTTTGTCTCAAATCACACAAACCCTATGTCAGATTATTCGAACTGATGTTAGCACCAGTTAAGTGCATTGCATAAACATGGGTTACCGCGACCGAGCAGCCAGCCACAAGCCGCTAATCACTTCAATTAATGACAAAAGTATGTTGGAGTGCTGTAAGGCACGTCTATCTTGGATTTTAGACGAATGTAAAACTCTGATTTGGACTGACGATTCACGGAACACAGATTACCAGTCAGATGGTCTTTGCTGGGTGTGATGGATGCCGCGATAAAAACAGTCCGGAAGGACTGTTTTATCCAAACAGTGAAGTTAAAGTCCGGAAGGACTGTTTTATCCAAACAATGGAGTTACAGTCCAGAAGGACTGTATGATCCCAACAATGAAGTTATGTGGAGGCAGTATGTGATGATATGGAGATGTTTGTTGTGGTTTTGCTTGAGCCTTTTAGTCATTTTGGACAAAACAATTAATTCTGGGCACTACCTAGACATCGTGGGCAATTATGCTCTACCAAACTTGTGACAGTACTTCGAGGAAGGCGCATACGTATATCAGCAGAACAATGCACCATGTCATACTGCTAGCATTATTACAGATTAGTTTGAGGACGTGGAAGTCCAAAAGTTGGACTGCCCAGCCCATAGTCCTGACTTGAACCCTATGGAGAATCTCTGGAACGAATTGAATCGTCGGTTGCGTAGAAGAAGAAATCTCCCAACAAACAAAGCTCGACTGTTCACTACTTTGAAGGCCGAATGGCGGAACATATCGGTGGACATTTAAAAAAATGTTGCATACTAATCTACGAAGAATAGACGCCCTCATAAGATCCAAAGGTTTCAGCAAGCAATATTACTTTTTCTGTAAATAAAGATTATTTGCAGGTGTTCAGATATTAATGGTAGGACAGTGAATGTTCAAGGTTCACAAGTTCTCTTGCATTGACGCAACCAAAAAAAATCTAGGTTTCCAATTTCATTAACACCATATCATTTATTTTCATTCAAGCAATCTCTAAAATTCTGCACCACCTGTTTTAGACGAATGTACTTTCTTTTCTACTGTTTAGGTTGTTGCTTCTTTCTTTCGGTCTCCATCTTTTGCGATCGCAAGTAACTAGTACGAAAACAGTTTATTCCATAAAAACAATACTCATTCATGTTATTTTTATAGAAAGGAGCGCAAATGTTAAGGCTCTTGAGGATTTCTGGACCACACAAGATCTACTTAAATTCATTATTATTTATTTGTCGCATTTTAAGAAGGGAATCACTACTCCATAAATATGCTCTGAACTTCATTAATTTGGAGAAAAGTGAAGGATTTAAGAGTGTATATGATTGCAATGTGCATTGCTCGAATGAAGACATGAAGTGAGACGAAACTTACCACACATGGAGAGAAGCAAGCAGGAAAGAAGGGATTTAATTTCTGAGGTATATTACATGGATACGATGTGCGAGGAGACAGTGTAATCGGCCTAAGTCAGTAAGTCGTATAACCCTCATGAGAGGATATAACTTCGGGTGTTGTCCTGAGGTATCGGTGACCACAATTGGTTGACCTGTACCCACAGTATATCGATATTACGAGGGAAGCGTACAGATGTGTTAAGGCGTTTATCAATGACGTCCCACACATTTTCTATTGGGGAGAAGTCTGGACATCACGTTGGCGAGAGCAGCAACTGGACACTTTGTGGGCATCAGAGTTGAGTTCGGGCTCAGTTTTAAGAGGCCGAGCCTGCCTGAGCTTGAATTTTATATCGCAAGACGGAACCCGGGATCGAACGAGCCCGAAAAGTAGGACTATCCTATTTTGGCATTGATAACAAAAAAATATATATCTTCCTCCTGCAATTAACCGATGTCTTTCTTAAGTGGGGAGTGGAGAAGAGAGCTCAGTATCTTTCTGTAGTATTGTTGCACTACTTTATTATACCATTCGTTTCTACCTGAAATGTTTCGGGCGCCGGGGCGTCCGGAAAGATGGTAAGGCGTTAAAAACTACGTACTTTGCTCAATAGAATAAGCTGTGCGGAGGAAGGGGCAAAATTTTGTCGGCATGCTATCTACTATCTGGCATCTATAGCACTTGAATAAACTTTTCCTTCTCCACAGAAATTCACTAACATGTGGCCTATGGCATGTTTTTACCCATGCCCATATTAAACAGCCCTCCCAAGTTCTCACCCACGCACAGACCCTGTTGCCAAAAAATTATCTGTGTTAACTAGAAATGTAGGACATGTCTCGTATGTTAAAATATACAAAAATTACATTTAAAAAATATCTTTCTCTATCCCTCTCTGTTCCCGAGCCCGAAGTGTATTAAATATTATGCAGCCGAAGTCCGGTTTGTGCTCGGGCTCGGCCCGTCTCAGCACTGGTAGGCACTATCTGCTGATGTTGGTAGTGTGAGTGAGGGCGTTATCTTGTTTAAACTCTGCATCAGCGATACTATGGGGATACAGAAACAAAACGGTCTGCAGCAACTCATGGATGTATCGTTGTGCTGACATTGTACCCACTATGTGTACAAGGGGTGAATGGTTGCTGAAATTGATAGAGCCCCAAACCAGGACACCAGGCTGAGACACAAATATGACGCTTACTGATTGCAGAAAGATCAGCCCAGTGACCAAGTCGCCTCTAAACTCTCAATCACTGATCATCGGCGCTGTGCCAGAAGACCCATTCGTCGCTGAAAATGATATGGTTCCATTCGACTCTTCAGGCATGTATGGTATAACACCACTGCAACCTCGCGATGTGATGAGTTCCAGTCGTCTCATTGGCTAGCGAGGGCGCAAACCTTCTGCAGCCGATGGTCGATTCACACAATCCGTGTCGATACGGAGATGTCCATACTGCCTGTACACCTGGTCGAATGCCGTCCGTTGTGAATTGTGTGGAGCTGTTACGGCTTGACGCCGATGCGTTTAGACGTCCGCTGATGTGCAACAGTCCCACAATAACATCATACGTTACTTTCCTCTAACCACTGTCGCCATATTCGGCAGACAGCTGCTGCATACCCATGCGTTTCCGGCTCGATGCGACACAGGGACCAATCATCCGTACTTAGCTCTCTGATGGAGCCTCAAGTAAAGCTTTCTTTGTGGTGATAGGGATCCCAATGACGTCACCCTGACATTTTCTCTCCTTACACGTGCTTTTGCCACCAAGATCATTCCGATGCAGGGATCCACATGCCCAGGTGAGGACAACCGAGCTTAGTCACACCGAGCCATTTTGACCTATCGCGTGATGTGTTCACACCTGCAATCATTTACATAATTAAATTGTCGACACATATCCATAAATTTTTGTTTGTCTGTTTGGAGATTTAACGACCGCCATGAGCAACTCAATGGGAGTCGCCCGTCCCTAATTTGTATCCCTATTTTGTCCCTAATTAAGGACCACTGGTTCCGGCGAAGGGAAAGAGCCCGTGTCGTAAGACAAACAAAACATCCGTGCCCCACGGGATTCGAAAAGTAACCCATGTTGGTCGAATGGTCAGAAGCCAGCGCTTAGACCACTGCGCCACAGGAGCGGCTTGCTACAGTTATCAGGGCAGTGTCTGATCTCGGTAGTGCTTGTTTGGCGGTTTAAATGTACGGGGTGAGCTCAGTTTTCTTTTATTTTTCGTAATCTTCTGTAAACCATAGACCTATTCGCAAGTAGGAAATATACAAAATCGTCTTCGAAATAAGATTTTGTCCAAGGGTTGCAGGAAAAGCGAAATACTGAAAAAAAAAAAAAAAAAAAAAAAAAAGAGGATAGCCAAGTTCGTGCCAACAAACATTTTACTTTGAGATAAAAAAAAAGCACTGGAAACCTTTTTGTCTCGCCATACTCTGCTGATACGCTGAAAAGACGCAATGTCGATATAGCCATCAAACAATACTGTTTTGATGCATTTACTCCCACTGGACCGCGATAGAGAAAATGGCAATTCCCGTCTGGAACAAACTAAGTACTATTGACCTATCACTACATCCGTCAACACGAGCGTATTTAAGATACCGCTAACACAAGCGTATTGAAGATATATACAGTTTAGGTTTCGAAAAAACGAAAATTCCTACTAGAGCTGTCTTGTTTAAACACGCTAACATTCTGTTGGCGGAAGTAAGGTATCTTAGAACCAAACGAAAAGGCTACTCCGCTTCGGAAGACCCCTGAGAAAAACTCACGCCATCTCAAAGGAGCGTTCCCGTGATTCTAGCACAGAATATCACCCTTTAACAGATACGACGCGACTTTAAATGAATACCTGAATAAAACGCTGAGTTTTTACAAACTTGCCAGCTCTTTTTATTTTGGCTTTTCTTTCACATTGTCCACCATTCAACTCAGGAGGTCACAGGATTTATCATTGTTCTGCTAGAGATGCTACTCAGATATGTTATTTCTATCTACTAATAATACAGATATATTATTTCTAATTGATTCATACTGTGACTTTGTGAATAAAACAGATATATCTCCTGGACAAAAGCTTTCGAATATGGTATGCGCAATCTTTATTATTATTGTTTAAAAATAAAGTGATCTTTCTAATGGTTGAATCTGAACAACTTTTCACACTTGGAAAACTTTCTCTGTTTATCAGATGCTAAGATTTATTCGCTTATTAATAGCACAGCGTGCAAGAAGTCTTGAGAATATCTGATGTATGTAGAAACGGTCTTGAAAATGTTATAGTTGAGGAGTTCAATATGATTCCGTCCTTTATGTCACAGAAGAAAGCAGATGGCACTGCTCTCAGATTAGCAGAAAAAAAAAAAAAAAGAAAATTAATAAGTTATTGGGTGTGTACATAAGTTCTACCAGTTTTTGTAGGCTAAAAAGAAAGGAGGAGAACATAACAAATGACGTACCTAGGATTTCACATAACTGCCATCATTCTGTATGACTTCTTGTCACCTGTCTATAAGCAGTTGAATCCCACGGCGGAAAAGCTCCTGTGTTTTAGAGTAAAAAAAGTCATGTAATGCCGTTTTCACATCGTCTACATCATCGAAGGTTTGATGAGCGAATGCGTTCTGTAACGATCGATAAAGGTGGTAGTCCGTAGGTGCCAGGTCAGGAGAATACACCGGGTGAGGTAACACTTCCAAACCGATATCCAGTAATTTTTGCCGAGTGATTAAAGCAGCATGATCTCTGGCGTTATCATAATGAAGGATCACAACTTTGCGAATGACGAGTGCTGGCCGCTTCGATGTCAGTTGTTCTTGCAATCTGTCCAACTGTTGGCAGTAGAGGTCAGCATTTATCGTACGGTTAGGTGCCAACACCTCGCAGTGGATTATTCCCTGGAAATCGCACCAAACACTGAACAAAACCATTTTGGGACGCAGTCCTCCTTTTGAGGTCGATGGAGCAGGCTCCGCACCATGGCACACAGTCCGTCGACGCTTTATATTACAGTACAGTACCCATTTCTCATCACCCGGTACAATTCGTCCCAAAAATGGTTCATTTCTGAGACGAGAAAGCAAAGAAACACAAGTGCGGATTCTCTCGATTCTCTCCTTGCTTTGCAGAAAGCTGGTGCGGAACCCAGTTATCGAACTTAGTTATGAACCCAAGCACATGCATCTGTCTTTCGACTGTTGTTCTGTGTACTGACAACATTTCCGCTAATTCCTGAACTGTTGGATGTGGGTCATTTATTATGGCTTGATCCACATCCTCGTCAGAAACCACGGATGAACGTCCAGGACGTGGTTCATCTTTACAGCTTCTATCTCCGTCCCGGAATTTCCGAAACCAACGGCGACATGTGCTATCACCAACTGCATCCTCCCCATATATTTGACAGATATTGCGGCAAACCGCAGCTGCACTGCTGCATTTATCGAACTCGTATAACCGTTAACAATGTCTACTGTGCTCCATATCGCAGCCATGTTACACCATCCCTGATTTCCGTTACGAATGTTTTACTCGGAGAAACCTAGTGCCTCTGTATGTTCTACTGCTCCACGCTTTGTTGGCCGGAAATTAGGCATCGCAGCGTCACTTGTGATGTAATTACTCCGATCGCAATTTTCATCTATTGGGTTGTCGGAAAAGTCATGACGTATTTTGGCACCCGATGGCGGTTGGGCGGTTTTGGAAGTACTAGAGGCATGCGCAGCTCTATTATCGCTATGGTATTCGACAGGTGCCAGTTCTAGCTGCAGTCTAAAAGGAATAGTGAGCGATTTGGTTGATTTGCGGAGATTTGACATCAAGTTGAAGATGGAAGACCGAACTGTGCCTTTTCGCCATATTTCACTGTTTTACTTCCATAAAGGGAAGAACGCGCGTCAAGCTTGTGAAAAGTTGCGTAAAGTGTACAGTGATAATGCTCTACAAGATCGTCAGTGCCAGCGATGGTTCGCAAACTTCCGTGCTGGTGATTTTGACCTCAACGATGCTCCTCGATCGGGGTGGCCCACCGAGGTTGATGACGACCAAATCAAGGCATTTATCGAGTCAAACCCACATTACACGACACGAGAGATTACAGACACATGCACATCCATCATTCAAGCGTTCACGACCACCTGAAGAAGCTGGGACACGTAAGCAAGCTCGATGTGTGTGTTCCTCATGAACTCAAAGAAGCTCAATTGAGGGCGAGTATAAACATCTGCGATATGCTCATTAAACGTGAGGAAAACGATCCTTTTTTGAAGCAACTGATAACTGGTGACGAAAAGTGGATTGTGTACAACAATGTGCTGCGCAAACGGTCTTGGTCCTGACGTGCTGCTTCGCTTCAAACGACATCCGAAGCAGACATTCATCAGCGGAAGGTTCTGGTCTCAGTGTGGTGGGAGTTTAAAGGTGTCATGTTTTTCGAGCTCCTTCCACGGAACCAAACAATCAATTCAAATGTGTACTGTCAGCAATTGGACAGTTTGAAGGAATCCATCATCCAGAAACGTCCAGAGCTCGTTCATCGTAAAGGCGTTGTGTTCTATCACGACAACGCGAGACCACACACAAGTTTGATCACCCGCCAAAAATTATTGGATCTTGGGTGGGATGTGTTGCCACACCCAGCATACTCGCCTGATCTTGCACCGTCAGACTTCCACTTGTTTTGCTCTCTTTAACAGTCCTTGCGTGGTATAACGTTCAATTCAGATGAGGCTGTAAATCAGCACCTTGTACAGCTTTTGGCCACGAAAGACAGGTCTTTCTATGAACGAGGCATTCTGCAGCTCACTGAAAGATGGCAAAAGGTTATCGAACAAAACGGGCATTATATCATTGATTGATCTTTGTTCTTTCTGTCAATAAATGACCGTTGCAAAATATGGCTAAAATACGTCATGACTTTTCCGACAACTCAATATTACAAAAACGGGTAGAACTTTTGCACGCACCAAATACCTCGCTCGGTTTGTAGATTTCTGAGCTGTGATCTGTACATGAGGAAGACAACGATATGATTTTGGACGAAATCAAGGGCATCAGATAATATTTTGTTTGTCTGTTTGTTTGTTTGGGTTAGAATACGCACAGTCTGGCTAGCAACTAGATACTACAACGGTTTCAAGCGTGTTCTCGTTATACCGTACTGAAGACTGGCAATCTGCTACTTATGTTCCGCGGTAATGTTCTTAAAAATTTCACTTCGACAGGACACCGATGGAGGAAAGATACATCTCAGAAGCTTAAAAAATTTGAAAGAAAGACCTTCAGAATAAAAGATGACAATAGTGGAAAAAATGGAACCATTGTTAGAAAGAATGTAAAGGAAAGACAGAGAAACGAGGTTCGTAATAACCATTTCCGGAAGGAAGCAAAATTTAAACTAGCCTATTTAAGGCCTCCCTTCTAGACCTAAGTAAACTGATCGTTCGAATTGAATCTGGGTTAGAGTCTCGCGTGAAGAAATGGGCGGTGTATATATGTGTGTGTGTGTGTGTGTGCTGTTTACGGTGCTGGGCTCTCTCCGTTTTCAGGAACCAGAGGTTCTGAATTTGGAATGGGTGACAACTTTATAGGATTTAGAGTTGCTTATAGTGGTCCTTAAACTCCAAACCAACATAAATATATTTAAATTATTTCTCTATTACGAGAAGTAGTATCCCAGAATTGGTACTGAAATAACTGAATTTCCAGAACTAGTTCGCCCGCCGAGTATTTTCCCTCATTTCTTATCATCACACAAAGACGAGAATAACTTAGTTTTTTAGACTTCATTTGTTTGGAAATGGATTACCTTTGATGCCGTGATGCCTAGCTTAATCTGGTGGAAACCAATCGGGTTCGATTTCCACTGCAGGGATAGCAATTTTCAGTTTTTCCGATAATTTCTTCATATAGATGGCAACTATTAATGGCATTTCTGCGTCAGATAACCGACAGAGACTTTAAGTATCAGAAGCAACTCAGTGTTTTTAAGCAAAAGTTTTACAAAAAAATTAAAAATGTATTTCACTTTATTATAAAGCCTCCTGCAAAGGATGGGATCATCAAGTGTCGATGGAATGAAACAAAAACAGCTAATAAAGAAAGGATTTGAAGCTTCCTCACGAATCTATTTTGAGCGTAATAAGAGCATGATGAATATCAAAGGACTTCCCTTCATAACAGTTAATCAGCAGTTTACTCATTTTTTCGCTTGTGAATCAAAGGAGCAAAAAAGTAACAAACTGAGATATGATATAACGCAAAGGTCAGTAGGGATTTCGAATTTAATCCTGCATTCCATCTTTCAAAGGATCTGTTTATTGGACTGTTTTCTTTCACACTTTATTGAAAACAGTGTTTAATGTAATCTACAGACACTTATCAGTGTTCAGAACACCTTCACGAATGAACAACTGTGAATCGGAAGCACCAATGAATGAGCTATATCCCTTGAGTGCTTTAGAAATGAGAAACGTTGACCTGAATGAAGTTATGAGAAGCGTTTAACCACCTCCGGGAATCGTCCTGCTTACTGGGTACAGCAGCAGGCCTTCATATGCCATAATGCATTTGAATAATTTGTTCCATTTGTTGAATTCTCTCAACAAGGGGACAAGAGGGTGCAAACAAATACGCAATCAGTTCCATTTAAAGCACATATATTGCCCTACAATAAGAATGCAATAAATATAAATAAGACTGAATTAATTTTACACTGTCTTGTTTTCCACATTAGAGCCGCCAGCACAATATGTCTACTTCAAGAAAGACTCATAAGTGATGAAACTGGAAAAAACAGTTGCAGATAAGAACACCATGTTGAACTAGACGAAACCTATTGTGACGTACCTGCCAGCAGGACGCACATGACATAAAGGCAGATAGCAGTCAGAACGAACGTCCGCGTAGCTCAATTGGTAGAGTGACTTATTCCGGAATGAGGGGACCCTGGTTCGAGCCCCGGCGTGGACAAAAATGACGGAGAAATTTACTTCGTTATAATGGCGCCCGAACTTCCCGGATGACCCGGCCGTTCAAAATCTCGCAATGGTGTGATATTATTTCCACACCGCGAGAGAGGAAAAATCGGAGAATCTCTTCTCCAGCGCTTCGAAAAATAAAAAAATTGACTGGGAGTTCTCGAGTGCACGTTCTACAGCGGATGGCTGCCTGCAACGATTCATGGTTACGGCTAACCCGTGGGCCATGCCCTCGGCCCTCTTTCGAGGGGGGGGAGATGTGATGCACCTACCATCAGGACGCACACGACATAAAGGCAGATAGCAGTCAGAACGAACGTCTGCGTAGCTCAATTGGTAGAGTGACTTATTCCGGAATGAGGGGACCCGGGTTCGAGCCCCGGCGTGGATAAAAATGACGGAGAAATTTACTTCGCTATACTATGTAATACCCTCAAATTTATCGTCATTTGTTTATCTCATTTAGAGAATAGGAACGTGCTAAATGATAGAACCTGTTCTCCTGTTTAATCAAAATGCGGAAAGAACTACTTGCAATAAAAGATAGAAAGGACAGCAAAATCGTTAGCTCTACGGACTCAACATATCTGCAAGAATAAGTAAGCATTTTTTCCTATCATAAACATATCTAAATTCAAGCTCTCATATTTTTGGCAAAACGATATTTTTTAAATAAACCTCTGACGCCATATTTCGGTTCTTCTCATAAGTTATGCTATGTTCAAGCTGTTTTCAATGTATTCTTTCTCAGGTACTGTTCTTTGTAATACCAGAGTAGTCCTAATAAATAATCCTGGTAGTGTATATTATCATAAACAACAACGGCTGCATAACTTCGTCTCAGCTTCTCTTCAATTTGCTTAGTTTCACGGAAACAAAACCCTTTTGTTTTGTCGTTTGCCTGACTTTTCCACTAGAACTAAAGTTTTGGAGGTCAGTTAAGAAACAAAATTATTATCATTAGAGCAGACTTTCTCAGAAAATATATCAGCCTTTTGGGAAGTCGCCAAAGAGTATCACAAGAAAAGCGAAAATGAGTTTCGCTTTAATTATTAAAGACCGTATGGAAAGTTTGTTGTTGAACTTTAGAAAGCTGCGAATTAAAAAAGCAGCAACTGAAATTTAAAGACATTTTTGAACAGAATAGCTAACAAGTCGTCGTTTTCTACTATTCGTAAACAAATGCGTGTTTTTGATATCTTTTAGTACTTAAGAATATTTTTTTCATGAAATGCATCAAAGGTGGTTTTTCTTATATATATTTTTTTCTTTTTTGTTTGGATACTGATGTCCTCCTGGAAAGGAGAAAAAAATGTGTTGCTGAGAAAACATCAGCGACTAGCAAGGAAAAATAAATAAATAAAAAGAACCATGGTTACGGCACCAAGGACACGAATGTAGTAAGCATGTCTTGAAAAAAAAGAATTAAATTTAGAATGTTCCACGGCATTCCACAATCGCCTGAATCCTTAGCAACGAAGCTACTGTGTCTGAGCGTGTGATTTTACTTCAAATGCGGTACACCTTATTGTCACCTAGGCGGATGATACTGAATCAGAAAAAACTGAAAAATTGTTTTCATACTCTCTCCTTGATCGAAAAAGAATTTCTACAATCTGCGTTCTAGAAACGGAGGTATAGACACAAACGCAAATACAGTCTTTCGAAAAATTGTGATGCAGAAAATGTCGGAAAATATCATAAACGCGAAATCTTCAAGGTGTTAAGGCGCATTAAATCCAAGAAAAATGTTTCTTTCCATTTCTGAAAGCAGCAAATAAACATTTATGCCAACAAACAGAAAGAGAAGAATGACACCAAACACTCGATTGTACTGAACACGTCCCTTTCGAATCATTTTCAACAAAAAATACATTTCTCAAAACGGTTTTTTAGAAGAAAAAGAGAAAATTAGTGGAAAATAAACTGCAAAACTGAGCATTATTCAAAATGTACAGTGTGCGAAGTGTCCTTCATACTGAATGGAATCAGTTGCAAGAATATTTTTTCAAACAGCTTTAAAGAATTGGTGAAACATTTGCAAGACAAAAGAGGTACTCATGCCTACCAGAGGCAGAAATGTTCGTATGCAGAATCACAAAATTGCTCACTTAAAGCTTCTCAGAGCAGAAGTTATCACATGCAAAAAAAAAAATTTCAAATCGGACTTTTAGAAGCGGAGCTATCGAGGAAAATACAATGTACATTTGCATTCTTTAACGAAAAATGTCTGCATCATTTAAATAAAAAGCTGTAAGCAAAATGGTATTCATGGCAAAAGATATCGCAGGAAGAAAAAATTCTTCGTACGAATTTTTAGAAGCAATGGCATGGAATAAAACACATTTTGATTTCAATAACATCTACGTTCACGCTTGCTAGCGGTGAAGTCAATGCCGGTTTCCAGACGGTCGGACCATCAGTGCAAACCTCTACTCTGAACAACTGGAGCGGATGTATGCCGTTTTGGAGGAGAAGTGCCCGGCACTAGTGAACAGAAAGCGCGCTCTCCTACAGCAGGACAACGCTTGGCCTCTTACCGTGCAAACAACCCGGGCAACACTCCAAGAACTTGAGGGCGTCGAACTGATGCCACACCCAGCATATAATCCGGATCTTGCACCGTCGGATTATTACTTGTTCCGGTCCATGGCTTACTTCCTTCGCTGGAGGCACTTTAACAACCAGTAGGGGGTGGCAGCTGGGTTGAAGGAGTTCTTCGCGTCGAAGGACAAGAACTGGTACCGCCGCGGAATCGAAGAACAGGCAGACAGATGGCTAAACATGGTGCAACACGATGGTCTATACTTTGAATGTTAGTCAGCTTTCGTCGTAAAGGTACGTATGAAGACATAAAGTGATCCAAATATTGCAAAACTTTCGACTCGCCCTCTGTAGAATCGAAGAACATGCAGACAGATGGGTAAACACGGTGCAACACGATGGTCTATACTTTGAATGTCAGACAGCTTTCGTCGTAAGTTCTTCGCGTCGAAGGACTTACGACGAAAGCTGGTAAAGGTACGTATGGAGACATAAAGTGATCCAAATATTGCAAAACTTTCAACTCACCCTCTGTATTAACATGATAAATCTTAAAAACATCATAAAACTTTCAAATTGGAAATATTCTCTTCACTAAAAAGTATAACATTGGAAAAGAAGGACGGACAACAAAAAACGAAGTTGTAGGAAAAACTTAGGAAGACTTCCATTCCACTGCGGAGTGAAAATCGTTGATGACGACTCTCTCTCTCTCTCTCTCTCTCTCTCACACACACACTCACACACCGCCGATATGTATGTTAAGAAAAAAATATAACTGAGTCTTATCACCGAAGAAGGACGATGTGCCACTACTCATTTAACATGAAAATCAGGCACATAGTAGTATGGAATTTCTTTTTGAGTTGTTCTATTCCAGCAGAAGCATTTCCGGAAAATATGATAAGATGTATTTAGGCAGGCTATAAATAGGGTAATCAAACTAAAGCTCATTAAAAAAATATATTAGCTGAATTTCGTTTCTGATGCCCTCTGTAATGTAAACTGCATGTCACCTTTTGCCTTGAGTAATTTATGATAATGATAAATGTGCTTTCATTATCTCTCCAAAAGATGAGTGCGATCAGAAATGGATACAGAATAATAATGTCCCGAATGCTTGAAGTTAAATGGCAGCATTAAATTTACATCGAAATTATGATAAAATTAAAATTACTTCACCATTTTTAAATTAATTTTATAGTCACAGGTTTTCTTATGGTCATATAAAGATATATGATCAGTGCATCATATAACGTAAGAATGTTTTCAGCTATACGTTTGGGGGAGATGGCAGTGTCCTGAAATGGGGTTATTTTCCATGGACATCTGCATTTCGTTGTTACTGAAAATTGCTTTATTGCTACCTCTGCAGAATTTGTCAACAATGGAGCAATATGAACGCTATGCAACATTAAGAAAAATTTTCTTCTTTGTGCCAACCAATAAATGTTCCATGATGAAAAATACAACTTATGTCCACACGATTTTCAGAAAAATAAAGAGATTGAATTTAGAACAAGATGTAATGCCAGATCAAGGCAAACAATAGTTCGAGAGGGCAGTAGATGAGAACATTTTTCGTACGTTCGGAAATTTATAGATGGTTGAAGAACATGGGTCTGATAATATTTTATAACTCGGTTTATAAATAAATTAATGCATTTTTTTAGAAGCTTTTGAGTAAAAGTAAACAGTCGCGTATCGGTTGAGCTTTTACGTGCTGTGGTTGACAGCTTAGTCTGAGTCTGAATTCCTTTGGTGGTGTTGGTAACCGACAATGTTTGTGTGATGCAGAAAATCGCGGTGTTCGATCATCTTGGCTTTCTCAAAGATCAGCGGAGGCCGTAATGTCGTTACGGGAAGATCATAATATCCGACAAATGAGAACTTCCCTCTTAGAGCGCCATAGTAATTATCCGGAGAGGAAGGTCGACATTGTGTTCCACCGCATTTGACCTTCATGACCTAAATGGTGCAGAGAACATAGATTTCATCCGTGCGCTGTGATTAGTTACATCATAAATCCAGCAGGGCTTCAGCTCCGGTTAGTCCTTACATAATCCACTGGCTTTTAACTTCGGCTCATTTTATTAGATCCATAAATAGATAGCGGGATGAGACGCTGTGGTTTATCAAGAAAAGAATGATTAGACAGAAAAAGGCAATATCAGCAGGAGGTGGTATTTAGAGACGCCGTCATCTTTTATCCTGACTCTTAGATAGGGATCACTCGCACACAAACTGCCAAATTTCCATTCCCTCCAGGATTTCAGAGTCCGCAACACGTTTTTGTATTTCGTTTATGACAAACGATAAATGTTACACTGTTCCAAATTTTACTGGATAATAAGAGTATGCATGAGCTTTTGTGTGAAAGTTAAACAGGCAACAATTTGTGGTAGAAATCCAAGCAGATTTTGTTTCAAAAGCAGATTACAAAAATACGTACAGCGGTATAGCTGTTGATGTTGGAAACACTCGCTAGTTTTGAAATGTTCTAGTTTCCTTTTCTTTTCTTCATGGTGAATTGTAAGACATCTCTGGTTATGGATTTAAAGCGACTTGAAGATTACCAGCTTAGTGATGTCATGAGTAATATTCCAATGTCAATTTTCGGAAACAGTGTCGTAGGTTAACAAATTGTTTTTATGGAATTTTTAAAATTTTTAAATTAAACATGATAAATTAAAATTTTGATTCCTTCCCTCAACTATCACAACAGCAAAATCTTTTCTTCCATGAATGGCAATAAAAGGCAACAAACATATCATTTTTTCGAGACAAAGCTTCATCTTTCGGCTGCATGTAATTTTTTTCCCGCTAGCACGTTTGCTTGTCCATCTATAAGTTGGGAAAAAAATATGTTACTTGCGTATTACACCAAAGCAAAGCATTGAAGTATTACCACGAGGTATTACAACGCACGTTGTTTCTTTCTCTTAGTTAATCGGGGAAAGCCTAAAGATCAGTGAATTAACACATGAGGGTCTCACAGTTTATTTATTATACTCGTATACACAGTCGTATAAGAATAATATTACCATCCCAGGAATCAGTGTACCCGCCCAGGCGCGTTACAGAGTGCATGTGACAAGGTCGGCCACACGGAGATATAAGCGGCCGGCCAGGACAGATGAGCCATAGTGCTTAATGGGAGCACAGTGGGCAGAGGTAGTAGTGATTTGACGAACGTTCAAAACGGAATGATCAACGGCTACTGCGTCAAGGGTGGAAGCATCTCAGAAACAGCAGGCTCCGTAGGCTGTTCGCAAGGTGGGTGCTGTTGTAAGGATGTACCAAGAATGGACCGCTGGTACACCGAGTACCTCTCGACGTCATACCTGTAGAGCCCCAAAGGCCATCGACCCCAGAGGAGAATTTCGCCTCAATCGACAGGTAAAGGGCAAAGGGCATCGCCGTACAACAGCGCAGCAATTGACCACACAAATGAACGTTGGGGCACCCAGGTACGTGTCCCCGATAACAGTAAAACGAACCCTGTTAAGCATGGGTTTCCGGAGTCGACGCTGCGTCAAGGCGCCCATGTTAACCCAGGTCCATTGGCAACGACGCCTGCAGTTCGCATGGGACTACCGTCATTGGTCAGTGGAAGAGTGGAAAAAGGTTGCCTTCTCAGAAGAATTGAGGTTTCTACTCCACAGAAGTGACGGGCGGTGGCGGATACGGCGTCAGACACACGAGAGCCAACACCCGAACACGCTCGTCGGCCAAGTTCAGGCCGGCTGTGGCAGTGTGCATGTCTGGGGGATGTTTTCCTGGTATCACATGGAACCGTTGGTAACACTGTATGGGTTCCTGAACGCCAATGGCTACCCGTCCATCCTCGCTGGCCACATGCATCCCTTCATGTTGGACGTTTATCTCAGTGGTGATGGAACAACAGGACAATGCGCCCTGCCATGTCGCTAAGGGGATGCGTGACTGGTTCCAGAAACACGACAGCGATGTCTGCGTTCTCCCTTGGCCGGCAAAATCGCCCCACCTCAATCACACCGAGCCCTTGTGGGACTATTTGGATCGACAGGTTCAACGTACTGACCCACAACCACATCATCTCCGGGGTCTCCGCGCTCTTCTGCAGTCCGAATGAGCACGTGTGCCTCCGGCAAGCTTCCAGGGTCTCATAGAGTCCATGCCACGCCGTCTCGCTGCTGTCATGCGGGCCAAGGGTGGTTATTCCCATTATTAGGTTGGTGGTTATATTATTCTGATACGACTGTGTATTCTCTCTCTCTCTCTCTCTCTCTCTCTTTTTCTTTTGACAGTCCCGTATGACTACTGAAATGCTAGATTGGTTACAAGGAGCAGGAAAAGACAAAAGAACACACGTGCATGGGAAAGAAAGATGAATGAAATTCGAAAGCATGCCCCAATGATATGGAAAAGAGTAGCTCAAGATAGATAGTTGTGCATGAGACTTAGGGGGGGGGGGGTCATCCAGCTTGTTAGCACATTGCAGACTTCAATGAAAAACACTTTTTTGTTACACATAATGAAATCAGTTGTACTTGTCATCCTATTTGGACGTTTCCGTATCCTTTTCTCAAGCGGGTTTTTCCTTGAAAAGGAGTAATGATCATTCCACTTCTGCAAACCCTACAACGGTATTTCCCAGCTGCTTTCTGTTGCCGTGACCGAAACCTATCAAAACGTCATTCCGTCGCTGTTACACTATTATTTTTTTTGCGTTGAAATCATCCAGGATGATCTTCAAGTGTTGCTGACTCTTGTTATTTAGATGTCGAATTTCCTCATAAAACTTTTCGATTTCTTCATTAGGATGAACTGTGGCGGGCGATTTGAATGATTTAAACCAGGTATCTTTATGTGAGTAGGAAAGTGCCGTGTAAGTCTGTGAAATGAGCTGCAGACCTCTAGAACACTGTCCTTCAGATTCTTGTGAATTGTAAATCCAACACCCTTAGATCTGCCGCTATCTGTTCAGCGGTAGAAAACGAGATTTTTCCTTTGTCAGTTCTATGCGATATTTTCCTTATAATATTAATTTACTTAGTCCGACAGCATTCCATTTGATCCTCTGGAGTTCTACCTCTAATTCAAGATGCCTTGAATTAGAAGATAGGGTTTGTCCATTATAAGAAGCCGGTGTCAGCCAAGTCCATATTTCCGGTAATTCCTAGCACACTTTGCTTTCATGTCCACTATCTTGGCGAGACGTGCGAGACTGCATTTTGAGTTGTGAATTAAAGAGCGTATTACTAGATACCACTAGACACTGAACAATTCGATCCACTTCCGCCAGTTTTATAAAGGATCTAATTAGGCGAAAAGACAAAAAAGTGGCTACCAAACATTAAACCGTCAAACCACTAAGTAAAATTAAATATAACTCACACGTTCATTAGTTGTCATACAAAGTGCAATCAGAGTGAAAAGTTCTTTAATATTTGTACTGTATTATTAATAAAATTTGAAATTAAAATTTATGCTTTTCTGTTCCCCGCCTTGAAAAAAGGTAATAAAAGTAATTCAGTGAGCATTGTAAAGGAATAAATACATATTTGTGTCATTCGCTGACCAGTGAAAATGGATGCGGAACACCAACTTACGCTATACAGTGATCCTCAGAACCAGTAAAGTTTTTTTGTTTTTTTCCAGAATTGTACTACTGATAAGAAGGAATGGAGGATGCATTGATTAAACACTTTTTTAAAAACATAATGGCAAATTGCGCTTAAATATTATACTGTTCCTTCCAAGTACACTCGATTAAATTTTATACGCCTATTAATTTTTTTCGATGTGGCCCTCGTTTGATGTACTTTATGAGTTCCTTCTAAATTCGCCCCATCCACCTCTAATTCTGTAGTTCATGTACATACATTGTACTCATACATCAATTATGTTTCCTGTGGGATCTTTAATCCAACTTCTCTTTACTTATGTCAGCAAGTTCTTGAATCATAGTCTGTGGCTCTCTGAGTGAACTTGCAAAAATGCTTATGCCGTCAGAAAAATTAAAGTGAGTTAAAACAATAATCTCCGTCAATTTTTATACTCTTGAATTCCCAGTTCAATGACTGAAAAACATTCTACAATATAGCACTGAAGAGTTGGGAGACGTGGTGTCTTATAGCACTGAAGAGTTGGGAGACGTGGTGTCATATAGTATTGAAGAGTTGGGAGACGTGGTGTCATATAGCACTAAAGAGTTGGGAGACGTGGTGTTACTGAACTGGGAATTCAAGGGTATAAAATTGAATCATTGAACTGGGAATTCAAGGGTATAAAATTGAATCATTGAACTGGGAATTCAAGGGTATAAAATTGAATCATTGAACTGGGAATTCAAGGGTATAAAATTGAATCATTGAACTGGGAATTCAAGGGTATAAAATTGAATCATTTAACTGGGAATTCAAGGGTATAAAATTGAATCATTGAACTGGGAATTCAAGGGTATAAAAATTGACGGAGTCTCACTCCCTTTCCAATTTTTATATGTGCTGTTTCCTCGAACAGGCGAAACTTTGCTCTCGCATTTTCATATATGTTTTCCATAATATTAACGTATGTATCTTCGGCATCGCAGGATTTCAAATACATTGTAACTGCTGATTATTTCACTGAATCGAAAGCCTTTTGGTAATTAATAAAAGCTATATATAACTGGAGTTCATATTTCTGCGCTCTGTCAATCAGTTCTCTATATTCATGGATATGATCTGAAGTTCTGTAGCCACTTCTGAATCCAGCTTAATATGTTTATGCATACAAAGAAAGAGAGACAATCAGTAGTATCATTTGGCACATTACATACGTAGAAATAATTTTCTCACAAAGATGCATGCATGATTAATGATATGGCCTCTTGCTTCGTACAATATAATTGGACCGTCGAGTTTTCTCTACGGAGCGCAATACTCTCTTTTCTCGTTTTATTATTATTAGGCTTAATATTATTGTTATTATTATTATTATTACTATTATTATTATTGTTGTTGTTATTAATATTAATATTATTATTATTATTATTAGTAGTAGTAGTAGTAGTAGTTGTGAAAGAGAGTTTACATACGAAATTTCTGCTTGTGTGTGGATCAGCCCACCCAGAAGTTTCGAAGTTTTGTTATTCATCAAGAACTCTGGCTTGTTGTTTCGTTAAATTTGTCTATACTTCCAAAACCTAACGTACGCCTTTATCCTAATAACTGTTCGAATTAATACTTTCTTAGGACCTTTGTGAAACACCGCACCTATATATATGGAGAGGATTATTTTGAGCCTAGTGTCATTCGAAACCTTCACTGATTTCAAAATCTCAAGAAACATGATCATATTATGTCTACGGGAAGGACATCACTAGCTTAGAAACTGTTAAAATCATCGTTTATGTTGTTCACACGAAAGGATTTTGAAAACAACAAACTGCAATTTTTGAAATCCCAAATTTTTTAGAGTATTGCAAAAGTACTGTGTAGTGTGTAGACGGCAAAGTAGACATGACAAAATCAATATTCTTCTTATGTTATCTTCAACGGATGTTAGCAATCATGACTTTGGCCTGAGATCTTAATGTAGCAGAGTGTAGCATGCAAAACCAACTATAAGATTCAATCTTTTTTTTTCTCGAATAATGTGGCCAAGATATTGCAATTTTACTCTTTTACTGTTTTCCGAATCTCCTTCTCCATTCTCCGAAGTATTTCCTCGTCCTTACCTCCTCTGCATCAAAGAACCACGAAACTTCTTCTTACAGCACCACAATTAAAATGTTTCTAGCTTCTTCGTATCTTACCTATTCAGTGTGTGACTATGCCTCCACCGCCTAAATCAAGACTGTGAAGATGTAGCATCTCAGAATACGGACTCTAAGCGCAAGCTCCAAATAAATCACTATTGGTCAAGAGTGTTAATTTTCATAAAATTAGGCTTGGGGTGTTCAATTCTACTTCGTATTTGTTCTGTTGAACTAACCTCCTCTGCGATCAGTGCTTCTAGATATTTAAGTCCACTCACTTGCTCCAGGGTGTTGTTCTTCACAACAATTCTGCATTCTGCAAAGATGTGCATACCGAAACATTATTTCTGTACTTTCTGTTCAGCCCTATCCCGGCCCCGATGCAAGAATTCTCCAAAAATGGCTTCTGAGTACACCCATAAAAGTAGTATGACAGGATACATCCTTGTCTTACTATTCTTTTAATCTCACTTCTTCTGTGAGTTCACCGTCTACAGGAACTGAAGCTTTCTAACCCCTGAAAAGATTTCCGATTATTCTTAGATCTCGTTTACCCAATTCCAATCTTTTTAAGATTTCCAGCAGTCGGTCATGTAATACTTGTCAAACGTTTTCTCATAATCAATAAAACGCAAAGCGTTTGTTCAAATCTTGCATGACAGAATGCTGGAAATCTTAAAAAGATTAAAATTTGGCGTACGAGATTTGAGAATAATTGAAAATCTTTACTGGTATCTGAGAACTTGAGTTCTAATAACTCAAACACCATAACGTAACATCAGCTATTCAACAGATTAGAACCTTAAAGATGAAATAAATGGGCCTATTTTATCTTGCAGAAACATTTTTGTTCTGAATTTGAATACTATTCTAAAATCCATCGTACACGCAGAAACTTCATAATCTTTTTTAGACAATCCCGCAATCCTCTATCCCAGTTTTAATGAAGCTCAAAGCTATCTGCAAAGAAGCGAATTAATCTCTAACGTTCATGCCTCTACATTCCCGTAATAGGATAAAAATGATACTTCTTTGTTTTTCAACTCGCTTTAGTATACTTATTATGAAAGTGGAATGCTGTGAATCTGCGTTCCCACAAATGCAACATTCCTTACGCCGTGGAAACCAGTGATTCGCAAAACTTTAAAAATAATATTGCAATCCTTGCAGAATACATGCGAAAGATTTTGCATGCTAACGAAATAAGCAATGTAGTTGATTCAGTACTTTATTATTCTGGTCTTTGACTAAAGTTTCGTTCAGCTTCGGTTCACTTTCTCCGCATGGTGAAATTTAACTGAGGTTTGGTCCCATGTGTTAAGTTAGCTTGGTTTGCTTGTTACGTGCTTGGTTTGCTTGTTGTGTGCTTGGTTAGCTTGTTTGGTTTGCTGGTTAACTTGCTTTCTATTTAGTTATTTCTCCCTAAAAGTCTATAATGACCACATAATTTTCCAAAATGAAAACAACAGCAACAACAACTTTACCACACCTTCGGAAATGCAAAATTTTGGAAAAAAGATCCAAATTATTTCCTTTAATGTTATATTACATAACCGACTGTTTTTCAATTTAAAATATCCGAAATGCTTTCTAACCATACCAAGTCACTCACTGAAATCCTCCTGCACCTATTTTTCCTTTGTCCTAAAGAGAATAAGTAGGCCATGTTCTTCAAAATGGCAACGTACTCTGTCCCTTGTTGCTCGCAGAAGTAATTAAGATTTCAAATTGGTCGGCAGCTTCCCGAGAATCTTCACCGGCAGATCACTATGCAAAAAATAAATTCTTCAACATGGAAGAGATTCAAGATCTACATTCGAAATATAGGCACGATACATCTTCGGAGAGAGAGAGAGAGAGAGAGAGAGAGAGAGAGAGAGAGAGACTGGCCAGTAATTGCTGTTTAGCATCGAATGCGGAGCAGAATATTAATCATTTATTGGATAGAATGATTCCGAAAACATGTTCATTATCATTTTTTCACTTGCTTAAGGTAGGAATAGATTTTGCCATTTGGTTGCATATTAACAATTTTCGACAAACAAGCTCTGTTAGCTGAAATCCATTATTAAACGTTAGCAAAGTAGCGAAAGTTAATATCTGTATGAAAATATTTCACTGAAAAATTGTCTACTATAGAGCATGAATTGCAATAAACTAACATATCTTTTTTTATGGCAGTGAAAGCTAGGTGCGAAGGAAACAGCTCTTAAAACGGTTAAAAGCTGTTGGCATAGTATGGCAAAAAACAGGGGAAAATAAGTTGATTCACTTGCAGAACAGAATTAGTAATGTTGATATTAGAATAGTGCTTGGTACATTTTGGTAGAAGGTTAAGTTGATGTGATCATGAGATGACTTTTGAAATGTTTGTCACATGAGAGATCAAATATTTTCTAGACATATGTTCTGTTCGTATCGGTCTACAAATCATGCAGCCAGATTGATGGGTGGCGTGCAGTTAGCAAACAATGTATTTGGGAAAAGTCTTGCAATTATCCGGAAGCGATGGAACACCTACTTGAAATCAAGTATTGACGGTGTTATTCATGGTTTAAAAATCTGGTCACAATATGGCACTTATCGAAGATCCTTGCATCCTGCATTCTGAGCATTAGATGTTTCAGGTACAAAAATGCTAAAGCGAGTTATATCATATAATTATATCATATAATTGCACCGGTTATAAAAATTTCCTATTACTATTAGTGTGCCAAGCCCACTATCCTGCCTGTACACCATTTTGGCAAACAGTTACGAAATGAGGATGCTTCAGATCACTTCTTGCTTTTATGTGAGCGGACTACTGTAATGAAACGAAAAATCATACTTTTTCATACGGCCTAGTAATGTTGTAATTACAAAAGTTAACTCCTATGAGCTGTTTGTATCACTGCTTTCTCTATCCCGTAAAAAGATAGCTGCAATAAATAATCCTGTCACTTTATTAAGAAGAACAGTGCGACATGCATTACATGAATTTTTTTGGAGGGAACGTGCTGACACTGTTGTTGACTATGTACGTGCAATTCCCCAAAGTTTATCTTTCCACCACATACAGTAATTCATTTTTCACGCGACGTTATCATTGTTTCCTAGAAAAATATAGAACACTATTTCAGTATTTACCATCTTCGCGGCATTTTCTTTGCTTCATCTTGATGTTACGCACTCCACCCTCATCACATCTCCACACCCCGGCAACTTTAGCCTCATTCTCACTATCTGTCTCTTCTGCGCCTTCAGAACTTGTAGTTAAAGGCAGATGTCACTCATGTCAACCCACCCTCCACTACCATTTCCCTATGCTCCTCCCAAGGAACATACGGCGAAAGTCAAGCGCTGCGCTTGGTGTCAATATTTGACGATCTTCGTCTTCTTTTTCTTCGTCAACACAACCACTGTCTTTGCTTCTGCTACGGATCAAGTCCTTTCCCTTGCCAAAGGAATACGGAGTCGGTCGTTTCTTTGTCCTCTCGAGTCTCTCCAGTCGTTACAACTTTTACTTTTCATAATTTTTTTTTCTCTTCTTTTGTCTTTCTTTTTCTATCTTCCCCTGTTGAGTCGCCAGATAGGGAAGGAATGCTAGCAGAACAACAGGCATCGATACACGTGAAACTACGAGTTCTAGGTATCGATTGAATATTGAATTCACTTATAAGATAACGATGTATTCCCTGGCATTGTTATTTTCTACTGGAGACGGAATTTATTTAGGACACACTAAAACAGCTTTCGCAAACTACTGGCCCTGTGGCAAGAACAAATGTCTCCAACGGACTATTTTCCCGATTATTTTATTGTAAGAATGGTCTTCGGTTTCTTCAACGGATGATCAGTTCGACTGCGATTGCCAAACAACATTTAAGACAAAACGGTGAGCGATAATAACAAATACATGAATGGTCAAAAGTTGCAGTACATTTTATTTCGTTGATAGTAAACTTATTCAGAATCCATGAGCTAAGGAAATACTGAGAATTGATCTGGAAAAGCAAAGTATTTTCCTTGTTCAGATGACATGGCATGTTAATTCTTTTTGAAGCAATTAACGTTCGTCTAACAGTGACGGAAACATTTATGAAAGGCAATTTTCAGAATCCAACGTCTGTTTAGTTGCATTTTGTGTGCGTCTAAGTGTTTCCATATCATCAAATCTTATATACACGTATTTGTTTTCATTTATTTAGGAGCCAGGGAAGTCTCAAAAAGGCATTCACATCCTTTTCTATAGCATTTTCATTAAAATATTTCACTGGTTTCGCAATTGCAGGCATACAAAACTTTCAGCCAAGATTTTTTCTCTCCCTCAGTTCCTGCAAGTATAAAAAAAACTTTATGGGACTCCTCTCCTTCCTAATCTCCCGGAAGAATGACACGTACAGTAAAAACATAGCGTTTCTTGAGATATAAAATAATCTTGCCATTTTGCACATAATCGATCCTTTAACTGGTTGACGATTACATAGAGTGTTCGTCACCCAGTGAAAGACGATTGCACATGTTTTGGATTTATGTGTATTTCTTTTAAAACGACGAAAATGCTCAAAATTTCGTGCGTGGTTGTTTCATCGCCAGATGCAATTTGGCTCAATTCATCCTTTCGTCTCCCACTTGTGTCCTACGATCGAAAATGCACTCTATAATACCAAATTTGAAACTCTCTGAAGGAATGGTCGAAAGGGAATGCCAAAGTTAAACCCAGATATGCACATGATTAAAATATGAGGCCAATCCGATCGCAACGTTTGCGACGTAAACGAGAACACCTCTGTTGTAACTTCACAACTAAAACTATCTTCATCGTGATAAGATTCTTCCAGTATCGAGCTGCGTTTTCTAGGAGTAAGCAAACTTCGTACAGAATTTCAAGGCACCAAATTTGCCGACTAGATTGCCGGCCGAGTGCATTTGATATGTTATGAATTATTTGCCTCTCAGAGGGTTGATGGTCTACTCGTCGTCTTTTTCAGTACTTGGACCGTTGCAGCCCAAGAGGATATCGATGCAACGTGCAGTTTTTGAGAAAATGGACGACTTCTTGACGAACTGGCGCACGCAGGACGGAAACACCACGGTAAGACCTTTTCATCAGGCGACAAACTTCGGCTGCTACTACAACCACTCTCTCTACCATCAGAAGAGGGAGAAATGCTGCTTTGAGTTGTTCCATCACAAGACAAACCCTATCTTAAAGTCTGGAAGACGAGGCAGGACTTCTCGCATGATGTCGTTTGTATCTCCATCCAATGATCATCGTCACCAGCATTTGCAGTGGTGCCGTGCTCAAGTGAACTGGCAGAGAGAATGGCGTCGAGTGATCTTCAGAGACGAATCTTACTTTTGTTTGGGATTATGATGACCTCTGAGTTAAATGGAGACAACAGGAAGAATGAACCAATTCAAAAGCAATTATCCATCGGCATACACTACGAACAGCAGAGGTCATGGTATGGAGAGCAATCAGCTATGGCAGTCGGACATCACGAGTATTTCTCACAGGTAGTTGAAGGCTGGCGAAGAATATCCTGGATGCTGCTGCTTTTACCTGGCAAATTGTTTCAGCAAGATAATGCACGCTAGCATACTGCAAACACCTTCAGGCACCGTATGCGCGCTGCGAACTTCTTCGAATAGCCAAGAAGATGCCCGGACGTGTCTTCAATAGAACATGTATGGACTTCATCTCAACATTTATAACGAAGTAAATTTCCCCTCATTTTTGTCCACGTCAGGACTCGAAACCGGATCCCCTCATTCCGGAATAAGTCACTCTACCAATTGAGCTACGCGGACGTTTGTTCTGACTACTATCTGCTTTTATATCGTGTGCGTCCTGCTGGCAGGTACGGCACATCTCCCCCCCGAAAGAGGGTCGGGGGCATGGCCCACGGGTCAGCCGTGACCATGAATCGTTGCAGGCAGCCATCCACTGTAGAACGTGCACTTGAGAACTCCCAGTCAATCTGGTGTGTGGAATGCATCATCACACATTTTTTTTATTTTTCGAAGCGCTGGAGATGGGATTCTCTGATTTTTCCTATCTCGCGGTGTGGAAATAACATCACACCATTGCGAGATTTTGAACGGTCGGGTCATCCGGATAGTTCGGGCGCCATTATAACGAAGTTAACTTCTCCGTCATTTCTGTCCACGCCAGTATTCGAACCCGGATCCCCTCATTCCGGAATAGGTCGCTCTACCAATTGAGCTACGCGGACGTTTGTTCTGACTACTATCTGCTTTTATATCGTGTGCGTTCTGCTGGCAGGTACGTCACATCTCCCCCCGAAAGAGGGTCGGGGACATGGCCCACGGGTCAGCCGTGACCATGAATCTTTGCAGGCAGCCATCCACTGTAGAACGTGCACTTGAGAACTCCCAGTCAATCTGGTGTGTGGAATGCAACATCACACACATTTATTTTTCGAAGCGCTGAAGAAGGGATTCTCTTATTTTTCCTATCTTGCGGTGTGGAAAGAACATCACACCAGTGCGAGATTTTGAACGGTCGGGTCATCCGGATAGTTCGGGCGCCATTATAACGAAGTAAATTTCTCCGTCATTTTTGTCCACGCCAGGATTCAAACCCGGATCCCCTCATTCCGGAATAAGTCACTCTACCAATTGAGCTACGCGGACGTTTGTTCTGACTACTATCTGCCTTTATATCGTGTGCGTCCTGCTGGCAGGTACGTCACACATTCATCCACAAGCAATACAGACAACAGCTAGCTCGTGATGCAGGGCTCGACTTGTCGTTGTTGGAGAGACCAGGGTCGGTGAGGACCCAACGTTGCTTCCTTTTGAGGTCGTCACTGATCTCAGATTTACTTCTTTTGATAAGTCCTCAACCCCTGCGTCTGTACACCAGGAGCTCTTCGCTGGACACCCTTCCCTCAATTCTGAGTATGTTCCAGTTTTAACCGACGGATTTAAGATGAGTGGTGTTGTCGGATCCGCCGCAGTCTGTGTTGATCACGTTTCTGTAGCGCGGATACCAGCTGAGGCCGCGGTGTTTTCGGCGGAGATGCATGCTTTGTATCTCGCGTTTCTTCATGTTCAGTCGAGCTCTCATCATCGTGCTATGGTCTATACGGATTATTTCAGTGTCTTGAAATCTTTGTCATCTGCGGATTGCAGTGACCATCCTTTTCTCTTTGACGTGAGAAGGTTGCTTCGTTGTTTGCTCAAGGCCGGTTTCCGGGTTCACTTTTGCTGGATTTCTGGGCATGTTGAAATCTCGGGTAACGAGTCTGCTGATGTAGCTGCTAGATCTGCTTCCTCTTTGGTCGTCACACGCCTGCCATTGTTTCACCAGGATTTGCGTTTTCTGATCCATGATTATATCAAGCGCACGTGGCAAGGTCAGTGGGAACAACAGGTTGACAATAAACTACATCGTATCAAACTAGTTCTTGGTGTCTCGAATTCCTCGTGCCGCCAAAACCGTAGGGAAGGAGGAAGTTGTAATCACACGTCTCCGCATTGGATATTGCGGTTTCACTCGCCGCTATTTGCTGTGTGACGACACTTCCCCGATGTGTGGGACGTGTGATATACCTTTAACATTTGTTCATATTTTATGTTCACGTCTTCGTTTTCGTGATCATGTTAATAATTTCCTTTTATCCACTTTACAAGACCTGAGTCGTCTTTTAAATGATTATTGTGATATTTCTTGTATACTGAAGAGCAATTGAATTAGAGACAGCTGGCGGTATGCAAATGTGGCGCTGTGGGAGGCCCTGTAAACGGAAACGACATGACGTATGCAGCGATCCGACAATATAAGGAGTGATGCGACGGAAATCAGTAAGAGTCGGGCGCAGTATGGGTAAGACGAAAAATCTAACTGCATTCGATTGTGGACAAATTGTCGGAGCCCGACGAATGGGTCACTCCATCTCGGAAGTCGTGCAGGCACTGGGATTTTCACGAGCCACTGTCTCACGCGTGCACCGTGAGTACATAGAATCCGATAAAACCATCCCTGCAAGGGTCAACTGCCGTGGACAACAGCATGTGGACGAGCGGGGTCATCGTCAGCTAGCTCGCATTGTAACAGCGGATAGACGGGCCACAGTGCAAAAAATCACTCGGCAGTTTAACGCTGGTGCACAAAAACGTGTAAGCATCCACACCATCCAGAACCATCTCCTCGCTATGGGGTACAGAAGCCATCGTCCCACGAGCCACTCATAACCGCACATCACAGGGTGCAAAGATTAGCATGGGCACAGGAACATCGCCACTGGACCTTAGACATGTGGGGAAATGTTGACTGGACTGATGAATCGAGATTAACTTTGGTACAAGCGGGTAGCAGGATACGAGTAAGCGCAAACCACATGAAGCGATGGATCCTTCTTGCCAGCAGGGTACTCTTCAAGCTGTTGAGGGTGGCATTCTCGTCTGGGGACTGTTTACGTGGACTGAAATGGGACCCCTGGTATGTGTGACATCGTCCCTCACAGGTCAACGTTACCGAGATATCCTGGACGACCATTTGCTTCCGTTCGTCCGTTTTCAACATCCCACTGGGGACCTCATTCTGCAACAAGACAATGCACCGTGCCATCGCTCCCGAATTGTATCTGAATGGTTAGATGAACACTCCACCGACGTGATCTCGCTTCCTTGTCTTAGCTAGGTCACCTGACCTCAATCCCATCGAGCATATCTGGGATGCCATCGAGAGAGATGTTCGAGGCTCCGACCCCCTCCATCAAATCTTCGTGAACTGTGGGAGCTTGTTCAGGTGTCGTGGATCCGTATGGCTTCCCAACGCTCCCGGTGTCTTGTCGAGTTCATGCCGAGACGAATCGCCGGCGTCATCAGGGCGAAAGGTGGTGCTACACGTTACTAGACAGGTATCTCTAATTCAATTGCTCTTCAGTGTATGTTGTCATTTCTTCGTTCTACGGGTGTTGTTCGTTTTGTATAGTATTTCTGTTTCATCGGTCATTTACACCTTTTATATTGATCTGTTTTATACCATCATTGTTACACCTTTTGTATTGATCTGTTTTATACCATCATTGTTACACCTTTTATATTGATCTGTTTTATACCATCATTGTCACACATTTTAAATTGTTCTGTTTTTATCCCATCATAATTTGTTACATTTTATATTGTTTTTGTTACGCTATGAATGATTCCTTGTACCAGTGTCGTTGTTTTTTAGTACGTTGTTGTTTTATTGGCCTTTAGGTCGTTTCCTTTTAATTTTGTTTTATAAAATTCTGACACCATTGGACTTGGCTATCTTCGGCTCTTTGAGGCCCTTGCGCCATAAAACACTAACTAACCAACCAACAGATAACAGCCATCCTGAAAAACCAGGTACAGGAACCACTGTGGACAGTGCCGCAGAAGGCCATCAGACTTCTCTACGACTCAATGCATTGCTGAATGCATTGCCAACAGAGGTGGTTCTATATCTTACTGATGCGCCTTATTTTTCAGGTAATAAAATGATCCATCAGTTTCGAAAGCTTAGTCATGTCTTTCCTGTCTCTCATATTGTTCAATAAGTGAGCATCAGTTCAATTTTATCATCAGTCCTGAGTTGAGCAGTTTCAGTATTACAAGATGTATCTTGTTCAAAGTCTAGGATGTGCAATGACTGCAGATAAGACGAAAACATTCTAAATCGGAGGGGATGTAAGAACACCTGAACATACAGTAGCATGTGTTTACCTTCTCAGTGTAGAAGCATTTACGAGGCGTTGTCCTTATTGATTGCACAAATGTAGTTTCGAAGAGTTTTTACCAGCTGTTTATGTTATATGTAGCGTAATGAAATATACGTTAAGGACCCGAATTTAGACTACTTTCTTTATCAAATTACGAAGATGCAGATCCACTGATATTTGATATAGATTTTTTAATTAAAAGTCGGTCGTTAAATACTGGTAGTTAAAGTGCCTGCCGTTATTCGCTTCGCGACATTCATTGCGTTTTGCTTAAATATCTTAAGTCGCACTTAAAACACATAAATGACCGAAAGTTACTTGACAATAGGAAGAACAAAACACATTTCCTACTAAAACCGAAAAGTACCATTTTCCTCTTTCAGAAAATCTCAGTTTCCAGATCTTTATGTGATCAGCATAATTTTTTAGACATAATCTGCAAGACTCTATCTTCGAAGCTGAATAAAATTCAATATTGATAAATTTTGTAAAACAGGTCTAAGTACATCAAACAGAAGTCATCGCTCTTTGCACGTTTATAAGTGAGTTACGGAAAATATCCGCATTGGCTGGCATCGGGAATCGAACCCAGGTCTTCCAGTTACGCGCCGGATATGCTTCCACTGCACCACAGCGAAATCGAATTCCTTCAGACTCACATAGCAGTGGAAGCATATCCGGCGCGTAACTGGAAGACCCTGGGTTCGATTCAGTGGTGGCCAATGAGGAATTTTCCGTGACTCACTTATAAACGTGGAAAGAGCGATGACTTCTGTTTGATGTTCCTAGTCCACGTCAAATGTCTGTATTAATTAGGTCTAAGTATTTACTTGATCCTAATTTATGAAAACAAAACACATGTGCTATGAATATAAGCTACAATGAGAAAGGAATGTATCATTCATCGATCAAATAAAATTGGGAAGGAATGAGCTAGCGATGGCTTTATATGATCAACAATGCCACAATATTTCAAGAAAGAAGTGCAACGATCAGTATCGCTGGAGCTGAGGATTATTTTTTTTTCAGGTTTATCTTTTTTTGAATTTTGAAAATATCGGTGGCAAAAAGTTATGGGAAATGTTTAGGTATTTTTGTGCAGGTGAAATACTCATTCTTGGAAACGTCAGAACAAGTTGAATAATAAAAATAAATCTTCCGACAATTTTAAGTCAAACGTAACAGATGCCAGTATCTTTGACTATTATCTCATTGTCCTGTCGATGAAAGAAAAATTGTTGTGAGTGCAACAATGGCTCGAATCAACGATAATGAGTGAGAAAAAACAAGTTTGCCCGCGCCCTCTCACTCTGGAGTAAGTTGCTCTCCCAACTAAGCTACACCGACCGAATGTATTGCTACAGATTTGTCGTCTTGACATGTGCTTTACCTCTGTAATACATCACGTTATCTCTCTCTTAATTTTTTCTTTTTGAAGCGAAGAACGAATTTTTATTAATCCTAGCTGATGTGTGGAACAAACATCACACATTTTCCGAAGAACCCAATGGCCAGTACATAACTTTTTACGTTCGGGCGCCAAGGTAAAAACGCAAGTTTGTCCGTGACGGGGATCGAATACGCGCCCATAACTCCGGAGTAAGTCGCTCTCCCAACTAAGCTACGCGGACGGAATGTATTGCTGTAGATTTGTCGTCTTGACACGTGCTTTACCTTTAATACATCACAGGAGGTAGTAATCTAAAAACGGCAATCTCTAAGACCTTTGACCGTTAAACCGTCAAAGGTCTTAAAGACGCCAAATGCCAAACGCCGTTGACCTATAAGGTGATACAAGCAAACTTTTTTCTTATGTAATTGCTTATACCACCACCAAGAAGTAATTATCTAAATACAAGAGCAGGGTGGACTCAAATCTTTGGCGTTCCGCAGTTTAATTTTAAGAACTGCCCATCGGATTCTTCATTTTTGTCTTCTACAATTTCTAGAATGTGATAGCGAACCATAAAATAATTTCCGAAGGATATTTGGTGAATCATTTGGAACGAAGAAACGATGCCCCCATTGGCGGTGTGATCATCGTATACTTTGTGATGTACTGCAGAGGTGAAGCACGTGTCAAGGCGAGAAATATGTTGTGATACATTCCATCGGTGTAGCTTAGTCGGTTAGGGCAACTTCTCCGGAGCGAGGAGACGCGAGTGTCACCTTCGTTACCGGCAAATTCCTGTTTTCACAACTTCTGCAAGCTGCTACAGAATGACGAACTATTGGAAGCAAGTATTTGTTTATCTTTCAGTGGTGTTGTTGGCAGTGAAGAAAGTGGTACGCAAACAAAAACTATTGTCAAGAGTCGTCTGTTCATAATTTTGTCATACTACTCATCGCAGATTCACTCTCACTCGTAACATGAGTGCGGATGCTATGCAATCCAGCTAATGCTTACTCGACAGATTTCACAGAGTCGCTGATAAATCATAAATACTGATGGACATGATGTACAGAAATGTCTTTGTTACTGCCATGAATGGCGATGTCTTGAGAGAAGATTCACTTCAACAAAAAGATATCTTCTGCTCATAAGCGATAAGTGAACTTAATGTAATTACTTGATTCTTTGAAGAAAGCCCATAAAGAGGTCATTTTTGAGAGAGTGCTGTTTTTAATGAAATTATTCAACGACTATGTTATAAGCTTATTTAACCTCCGTGAATCACAGGTTAACAGTTCAGGATCATTGCAATGCTCATTCGCAACTTTTGCATAAATGATGTCTTTGTTTCTATAATCGGCTGAACATTAGAAACAAGACGCTCTGCTGTGCTTTTTTTATTTGCGATAAACAGGGAGACCAGTTCTGGTTTTCTTGTAAGATTGAATACTACAGATGAGTCAGGGTTAAGATTTGACCTCACCCGAGCTCATTTTTCAATTCATAGCTTTCTGGATGGCGATACTCGAGACTATGCAGAAAACGTCTGATTACAGTATGTCAGCATCCATATCGGCCAACATAAACTCATCAACATCGTCATGTTACAATAAAAAATCATGTTGTAAATGAAAATGCGTGTTCTCTGCTGCGTCAGAATAACTTGGTTATTTAGAAAGGTGGAGTAACAAAGAGCTGTAGTTGGCTAGCCGGAGGATTAACGTATTTTAATGAATATACACTATGTAGGCAAACATATTGGACAACAAGGCTGAAAGTAAACAATATAATTTATTAGCCGAAATCAGTACATAGTCTGTCCACCTTTGGCAGTTCCCGACGGATTGTTCTAAATTATTTCAGTGGGTTTTACGGCGTTGCCGGTCAGGCTTGTGCGGCAGAAAACATACGCGATTCCTTCACAATCTGCAGTAAGCTTTGTTTGGTTACTCCGGCTGTGCGGCCTTCAAGACCTCAGCTTTTCTATAGTGGCGTCATCTATCTGTCTTCCATCGATGAAGATCATCAGCAACAGTGGATTTTGGAAATCTAAAAAGAACGGCAATGCTATGCACTGATTTCTTTTAGTCATGTGGCATCCTATCACTATGCCTCTTTCAAAGTTCGTCAGTTCAGAAACGCACGGTATAATCGCTACCAATGCAGCCTAACAGATGTGCTAATGCTCCTTTTTAAATGCAACATCCAACATATCCTCTGATTGTGCGTCTGGTTTTGCAAACACACGTATATTTGCATATGGGGGAGGTGCCCGAATACGTTTATCTACATAATGGGCTTTTCTGTTTAATATGGAGAAACAAGTTTATAAATGCAATTATTAGTAACTTCAACGTCTACTATAGTTTCGCATGGAACCCTGGTCCAGCTTCCTCTGGACATAAGGTGACGATTTCTTGTGATGACGGTTGTTCGTACCACGAACGCTGGTGGTTATCGGTTACCTCATCATCACGTGTCACGCTGGTGATTATCGGTTACCTCATTATCACGTGTCACGCTGGTGGTTATCGGTTACCTCATCATCACATGTCACGCTGGTGGTTATCGGTTACCTCATCATCACGTGTCACGCTGGTGGTTATCGGTTACCTCATCATCACCTGTCACGCTGGTGATTATCGGTTACCTCATCATCACGTGTCACGCTGGTGGTTATCGGTTACCTCATCATCACGTGTCACGCTGGTGGTTATCGGTTACCTCATCATCACGTGTCACGCTGGTGGTTATCGGTTACCTCATCATCACGTGTCACGCTGGTGGTTATCGGTTACCTCATCATCACGTGTCACGCTGGTGATTATCGGTTACCTCATCATCACGTGTCACGCTGGTGATTATCGGTTACCTCATCATCACGTGTCACGCTGGTGATTATTGGTTACCTCATCATCACGTGTCACGCTGGTGATTATCGGTTACCTCATCATCACGTGTCACGCTGGTGATTATCGGTTACCTCATCATCACGTGTAACGCTGGTGGTTTTCGGTTACCTCATCATCACGTGTCACGCTGGTGGTTATCGGTTACCTCATCATCACATGTCACGCTGGTGGTTATCGGTTACCTCATCATCACGTGTCACGCTGGTGATTATCGGTTACCTCATCATCACGTGTCACGCTGGTGATTTTCGGTTACCTCATCATCACATGTCACGCTGGTGGTTATCGGTTACCTCATCATCACGTGTCACGCTGGTGATTATCGGTTACCTCATCATCACGTGTCACGCTGGTGGTTATCGGTTACCTCATCATCACGTGTCACGCTGGTGGTTATCGGTTACCTCATCATCACATGTCACGCTGGTGGTTATCGGTTACCTCATCATCACGTGTCACGCTTATGATTATCGGTTTTAATGAAAGCTTTCCAAGTGCTGGTGAGATGTGGTGATGGGAATGGATGATTCACTAGGGAAGGACGATCCCGAAAAATGTGAAAGGCATACGAGCAGACAAGATCAAACACTGATCTGGGTTTCTCTAACGATTTAAAGTCATCAAACAGAAGTTTGCGGTTATTCTTCCAACATAACTAGGCTATGCTCAGTATCTATCCAAGTAAATAACTGCCGCACTAATTTCATTGTTAACTCATTCATTCCTGTTACCTGGAAACTTCGGAATTCCTTACTTGATTACATCTTCACAGAAAAGCGTAACCGCCGTGTATTTTAATCGAGGGTTACTATGCTGCTTTTTAATAAATACCATGTTTCGTTTAAGGGAAAACGTATCAAAATCCTATAACAATAGATTTTACCCTTAATAATCAATCCAACCTCCGCCCCACCTGGAAAAAAGTTTGTAATATGAGGTTTACACGCAACGCAAATGATCAGAGAAATGTTTTACAAAAACTGACAGATGAAAAGTATGTGTCATTGATCGAGATATAAAACACCAGAAGTAGGAGCTCAATTAGTGCTGGTAATGGTAAAAATGCTTCTGGAACTTTAAAAAAAAAAAGACGTATGCAGTTCCTTAGTCATCACCGGAGAAGTAGTGCTTCACATATTTTGGTTTACGATTCGAATTATATCTAACGAAAGATATTGACAGTGTGCTTGTTCCAAGTTTCTAAGTTCATGGTTTGCTTCCTCTGTAAAAGCAAGTCGACCTATAAATAACGGACTCACACAAACAAATGGCACTACATTAAATATGATGAACAGCTACGATGGCATTCACAATTCCTTTACCTTTTGGTAGTTTGTTGATGCTTTTGTATTAAAGAAAGTGTCTCAATACATACAATAGCTACTTCAATATAAAGGAGAGAACTTGACATAGGCGCCAGCATAACATATCAAATTCATCCGTAAGTTATGCTCAGACACTCGGTAACAGAAAGCTAAATCTTAAGCAACACCTAAGGCAAATATCTGCAAAAATATTTGTGTTAAAAACAAACATGCAGCCCCAGTGGCTCTGAGGTAGAAGCGCTGGCTTATGATCATTCGTCAGAGATATGTTCAAATCCCAGTCAGGCTGAATGTTGTGTTTGTCTTACGACACTGGCTCTCTCCTTTTACTGGAACCAGTGGCCCTAAATTAGGGACGGTGGTCGTTAAACCCCCAACCTTAAAAAAATTAAATAAGAACGAACTTAACAGCCCATAGGAAAATGTAACCATATTTTGTGCGTAATGCTATTTTTTCTATTTTTTTCGTAATGTTATTTTGACCCTACAAACACTTAACGTAAACTCTCCCTCTCGATACTTTACCACTTTGAAACAATTCATACTCTTTTATGGATTCATTTAACAGCAAAACGTTTTGTAGTAGCGATCAGGGCACTAAAATCCAATAACGACCAAGGTTGGTCCAATGAAACGAGAGAGACGACATCTGCTGTGTATTCCGTTCTGGGAAAATAAATAAAGATGGAATTTAAAGTAAACGTTTAAATTTCCTTTGTTGCAGCAAACATTGCAAAATTATGAGAGGCGATTTGAATAAATACTGTTTTGAAAATGTATTTACGTAAAGGTCGCTTCAGGTGATGTGGAGGCAACAAACAGTAATCTCCTTATTTGTCGAGGAAGTAATTTATCAAAGACTTCGCAGTCTGAAGATCTGCAAATAAATAAAAATAAGAGAAATGGGATACGAATGATTCCGAAGTGATAGAATATCGAAGAGGAGAGCTGAATGAGTTGAAGATAACACGATCAGAATAAATCAAATTGATAATAAGTTACTCCAATCCCTTAAGGTATCGTGTGTATAAATTGGCAGTTTTAAGAGAGCACAAGGAGCATGCATGAGAAGGATGAAAGACGCGACATGATGCTCGGGTAAACAGTTTTCTCCAGAATGTGTTCGTGTCTCCCTCGAGGCGTAGGAGCACTCTCGAAGAAAAGTTTCAGAAATGCAGTTCTTCATTTTGTTCCTGTCACATCCGTTGTTGGTTGTGAGCAAAGCAACCGAGATTCTCGCAAAAATATCTCCCGCACAATTTTAGCGAGATCTCCAACATATTTTCACCTCGATCCTTTCAGCTGGAGCTAATTAGGAATATTATCCTGTGAATCTACACACTAAGAACCGCTCTCGAGTTCAACAATTAAAATCGCAGGCTCTGGAACAAAAGACAAGAGAGAAGTAGGTAGGTGTCTTATCTCATGCAACAAACATTTGGAAATCCCCCCTTGCTTTTGTGGAATTAAATAAGGGGTGGAGGAGAGAACGAGGTTTTTCCAGTGCTCTCATCCTCGTGGTACGACGGGCTCCTAATAAACAATTAAGTGCTTAAAGTCGCTGTATTATTAGCTTCTGCTTTTCATGCCTTAAGGGAAAGGGAAACGGATCCGTGAGCGGGTTTCTATGGAAACGTGTTGAGACATCGCTGATTTCATGACACTTTGCATTCGGGAAACGATCGTAGAGACAGGACAGCATAAGGGGCAACTGAGAAGAGAGACTGGTGAGGAAGATAGGGAGGGAAAACGCTCTTGTTTCCGCGTCTATCCAATGTAAACGCGAAATTATTCGATATCAAAATAATTCGTTATTAATGAAATCTTCTCCGGCTTTCAGATGGAAGTGACATGTTTCAAAACAAACAGGACTTTTTTATTCTCTTCTCAGTAATCTCACGGCTTAATTAATGGCCGACTAACAACTTCTGCCTCCGATTTTTTTCATTCACTCTTTGTTTTTGAAAGCTCCATAATCTAAACGTGACAAGATTAGGATCCCTTTCACAGGCAGGAGCAACAGCTATCAGGCTAATAGCACGGGAAACAGGCAAGCTTAATTTCAATAGGAAATGTGCATGTTTCTCTGAGTGGCCACGTCCAATCAGTGCGAAAATTAACCGCGGCAGTTCATGTCCTGCAAAATTTCAGTAGCTGTTGCTGATTTTTCAGACATCTATTTCGCTTTCCCTTAAGGCATGACATTAAGCTGCAGTGGCTGAAAATGCGTTTGAGGATAAATTCCCGAGTCTCAGTTAGCTGATTATTGACGTCTTGTGACGCAAAAGTTTCAAACTGCTTCATAGCGTAAATAAGGAGCTTAGTTTTACACAGGAAAGTTAAAAAAAATGGGCACCAAAAGTCAAATCAAAGACAATTATTAAAAAAGTCAAAGCTAATGATTAAGAATTTGTGTGAAGATAGCTTACTGAAGAACGATGTTTTTAAATAAAAGACTTTGAAACCTTGACAGAAGAAAAAATACTAAAAGCATGTTACAAGTTACATGTAACGTGATAAAAAAAGATAGAAAACCTAAATCCTCGTTCATTAAAAATGCAACATGCAGGGAATGATTCGTTAGGATTGTCGAGTGGAAATAAAAAAGAGTACAGGCACAACGAAAACGATAAACCTCAAACTCGAATGACATGGATTGAAAAGTGAGTAAAATGCAACATGCATTAGAGCCGAACCGACAAAAATGAAACAGGAGGACGATGACTGATAATAAGACATGGAGTACATTTTCGGCTTCTTGAATAGCTTATATACTGTATATATCATTGCTACGTGATAAAATAGGATAGACACCACTCTCTGGTAACAAACATTTAAAGCTTGTAAAATTTACTGTTGCTGAACTGCTCAGTTCGATTTTATGGCACTAGTGCTGAGCAAAGAGTGACAACGAAAATTCTAGATCAGGTTTATTAAACTTATCATTTGAATCATCTGTCCTGATGAATTTGGAGCTTCCGTCATTCGCTACAAAGTTCCAAGAACTTTTCTATGACATTCCGCGTGGAATACACAAATTGCACCTGACATCACGTGCAAGGTTAAAGCTAGGGAGAAAAGACTACTGCTTCCGTGCCCGAGTGGCTAGAAGTGCGATCTTCTGGCTAATCAAGAGGGCCTGGGCACGAGTCTCGAATGAGATCTCAGTGGCAGAGTTGAAAACGGGTTAGAAATTTCGGACCCGGACGTCCCATAACTGGACCCGACCCGATTCGGACCCGCAACTGGCCCGAACAAATCTGCTTTGAACTATAAATTCGAAACTCAATTTGTATATACACTGCTGGCCACCCAAAATGCAACACCAAGAAGCAAGCATCCGATTGGCCTGAAATTCGCAGCATGCGTCGCCAGCGAGAGGACATGCAAACGATTAGCATTGCAAGGGATATGCAAATCATGTGCGCCCGGCACGCCACCGTGAAGCACTATAAGAAGGGTTCACAGAAGGCGGGGTGTAAGTAGTGGAAGTGTGTTGTGCTGCCGGATCTGTGCATGGAAAGCTTCCTGATGCCTCCTCGCAGAATATGGCAGTCATTCCAGCACGTTTCGGCGATCGACAGAGGACGAATAGTGGCTTATCGCCACAGCGGTTTATCGTACCGAGACATCGGCGCCCGCTTGGGACGACATCCAGCCACAGTGAGGCGAGTATGGATTCGGTGGGTGCATGAGGGACGGACGGACCGACGTGAGCGATTGCCGCAGCCGCGGCACACCACCAAACGAGAGGACCGGCATGTTGTTTGGCGGGCATTGACGGATCGCACCGCCACATCACGAACATTAGCGCAGGAATTAGGGTGTGTTGCACAACAACCTGTGTCAGCACATACCGTTCGACGTCGTCTGCAGGAGCCGGGATTTGTCGCACGGCGCCATTTGCTCCGATTACAATTGACGTTATACCACCGGCGAGTGCGGTGGCAGTGGGCCGTTGAACGCCGCACCTGGACTACGGAATGGCACGACATTGTCTTCTCCGACGAATCCCGCTTCTGCCTGCAACACCACGATGGTCAGATCCGCGTGTGGCGGCACCGCGGCGAGAGACTGTATGGCGCCTGCTTTATGCATCGCCATACCGGTTCGTCGCCTGGCGTTATGGTTTGGGGCGCAATTGAATATGACACCCGCACCCTCTTGTACGCATCGCCGGTACACTCAACAGCCACCGGTACATCTCCGACGTTTTGGAGCCTGTATTCCTCCCTTGCCTGCAGGACCTGCCAGCAGCCACGTTTTAACAGGACAATGCGCTCCCGCACGTGGCACGCATCGTGCAGCAATTCTTCACGGCCCACCAGGTGTCACTGCTGCCGTGGCCCGCCTGTTCTCCCGAAATGTCGCCCATCGAACACGTCTGGTGGCTAATCGGCAACCGAGTGGTCCGGCAAGAACCACGCGCAGCTACGCCTGATGAACTGTGACAAAGTGTGGAAGCAGCCTGGACCGACATACCCCAAGTCTACATCCAAAGCCTCTTTCGTTCGATGCCGCGGCGGGTAGCGGCCGTTATTGCCAGCCATGGGGGCCACACGAACTATTGATGTCTGCATGTTCCACAAGTCGCACGGGCCTGTAAGCTCAATCGTTTCATCTTTGTATCTGTTGTTATGTGTCCAGTAAATCTGGCCACGCTATCTCGTGTCCTTCTTGGTGTTGCATTTTGGGTGGCCAGCAGTGTATAAACATATAAACGTAATGTATATATATTGATCCCAATAACTGCTTGATATTTAGTAACTGAAATCCTTTTTTAATAATACAATTTGGTTACTTGCTAAATTTTAGTGCCATTTTTAGTGCCACTATTTTGCGTAATCCAGAAGTGATGGCTGACTATGATCGTGACCATGGAGTGTATTACAAATGGGAATCATTATTTACGATTACACAAATGTATGTTTTTAAATGTATTTAGATTGTTCACTCTTTCCACGCTTTGATGAAGGAGCGCATACTTTCATATGGCCCGTTTGATTTTTTGGTTCCATATTAATTTATTACACCGTCGACATCTTTCTTTGTAATTATACACTTTCCACATTTTGAACAAAAAGCAAGACCAAACACAGAATTATTTACCGGTTTTTTTTTTTTTTTGATTGGAGGTTTAACGACCACCGTGAGCAACTCAACGGGCTATAAGCAGTCACCCGTCCCTAATTTAAGGTTACTGGTTCCAGGGAAGGGAGAGAGCCAGTGCCGTAAGACAAACACAACATCCATGCCTCACCGGGATTCGAACCCGGACCCCTTACGGACGAATGATCAGAGGCCATCGCTTAGACCACTGCGCCACCGGCGCGGCATATTTACCGGTTCCTTAATGAGACGAAACAATTTCCAGCATTCACTCTTCCCCTTGCGATTTTCAACAAGCACGCATTTGTTGGCCTCGACGCCTTTCTGAACCTCTTTGATATGAAATCCATCCATATTAACAAATAAGGAGTTAATTTCGACATGACATGTCATGGGAAAGGGAGGTTAGCACATCAATCTAAAACCTTCGAATGCTCAATGTAAAAGATGCGATGTGAAGTAACTCTTAGTCATACAGTGAACTTCGCACGGAGAGTGTGAATCAGCTGAGAAGCAGACGAATGGCGTTTGCCTGTACCTTGCCCTGGACAATCGCACTGTAAAAAAACGCAAAGGAAGTATCTTTTTACGATATGGTGTCGGTGTGTCTGACGACGGTCGGTGGAAATCTTCGTTGCTTTAAGAAAGAGACGACAATAGTTTTGCATGGAAAATCATTATTCACTCTGTGGGCACCAGTATAGATTACAGAATTCCACAACGCGCATTTTTCTTTGGAATATATTTTTCTCTTTTCAAAAATAAAACGGGAATAAAACCGGGTCAGGAACACCTTGACACGATCCGCTGGACCCGCAAGAAATTGTCGACCCGTTGATCCGTGACCCGTTTCCATCTCTGCTCAGCGGTGTTGTAGGGCACATACTCTCTGCCTTTCCTGGAAACCGATGCCTAAGATGTATACGGGAATTCTTGAACCCCGAAACAAACAAACAAACAAAAAAACAAGAAAGAAGATACCAAATTCACTACGGGAAGACCTCTTTTCATTCTTCCTTGATGAAAACAAGAATTCTTGAAAGCACGTTTCAGAAAAAGAAATAATCAGCGAAAAGGAAATAATTTGTCATTTCTCCGGTGGCTGAGTCTTCTGAGTCACTGTCTTCTGATCATTCATTGCAGATAGGCATTAGTTCGTGTCAGGGATCAGGAATGGGTAGTGTGCTTGTTCGATGGTTACCCTGGAACCGGTGTCTTTAAATTAGGGGCGGGAGGCTATTTATAGCCCCAAGAGCTGCTTATGGTGGGCGATAAAATCCAATAAAAAACTCTTTTAAGCCCTGTGACGTGCCTTCCCAGCAGGACGCACACGACATAAAGGCAGATAGCAGCGATACGAACGTCCGCGTAGCTCAATTGGTAAGAGCGACTTATTCCGGAATGGGGACCCGGGTTCGAGCCCCGGCGTGGACAAAAATGACGGAGAAATTTACTTCGTTGTGATGATCTTTCCACACCGCGAGATAGGAAAAATCAGAGAATCCCTTCTCCACCGCTTTGAACAATATATGTGTGTGACGTTGCATTCCACACACTAGATTGACTGGGAGTCCTGAAATACGTTCTACAGCGGATGGCTGCCTGCGACGATTCATGGTCACGGCTAACCCGTGGGCCATGCCCCCGGCCCTCTTGCGGGGGAGGGGGAGATGTGACGTGCCTGCCGAGAAGAACGCGCACGACATAAAGGCAGATAGCAGCGATACGAACGTCCGCGTAGCTCAATTGGTAAGAGCGACTTATTCCGGAATGAGGGAACCCGGGTTCGAGCCCTGGCGTGGATAAAAATGACGGAGAAATTTACTTCAGTATAGCCCCTATGTGACATTAATATATACAATATTAATTATTTCATTGTACGATATCAATTATTTCATTGTACAATATCAGTTATTTCATTGTACGATATCAATTATTTCATTGTACGATATCAATTATTTCATTGTACAATATCAGTTATTTCATTGTTCTTAGTAGTGAATGGAACCAGGTACAAAAACGAATGTTTTTAATCTCATTCCCAGAATCAATAAAACGTTTCTAAATAATTGCGATATACATCAACTACGGGAAAAAAAAATTTACGTTAAGGAAAATCATAAATTGTACTCAAAATCTGCTCCTCGTATAATAAGATATACCCCCCCCCCCAAAAAAAAAAAAAAAAGAATTTCCTAATTGAAGAGTTAGAAGCAGAAGTATAGGGGAAAAAGCAATATTACTTCATGCCCTTTATCAGTATAACTGTGCATTATTTGAGGACGAAAATGAAAACGAAATGTTCTCCATAGTGAAGGGTATATCGTTTCAAAAATATATTTGTTCTATCAGACTTTTTGAGTCGGAAGTACTCTCACAAACAGGAACATACACTGGCGTACTTCAGTGGAAGAATCGGGCGTTATGAAAAAATAAAATATATACGAAAAATATTCTTCATAGTGGAAGCTATGGGACGGAGAAAGAATATTTAAAAATCAAATTTTAGAAGCATAGATAGTAAAAGAAAAGTTTATGCTAATACATCCACCAAGCAAGAAAACCGTGCATTAATTTTAGTGGATTAATTTCGCAATGCTTACACGACAAGCGGCGTATAATACAGAAGTTTTATTTTTTTCTTCAACAGGATTTTTAAGAAGCGGAATCACAGTTGCAGACAGAAACGCGCTGTTGTACCACCTAGCAGCAGAGTAAAATTTAGAAGTCTATTCAAAATATTCTCTGATATGAATATCATTTTATGCAAAAAGAATTTTCAAATCCGACTCTTACAGGCGAGATGTCGTGCAGAATGAAATATACTTTTACGCGCCCTAGCGCAAAAATTATGCATTATCTTGAGAGAAAAATATAATTCAAATGTTTTATGCAGTAAGAGGTATCAGACTGGAAAAAAGCGTTTTTCAGCAGAGTTTCTAGACCTGTAGATACGGCTTTTAAATAAGCTGCAAGCAGAACCTTCTGGTGGAAAGCTGTGCACTGCTATAAATTAGAAATAATGTGCAAAATATTGTTCATCACGAATGTTATCCGTAACAAAAGGGTTTTTTCAAATCGGACTTTAAGACCGGGGAAAATGCGATATGAATTTACGCCCTCTAGCAAGGAAACTGCATTATTATGTGAAATGGTCTTCGTGGCAAAAGATATGGAAGGAAAATAAAATTAGTTCAATCAAATTTTTGGAAGCAGTGATATTGATTAAAATATATTTCTAATTCGATAGTATCCATGGGCGCCTATATGAGAAGGAGGGACAAGATGGGGCTTTTGCCCTTCCCTGAAAAACTGTCTATGCCATTTCAGTGCCTGAGAGATATCGCAAATTTTTTCGCGGTAACACTAGATCTGAGTACTAATTCATTTTTCTGTTGAGTACTAATTCATTCTTCTGTTGAGTACTAATTAATTTTTATGTTGAGTACTAATTAATTTTTATGTTGAGTACTAATTAATTTCTCTGTTGAGCTAATTAATTTTTCTGTTGAGTACTAATTAATTTCTCTGTTGAGCTAATTAATTTTTCTGCTCAGCTTCTGGGTTCTATTGGGCAGTAAAACTGGTATCATCAGCTGTAGAAGCAATTCACTGCTATAGACAAAGACCTCTCGAAGTTTCTTCCAGAACTTCGTCTTGAAGGTATTTTTTTTTCTTTCTTGATGACCAATTAAGTGACCGCTGGGGTTTAATGGCTCAAGGAAAATAACAGAGAAGTTTCTTTAATGTGTTAAAAACCTGTCAAATTTCCTTTATTCATCGCTTTTATGCAGATTTTGAGTCTTCTGGGTTTCAATTTAAGCTTTGTTTGTGGTAAAAACTGGTTGAATAACAAGAAGGCACAGTAGAAAAATTTGGACGTGGTGTTTGTATTATATTATTTAAAGATGAGATTTCTTTTTGCCCCCTCTTGAAAACTAAGCTATGAGCGCCCACAATAGCATTTTTATTTATGTCCCTTGCGGTGAAATAATGGATGAGAAAAAAATCCAAAATGTAAGAATTATCGTTCTCTATCATTGATATGGTGTCCACAGTCAGTCGAACGGACATAGTGACAACGTAAGTACCCCTTTTTCTTTCAAACGATGTACTAGCGTAATTAGAAAAGTTTAATTAAAGCACAGGTTGGAGATACATGTCCACAATAAGCACATACTCTTCCCCCCAAAAGTCGTGTTGTTAGTATCGTATTGTCCGTTCGTCCGTCCATCTGTGGAAACCATATCTCTGCAACAATTCGTCTGATTTAAAAATTCTTTCGGCTTTGGGAAGTCCGAAATGATTTGAGAAATTCTTTCAACAGTGGATACCATTCACTTTGTGGAACATTTTACAGGCACATCTAATTTTTTGTAGCTCACAGCTCTGGCGCTAGGTGGTGTTGTAGTGTGTTTCTGTACCAGACTATATCTCTGCTTCTAAAAATTCTGTTGATAATTTTCCTTTTTTGGAGCATGCTATTCGCTACTTATTACCGTCTTTAAATAATGTGCAGTTTGCCCGCCAGAGAGCATGAAGTCGCAACTTTTTCTCGCCATCTTTTCTCCAACAAAACGAGTTTGAAAATTTATTTTTCCTTAGCATAACCTTTGCTACCAAGAAAAATGATATTTGCCTTTTGGTGTTTTCCCGCTCCCATTACGCAGCTAAATGCAGAATTTCGAAAAATATTTATTCCATATCATTACTTCTATAATTCCGTTTAAACGACTCTTGTTCCTCCGATATCTACTATTTTGCGCACAGTTTCCTCTTCAGTGCTGTACAGCTTTTCTACTAGACAGCGTAATGTACATTGAAGTTTTCCCGAACATGTCTTCTTCAATTTGAAAAATGCTTTTTGTGTCTGATAGATTTCTTGTTCCTTTGAAGGAACATTTTGCATATAATTTCTAATATTTCATAATGCACTATTTGGTCACAAGGGGCATTATTGCGTACACTATATGATCAAAAGTATGTGTACACCCTTTTGAGTAGTGCATTTGCTCATATACGTCACAGCCATGTCCCATACAAATATAAAAATACGTACGTAGCCAGGCAAATACCATATGCAAGCATGAACTGTATAATGGACCGTACGGCAAAACTTATTCACTTTCAACGTGGCCTTCTTAGCAACAAGTCAGTTCAGGAAATTTCTACCCTGCTGCAGATGCCTCGATCAACTGTAAGTGATGTAAGCGTGAAGTGGAAACACCAAGCAGCAACAATAGCGCAATCGCGACCTGGTATTCAACATGAAATGACAGAGCTGGATCGCCAAGTACAGAAGCGGGTGGTGCGATAAAATCGCCTGTCCTCGATTGCAACACTTACCACGGAGTTTCTAAATGCCTTTGGTAGCAACGCCAGCGCCATAAGCGTTCGTCGGAAGCTGAAGGGAATGGGTTTCTCTGGCCGAGCAACGGCTAACAACCCCAACATCAGCAAGATCAACGCCAAGCGTCAGTTCAAGTGGTGGTAAAGCTGGGCACTAGAGGACTCTGGAACAGTGGAAAGTCTGGAGTGATGAATCACGCTTCACCATCTGAAAGTCTGATGGCCGAGTCTGAGTGTGGAGAATGCCAGATGGATGCTACCAGTCTGACTGTGTTGTGCAAACTGTGAAATTTGTGAAAGACAAAGGCGTCATGCCCTGGGGATGTTTTTAATGATTTGGGTTGGGTAACCAAATTCCAGTGCCATGAATTAAAACTGCGGCCTATATTGGCACTCTCGACAATTCTGCCCTCATGACAATATGAGACATTTTAGCAAAGGCTCTTTCCTTTACCAATAGGACAATTTGACCAAGACCCTTTCCTTTACCAATAGGACAAGTTGACCAAGACATTTTCCTTTACCAATAGGGCAAGTTGACCAAGACCCTTTCCTTTGCCAATAGGAAAATTTGACAAAGACCCTTTCCTTTACCAAAAGACCAGAAAGCGAGGTCTGTGCAGGAATGGTATGATGAGATGATTATGGATTAACTTGACTGGTCATCACAAAGCCCCAATCTCAGCCATATCGAGCACCTTTGAAATGAATTGCAAAGCTGACTGCAAGCCAGACCAGACCGAACTGTCCGCCATCGATGACCTACCTGACTAATGCTCCTGTGACAGAATGGAAGGTAATTACCGCAGCAACTGACCAAAATTAAGTGGAAAGCCTTCCCAGCAGAGTTGAGGCTGTAGTAATAGCAACGGGTGGACCAACACGACATTGTTTCCTTTCCTATAACAGAGATTTTGTGAAACGGGAAGTGTCTGGATACTTTTGATCAAATAGTGTATTTCGTTCCCCGATATATTTATAGCGGTATCTGCACTTCAAATGACTCGATTGAAAAAAATTGTCTTTCAGTCTAATAAGACTTACAACGAAATGTATTTTACTCATATTTCTTGCTCAAAATAATACACAATTTTCCCTTTAGGGATGTGAATATATATATCTGATTCTTTTCAGTATCTGTGCCACTGACAGTCAGACTTGAAAAATTCTTTATCGCTATCACGGTTGCAGTTCTCTTCTGGGAACAAATTAAAATGTTCAGTAAAAAGAGCATTTTAATTTGCATCTGAAATACTCTGACGGAAAAAAAATCCCAACACCACGAAAAAATAGTTGTACAGGAATGAAATGGCGGCAATACATTTGTATAGGTAACATATTTAATCGATTAAGGTTTCAAGATCACAGCTTATTGTAAGCGCGAGAAGAGCCATTTTAAATGTGAAATACTGGTACATTAATAACCGGTGTAACCGCCAGAATGTTGAATGCAAGCACGCAAACGTTCATGCATTGTGTCGTACAGGTGCTGGATGTCAGTTTGTGTGATGGAGTTCCATGCCTGTTGCACTTGGTCGGTCAATACAGGGACGGTTAATGCTGGTTGGGGGTGACGCTGGAGTTGTCGTCCAATGATGTCCCATACGTGCTCGATTGGTGAAAGATCTGGTGATCTAACAGGCCACGTCAACATGTCGACACTTTGTAGAGCATGTTGGGTTACAACAGCGGTATGAGGGCGAGCATTATCATGTTGGAAAACACCCCTGGGATGCTGTTCGTGAATGGCAGCACAACAAGTTCAATCACCAGACCGACGTACAACTGTGCCGTCAGGGTGCGTGGGATAACCACGAGAGTGCTCCTGTTGTCATAGGAAATTGCTCCCCAGACCATAACTCCAGGTGTAGGTCCAGTGTGTCTCGGCCGCAGACAGGTTGGTTGCAGGCGCTCACCTGGCCTCCTTCTAACCAACACACGGCCATCACTGACACCCAAGCAGAACCGGCTTTCATCAGAAAACACAACAGATCTCCACTCCGTCCTCCAATGAGCTCTAGCTTGACACCACTGACGTCGCAAACGGCAGTGGTTTGGAGTAAGTGGAATGCACGCTACAGGGCACCTGGCTCGGAGCTGTCCTTCAAGTAACCGATTTGTAACAGTTTGTTGTGTCACTGTGGTGGCAACTGCAGCTCGAATTGCTGCCGCAGACGCGGTACGATGCGCCACGGCCATACGCCATACACGGCGGTATTCCCTCTCCGTAGTGCCACGTGGCCGGCCGGAAACCGGTCTTCTTGAGGCAGTACCTTCCCTTGACCACCGCTGCCAACAATCATGCACAGTGGCTACATTCCTGCCAAGTCGTTCTGCAATATTGCGGAAAGAAAATCCGCCTTCTCGTAGCCCTATTAGACGACCTCGTTCAAACTCCGTGAGCCGTTGATAATGGCTTCTTCATCTTCTTAAAGGCATTCTTGACTAACATCAACACCCTACGTCGAATCTCAACGATAACTAACGCTCACGAACGTTACAGCGCGTATTTACAGCAAACCTGCTTTGCATGTTCCGAGGGGCGCTACTAGCGCCACACGTATGCGCCGAGCGCGAAATTTGCATAGATGTCATCTTACAGATGTACTCTCACCGCCTACCAACTGTCGTTTATCTAACACAACCCCTCCTTGGTGTTGGGATTTTTTTCCGTCAGTGTATAATCACCGCAGGCCTTAACATAAACATCAGCCCTGGATAAACGAAAAATATATTTATTAAAAAATGAACACTGCATCCTTAAATTCACAGAGTTCAGAAGCATCCCTAGAGTTAGCTGAACCAACTTTCTTTGTCGCTCAGGAAGAGGATCTACGATTGTTTTTATATTTACACTCTCCTCCATGTTTAGGAATCAAGATACATTTCTATAGTAGCCTCAGAAACAGCAATAACGGAATTCGTCATCTAGTGTCACGCTCACCATCGCACAAGCACATGTGACATAAAGTTTCTTTTTTGGGGGTGGGGGGAGGGGTAAGGGGAGATTTAACAAAACCGTATTTTGCATCTAAAGTTATAAAGAGCCGTCCGCATCTGGGGCCTCTGGTTTCAGGGAAGCGACAAAAAGCTTCAATTTTACGTCGATACTTTCAGAACCGCTCAGTATTGGCAGACAAAGTAGTACTATTGCTCAAAAAATTGAAACTGCACGCCGTGGGAATTTTTTCTTGAATAGATTGCCCATGTAACTCTCACTCCCGAAGACAATAAAATCACCGTATTCAGTAAAGGGACCTGTAAAAGATTCAATGCCTGTACTCTAGCTGAAGGCCATAAAGACTCCAGCTCAACTTCTGAAACTAAACTAGTGCAAAAACCAAACGACCTTTAACTTCTGAATTCTCAAAAATAAAGCAACCTTGGGTTTGAAGATTTCTATTAGCAAGGAAAATTGAAGTACATGGAGACTTAAAAAAGGCGATTGATGTATTTTTATAAAAATTGAATTATTTATAAATTAGAAGTATGTTTTCTTTGTCATTTTTGAAAAATTGCTTCAGGAAGTTCACGGGGGAAATGTTAACTGACTCTAAATTTTAGTGATATTTTTCGATGTCTTCAAACTGAAGTAGAAAACAAAATCTCTTGGCCATAAATACCAGAGAAAATTTCATTCAGTATATATTGTTATAAAACAGTGCATTCATGGATTTTGCACATTTTGTCACACGTTTAGTGTATAATGCGACGACATGAAGGTAAAAGATGCTCTTGTAATCTGAAAATCAGTTGTCATCAGAATACTACAACATGAGAGTGATTACTACTACAGTGGGAATCAAATTATTTTTGTTTGTATATACGTTTCAGCACACGCGACACCAATAACAGAGACGACTTTACGGAGTAAACTTCTACCAGATTTCTTATCGTCTGCCGAAGAGTGGAAGCAAACAAGTCACAGAGATAGAGAGAAGGGGAGAGAGATGGGGATAAAAAAATGCACATGACTGTTGGTGAAGAGGGTAGAGGGAGGGGAAAAGGAGAGAGAGCGAGAGAATAACGGAAGAGAAAAAGAAGAAAAGGCACAGTTAGGGGGCTAGATGGTGTCTGTGAGGAGGGTGAAGGAGAAGGTTGCTATGCCAAGAAGTCTTCTCTGCGTTATATGATTTCCAATATCTGCCTCCAGTGTCACAGCACGTGATGAGGATGCTGAGCAGCATCAGGATCGGTTCAGATCGTCTCATGAACCACCCTTTGTTGTCGCTTCTCGCTTCGGAGGCTGTAATAAATGGGAAAACGGGACGCCCAAAGTTTAACTTAAACCCCTTTTTGATACCAACTCCGATCCAGGGATGAATATAAATTTACCCTTTCTCTTTTTTTTTTTCTTATCTAACGTTCGACCGAACAAATAAGCAACAGAGATTTCTTTCTGACCATCTCTTTTCAAAATACTTGGCTTTGTACTTTGGAACATGGATGATGCTTTCTAATCGCAGCGTGACTGCATAATGTTGTTTACCCATTGCCCGGTTCTTCAATTGCAAAGTTGCCTGCTCCTATTTCGTTCTTTCACCCGCTGCTTCTTATTAGCCAATCAAAACATTGTTAAGCGGCATTCTGATTGGCTATTAAGAAATAGCAGAGAAAATGGATTACACTATAGGCTTTCATAATAAACTTATAATCATTTGTACTCCCGAATACTGCTGTGCAACGCGAAGTGCTTGATAGAATATGTTATAATAATTCTTGTATTTAAGGTGATAGCCGCGCTTTGGGGTTGTACCCCCTTCCTCCTCTTTTCTTTTCTTTCTTTTTGCTCTTCTGCTGTCTGGTTGTGGAGCAGCCATGCACTTTCACGTGCTGTGACGTATATCTCTAAATTAATCTTCCTTTTTGAGTTTTTGCTTTTATGAAAATTATGTTTCTTCTCCGTTATACCATTTTCTTATACCTGTTGGCAACGGCTAATAGTAAGTCAGAGGTAAATAAAAAGTCACGCCCAGTGAAAAGAAAAGTGGGTGGTGTAAGATAATTAACTTTTTGAATTTGTACTGCATATTACCTCAATGATCTGAACGACGAACAATAATTAATCATTTGTACTCTATAGTACTACTCTGCAACACGATGTGGTTGAAGTACGTGTTAAAATAAATTTTGCAGTATTTATCTCGGCTAACAACGCATTTCTGTTTGCAAAGCTGTTTTCTTTCGGCAAATAGGAATTACGTTAGCGTAAAAATCCCGTTGTAATTCTACAAAGACAAGCTATACTTCAACAAGTGGCAAGAAAACAAAGATTAACGGGATTTTTACTTAAGTGTATTATCAAACGAACTCTGGCCGTATTAAGTGCTATTTCTTAAGTGTTGGTAATCAAATAACAGTTTGTTGTCTCAACAAACATTCTTCAAAAACTCACAAATCTAAAACCTTAATACATTATAGAGTATAATCGAAATTTTCATCAATAAAGCTTCTATGTTCTCCGAAAGAAAAACAAATTAGATGAAATTAATTAACTATCATTTAAACAAATATCAAAGAAGAGTAAATGTTGTTGAAATGCTTTTTCAACGGGGAACACATTTTTAAACAAACTTGGGATTTAGATTTAAACAACATTATTCGGGAAGTTATTGTGGAACATGAAAAATATTCATTACATTTATTAAGAAGATCTGCACATTAGCGCACAGAACGCTAAGCTGTTTATTGTTTGTTTGTCAATGGATGACAACGCTTAATCAAGAAGAAAACTGTTCTCGAAAAGCTGATTTTTTGATGAAATTGTGCTGCAGATCAGCTGAACTCTACAAAAGCTGTACAAAGACCTTTTCGTTAAGTCTGCTCACCGTCATCAAATTGCAAGAATACGGTATCTTAACTATAACAGAACCTTTCTGCAAAGGAAAATTATCTTTTGTGATATGAGGAAGATATCATAAAATTTATTGTGCACGCTCACTAGTACGTTCAGTTTGTGCTCGTTTTGACAATATTTTGGAGTATTTTCGAAAGAAGCATTAATCACGTATATTTAACCATTTGTATTCATGAAATTTCAAAAACATACGTTAAATTTGTGTAGAACCAAAGCGAATGCGAGCTACAACAAAAACCATGCAAGTTTTGGTAACGTGGCTGACTTTGATTTTGATTCTTTGGAGTAAATACCTCAAGAATCGAAGATTCAAAACTTCGAAGCGGAGCTTCAATAATTTTGAAAGCAGTCTTCGATTGCTGTTTGCCTCAGAAGATTTAGTCGCCCGTATGCAATTCTTACGAAACTTAACAGACGGGAAAGACATGACGCCGTAGGTCCAACCGTCTTGAAAATAGAAATGAAATGATGTTCAGATTGGAAAGCTTTAAAGTAAAAGTGATGAAAAATTCTTAGAAGTAAGCTTACGCGAGGAACATATATTAAATTAATATATAACAAAAACGTGATTTTCTTACGTGTATACTTTTTTCACCTCAAGTAATCACAAAATCAATACCAAAACTGATGTGATTACTTTTAAATCACTTATGTGATTACTGTTAAATCGCAAGCAATTCTTTACAAAAATCGACAGAAGTGCATCGGGCCGCCCGTCCGGGGGCGAAGCGGTCTAAGCTCTGTCTTCTGGTCATTCGTCCGAGATGGATCCGGGGGTTCAAATTCCGATCAGGCATTGATGTTGTGTTTGCCTTACGGCCCGGGCTCTCTCCCTTCCCTGGAGCCAGTGGTCTTAAATTAGGGACGGGTGACTGCTTATAGCCCATTGAGTTGCTCGCGGCGGTCGTTAAACCTGAAACCAAAAAAAAAAAAAAAAAAAAAAGGTAAGAAAAAGAAACGTATCAGCATGAACTAGATCGGTTCATCATACCCGCTACGCCCCTCCCCCTTTTTTCCATTCTGCCTTAAATTGTGGACATTAGCGGTTGTAAAATGGGGAGACGAAATTTCTGGCCGAGAGGACATGTCGCTTTGCGATTTCCCCGCTGTGCTTTTTATTTTGCGGCCATAAAACGGGGGAACTTTACCTGCTAGAAAAGAGAAGTATGCCTTTTAAGGGAATTTCATCTGGTTTCTTTCATAGCAGTTAGCGGCGTGCAAATCTGTGGAAGAATTGATCCCGCTGTTGTGCTCTACGTGTTAATCTGATTTCAGCCATTTTCAACACATTCCTTTGATATGGGCCATTTTTTCGCCATCGAATTTGTACGTAAAAGTTGGCCTCCTCGGGGTCCCTAAGAACAAACTAAAATTTGGACGGTATTGAAAGCTTTAGTATGCGTATTATCATACGTAAGTTTGGAGGAACATATCTAAAGCAGATGAAAATTTCCGGAAGAAAATGGCAAATCTCCTGGAAAAGCGCGTAATAAAAAAAAAACATATTTTTAAGAACTCCAAGTATTGCCTTTTCTCACATACAAGCAACAAGAGGACGTTGCCAATAACCTAAACCTCAGGAAAAACACCTCTGTTATGCTCTCAATTATGTAGTGACCGTTACATCGATATACTGTATTTTGGCTTCGGACTTGCAATAAAGTAATATCTTTTTTAACGGAAACAAATAAAAGTTGTTGCACCCCTTCAAGAAACAATTAGAATTCATTTTAGTTTACGTGTGTCTGCGAAATTAATACGAGAAAAGCATAATCTTTCATTGATGGAGTGTAGGGAGTTTAACGACATCCTCCTGCGAGCATTTGAGATTAGAAGTCGCATCTCACTGACTTCTTGCGCTAATCATAACGTACAGGGCATTCGTGTTTTTACAACATTTAATCCCAGTCTAATACAGAAAGCCAGAACCCTTGCCCAGCGAGCTTCATGAAAACCTAAGAAATGAAATAAGTAATCTTAATTTGGTTTTTAATAAGTTTTATCTAAGAACAGATGGAAAATAAAAATGTCGACCTAATCAGCTCATTTCATGTGACAGATTCTGAAGTGAAAGTTCAAAAGCACGCAACTGCAGTACAACTTTCGTGCTACCATGATAATTCATTAAAATTTGGGAAAAAGAGATATTAAACAGAACCGTTATTAATTGAATTTGCTTGTGTCTTAAGAATGCTTGAGTAAAAATAATGCGTACAACAGTCACACATTAAACGGGAATGCAGTGAACATACGTTTTGCGAATTAGTGATTCAAAACTCATAAGTTATGTGAGCGAAAAAAAAAGAACGTTAAAAAGGTGCACATATTAAGCAGTTTAACGTAATTTTTTCTTAGTATCACGTATGTCTCGTTCTTTTAAGTAGCGTAATAGTGTGATCCTAGTTAACAAACCATGATTATTGAGAAATGGTAATCCAATTACCAATAGAAAAGTTATGTGAATGCTTAGAAAAACAAATTTGAACAAAGAATCTTTTTTTTAAATATTCAAACAACTAATCAGACAGTAAAGACTACATCGTATGTTTTGCATTTCTCATGGGAATAGAAATTTATCATAATAAGTCATTTTCTCTGAGGGTCTACGAAATGACTTATCCCTTGCGAAATCAAACCAGGCGAACAACTTTTCGATTGTTATTTTGTCTTGAAATTTTTGTCGTAATTGAGCTCACTGATGGTACTGAATCTCTTATTTTTGGAATCCATATTTTTAAAATAAAGTTCCTCGGTGTTTTTCTGCAGTTTTCTTCTTAAATGTTTTTTTAAGAGTCTGGGGAAAGCTGCTCACGAGGATTAATATATTAAAATCCGTTTATCGTCAAGCTTCAAATATTATAAAATGCACTAGAAACTTGCGGTAACCTCGTGGTTTTTTTTTACGTTAAGTTTAATTACGTAAGTTTAATTATCTATATAAATAGACGCAGCTGTGAAACGCAAGACAAAAGCCAAATCACCATTCAAAATATCAAATGACAACTCGATCTCGAGAGGAGCTAAAATTCAGAAAAGCAAAAATAACAACATAGATATTAGTTAAATTTATAAGCTCTTCATAGATATCAGAAGAGCTTATAAATTAAACTAAATGGCTTGAAAATGATAAGACTTCCGTCCCACAAAAATAGGTGAACCAATAAGGTCAAACCATAATTATTTTTTATGTATGGAACCTTGTAACTCGTTTTTAATTTCAAGTTGCATTTCCCGAAGCAACACGGGAAAGTGTACTTTAATTTTGAATATGTGCTAACGTTTATATAGAGGAAGGTATGAGAAAAAGAAAACTACAGCCTGGTACAAAATAAGCGAACTGGGAGGTACATATAAAGCCATATAAAGCCGAAACTGAGAGATATTGTGTTTTTGTATGAGAGTGAGAGAGACTTGTTCGTTTTCCAAATCACATCTGGGATCGAACAGGCTTGTTTCGGAAGCTCCAATCCAGTGAATCGTCTCCCACTGCAGATGCTTAGTATCGCTTCCTTCATTCCTTGGGGACTGTCCATCCTATTTCTACGTACTTCTCTTGGGTCCAAAGGGAAAAAAAAGACAAAAAAGAGTGAGGGGAAAAAGAGAAAGAAGGTAGATGCCCTATAAGAAGGTGGAATCCGAATTGTACGGTCCATCTGCCAAGCGCGTGGCACGGCCATGGATGTCGAGGAAACGCACTGAATTTCCCTTGGTCCAACACAAAGTCGTTATAAGTACTGTACGGTTTATCATGAGATAAAGAAGGTAGTCAAACGCGTACACAGAATGTAAATGTTAGCTGATACTAATTCTTTTGAATAAGAAAAAAATGACTGTTTTATCTTTCGACATGCATCTGTGGCCTATTTCTCTTTCAAGAGTTTCATATAGAAAATACAACACTTTCATAACTAAAAGTTTTTCTTATCTCATTGTCCTGTATTCCCTGAATAGGAATAATATTGGGCTACGATAAATGAAACCATAATGAGATCCTATATTTTTCTAACGATACTAAAGGTAAATTTACCATCTTCAAGATATAAGAGATTATACAATAGATTTTTAGTTACATTAACTTCTCTGCCATTAACATCAGTTGATGGAATATCTATGAAAATATGAAAAGGTGTATTCCCCAGCTAATCATATGCTCATTCTTGAAAATTGTTATGCTCATAATCCCTTGATGATCTTCGTATAGCGCTCAGCTGTGTATATCCAAATGAGGGTGTGTGTGATGTCCAATGAGAGAATAACAACTCGTGAGCTACTAAAATTTCGGTACTGTGACGTGCCTGCTCCGCAGGACGCACACGACATAAAGGCAGATAGCAGCGAGAGAACGAACATCTGCGTAGCTCAGTTGGTAGAGCATCTTGTTCCGGAATAAGCGGACTTGGGTTCGATCCCCGGCGTGGACCAAAAATGACGGAGAAATTTACTTCGTTATAGTACACAAGATGCGTTTGCCACAAGAAGCATTTTCATCGGCGGGGTGTACTCCTACACTCTGCAACGTTGAAGAACACCACTGAGATCACCGCAAAAATCTTTGCAAAGACTGTTTTAGGGAAATTATATTCATTATGAAAAGCACACGTTAAGCCGCTAAAAGCTGCTCCGAAGGCGCAGTGGTCTGGCTGAGATGGGTCCGGGTACGAATCCCGTGTGACCGGGATGCTGTGTTTGTCTTAAAGCACTGGCTGTATCCTTTCTCTGAAACCTGTGGTTCTAAATTAGCTACGGACGACTGCTTATAGCCCATCGAGTTGCTCACGGGGGTTGTTAAACCCAGAAAACAAATTAAATAAATAAATAAGCAGCTGAAATGTGCATCACCGATTTGAAAATGTATCTGATGCAGCTAGAATAAGACTGCAAGGCTTCTACAATGTCACTGTCTTAGTCATTTAATGCATGAAAAGGCTCGAAAGTCCAGCTTTGTTTTTCTTAAACGGACAGAATGTGGTTTCGTGTGACTAGTAAAAAAACCCACTCAAATGTGCAAAGTGAAACCTACGAAATCACAAGCGGGCCTCGAAATATTTCTGTAAACGAAAATTTCCGTGTGGGGTGCAGTTTCTTTAAGGTAAACTATTGCGCACTTGCTTTTTCAGAAAAATGTTAACGCACAATGCCATCGGAATCTTCAGATGCGATTTTCGCTGTTGAAAGAAAGTGAAAGGGGTATCTCGTTTCAGTGTGATGAACGACTTCCCATGGTGCACATAACTGCTTTTGTTCAAAGTTTCCGTTTTGATGAATGCATTCTAGGATAAAGCTCATCCCGATCCCGAGAAATCAAGTCCCAATTTCGTCCTTTAATGACTTCCCAAAGAGCAAGCTCCTCGAATAACCGCGAAGTATGAAACCAGCATTTACCAAGAAACACTTGACTTATTACTACGAAAAGCTAAGCACATTTAAATGGCTGTAGATATTTTGAGCATCTGCTGTAAAGCTGTCAAGTTACTAATGGAACTTTATCGCTAAGAATAAAACCCTACACTAACAAAATATTTTCTTCGTCCTCTTATACGGGTATGCAAGATTTTCTACGTAATTTTCCTCCAAATTACATTTTGTCCCTGCATCTTGATTTATGAAAGGTGGATTTGAAGACTTCCTTACGCAATATTTTGCACTATGATTTCAGAATTCTTGCTAGAGCAAAAAATTTCCGTTACTTGTCAGCAAGTAACGGAAATTTTTTAACTACATAGTATAACGGAAAAGAAAAACTGTAATACTGACAAAGTTGGTATGTTTTTATGAATATTTTGGTCGTTGAAACACGTACACAAGTTGGCTGACTCGCAAAAACACAAGCACGTATGATCATAATTTTCCAAAATTTCACTAGGTATGGAGCAACCGAATTTATTATTTGAAAATATAGTTCATTTTTGTAGAAAAGGTATAAACGATAAGGGATGCAGCAACCTTTCCTCTCATCATAGATACCTTTTCCAGAAAAGTGAGATATATTTTCAAATAATAAATTTCAGGCAAGCCATTTCCTTTCAGTAGCGCAAAGAGAGAGTTATACCTACTATAACTCCTATGACCTAAGTTCAGCGGTGTGCCAGTGTAATATATAACTACAGAATGGAGTGCATTTCTCAAGTTAGCAATACCTCGGAAACAAATGCCTTCTTCCTCTCCCCTGTTTTTTTTTTATGGGAGACGGTGTTGTATCTGTCTTTCCACACGTTATATTAACACGTCACTTGGTATCAGTGACGTGGTAATATAACGTGTCACTTCCAAATTGAAATACCTTTTTTTAGATCAAAACGTTCTACAGACTAATAAGAATCCATTTTTCTGGGCTTTATGTCTATCAGCCCACCAACTGTGATCAACAACAGTAAAGTGTGTCAATATGAACAAGAACACATTTTCACATAATAGATTTCCAGCGAGTGAGAAGCCCACATTTTTTCTTTTTTGGGGTGAGTCTGTCCGTTTACGGCTACATTGCAGGAACTCTGACCTTAAATTCAAGATAGCACTTGAAAATATAATGTTTTTCTACAAAAGTGGATCAACATCAGTGGCATACGAATGTAATCTGTTACTACTAACTTGGAACATGTTTTCTCATAAGCTGCTGGGAATCAATAGCTTTCTATTTCTTCCAATGTTTTTCAATTAGGAAAATAGAAACTATGTTTCAATCGGATCGTCTTAGTAAGCGCTCTGATCGTTGAGAGGCTTGAGGCTCTGGTCTCTGACCATTCGTTCGAGTTGGACACCTGTAGTGCGTTTATCTGCTGACGATGTCTCCGCTCCTTCCTCGAATCAGGGGATTGTCAACTCATGAATCCACCAACGTGTGTACCACGACTGTGGAAGGCACCATCCGAGTACGGCCTTACACGGATTATCCATTTTTGCGTTGTGGTTGTCCAAAGGCGAAGGAATAGAGTCTTAATGATGCAGTTTCACAGGTGAAAAGCCAAGTGGGAAGTGACAGAGTCGAAAGTAGAACTAAAGACAGGATAGAGGTTCGACTAATGTAGATGGAGAGTGCGAGTCGACATAGTTGGGAGTGACAGAATATGACATGACAAGAAGCACTTAACTTACGGAGGGCATAGAACAGAGAGGGGAAAATCCAGCACCCGAGTCCGACGGGGTAAATGCCTATCCGACAAAGATTCATGATTCACAGCAACCTAACCTACTGTATGGGCGCCCATAGCTTAGTTTTCAGGAGGGTGAAAACAGAAATTGTAACTAAGAATAACATATGCAAACACCACATGCATATTTCCACAGTGCCTTCTTATTATCTAGCCATTTTTACCACACTCACAACACATAATTTTTTTTTTTTGGAAACTAGGCAACCCAAAAAAATTTCATGAAAAAGATGGATTCACAATGAATTCTTTAAGGCTTCCTTTTCTTTATCTGTACGTGTCGGTTGCTTAAGCATCCTAGAGGACGAATACGCCATTTATGGCACGCGTGCCGTTTGCGTCGCGAGCCATCGCCTCCCATAGCTTAGTTTTCAGAAATTATAACTACGAATAACATACATAAACACCATATGCAAATTTCCACTATGCGCCTTCTTGTTACTAAACCGTTTATACCACCCACACTGAACACATTAATTTGAAACCAGAAGACCCAAAATCTACGTAAAAATGGATAAATGAAATTAGGCAGCAGGAAAGGAAAATATATATAAAAATAAACTCCCAATAACAAAGAAAGGAGGACCAAATGACACTTCACGGGGAGGGAATGTACCATTGGACCAGCCTCACTAAGTGTGCCACTGGTACGTTCCAAGGACAGAAAAGGCATGATCCAATTTCCAGGGGAAGGCAAATACCCCCCCCCCCTCTTGCTTCCTATATGGGCACCCATGGCCTACTGGGATCGAACACTAGACCAACTGGTCGGAAAACGGTTGATCTGGCACTCGACCATTCGTAGCCCCTAATCTGGAATTGGCGGCCTAAATTAGATACCAGCGACTTTTTATATACCTCAGAGTTGTTCATGATGGTCGCTAAATGCCAATAAAAATCATCTCAACGACATCAGACAATTCCGTCGTGAATGGCCAAAATATAAGATAATTTTTGGATACGTCGCAGCTCAGCTTGAGGCGCGACATTTCAAAAGTAGACGAAAGAAAGGTTGCTTAATCAGGGTAAGGAAAGCAAGATAGTCCCGGCAGTCAAAATTACTTTACCATCCAGGAAGAAAGTGATTGACATTTCCTCGGCAAGGAAGTCGTAACAAGAGAATTCCGGGAGAGTTTTGAAGTTCCGCGCTGTTTGGAGCCGTGCAGTCATTCATTCATAGCTCTCCCTCCTACAACTATGTGTCATCCTTCCGTCGGCCATTTTATTGCGTCCCTCCGTGACGTGGCCAACGAATGCACCCCTCCCCTTCTCTGTCCCTGCGTTCCTGAGGGATTTGACGTCTCTTTTTCTCTTCATGACGTAAGATGATGTCTTCCTGGCTGATCTTTCCTCTCATCGGAACGTCGTTGTTTCCTTCGAAGCTGGAAGTCGTAATTTGAAGATGATGCGAGGGAGAGAGAAGGTCGGGACAAATGTTATGGAGACATTCTGCCCTTCCTTGACACGTGCTCTAAATTATCTCTAACAAGACTAAACAATTTCAATGTTTTACGCGAAAAATAAATGACTTTGCACGTAACCTGGATCGTGACTAAGTCTGAAAATCATCGAATTTTTATGAATTTTCAGAAAAATTCAAAGTACCACACCGAGGTATAAAATTGGCAAAAATACCCACGTACATCCAATGAAAACATTGTATTTTTTTATTTATAACGTAACACTTTTACGTTATGCTAAGTTCCAAATGTTTGACTGAGGAAATGTTGAATTACATGTAAATATGATGCACTAGTTGCACCGGATAGCTCATTTTAAATTAGGGCTTTTAAGGCCACACGAAACATATACAGAAAACCAAATCACTTACGTAAACTTTCTTGGTCCAGCCACTTTAGACTTCCAGCAACTTTAGACGAAATCACATGACGTTGTCTATTTACGACATCACAAGCACATCACGGCGAGTTGCACACACACACCACTTCACAACATAGTTATGCAGACGGTAATAAAAATATAACTCCACATACGTTATTAGCTGTCGTACAATCAATAAGCTCAGCAAAGATTTAACATCTCCACCCACAAACAACTGCGTCGCAAAATATATATCTTTTTTGTTCTTATCAACAAGCATACGTCACTTACGTACTGACCTCAGGGGTGTTGCTAAATATCCATTCATGTGAAAGAGGAGATATTACGTTAAGTTTAGAAAGTGCAAAAGAGAACAAACTCAAATTTACATAGGAAAATGAACTAAAAATGCAAGTTAAAATAGAATATACGTCACATACTCAGTGGTTTATTTATTTATTGTTTTTTTGGTATGAATCAACCTGATATTCAGAGACAATCACGCTGAAAATAAGTTTCTTCTCTTCCTGGAGAAGAAAGGGAAGCCTTCTCTTCCTGGAGAAGAGAGGGAAGAAGAAAAATCAAACTTGATATATTTATAGGTCACAACACGTAACATTTTCTCTCCAACAGTTTCACAGAGTTTTTGTTTAATTCCTGTCATACCTGGTCTCAGTGAAAGCTATACTTCTCAGCACAAGTTTTGAAATGCAATGGAAAAAAAGAAAAGTACAAAAGATGTGCTCATAAATGCTGCTTTACGTGTTGCTATAAACACAAATTGCACAATAATAATATATTTTAAACTGGTTTCCAAAATATCTCACGCACCGTACAACTGTGAAACAAATTTTGGTACATGTACGTATTTTAATTTTTTTCCCTGAGACACAACTTTTCCAACTTCCACTCTTACTGAAAACGTAACGAATTAGATGCGATTGCGCAAAGATATTTCTTCGAAAGTGAAACTGAATCCGCTCGAGTGCATTAAGACATTTTCAGTTAGTTTCGTGTTCATTTCATCATCAGTTTCTACCGCTGCACTTTCGGGTAAAGGCCGATTCCATTTATCTTAATTTCAAGCAGGTATATCCTTCTCTTACCAGCTTTCTCCAAATTTTTAGAATCTTATCTCTCCGTCACTTTAATGGTTATACCCGAGCACTGCCCTTTGTTAAGGTCGCCAATAAGTTATCAATTTTATTTATGTTTTGTCACTGCCACTTAGATGACATTGTTGGTTGGATACTCGGCTGCTTAAGGAGGTTCCTGGGCTAAAAATCTAGACTCTTGGGCTCCATAAAAATTTTATTTTTTCGTTTATAATAGTAATACCTTCCACTTGAAGCTATAATGAAATGCGGCAACTTATTTTGTAACACTTTCTTTTTATCACGCCTTTTGATGTACCTTTGGCTTACCCAAAAATGACGTACTTACATGTTTCCTCGTATGTTTGGGGACGGATATCCGCTTCTCAAAGCCGGATTGAAAAAAATCTTTCTTGCACGGCAAAGTTGTAATGATTACCAATATTTACCGTGGATTTTTGGCCTTTCATAATTGCCATTTCTCTCGCTACGAATGTAAATGTACTATACACCTATATTTGTCCAGAATAGCTTCCTGTAAATCAGACTGGAGAAGTTATCGTTAAATAGAATAAACAAAAACTTAACCGACATTCCATTTGTACGAGATGCCAATTTATTAGGCACACGTACATAGCACCGTGTTGCGCCCTCTTTGGCAGAACAGCCCAAATTCATCGGAGCATGGAACGTAACAAATGCTGGAAGAGTCAAGCAGCATTACTGAAAAAAAAAATCACTAGATAGTATCTATTTATTACCATGATATCGGCTTTTGCATTAGAATTTTCTAGAGGGGCAAATTCTAAGGTATGTGACGTCCTACAGAGGTAAAGCACATGTCAAGACGACAAATCTGCAGCAATACATTCCGTCCGTGTTGCTTAGTTTGTAACGTACCAGGAGATGTGACGTACCTGCCCGAAGGACGCACACGACATAAAGGCAGATAGGAATCAGAATAAAACGTCCGCGTAGCTCAATTGGTAGAGTGACTTATTCCGGAATGAGGGGATCCGGGTTCGAACCCCGGCGCGGATAAAAATGACGGAGAAATTTACTTCGTTATAAGTTGGGTAACTAGTTTACTCCGGAGTGAAGGGGGCGCAGATTCGATCGCCGTCACGGACGAACATGTGTTTCCACAGGCAATTGGGGACTTTGCGCTTTAAATTCCAGTCTTTTTTCAGAAAACATTGTTATTAACTTCGGAACTTCAATGATGTTCCTATTTTTTCGCTAAAAAGACATCTTCTGCCTCACTTAATTTATAAAGTACATGAGGTGAGGCGCAATAAGAATTAGAAGTTAATCTTTTATCTTTCTGTAGTTGAATACACTGAGTGGCCACTTTATTATGACCACCTGACAGTTTTCAACAAATGAGCTATGGCTGCACGCTGTTGCCGCCAGAGCGCGAGACTAGTATAAAAAGGGAAAGCTTAGTGCTTGCGATAGTAATAGAAGTCATTTTTGGGTGACGAGATGGATGAAAAATGCGATTTGACGGACTTTCAACGTGGGATGATTGTAGGAGCTCGGAGTCATGGAGCGAGTATCACCGAAACCGCCGCATTCGTGAAATGTTCCTGAACAGCTGGTGTTAAAGTGTTTAAAGACTGGACTGGCAGCCAAAAAATTCGATCTCTACGTGCAATGTGTGGTCGTCATCGACTAGTGACTGCTCGGGCGGAACGGAGAGTTTCCAAACTGGTAACACATAACAGAAGGGCAACAGTGCAGCACATTACAGACCATCTTAATCAAGGATTCCCCTCAAATGATCTCTGCACGCACTGTTCGCCTTACACTGCATCGGATGGGATATGGCAGCCGAAGGCCTGTTCGAACACCTTTGCTGTCTGCAGTTAACAAGAGGAAACGTCTCCAGTTCGCACAGGAGCACAAGGAATGGACAGTCGATAATTGGAAATAAACTATGTGGTCCGATGAATCACGTTTTCAGTTGCACCATGCCGATGGCCGAGTGAGAATTTGGCGGAAACAGCACGAAAGCATGTACCCCAAATGCATTGCTACAACCCTTCAAGCTGTTGGAGGCAACGTTATGGTTTGGGGAATGTTTTCCTGACATGCTTTGGGCTCTTTAATACGTGTTGATCAACGTCTGACTGGCACATCATATCTAAACATCGTTGCAGACCAAGTGCATCCTGTCATGTGGATGGTTTATCCCAATGACAATGGCGTTCTGCCATAGTGCTTGTATTGTACAGGATTAACTTCAGGAACATGCCGGTGAGTTTACTTTGCTTAGGTGGCCCCCACAATCTCCAGATCTCAACCCCATTGAGAATTTGTGGGATGAAGTTGAACGAGCCATCAGACAGCTGGATCCACAACCCTGCAATCTCACACTCCTGGAAAGTGCTATTCATCAAGCATGGTCTGAGATTCCACAAACCAACTATCAACACCTCGTGGAGTCCATGCTACGAAGAATCGACGCAGTATTAATTATTATGACCACCCATAATAAAAAAATGAACGACGTACTGAGGGGATGGTCATCTTTATTATTAACGAAGTACTGAGGTACTGAGGGGGTTGTCATAATAAAGTGACCACTCAGTGTATAACTACAGTTCATGTGGGGTTTTTACAAGTGAAATGTATTTTACTTCTCAAATTTAACTTTTAAGTTTTCATTAGTAACTCTGCACATCCTCATCACTGTTTATCGCTCTTTCAGTTTCTGAAATTATTTTATTTAGTTTTATGTGAGAAGGAAGAGCCAGGGTGCGACACTCAGAGAATGAACTGGTTGGGAAAAGCACCAGCCAGCCAAATATATAGTCCTATAGTCACCTTCGGATATATAGAATTCTCAAATATTTGCTGTTCAAGTCAGATTCGACTAATTAGAAACTGTAGAATTTGGAAGTTTAAGTGCAGTGTACTCTTCCAGAAAAAAATATTTCATATGTCTTCAACTTTATATACTGTACTAGTAGCCACTTTATTATTACCACCCCCTCAATACTTTGTTGGGCCACCTTTTGCCTTAAATACTGTGTCGATTTTTCGTGGCATGAACTCCACGAGACGTTGATAGGTGGTTTGTGGAATCTCAGACCATGCTTGATGAATAGCACTTTCCAGGAGTGTGAGATTGCAGGGTTGTGGATCCAGCTGTCTGATGGCTCGTTCAACTTCATCCCACAAATTCTCAATGGGGTTGAGATCTGGAGATTGTGGGGGCCACCTAAGCAAAGTAAATTCACCGCCATGTTCCTGTTCCTGTACATGCTTTCGTGCTGTTTCCGCCAAATTCTCACTCGGTCATCGGCATGGTTCAACTGAAAACGTGATTCATCGGACCACATAGTTTATTTCCAATTATCTACTGTCCATTCCTTGTGCTCCTGTGCGAACTGGAGACGTTTTCTCTTGTTAACTGCAGACAGCAAAGGTGTTCGAACAGGCCTTCGGCTGCCATATCCCATCCGATGCAGTGTACGGCGAACAGTGCGTGCAGAGATCATTTGAGGGGGATCCTTGATTAAGATGGTCTGTAATTTGTTGCACTGTTGCCCTTCTGTTGTCTGTTACCAGTCTGGACACTCTCCGTTCCGCCAGAGCAGTCACTAGTCGATGACGACCACACGTTGCACGTAGAGACCCAGATTCTTGGCTGCCAGTCCATTCTTTAAACACTTTAACAACAGCTGTTCTGGAACATTTCGCGAATGCGGCGGTTTCGGTGATACTCGCTCCATGGCTCCGAGCTCCTACAATCATCCCACGTTTGAAAGTCCGTCAAATCGCATTTTTTTACCCATCTTGTCACCCAATACTCACTTCTACTACTGTCGCAAGCACTAAGCTTTCCCTTTTTATACTAGCCTCGCGCTCTGGCGGTAACAGCGTGCAGCCATAGTTTATTTGCTTAAAACTGTCAGGTGGTCATAATAAAGTGGTCACTCAGTGTATATGTGATATCTCGTAGAAATAATATGTGAATAGTCTCTAATTTTTGCGAGGTAGTGTACAATTTTCATATTTTAAAGATATTTTTTCACAACTTCCTTACAAAAGGAGAAAAAAAAACAGCGTCTCCATCTGGACTTCCAACTGCTCACGCATGAGGCTCTTCAAAATATATTTTGCACAGTTGCTAGACTTCGCAATGTAATATAAATTCTAAAGAATAATTTCTGAAGTAACATTTTCGAGAGAGAATTTCCAAGAAAAAAACACTTATAAAAATGCTAATCTACTTAACCTATAGTTAAAGTATAATCTACTTAATGCATAGGTAAACTATAATCTATTTTATCTATAGTTAAACTATAATCTATTTTATCTATAGTTAAACTATAATCTACTTAATGCATAGGTAAACTATAATCTACTTAATGCATAGGTAAACTATAATCTATTTTATCTATAGTTAAACTATAATCATCAAATAGAAGCCATCGCTCTTTCCACGTTTATAAGTGAGTCACGGAAAAATTATCATCGGCTGCCACCGGGAATCGAACCCAGGTCTTCCAGTTCGATTCTCGGTTGCGGCCCATGAGAATTTTTCCGTGACTCACTTATAAACGTGGAAAGAGCGATGACTTCTATTTGATGTTTCTGGCCCACGTCAACTTATTATTTAAATTTCAATCTATGTAATTTATAGTTAGACTACAGATTATTAATAATAGTAAGAAAACAGTCCTCTTTAGAATCTTGGTAACTAGGCATAAAAATTGAGCTGCAACTGGAATAAAATAGGACTGTTTAATGCGGAATAATTAATTGTGTTTATTTCGCTTTAATAGCGATTGGTAAATACAGTACGTCATCGATTTTCACTTTTCTCATGATGTGGAACAAGACTAAAGTTCTGAATTGCGCACATCACACATTTTTCTACAGTTTGATCTGTCTTTACAGTTTACTATCCGTGATGTTAAAAATATTGCATATTGAAGTTGCCTTCCAATAGACTAGTTCTTAATTTTTTAACATAGGCTGTTTTATTACAAGACTAATCATACTGAAATTAGTACACTATCCCCAGTTACGTGCCTGAGTTAGAAATGTATATGCAGAACAATCAGTTATACACTGCCGTACCATTAATATCCAGTTACTCCTGTAAACTAATGGAAAAATGCTCTTTAGACAGACGAGTCACTGCGCGTAATTTACCAGTCTGAAGGTTTTACGTGGGTATGGTGGATGCCCGAAGAAATGCACCTACCGGATTGCATCGTCCCAATAATAAAATTTAGTGTAGTCAGCGTGATTGTATGGAGCTATTTTTTCGTGGTTCGGCTTAGGCCATTTAGTCGTTTTGAATAAAACCATTAGTCCTTGTACGTGGACAAAATGGTGCCTAAATGTTTCTGTAAACAAATGTTTTACGAAAGCTATGGCAAAGCAAATCTTTTCCACAATCACATCTCATAGATACCGACCATAATGAAGCTGTCACTTGTGATAAACGTTCGCTTCAAATTCCTTATTCTCTGCTCTATGACCCAATGCATGATGGGAAAGGGCAAGTCTACCCCTGACACCCATATCGTTTCACTGGGGAGAAACAAATGACTCAAATATCTTCTTTTCTTAGGATCGTCACCACTGTTAAAGCCCTTTTAGCAAGTAACCAGCCAGAAAGGATTAGTGTAAACGATTCTTCTAAATACCCACTTTAAATAACAAAGCTAAGGAGAAAGGAATGCTTTCTGATTCGCAGGTTCACTCGCTCCAGCCGCGTTCGTTCCCCATGTAGACAGCGAATATATTCGTTCGAGCTGATATTTCCCTAACCCTGAATTAATTCGTTCTAGGCATTTAACCCTTTAACGACTATAACGCCCAAAACGGCCGTACGTACAAACGGCCATAACAGCCTGAAACGCCTGCCTAGAGTGAGTCAGATTTCCTGCCCTACTTTCTTCAATTTTTTTCACCCTATGAGGAATCAGCAGAAGTCACCCTCAGTCACTATTGTTGTTATTAAACAAAGAAGTCAAACAACAGACAGTTTCGGGCGTTATGGTGTTTAGAGTGATACATGAGTTTTGGGTCATGGTCTTTAAAGGGTTAAAGCGCTAATGCTGAGCTTTACCAGGACGTCTTGGACAACTACTCACACCAACGTTGTGCCAGTTTTCTGGGTAAGACCATGCCTCTACCAGCAGGACAATGCCCTTATCATCATTCTCTCGCTACGAACTTATTCGATGGGCGATGAAAAGTTAGACTGGCCAGCCCAGTGTCTTGACCTGACCCCTTAAAAAAGTTGAAACGTAGGGTGCATTGAAGAAGAGATCATCCAACAAACAAAGCTAACTGGTCACTGCATTGAAGATCGAATTGGTGGAACATATCGGTGGGCAGTTACAATAAACTGGTGGAGCGTATTTCATGAAGACTAGAGACCATCATAAAAGTTAAGGGTTTCAGCACACGATATTAAATTTTCTGCAGGTAAAGATTATTTGTCCCCATGCAGGTATCCGGATATTAATAGTGAACCAATTTATATAAAAATGGACACTCCAGCTGCATTCCAGTTAGTACATTCTGCACGTACCTCCTTCTTACATTAAGAAGCAATCTAAAACAATATAATTTCCTTTGTCTGAACGTTTGTCCCGCATTTGTGGTGCAGCGGAAAGTCGTCACCATACCAACAACCGTAAAATATTTGTGACGTCACGCTTGGTTTTTCGTGTTTTCGTGCAGGTGACGTCATCACGTACACGCGCACAGCACACGCGTGTACCACTTTGTTTTGTTTTTGTCATATCAACAACGTCCGATTTTTCACAGCTGCTGGTGTGACGACATCTCATCCAAATCATTCTGCCATGACGTCAAAGATGCGTTACGTCACAAGATCAACTCTTTACAAACAGGAAACAGTTACACTAGGAATTTTGGTTCTACTTTTTCGTTCATAAACGACATACAGAATTTTTCATTTAGAATCCTATCGTATAAAATTTAATTGTAAGATTCCCCTTGCAAACTTAAAATGATTATTTTAGATTGTAAGACAAGTTTCTTTTCTCATTTAAGTGTAACAATTGATTTCCGATACAGTATGTAACAATGTATTATTACAAATTTTGAAGATGACAATCCGATTTTTGGCGTAAATGTGACAAGGATGGTAAGTCAGATAATATCCGAAAACTTGAAAATTTTTCATCGTCCTGGAGCTGGACTCGAACCCGCGTCTCCCAGAAAACGTCCGGGTATGCTAACCACTACACCACCCAGAACGACCAAGTCTCAAGTTTCCGATCAATTTGAAACTTGGTCGTTTTGAGTGGTGTAGTGGTTAGCATACCCGCGGTGTTTTCTGGGAGACGCGGGTTCGAATCCCGCTCCAGGACGATGAAAATTTTCAAGTTTTCGGATATTATCTGACTTACCATCCTTGTCACATTTACGCCAAAAATCGGATTGTCATCTTCGAAATTTGTATTATATGGCGTAATCCCGTATTTCTTTCATGATTTATCTGCTTCTCCGGGCAAACACGGGATAAGATTCTTAACCTCCAGATTCGCTAAACATGAATGCCGGTTGCTTCGACTAGCGAATCCTGTGATGGTTAATTTCAAATTGATCGGAAACTTGAAACTTCGTCGTTCTGCGTGGTGTAGTGATTAGCATACCCGAGCGTTTTCTGAGAGACGCGGGTTCGAGTCCCGCTCCAGGACGATGAAAAATTTTTCAAGTTTTCGGATATTATCTGACTTCCCATCCTTGTCACATTTACGCCAAAAATCGAATTGTCATCTTCAAAAATTTGTATTATATGGCGTAATCCCGTATTTCTTTCATAATGTATTATTATTTCATGCTTATGCTGAAAAAATATGATTTGGGAACTTTCTTTTTCCTTAAACCACGAAATTCTAAGAATGTAAATAATTTTGTTCAGCAGAATATAGCCAGGTGTTCTTTTATTTATATTTGTAGAAGAAATGAAAAAGAAAGAAATAAAAGGAAAAGAAAAATACTGTTTGTGCTTCTGCGCCTGAACTACCCTAACATTTGCAACAGTGCAAATTCTAAGTTTCCGAAAATGCTTTAATATTTTAACATTTTTTTAGTATCTGGCAACAGCAGGAACAAGGGAACGTAATTGCTCGCCATTTGTGTGATTTATTTTTACAGTATATGAAACAATGGGCTTTAGGGGCCACTATGCATTTTTAAGGGGTTTTGAAGGACGGGAGCCCTAACAAGGCTGGCTTCCAAACGATTTCATAAAAAAACAAACACACAAACAAACCAAAAATGTCAGAAATATTGCGACTGGCTGTTGTTATTGGTTTCCGTATTTCACTAGCTGCCTACAGAAACATCTTGCCTGTTTTAATTGTGGAATCACTGTCTCAACCAATGTACTTTTTCTTTTATTGTTGTAGTGTTCATGAAACATACTTTCATATTTGGACATCACAAACAAAAATAATACCTGGTTGTTAAAAAAATTACTCTACATATCTTATTTTCCTCGTCATTATTGACGGCTTTAATTTAGTACGTATATATGCAAAGATAGAGTAACAGCCTTTTAGCGAAAGAATTCACGCAAGTTAAATAATTACTACCTTTACCAACGCGAATTTCCCACTCATTTCGTAAACTTCCAGAAAGAAGAAATAAATGTTAGTTCATGAAATTTTGCAATCTCGTATTGTTTCTTTTGTTTTAATCTTTAGATTAAATCCTTAGCAGACATTAAATAGTTTCTTTTTAGTTCATGCAGTTTTAAGGAAACTCTTAATTTATTCATCTAAGAATTTCTTGACAGATATTAAATAACTTCGTTTCTGTTCTAGAAGTTTTAAGGAACTGTTCATTTAGTCAGCCTACAATTTCTCAGATCAAACAAATAAATAAAACATAAGAAAATTTCTTAACTGCTTCACTGAAAAAACTCTTCATTTACAGCAGTAAAATTATCCGTTCATGTTCGCTGGAGAAACACCTACAGTTCCATTTGGCAAACTTTGTCCTGCTCAGGAGACGAACATTGGAGAAATTCTTTCCCTCCTTCTTCCCCACCCGACGTAATGCGATAAAACACACACAGCATGGGAAGAAAGAAACTGGAGTGACTTTATAACCCTGAACTTAAAACTCGTAAAGTCTTTTAAATAAGCTGGAAAGCACTCTACTATTAAATGCGCATATCTTTGATTTTTCTGCTCGTTTTGGACTCTATGTATCAGCCCGAAATGGGGATTTGAATGTCACTGCTGCCAAATGCGACGGCACTTTCATTGTTGTGTAAATGCAGCCGCTTGTTCTGGCATTTTACTTCTATTTTATTGTCAATGTTGGCTTCCGATTGCAGGTCGTTCGGAGCAAAGCCCTTCTGAGTCTTTCACCAATGTAAATCGTATGCCTTTCAGCTAATGGAGAAGCAGGTTTTATTAGATTATTTTGTGTTTTCATCCATAAAACAGGCTTGGAATAATCCCTATCTGTCTCTGCACAGAAGGACACGAGCTATTTCGGAAAGAATTCATTTGCGATAAAATGTGTCTTTCTTTCCACTGTTGTGATTTTTACCGTCCAAAAAACATTAGTTATTTTTCTTTAATTTATAAGGCCAAACTCCTTAAAAGCGAAAACAGTTGTCTTTTATTTTTTGCCATTATTTTCACTTTTTCTGTTCTCTTTTTATATGACTTCTATGAGATCGTAACGTAAGAGAAGTAACTGCCATCTAATTAAAAGTTTCGCCATCCGGGAAGCATTAAAGCTCAGATCTGAAGAGAAGACACAGTGCTAGCGTCTCATTCATCCCTAGGGGTGAAAATTTAGCATTCTTACCGATAAGCACTCTCTCATTTGTGTGCATGTGTGTGAGAGAGAAGCTAGCAGAAAAAGCTGGTATTTTAACCGTTCGAATAACTGTTCAATTTGCGTGCATGTGTGAGCGAGCGAGAGATAGATAGATAGAGAGAGAGAGAGAGAGAGAAACGAACATTCTAAACGCACGAAGATCCTTTCACGTATGCACATGCAAGCTTACATTTTAACCGCTTTTGCATGTAAGATAAGAGTGTTGGAAAGTACCATTCTGCAAATGGATATCGCTTACCGTCAAGCACCGTCTCATATTGCGGGGACCGGAAAGTAATGTCGTTTTTCGGGGGCTAAGTTTGGGGAGTAGTTGTGAGATGTTTATGTACGTTCAATGTAAAGTAAGTGTACTGTATGTACAAGTGAATGAACTATGCGCCTTTAACTTATGCAGGTGTTTTTGTCTTCCAGATTTGCAAAACAAAATGAGTGACATAAAACCCGAGGAGAGCCATGTTCGTCATTGTATGCTGTATGAATTTCACAAGGGGAATAATGCAACCGTGGCCACCAATTACATTTGCGCTGTTTATCCGAATGCGTTAAATGTCCGCAAGTGCGTTTATTCGCCCAATTCCGGTCGGGCAATTTTGACCTCCCTGTTGTCCCCTCCTTCAGGAAGACCCATGGAGCTGGACAATGACCTTATGCGTGCAGTCGTTGAGGCAGATCCTCGTCAAACCATTGATGAATTACCCCAACGTTTTAATACATCATGGTCTACTGTTCAAGAGCACCTGAAACAGATAGAAAAGGTCTATAGACAAGGAATTTGGGTCCAAAACCAAGTTTCACCTGATAACAAAGCCCAGGGTTCCACTATCTGCAACTCTTTGCTCAACCGAAAAGAAAAGGATCCATTTCTTCATCGAACTGTCAGTGGAGATGAAAAGTGGGTTCTTTACGTAAACAACAAACGCCAAAACCAGTGGCTTATCCAGGTCAGACACCAGTTCTTACGCCAAAACCAGTGGCTTATCCAGGTCAGACACCAGTTCTTACCCCAAAACCAGGCCTACACCCCTAAAACGTTTCGCTCTGTATTTGGTGGACTACCGCTGGCATGCTTCACTTTAAGCTCTTGGAATCCGGACAGACAGTAACGACAGACCTCTATTGTCAACAACTGGAGAGTTTGAAGCAAGCTGTTACTGTAAAACATCCCGTACTGCTCAACGGAAAAAGTGTCATCCTCCAGCATGACAACGCGAGACCTCACACGGCGAGACGGATCCAGCAGACGATCAGAGATTTTGGATGGGAAGTTCTGCCCTATGTCCCCTTATTCCCCTCACATTGCACCATCTGATTACCATTTGTTCAAATCTCTGCAGAGCTTCCTTAGTGGGGAAAGATTCCACAACATTCATGATGTCCAAACGGGGCTGTCGGACTTCTTCGCATCACAACTAACGTCTTTTTATAAAGACGTCATCGAAAGTTTGGTTTCACGATGGGCAAGTGTGATCGATAATGATAGCAGTTATATATATAACATTAAAAAATATATTTCTTCTGTTACAAACAGTGTTTCTCTTCTTTTGCAAAAACGACATTACTTCCCAGTCCCCCCAATGTAATCGGCAGTTGGTTTCGGCGTTACAAAAATACCAGTAAAAATGGAGAAGTAGGTTTTATTGGATATGTAAATTTATTAGTATTCGTGAGTTGTGCAATGACTGTATACAGATGTATCTCCACGTGGAAGACCGTACGTTTATTTTAGGCATACTTAGAACAGCATTACCATTTATACCAGTCTCTTTATGTCGTTATCAGAATTCTCCACTCAGTTCGTCTGCACAGGGTACCATAGCATCATCGCAAGATGCGGAGTGTACATCTTAGTCAAACAAAAATCTTACAACTGATCTGCCAACATTCGTTAACTTTTCCATTCCGCGGTAATTCTCGTTTAGTTCAATTACTAAGGTGCAAGATTTTCTAACGACTGAAGAGCAATTTGACTTACTAAATGTTTCCAAAACGTCACAAACAGTTAACTCGTATCAAGAAGGGGTTCTGCTAAGTAGTCTCTTTGGACTGGTGAATAATACGTTATTTACTGTAACATACACCTCTATAAAAACCTTCCTTTTTAGTTTCTTTTTCTTACGTATATTATGCTACCTGTTATCTATATTTTCATTCTGAACGTAACATCGGAACCTTCAAGTTTTTTATTAAGTGATTTTGGCAAAAATGGCAGCTAGTCACAAAGTAAATAAAAGCTGATACTCTTGGTGTGAAAAAGGTGGTCAACGATGCAGTCTGAAAAAGGTTTGACGACGACATTATAGTCTTGTAAAGGGAATCCCATCTGCTATTGTGTGATGAATGCGTATTACCTTCGGTCATTAAGGTAAGACTGTGAATTGTTCAGTTAATACTAATACTACCGTAGTTCAAGTTGTGTCATCTGACAAGTGGACCGAAAAGCTAGAACGAAGGACGGAACATAGAGTTCTAAGTTGTCAATTTCCAAGAAGCGCTTATAGCGCAGTAAATCCATTTATTTAGTGGTGTAATACGTACTACACCCCTAAATAAACGGATTTACCACGCTATAAGCGCTTCTTGAGTATTCACGGTCTGGTGCAGTTTGAAATAACGTTATGTCATTTCATTAACCTTTGTGATCCCTGGCCATTAGTGTTCTCTTCTAAGTATTAGCATCTTAGAGATCATTGATTATCCACAACAAACTAATAACAACAAAACAACTTTAAAACATTACATGGCGTTAAAGAACCCAACTCGTATCAAGAAAGGGATAATTTCTCTGGACTATCGTATAATATATTGTGACGTATACCTCCAATAGAACCTCCCATTTGAGTTTCTGTCTCATATGTAAATTTCGTTACTTCTCGGTTAAAGATACGTATTTTTACTGGACTGTGCATTACTTTCATGAACAGCTTGTACTTGGAAACGCTGACAGTGTGTCAGAAGTAAATAAAAAGTCCAAGTCGAATGCAAAATTGTGGTGACCGTGGTTATATTTTTGGAATAAAGAAAGAGGTGGAAGCTTGCTGTTGATTTATGTGAAGAGACAAATAACGTGAAATGGTGAAAATCTTCCAAATACGTGGAGACAACGTATGAAAGAAAAACGTAGAGTGATGATTTTGTCTGTTTGACGAATAATGTGTTGTAAACATCTGATTGAGATGTTTATGTAAATGTAAGAGCTTGCTGTTAAGTGTCAGCTGATTAATAACGGCTTGATGATAATCTGATGATTATTGATTATTAATTGGAAACTGTGCATTGGAGACCGAAACTTCCAGCGTGTCATTACTTCGTGGAAAGTAAAAATCAGTTTCCAATTTACGTAAGTGCTGATTCTTTCCACCCTGACGATTTATTTCTAATTAGTTACCTATGTTTAACAAGTTAGTTAAGAAATCTAACAAAGTATATTCGTGTGGGGTTGTTTTTCGTGATATGGTCCTGGCCCATTGATTATCGTGGACAAACCTGTTAACCAGCACGTATATAACGATATTCTGGACAATTATGCCCTACCAATTCTCTGTGGCAATACTAAGGAACCGAGCCTTTTTTTTTTTTTTTTTTTTTTTGTTGGAGGTTTAACGACCACCGTGAGCAACTCAATGGGCTATAAGCAGTCTCCCGTCCCTAATTTAGGGTCACTGGTTCCAGGGAAGGGAGAGAGCCAGTGCCGTAAGACAAACACAACATCCATGCCTCATCGGGATTCGAACCAGGACCCCGTTCGGACGAATGATCAGAGGCCATCGTTTAGACCACTACGCCACCGGGGCGACGAACCGAGCCTTGTTGGTACCTGCAGGAAAATGCACCGAGCCATAAAGCAAGGACTGCTACGACGTGGTTTGACGATAATTCCGTATCGTGTGTGAACTAGCCAGCACAGAGCCCTGATCTAAATCCCATAGAGCACCTATGGAAAGAATTAGAGCGCAGCGTAAGAAGTTTAGAACCAAGGCCTACTACTAAGCAACAGTTAGCGGCAGCATTATGTACTGAATGGAAGCACATACCTAGAGCTGTGTTCCAAAACCTTCTCGAAAGCATGTCTCGAAAAGGCAGTGCACGCCTTAAGGCCAAAGGTAGACCGACACCGTATTAATGTATCTCAATAAATGCTGTGTTGTGTTTCTCTTCTAGGTGTCCGGTGACTTTTGTCAATATAGTGTATATTCTAATTTCCTAAAGTACCGGGCCACGGTTGTACTTTCAGTAATCTGTGCTTATTATACCTAAAAATATAACTCTTAAAATGCATAACGAACAAAATATTTCTTCTTGTTAGTTATTTATATCTGAAAACGAATTGCTATTAATAAAGTACTGTATTTGGTTTGTAAGTTCTCAAGACATGCAAAGCTAAGAATTTATCACAAATATTTACTGCTATTATTGCTGAATTTTAATGTATATCTTGTTTTGTGGAAGGGTATTTACAGAATTGCTTTAAAATCAGTGTTCATAACACAAGTGACGGCTCGAACAATCTTTACACTGAAAGTGTAGAACATTTGTTATCCGATGAGCGGAACAAAAAAGAAAAGAAATTGTTATGCTTGATTAATTTGCTGTAAAAAAAATCAAGGCGTAAATAGGATATTCCTAAAAATCACCAGTAATGCCGAATCGCAAAACCTTTGACGATGCCTTAATGCAGAAAAGGAAAATCGACTTTTTCTTTGTTATTAAGGTTTCTGCTTCCTTATAACGAAATCACAATATTTCACAGTCGCTGTCAGAAACAGAAGTCACTGTGAATGTCCCAATGGGAATCAAAAATTTTACTATTTCACGTTGTGTGTGTGTGTGTGTGTGTGTGTGTGTGTGTGTGTGGCGTGTGTGTGTGTGTGTGTGTGGCGTGTGTGTGTGACTGCTTGCGTGAAAGAGAAATATCAAAGGAGGAAGGTTGGATACAGAGAGAATGGAAGAAAGAAGAAGAGAGAGTAACCCGCAGGGTATGGTTAAATATGCTGCTGAGATAAACAGAACGTCGAAGCCAACTAAAAACTGGTATAAAACTGAAATTCTAAATACAGAAACATTCCGATTCGAAGAAAACTAACATGGATTTTTTCCCATACATATGCTACATTTCCTTTTCTTTTAACTGGAAGATACCATTTCAAAATGAATGCACTTGACGTGTGTTTCATCTGACAGACACCAGGCTAAATATAAACAAGTTAGTAAAATCATGCAATGCATTGATTATAATACGCTTTCCAACATTACAGAAATCATTACTCAAGTTATGAGAATAATGGCTGTGGAATAAATCTCGGTCCTGTGCTCTGACCTTTAATCTCATTTCGATGATATTCAACAGAACCGGCTTGGTGTACCTCCGAAATAACATTATAAAGTTTTATCGCAATCGAAGCATTTTTACGTAAGGTATGATGCATAAGGGCTATGGAATAGATCCCGCTCCTGTGTATTAACTTTTTCACCCCATTTCGCCCATTTTCAATAGGGTTTGTCGTCAGGTGGTCTCCTACCACATACTAAAATTTCATCGAAATCGAATCTTTTTGACCTTAGTTATGGCGCATAAAAGCAGTGGAATGGATCCCTCTCCTATGTACTGACCTTTGACCCCATTTCGTTCACTTTAAATAGATTTCCGTCCCAGGTGATCCCCTACCAGATACTAAAATTTCATCAAAATCCAACGGTTGTTACGCGAGTTATCGTGCTGACGGACATACGCACACAACGCTTGACGTAATGAGGCAGATGGGAATCGCGACCATCTGCCCGCCGCAAGAGTGTGACGTCATAAATCTTTAATAGGATCCACACACAACGCGTGACGTAATGAGACAGATGGCGTGACCGCGCGCCAACATTCTCAAACGCGAGTTGTGACGTCATAAGATTTATTTTTTTTTTTTTTTGATTGGAGGTTTAACGACCACCGTGAGCAACTCAATGGGCTATAAGCAGTCGCCCGTCCCTAATTTAGGGTCACTGGTTCCAGGGAAGGGAGAGAGCCAGTGCCGTAAGACAAACACAACATCCATGCCTCACCGGGATTCGAACCCGGACTCCGTTCGGATGAATGATCAGAGGCCATCGCTTAGACCACTGCGCCACCATAAGATTTCTAAGCATTGGTGACATTAATGGAACAACGTCATCACTAAAAACGTTATAATTCGTAGTGGTTATTTAACTCACTAAACGAATTCTTCTAAAGTTGAGATCAAGCGAAATCGATTTCTAGTACCAGAAAACGGTAGGTTAACGACTTTCATCAAAATTCTTTGAGCCGTTTTCAAAATAAAATGTACATACATACATACAAGAATCGCTCCTTTAAGGTGAACGTCAAGTAATTTTGCTTCCTGTAGTGCGAATGGAAAAATTTCTGTACACATTTTCTTCCCATATAATGCGTTCCCAAGGATGAAAATTTGAACATCGATTAAAATATCTTCATTTTATAACTTGCAATACTTAATATTTTCTAAAACATAATCATAATTATGCAATCCAACATTTGTTTGTCTACTGACGTCATGAAAATACAGGTCGCGCCATCTTTTTTCTAGACAATTAATGCGTTCACAAGGCTAAAAATTTGAACATCGATTAAAATAGCTTCATTTCATAACTTGGAATACTTAATATTTTCTAAACCATAACCGTAGTTATGCAATCCAACATTTTTTTGTCCACTGACGTCATCAAAGTACAGGTCGCGCCATCTTTTCTCTGGTTTCAACACCACCAAAGGAAAAATTATTGATTTTTAATATAATTATGGTTATGTTTCAGAAAATATTAAGTTTTCCAAGTTATAATATGAAGTTATTTTAATCGATGTTTAAATTTTCATCCTTGGGAACACATTAATTGTGAAGGAAATGTGTACAAAAGTTTTTCCATTGGAAGTATAGGAAGCAAAATTACTTGACGTCCACCTTAATAATATGGGATAAGGACAATGGAATGGATCGCAATCCTATGTCCTGACCTTTGACCACTTTTCGTCCATTTTCAATAGGGTTCGTCCCCAGGTGGTCCCCTACCACATACTGAAATTTCATCGAAATCGAACCATTTTTACGCACGTTATGACGCATAAAGGCAATGGAATGCATTCAGACCTTATGTCCTGACCTTTGACCCCACTTCACCCATTTTAAACAGGGTTCGTCCCCAGGCGGTCTCCTACAACATAATAAACTTTCATTGAAATCGAACCATATTTACGCAAGTTATGACGCATAAGAGTAATGGAATGATCCCGCTCCTACGTCGTGACCTTTGACCCCATTTGTCCCATTTTCAATAGGGTTCGTCCCCGGGTGGTTCCCTACCACATACTAAAATTTCATCGAAATCGACCCATTTTTACGTCAGTCATCGTGCGGACAGACGGACGGACGGACAAAGCTGGAGCATATACGCTTCTGCAACCTACGGTTGGAAAGCGTAAAAAAATGATGCGGTGCATTTTGAAGAAATTTTGAACTTACATGAATATTATAAGCTTTCCAGCCGTAGGTTGAAGAAGCGTATATGCCCCAGCTTTGTCCGTCTGTCTGTCCGCACGATAACTCACGTAAAAATGGTTCGATTTCGATGAAATTTTAGTATGTGGTAGGGAACCACCTGGGGACGAACCTTATTGAAAATGGGTGAAGTGGAATCAAAGGGCACGGCATAGGAGCGGGATCCATTCCATTGTCTTTATTCATCATAACTTGCCTAAATATGGTTCGATTTCGATGAAATTATAGTATGTGGCAGGGGACCACCTGGGGACAAAACCTGTTGAAAATGGCTAAAGTGGGGTCAAAGGTCAGGACATAGGAGCGGGATACATTCCATTGCCCTTATGCGTCATAACGTGCGTATAAATGGTTCGATTTCGATGAAATTTCAGTATGTCGTAGGGGACAATCTGGGGACGAACCCTACTGAAAATGGACGAAATGGGGTCAAAGGTCAGGACAAAGGATCGGGATCCATTCCATCGCCCTTATCCCATACTATTAAAGGAGCAGTTCTCGTATGTATGTAAATTTTATTTTGAAAACGGCTCTAAAGATTTTGATGAAAGTCGTTAACCTACCGTTTTCTGGTACTAGAAATCGATTTAGCTTGATCTCGACATTAGGAAAATTCGTTTAGTGGGTTAAATAACCACCCCTAATTACCACGTTTTTAGTGTAGTGTCATGGCGTTGTCCCATTAAATGTTGGCGCGCGGCCACGCCATCTGTCTCATTACGTCATGCGTTGTGTGTATCTTATTAAAGTTTGATGACGTCACACTCTTGCGAGCAGATGGTCGAGATTCCCATCTGCCTCATTACGTCACGCGTTGTGTGCGTATGACCGTCCGCACGATAACTCGCGTAAAAATTGTTCGATTTCTTTGAAATTTTAGTATGTGGTAGGGAAACACCTGGAAAGGAACCCTATTGAAAGTGAACGAAATGGGGTCAAAGTTCAGGACATAGGAGTGGAATCCATTCCACTGCTCTTATGCGTCATACCTAACGTAAAAAAGGTTCGATTTCGATGAAAGTTTAGTATGTGGTAGGGGACCACCTGGGAACAAACCCTGTTGAAAATGGGCGAAATGGGGTCAAAGGTCAGGACATAGGAGCGGAGTCACTTCACATCGCCATTATGCGTCATAACTTACGTAAAAATGCTTCGATTTGGATGAAATGTTAGTATGTTGTAGGGGCCTGCCTGGGGACGAATCCTGTTGTAAATGGGCGAAATGGGGTCAAAGGTTATGACACAGGAGCGGGATCTATTCCATAGCCTTTATGCATCATAACTTACGTAAAAATGCTTCAATTGCGACAAAACTTTATCATGTTTTTTCAGAGATATACTGAACCGGTTCTATTAAATATCAGCGAAATGGGATCAAAGGTCAGGTCACAGGAGCGAGATTTATTCCACAGCCATTATCCTCATAACTTGAGTGATAACTTGAGTAATGATTTCTGGTATGTTGGAAAGCGTATCATAATCAATGCATTGCATGATTTTACTGACTTGTTTCCTTTAAACTTTGGAAGCAGTTTGCAATGAGAGTTTAAAAGTACAAGTACAGAAAAGGAAATTATTACAAGCATTTCTTACATGTGTTGGAAATGTTTCATAGTTTAAGTTTTGCACGATTTGGTACTATAGGTTTTACCTCTAACAGTATGCTTCAATTACTCACAAATTCCATTTACAAAATTTTCAACGGACTCTTGAAAATGCAGCAGATTTTTGGCACATGTACGTGTGCTTGGAATCAAAAGATATTAGCATACGGAGGTTAGCATGGTGGAAAAACAAGCGTATCATTTTGACTTCTGCAGAAGTTCCTACGCAACTCATTTTATGAAAGTTTTTATTTTAACTAACAGCAAACGGTTCGATATTTAGCTTCACCGGCAGCGTCTGCTGCATATTTGTTCTCAGGTGTACCCATGATTGAATTTGTTTTGGCATCACATCTACTGGAATCTCCTTCCCTTTGGGCTTTTTCCCCTTTTAGTTTCTGGGTAACACCATCGTGAGCAATTCTAAGGGGTCCGTTCCTAGTTTAGGGCCAGGGGCTCCAAGGAAGAGAAAATGTCAGTGTCCCAAGACAAACACACCACCCATGCCTCATCTGTTACTCGAGTCCTGGGTTCACTCAGACGAACTGTCAGGAGCCAGCGCCAAGACCACTGTCCCACCATGGCGTACATTCTTTAGTTCAGACATAGCCTACAACATAAAGTCCGTTTGTATCATCAATCAGTGTTTGGTGATTGTGTGACTTTACCATAATCTTACAGAAACTATTAGCTATTTCATTAAGTGTCCCTTAAAAAATAACGCTCAGCATTCTATTTAGATTAATAAAACAGTCAAGAGAGAAATTTCTTGAATAATGATTGAATACACCTAGAAGTTAATAAAGAATGAATTGATCTGCAAAACGGTCAGAGAATTTTGAGAAAGTAACGTCGGAGCTGAAGCGAAGCAAAAAATGTGCAAGATGAAAAGAAATCAGTTCTGTGCGGAAGAAAAGACTCAAATGGAATAGTATTTAAAAAAGTGCAATGGAAAGGAAAAATAATATGCGCAAGTTATGGCCTGACCATTCACTATAAGGCTTGTTTATAGGCAGGAAAATCTGTAATGAGCAAACCATCCCGACATTCAGTTTTAATTTTCTTCAGTTCATTCACCTTGCCCGCTTTCGGTTCAGTTTATCGGTTTGGCGACTTGCGGATTGGTCAAGCGATCAGTTATTGATTGATTTTTCGTTTCTCTTTTCAGGAAGAATTGCCAAAGAACCGACTTTCTTGACGTAAACAAAAGCCTTGGAAGTCTGCGTATGTCACCAGAGAAAACTGATGTTTGAAATTATTCCCAAGGGAAAATGAGATTACCACAGTGCGAATAGAGGTGTTGTTTCTGCCGTTTCGTTATTTGTAATCCGAAATAATTGTATATAAGCGTGGAATTGCTACGGCAAAGGGCATCAATATTTGTTTTTAAGGGTAGCAAAAACAAGAAAAGGTACATAGTTTAGTACTGCTGGCATGATCGATATTCTCAGATGATGTAACGGGGAAGTTACTTCTCATTTTGCTGCAGAGTGAAAGTGGTTTCTTTTGCAGTGATAACACGAAGAGCAGGTGTATGTGGAGGGTTGGGGGGGGTGCTGACTTGTTCTGAGAACCATAAAAAAGAAGAAAAACATAGTCACTGAACAAAGAGTGAGGAATTAACCTTATACTTAGGACTTGTGACAATAAAAGAAAAAAAAAGGACAAAAGTCTCGGCCGGATCCATAGTTGTCTTTGAGTACTCACTCTGAAAGCTACCGAAACTACCCGTTTCTACATTAATGCCGTCCTTATGGTTCCTGATAGCCTGCTTGAGTCACTGTGGTTCAGACATGGCTTTCGACAAATATATGAGGACGAGTTCATGTTATCATCATGTCCATCTGAACGGCATCTCATCATCTAGAAAACGGACTGAATTTTCTTATTTTTCAAGTTTGATTCCTTGTATAGTAGATGAATAATAGAGTGCATGCCGAAGGATTTTCATGTATATTTTGTCTGCATTTCGATCTGTGCTTCTGTTAACTCGAATAAGAAGTCTGATTAGAAGGATGCTTTTCAAATCCAATAGAGAAAATATGCTTCAAATTTTTCATTCCATGTCAATGTTGTGTATGAAATGTTTTCCCTGTTATTTCATGCAAATATACATTTCTCTTTGTCACGATATCTGTTTCTAGAACATGTAACAGAAAGAAAAAACATTCTGGCTCGAAGATTAGTCATCAACATTTCCTAGCACAGACTTTATTTTACTAGCACAGACCTTTTTCTGAAAAAGCCCTAGAGTTTAATGAAAGACAAAAAGTGATTGCTAGTTAACCATCACAGCTTCGCAGCTGTGCCAAGTGCGGTGGCAGACGAGCACCATATAAAACTTTTTTTTTCTTGTTTTTGTTTTTATGTTTTTATGTAGAAGCCAATAAATATTTATAACTCGATAACAAAACAGAAAGAAACAAGAAAGATGATACCGAATTTCCGGTTGCAATGAGCACGTCTTTTGAATCCTTTCCGACGCGAATATAATTTTTCAAAGTTATTCCAAGTCAATGGAACCGGTTAGAAAAAGAAACCGGTTTCTACAATCGATAAAACATCCAGAAACAAAAACAGCTACAACAGCGGCTAAAAAGTATCTAACAAAAATTAACAAGTTGTGCACATTAAGTTTCATACAGCAGGAGGAGCTATCTGAGACAAAAATATTTTCAAATCGAACAATTAAAAAAAGAAATATAGAAGCAAACACGACATAACTGTACGTCCAACAGAAAAATTTTAAACACGATATAACACCCAACAGAAAAAGTTTGCGTAATGAAAAAGTTAAAAATACGAGAAAAGCATTCTTCATGACAAAAGCTATGCTAAGGAAAACGAACTTTTCAAATACGTCTCCCGGAAACAGAGGTAGTGAGGAAAAGGTTTTGACCTTTACCCCCTAGCGGGAAAGCTGTGCATTATTTAAAGAGGATAATGCTTCCCATCTTTATTGTAACGAATGGCATACTGTAAAAAAGAAATTTCTCAACAGGGTTTTTAGAAGCGGAGATACAGCTGCAAAGAGAAGTACACAAACACCACAGAGCGACAAAACTGTGAACTACAAAACTCTTTAAATACAAGCCTAAAGTGTTCCACATGGTAAGTGGAATCTGCTGCTGAAATAATTTTTCAAATCGGGCGTGTAGAAGCAAATATACTGAGAAAAACGGATTAAATATTTGCACCCCTTAGCGGCGAAAGTGTGCATTATTTTGAGAAGAAAACATACACAAATAATTTTAATAGTTAGTAGTATTTAACCAAAAAATAATATTTTTAAATCGGGTTTTTAGTCGCGCAGATATTGCTGTAAATAGAAACGTGAAGTTACGCCCTCTAGCGGCAAACTTGTGCTTTAAGACAAATTTGAAATTATACAGGAAGCAATTCGCACTGCAAACGCTCTCCAACAAAGAAATATTTTTTTCAAATCGGACTCTTAGAAGCAGAGATATCTACAAAAATATGACGTACATCTACACCCCAGGCGGAAAACTGTGCATTATTTTAAGTAAGAGGTTTTCTCAAAATGTTTTCCGAGGTGAGCGATATCGGTCCACGAAAGAATTTTGTCGATCGAGTTTTCAGAAGCTCAGATATTGCTGCAAATACATCAGAAGTAGAAATAAACACTTAAGCCTCTGTTGGCCAGGACATTCTTTACTAAAAATTACAAATTATATGCTAAATATTTCGAATCAGAAACGGTATTCGATTCAGGAAGGAATGTTTGAAATCGGATATTTAGAAGCAGAGATATCGCGAAAAACACCACCTAGCGGAAAATCTATGCATTACTTGAAAAAGAGACTGTACTGTAATAACCTTCGATATAAATTGCATCAAATGGAAAAAGGAATTTTTTCAATCGGATATTTAGAAGCAAATATATGGAATAAAATGCATTTTAAATTCGGTAATATCTGCGTTTACGCTCTCTAACGGTGAAGTTGTGCATCGGAAAGAAAAAAGATAGAATGCAAGGATCAGCATTCGTACATTTCAAGCTTCCCAATACAAAAAGCATTTTTCGAATTGGAACAATAGTTGCAGAGATATGATGTCCATAGGCAGACGGACAGAAGGACAAAGTGATAAGCACGATCTCTTTTTTTTTTTTTTTTTTTTTTGCGAAAGACCTGCTATGAACTATGAAAGAAAAGAAACACAAAAGGAATAATGCTTGTAGGTGTCTCGTACATAACTGTGGGACACGCTTTGAATGTTTGAGAGTCGCGTATGGCATAGTGATCAGAACTTCTGACTGTCAGGGTTCTGATCACTATGCCATATTAAAAAGGGAAAGGACTGCGGTTCGATCGTAGGTAGGTAGAAACGTTTGAATATCCGCCGTGCGTCGGACGAGCACGTTAAGACCACGGATCTCGGGCACTGCCCACTTCCCCTGTAATAAAGTTAAGGGCGTTTGTTCCTCCCCCTTCGGTGAAGGACCGGATTAAGGCCATAATGGGCCCCTAGCCATCTGAGTGGGCTACCAAAGAACGGGGAATTATGATAAAGCCCGTTAAAACAAGAAACTCTAACTACTAAATTATATGTACAGTTTTCATAATAAGTCACCGTATTTTCCACTGTTCTCACAAGAACACGTGTTAAAAGCGTATAAGATTCCTAGATTTTGTCTTGGATTTTCTAATGATTTAGCATTGTATACTTTTCTTAGTGCATCTTTTTTGTTATGCGATGTGAAGCCACCGGGGACTTCGACCATTAACGGTTCCAAGTGTAAATTGGGATGTGTGTGTAGAAGGTAATGAAAAAACTGAAATTGTCTCGCCAATTCGTCTCTACACAGCGACGCGGATCAATTTACCCTTGGTGAGTCATTGCCTTGGAATCTGTTCGTCTTCCAGCCTTTGTTTCCGACCAAGTGGAAATCATACGAGACAAAAATAAAACTATTTTATAAACCTCTCTCTCTCTCTCCCCCCTACCTATCTATCTATTATTTCCCCAGGCATGCCTCCTGAACCCTTGGTTGTTGTGGGCCCCAATGCTATAGCCCCTACAGTCCCCCCTTTAATCCGGCCCTGCTTCAGTGAGACTTACCTGTCGGGCACCTCCTAGGTTCCTACTTCTAAGGATTGTTTAAAGCTTGGTGCCCTGACTAAAATTCACTGCATACTCTAATGTTTGAGTACACAGGTATGTAGCTGTAATACGGCATTTGTGTTGGTGTGTGCGTTATTGAAGCTGAACACGTTTCATCTACTGTACAATGTATTTAAGACGCTACAGTATTCCTTCTTTTGCCAAAAATCTCTAACAAGTCCCTGTAAAAGTTGAGTCCAACAAGAAAAAAAAAAAAGAAGACGCCCGTACACTTTTTTGTGGCTTAACGCTGCAAATCCTCCTTCTCACTTGCACACAATCTTCAAAATTTCCCTTAACAAACCATTTGCATCACAGGTATAGTTTTTCTTGTTGTTGGTTTCTTGTTAAGTTTTGTGAGAAATCTTCGTAAAAATAATTACCGAGTTTGTTTCGTTAAACCACAACACGTACTGTGCCTTCTCCGACCCACGGAAATCAACCATTTTGCTTGCTCTGACTAAAGTACTACCACCTCGTAGCCTACAAAGGAAACAGTCGCGCCCAAAGAGACTTAAGTATACAATAACTGCATAACTTTGGGTTTTATAACATAACCTTTTTTTTTTTTTTTTTTTTTTTTTTTTGTGTCCGAGATTGGTGTTACGTTATGTCTAAAACCATGACTAAGGAAATGTTGGCCGCCCCGGTGGCGCAGTGGTCTAAGCGATGGCCTCCGATCATTCGTCCGAACGGGGTCCGGGTTCGAATCCCGGTGAGGCATGGATGTTGTGTTTGTCTTACGGCGCTGGCTCTCTCCCTTCCCTGGAACCAGTGACCCTAAATTAGGGACGGGCGACTGCTTATAGCCCATTGAGTTGCTCACAGTGGTCGTTAAACCTCCAATCAAAAAAAAAAAAAAAAAAAAGGAAATGTTGAACTAAATGAGAATACGATGCAATAGTTGCACGGACGGGATTAAGTTTTCACGGCCAGACGAAACATATACAGAAGTCAAACATACGATAACCTTTTTATTGGTCCAACAACGAATGGTGACATCCACAATACAGCACTGCTAGTATTACACTTCACATATATTACCTTAATTATCTATCGTATATTCTAGCTTAACCAAGATCGAACATCTCTACACACACACATACACTGAGTAACTGCTGTATCGTCCTTTTTATCTATCGTTCTTATTACATTCATACGTTACTCTCTCTGACCTCAAAAGTGTTGCCAACTTCATTCATGTGAGAGAGAAGATATCACGTTAAATTTAGAAAGTGCAAAAGAGAACAAACTGAAATTTACGTAGGAAAAATAACTAAAAATGGAAGTTACATTAGAATATATGTCACAATTCCGTAGCTATAGCTTAGTTGGATGCAATGTAAAACGGCCGCCCCGGTGGCGTAGTGGTCTAAGCGATGGCCTCTGATCGTTCGCCCGAAAGGGGCACGGGTTCGAATACCGGTGAGGCATGGATGTTGTGTTTGTCTTACGGCACTGGCTCTCCCCTTCCCTGGAACCAGTGACCCAAAATTAGGGACGGGCGACTGCTTATAGCCCATTTGAGTTGCTCACGGTGGTCGTTAAACCTCCAATAAAAAAAATGTAAAACGTTTTAGTCATCAGCTTGTAATTTCTCTGTATTAAAAGTTTCGGTAAATATCACAGAAAAAGCTGTGAAAATCAATGCGATAACCGTGAAAGTAGACCATCTGATTGTCAGCATAACATCTCTGACACATTCTGAGACAAACCATGATTGCTTTCTACTCATAGCACATCATTTGAAAACAAAAACAACAAAACAAACAAACAAAAAAACATCCGCCTTGGTGGGTATGGTATTTTCCAACATACACTATATTATCAAAAGTATTTGGGCACCACAATATTTTCGGATAAATCGCTTTATTATCTCAATTATCAGTTAGTCGATCCACCATTTGCTTCTACGACAGCGGCAACACGTCGAGGCATGCTATCAACCAATTTCCAGTAGATCTCGACAGAAATGGCTCGCCATACTCCTGCAAAGAGCTGCCAGAGTGGAGAGGGAAGACGGTCGTTGTGTTGATTCATATCCGTCGCTCCAAAGGCGTTCCATGGGATTAAGAAAAGGACTCTTAACAGGCCAGTGTAACAATTCTACCTCATTTTCAAGAAACCAGTCCAGCACACGCCGTGCAGTGTGGAAGGAAGCTCGATCGTGCTGGAAGAGACAACGGTCATTTTCGCAATACTGACACATTGTTGGTACGGAAGAACTATCTAGAACGTCTTCAAAGTTCGTGGTTTGTGGTATGATAATTAACGAGCAGAGTCTCATCCACGAAAACGCGAATCCATATCATGATGTAGCCTCCGCCGAACTTAACAGTTAGAAGAACACAGTCGGACAAAAAATCGTTTTCCGGGCTGTTGTCAAAATCCAAGCATGCCCATCAGATTGGAAGAGTGAAAATCGTCGACTCACCACTCCAAAGAACAGCTTTCCAGTCGCCCACGCCCCACAGTCCAGGAACGACGGGAGACCCTCCACTCCAAACGGTGCTTTGCATTCATGCTATGGGGCTTGTGTGTTGCTGCTCTACCATAATGACCTACACTGTACAGTGTACAACCTTCTACGGATAGTTATGATACTAACCGAACCATTACAAGCATTTCCTACTTCAGCAACGATGGAAACGGCAGAGTAACAACGAAATTTCTTATCATTTCTTGCTTTGGCTGTTCTGTACCGTTCCTTCCGTTTGTGCTGCCTTCCTGAACGTTTCTTGGCCGTAGTTACACCGTCCTACTTCCATCTCTTCACGTCATCATTTACATTCGATTTTGGTATGTTTAGTTTAGCTGCAATGCTCTGTATGGAAACGTTTCTGAAATGACCAGCCCACGCTGGAAGTCGGAAAGTTCACGTTCACGCAGCATATCCACTTCAAGGTTGCTCATAACATGACAGAACGACAGAACATATATACGTATCTCCCCACTCACCTTTCTGCGCAACCGTTCTTCGCATTTATGCAAATATTTGGCAGCTTCCGAATACTTTTGATAATATAGTGCGAATCGTCCGAAACAATCCCTTTGTTTCGATAGCTCGGAACATGAATTTGATGTATTCCCTTCTTCCCTCCTCCTCCCTCCGGAAGTACAATTTTAGCTCTAGGTACCCGTAAAATTGTATTTTCATATTTCCACACTCTTATTATTTCTAAAAATCGCTTTCAAAATTCTTCCCTATTGTATGAGCATCCTGCTTTCACACATGCACAGTTTTCCCGCTATGTAACTTGAATGTGTTGGGTTGTAAAGAAAGTAATGTCCGATGACGAGGTACCGGAAGTCGAAGCCTCGACCACGGCTCAGATTGGCCAGTGAGATTGCGCAGCACACCGGCATCACATCAGGAGGTAGGTGGCTTTAGTCCGTGGCAGTTAGCCGTGAGAAGGCGAAGAGTGTAAGCGCCAGCCAACATCGAAGTTGACAAGGAATGAGCACATCCGTCTTTGTATGCTGTATGAGTTTCGTCGTGGTATCCCTCCGCAAGTGCTGTAAGGAACATTACCAGTGTGTACTCCAATGCCATATTACATCGTCAGTGCTGTCGTTGGTTCCAACGGTTTCGAGAGGGAAATTTTGACCTATCAGACCATCCCAAAGTCGGAAGACCAGCAACAGTGAATATGAACATGCTGAAGATCTTAGTGGAGATCGACCCGTGAGACTACCCACAAGAACATTATCACGCACCTGCGTCAAATTGAAAAGTTGCGCAAGAGGGGAGTTTAGGTACCCCATCAACTCACAACTGAGCAAAAAGCAAATCGCATGAGTGAATGCGTTTCCCTGCTTTCACGTGAAAAAGTTGAACCGTTCTTGCACAGTATTGTGACAGGTGGCGAGAAATGGTTCCTATATCACAATGTCAGCGCCAGGAAACAGTGGTTGGACCCAAAACAGAAGTCCATACCAATCTCCAAACCCAGCTTACACACATGTAATGTTCTGCCAATGTGTACTGCCGTCAGCTTGACGATCTGCACGCATCGCTGACGTCAAAACGACCAGTACTGCTGAGACGCAAGGGCGTTCTCCTGCAGCAGGATGGTGCATGATGGCACACAGCACGGGTGACCTGACACAAAATCAGAGAACTAAGCTGAGAGCTTCTGCGGCACTCAGCCTATTCCGCGAACATTACCCCGAGCGACTACTACCTTTTGTGGTACTTGCAGCGTTTGCTGGATGGAGAGACTTTCACCAACCTGGACGAAGTCGAACGCTCATTACTCACTTCTTTGCGTCCAAGTCGCCACAATTCTACAAGGACGGTATCCAACAGCTGTCCAGACGATGGGAGCAGGTCATGGCAAACGATGGCGACTACATTTTGGACAAATTTGCATTTGTATACACAGCACTTAGCACTTTTCTGTTGCCTTTTCTTTGCAGGCATTACTTTATTTCCAACCCAATACTTGAAGATGAGAGCAGGTCGTGACAAGCGATAACGACTACATTTTAGGCTGATTTGTACTTATATACATGTGTATATGGTAATTAATACTTTTCTGTTGCCTTGCATTTGCAGACATTACTCTCTTTCCAACCCAGTATGTGGAGAGTTAAACCAAAGTTTATCTTTCACACGAATAATACATTTTCCGATCCTTTGCTGTATCCCAGACAAAAACTTTCGTGAATTTTCCAGTTTTTCGATGCAAATTTTACCTTCTATATGGGTCAAAGTTTTCTTTTGGCTGTATCTCAGTGTATACAAATCGGACTGGAATGAACAGCTCTAACCAGAATGCCTCCGCATGCTTTTCGATTTTCCAAGTGCTATATTTTCCCATCGAACAGGAGAAACTATACTAAAAATGGCGGCGTGTTTTGGGATGTGTAGGAAGCAAAACGTCGCCGCTTTGTAACGTTGCCTAATCCCAACCACAAGTAAATTAGAACATACAGACCAAACAAAACATACTCACTCCGCTTTAAAATTCTGTGTCATCTGTCTCAATTAACGTCGTTCTGCCTAGTTTAAACACCTTTCGAACTGGTTATATACCCCTTAGAAGAAATATAACCATTTTTCTTATCTGTCGTAGTTTTGTAATTTAATGTATTAAAAATAGACTGAATTTTAATTAACTAAGTAAATTTCCACGAGTGCTCTGACATTTTCAAGAGAGTGTTTCATGAAACTGTTGTTTTGCAAATAATTTGATATTAAGATATCCACCTGTTCACCGTTTGTTTTTGATCCTTCGGTAGAAGAAGCCAGGATCATAATAAAAAGGTTAAAACATTCGCATCATAATGGTAGAAGGCCGAATTTCATAGATTTTGAGGTATATGAGCGGTCTGCTAGGATTACGACGGAAGTGCTTTATACTTTTTATGACACTGGCTAAAGAATTCTCTATGGACTCCAAACTGTCGAAAATACTGAGCTTATAGCATTAGTAGATAACTTCAGCAGCCAGAATTTTCAAACTTCCAAATGTGAAAAACATATAACACTCAGTTAATGGGCAATGTCAAAATATACATGTAAAAAATTTGCAAACTTTAGCACTCGTAATACTTCATAATTTCAGAATTCTAATTAGCATATATTTCGGAAATATAAAACATTCAGAAAAGAAAAATTAAAACAATATGGCGAAAACATATTTTTTAGTTTAATTGTTTGAGAAAAATGTTTCATATGTGAATGGTTTAATCTCTTAAGTGGTCAATGTACCTGAACCGAACGATGCCACAAATTTTCTACGATCCCCAAACAGAAATGTTCATATACAGGTTTTACGAAAGCTCTAAGGCAAAATAATTCATTTCCCCCTTTTGTCTCGGCAATACCTACATAAGCCTATCACTCGTAATAAGCGCTCCCCTTTAATTCTTTAACACTTTCTCCATGGCCTAAATCATGAGAGGGAAGATGACCATGATCATATGTAGAGGATTTTAGGAAGGGAGTGTCTGACCCCAGGTCTTAAAGAACCCTTAGAAATAGGAAACTAGGAGATTTGGGATAGAGCGCCCAATAGGAAAGTGACACGGAAGCGAAGTAGAAAGGGGGAGGAAGACGCCCTTATTTATTACTGGGGAGCCAGTGGCTTAACGTGCCCATCCGACGCACGGCGGGTATTTAGTGAATCGAGCGTTCGTACCTGCCTGGGATCGAACCCGAGGCTCTTCCCGTGGCAGTCAAGAACGTTGCCCACCCGTGGCCTTATGATAGGGAAGAGCTAATCCATCACCCCTTTATAAGGGGGGATGGCTAATCCCGCTGACACAGAGATCATGCCACTGGGTAAAAAGGACTCAAATATCTTCTTCCTTCTTTCTTAGATCAGTCGCCATTGTTACTAACCCTTTTAACTTGTAATCAGTCAAAAATGACCGCAAGTAACCACGAAGCTAAGGAGATAGCAACACTTTCCGATTCGTAGTTTCACTCGTTTCAGCGGCGTTCGACATATTTCTGACACAACAAATATATTCATTTGAGCTGATTTCTGCTCATTTTACGAACCCCGAGTAAATCTGTGCCATCCAATTAAAACCTTTTATTGTTTAGGAATTCTTCCTTGAGTTCCCTAACGAACACTAGAGACCAGAAAAAAGAAAAAGTTGCTCAACCTTAATTTCGAGTTAGTGAGAAAGACCAGATCCAGAACTGAGAAGCAAACCACACCAGTACTTCACACGAAACGAGAATGCAGTCTCTCACACTACGAGTCGGTAGAAAAATGTCTGAGTCAAACGATTTGAGCAGTTTATGAGACCGGTATTACACGAAACTTATCTAAAGTTCTCGATTTTCATGAACAAGTACGGATGTTAAGACAGAAACAGACAAAGCTGTGTGAATAATCGATATCCGCATATCAAGAAAAGAATTCAGGATAACCAAATGAACTTATCGTACTCTTTAACTGAAGTCCAGATGATGTTCGATTTAGGATGCATAGGAAACCTCAGGCTACCGAGAGTCGAATGCTGTAAAACATAATTACCCTGAGCTGTCATCTGTTGGTATTCAGGAGATTAGCTCTTCAGGAAAACATCCATGCATTTAATGGTCTTTACTTAGTGATATTTTCCGCCGATTAGAATAAATCTCAGGGGACGTATACGTGGGGGAGTGTCTGTTCTCTCCATGGGTCCTTGCGGTCTGAGCTTCAAGCGCTGACACGAAACTGTCATGCACCGTCTTCCACCAGAAACAAACAAAGAGCTGAACGCAGTGGGATGATTAAAATGCTTTTAGCTCTAATCTGGATTTACCGGATAAACCTGTTATTCCGATAATCCTATTACTGTCACGGCAATCTTCTTTTTACGGCTTCCAAGATGTGTGTGCAATTTTAGCATCACAGGAACGCACCCTTAGCGCGTTAGCATTATAAGCATTCACCTGGGGATGGCTGTAGGGATGGCTGTGAAATTAGATAAGCTTGATGCTTTTAAACCCGGTTCCATTTTCTTGGCTATGCACTTATGTGCATAAATGGTAATTGATGAATGGAATTTGAGAACTTTTCTGATCAAATAACTTTTCCACGAAAGCGAAGATAGGATGAAAAAGAAATTTCTGCAGAACGATATAATGCATCAGTAGTCTTCATGCATTTGCAGCCAAACTATTTCTTTTCTTCCTTCCTTTCTTTCTTATTTTTTCGGAGAAAAATAACCTCCACGATCATCTCAGGATGGAAGTCTTGCTCTTTCTTAATTTAAGTACAAAAAAAAAAAAAGGGAAAAAAGGAAGAGATCGAGCGTCGTAATGACAAACGCAATATTGTTGCTTTACTAAGGATTCGAACCTACGCCCAGGAGTACACGATCTCTAAGAACCAGCACTGCTACGGGACTACGGACGACTAAGCAGCCTTCAAAAACCGTATTTGCTAACTACCAACATTAACTAATATTGTTTCGTTCTGTTTGGATCACGCATGAATCAGCAATTTTCAGTTTATGCTTCTCAGTAACGGGATAGTTAAAACATGCCAGTATGTAATTAGATATATTGATGGTGCAAATAAGCTTGTTTTCTTTTTGGTGCTTTTTCTGCTTACTTAACACATTAATACCCATTTGGATCTTCAGTGAGACAGTCGAAAAAGAAATTCTTCCGCATAAGGTTACTCCGCTGTTGTTGTTGTTTCATTGTTCATTTATTATTATTATTAGTAGTAGTAGCCTGTTGTACCCGTCGTTGACGGGCTAGTGATAGTATAAAGTAAAAGCTATATCGGCAATTAAATTAAGACTGGTAAATCAAGGTTTATACAATTTTGTATGTACAACTTCCCGGAATAGAATATTAGGATAAAAGTCGTAACGGAATTCTAAAAAAGAAACGCCTAAAATTTATGGTGAACTACTTTTCTGCACGCCTTAACGTTCGGTGTGATCAGGTTGATGTCAACAAAGCGGAAAGACACTCAGATCGGGTAGAAACGCGTAACATTAAATAACTAGAAATCAAATTCAAATAAAAAAATCGCTTTGAAGTGCACCAGAAGATGTCTACAGGTACCTTCATAACAAATTTCGTCGCTCTAGGTAGCCTAATTCTATGTGAAATCCGACCGACAGACACACATACAGTCTGTGTTTAGCACGTCTTTTTTAAAAAAGATCGTGCTTCTGTTATCGGTTTGTCCGTCCGTCCATCTGTACCCACGATAGCTCAGCAACTATTAGTCCGATTTGAAAAATTCTTTTTGCATTGGGAAGCTTGAAATATGCAAATGATGATCCTTTATTTCATGTTTTTTTACGATGTACAATTTCGCCGGTAGTGGGCGTAAATGCAGATGATGTCGAATTCAAAAATACGTTTTATTCCACATATTTGCTTCTAAACATCCGATCGAAAAAAAATTTATATCTTTCGATTCCATTTATGTCGAAGAGTATTTTAGATACAGTTACTTTTTCAAATTACTCGTAGATTTTCCGCTAGAGGGCGTAAAAGTAAATTACATTTTTCCCGATAACTCTTCTTTTAAAACTCCGATTTGAAAAAATTTTCTTCAGCGGATACATCTCCTGAAGGAAAATCTTTTGCATATAATTTCAAATTTTTGGTAAAGTATACTTTGGCCACCAGGAGGCGTAAGTGTTAATTTTTGCTTCTGATGTATTTGCCATAAAATTGTAGCTTCTAAAATATCGATTAAAAAATTCTTTCGTGGACTGATGCCACTCACATCGATAAACCTTTTCTGAATATTTTCTTCTTAAAATATTCCACAGTTTCTCCGCCACGGGGCTTAGATGCACATCTTATTTTTGTCAATATCTCTACTTCTAGGAGTCCGATTTGAAAAATTTTTTCTTTGTTGGATAGTGTTTTCCGTATGACATGTTTTTCATATAATTTCAAAATTTTCAAGTAATTCATAGACTTTCCGCTAGGGGGCGTAGCGTTAAATTGCATTTCCCCCTATATCTCTGCTTCTAAATCTCCGATTTAAAAAATTCTTTCTGCACCGGATACAGCTCCTGATGGGAAATCCTTTGCACATAATTTCTAATTTTTGTAAAAACATAGTTTGGCCACCATCTAGGGTAAATTTTAGTTTCCGCTTCTGTTGTATTTGCATTCTCGATTGAAAAAAACGTTGTTTGTTGACCGATTCTAATCATGTCGACAAACCTTTTAGGAAAATTTTCTTCTTGAAAAAATGCATGGTTTCTACGCCAGGGGTCGTAGATGTATATCTTATTTTTGTCAATATCTCAACTTCTAAGAGTACTATTTGAAAAATTCCTTCTTTGTTGGATAGTGTTTCCGATGCGAAATGTTTTTCCTATAAATTCAAAATTTTCAAGTAAATCATACACTTTCCGCTAGGGGGCACAAAGGTAAATTACGTTTTCTGCGTTATTTCTGCTCCTAAAGCTCTGATTTGAAAAATTCTTCCTGTATCGCATACCAGACCTGATGGAAAATATTTTTCTCATAATTTCTAATGTTTGGTAAAGAATGGTTTAGCCACCAGGGGTCATATGTGTTAATTTCTGCTTCTGAAGTATTTGTTGCAAAATCTGGGTTCCTGAAAATTCGACTGATTTTGTTTTTCTTCGACCGATACCGCTTATGCAGATAAACCTTTTGAGAATACTTTCTTCCTAAAATAATGCATGGTTTTCCCACCAGGGGACGTAAAGTCACATCTTATTTGTGTCGATATCTCTGTTTCTAAGAGTTCGTAAGCTCACGATTCCGTTTACAGCAATATCTGAGGGATTAAAAACCCGATTGAAAATCTTTCTTTGGTCAGATCTATTGTTTTCCATACCGGTTCCATTGACTTTGAATAGCTTTGATAAATTTAATTTGCGTCAGAACGGATTCAAAAGACGTGCTTATTAAACAAGAAAATTATTCGGTGTCAACTTTCTTGTTTATTATAGAGAGAAGAGACTAGCAGCATTTCAAGTTTCGACATTTCGCCTCGAGAAAATATTTCTCCAAAACGTATGCATCGTGTGTAATAATTTTTGATGCATTCGCTGTTGCATTTCGTGTGCCACAAATGTGATCTGAAAGAGCTAACAAATAGCGAAAAAAAAAATGCTACCAACCAGGGCCAGGGGTTGGGTTCTAGAGGTTTTCATACCTTTCCACGAAATTGTTCGCCTGCAGTAGTTTTCTTATTGTTTTCGCACAGTCAGTTCAAAATATGTACTTTTTACTACATAATCAGACACAATTTGTGCAATCTTTTTCTCCTCGGGTTTTAAGATTAATAAAAGTTAGCTGCAAATTTTAGAATTGAATTTAAATGTACATTATGTTACACTACCGAAGTTTTGTTTTCTGATCGTCGCACATTTAATGTGTTATCTTATCATCCCCCTCTCTCTCCAGGGTCGTAGCTAGGTCTCAGAACGGGGGGGGGACCGACTGGAGATGGCTCTGTGTTCAACGACAAACTGCATTCATCCACGGATACATATGAAAGTTTTGCTTTCCATTTTCATTATTTTTTTTAATTTAATTCACTAGCGAACAATTTCTTCATACTGAAAAGTAAAAAAAAAAATCAATTCACAATATGAAAAACGGAGAGAAGGAAGAAAACTAATATCTCTTGAAATATGAAAAATAAATTGCATTACTGTTTGAACGTGGCTGTGTTGGGGGAGGGGGGACATGATCGCTGTGGAAAAATTAACTTCCAACTAGCATCAAAAGTAATATATATATTTTTTAGCACGTCTTTTGCAAAAAAGATCGTGCTTATGTTTACTTGTATGTCAGTCCATCCGTCCCGTCTGTCTGTCGGCACCATATCACTGCAATTATTAGTCCGATTTGAAAAATTCTTTTTGCGTCTGGAAGCTTGAAATGAGAGAATCATTACGCTTCCATTCCGTTTTTCCTTTTACGATTCTCAATGTCGCCGCTAGAGGGCGTAAATGCAGATGATATAGAATTCAAAATACATTTTATTCCATATATTTCTTTCCAAATATCCGATTGAAAAAGTTATTTTATCTTTAGATTCCATTTATATCGAAGACTATTTTAGGTACAGCTACTTTTTCAAGTAACGCATAGATTTTCCGCAAGGCGGCGTAGAGGTGAATTACGTTTTCCCCGCGATCTCTGCTTCTAAAACTCCTATTTGAAAAATTCTTTCTGCACCGGACACAGCTCCTGAAGGGAAATATTTTGAATATAATTTCTAATTTTTGGTAAAGAATGGTTTGGTCACCAGGAGACGTAAGTGTTAATTTCTGCTTCTGATGTACAAGTATTTGCAGCAAAATCGAAGCTTCTGAAAACTCGATTGAAATAATGCTTTAGTGGACCGATACCGCTCACTTCGAAATTCTTTTGAGAACACTTTCTTCTTAAAAAAATGCATAGTTTTTTTCCGCCAGGGGTGGTAGATATATATACCTTATTTTTGTCGATATCTGTGCTTCTAAGAGTCCGATTCGAAAAATTATTTTTTTTTGTTGGAAAGCGTTTTCGGTGCGAAATGTTTCTCATATAATTTCAAAGTTTTCCTAAACCACAAATCGGCCACCAGAGGACGTAAGTTCACGTTTCGTTTTCCAGTAATATCTGCGAAACTAAAAACCGGATTGAAAAACTTCTTTTTCGATCAGATACTACTAACTATGCAAACTCTGTGTGTGCATTTTCTTCCCAAAATAATGCACAATTTCACCGCAAGGTGGCGCGAACGCTCAATCTGTTTTTTCAATATCTGTGCTTCTTTCTACAGGTGCGATCTAAAAAAAAATATTTCAACACCGGATGCCACTTACCTTGTAGAACACTTTAGTTTAGTATATGAGGAATTTTACAGTACACAGTTCTGTCGCTAGGTGGTGTTTGTGTACTTCAGTTTGCAGCTGTAACGCCGCTTCTAAAAACCCTATTGAGAAATTTCTTATTTACTGTATGCCAGTCGCTACAATAGAGATATGGAGTATTAATTATCCTATTTAAATAATGCAGAGATTTCGCGCCAAGGGCGTAAAGGTTGAAACCGTTTATTCGCTATCTCTGCTTCGGGGAGGTGTATCCGAATTTTTTTTTCCTTAGCATAACTTTTTCCATGAAGAATATGTTTTACTTGTTTTCAACTTTTCCATTATGCTTGATTGTTCGGCTAAAAGACCTGGATTTCTATCATGTTTTCTTCTGTATTACCTATTCAATGTTCTATTTAAAAATCCCTTTGTCTGTGATATCTTCCTGCTGCTATGAGAAACTTTTGTGCGCCATTTGTTAATTTTTGTAACACTCTTTTTAGCAGCTGGTGGCTGTAAGTAGCTGTTTTTATTTCTGGATGTTTTATCGATTGTAGAAACCTTTTGATTGCTTTTCTAAACCGCTTCCATTGACTTTGAATAGCTCCGGTAAATTTAATTCGCGTCAGAAAGGGTTTAAACATGTGCTCATTACAACCGCAAATTTGGTGTCACCTTTCTTGTTTACTATTCTGGCTCCTTTCCGTGAATCAACGCAGTGGCATGGAGGAGTTATTGATGCCGAATTTCGGTTCTTTCTTCATCTTTAATCGCTTATTCTTCTTTGCTGGTGCTCGGAGATAGCCTATTCTTACCGTGATCAACGACCTTCCTTCCCCACTCAAAAACCAAAGGCCCTCAGATTCTCGCCAATAAAGATTTCTTCTCCTACACATGCGACGCAAAATCACTTCTACTGACGTCAAACAATGAACAGGAAGAAGTTGAAAGCCTTCTCTCTCTCTCTCTCTCTCTCTATCTCTCTCTTACAAAGAGTTCTCTTCAGCAGTGTTTTACTTCGCCTAGAGGGATGCATTTAACGGAAACGTCCCCACGTCAACAATGTTTTTTTACATTTTACATTTCTCAAAAAAAAAAAAAAAAACCCTGGGATTTCCATCTTCCGTGGCCATTAGCAACAAGTCCAGTGCTCATATGGAAGAGTATTATAGACGCAGCTGTTCCTACTGATTGATTTCCAGACGTAATTTCCTCTGAGTTATCCACCGTTCATGCTGTATCATGTGAATATTTGAATATTGGTTTGTAAACGAAATAAATAAGTCAAGTAATGTATTTATGCTTATAATGAAATACCAAATATTTTTTTATAAGCCCCTGAAAATAAAAATTCAGGGAATTTACATTGCTCATTTTCCAGGAGGAGTTACTTGTCTTAAATGGGATGGGGTGCGGAGCCTCTTCTAGCTCCCTGCTAGCTAGGGTCCTGCCTCTCTCACTATTCAAGTGAAAACACAAAAGTCTTTGTGCGGTGAGAACTCTAAAGCATCTCAGGACACATTTTATTTACTGCACTACTTTTTGTCTTTTATCTTACGTAGGGTGAGAAATGAGAGTAATCAGAATATCTTACGTGTTGCGAGGAATGGAAGTAGGATCCCGTAAAATTTATCGCGGAATCAGAGTCGTAGCTTGGGGGCCGCCAGGGGAAACTCAGAATCCCCTAAAAGTTCTGAATCTTCCTTACGGAAGACTCAACGAACGTAATAATAACTAGCACTTATCATTTTCGAAAAAAAAAAAAAAAACATGAACGAAAAAATTCCAACATCACACTTAAGCGCTATATAGCGATCTGACTGAGAGGAAAAGCCCTTAAGTCAGCTGACTGAAGGTATATCCGTCGATCCATCAATATGGAAACTGGAAGTTTTAAAGCACTGAAGTGTTTTTGCAGAAGGTTGTTTGAAACACAGCAATACATTTCGTAAATCAATTTGTCGCTCTGACTTCCATGATAAACTCTTGCATTCGTACACTGTATGACTGTCCATTTCCCCGTACTCATTACGATTATTCATTTTTGAAATGCTTTCCAATCAGTGAGGTCTGTCGTAAAACTTTAGGCAAGAAAAGTATCGACGATAAAACGTAAAAATACGAAACAAAGGAACCAAAGCATTGAAAAGCAAGTGAAACATTTCAAATTGTGTTACATTATACAATGGGAAAAAATACATATCTTATTTTTCTTCGTTTAATACGCAGACCGTGAAATTCAAAAAAAAAAAAAAAAAAAAAAAAGCGATGTATAATCCACACTGCGATGTTGATCCCAAACCTTAATTTCCTACTGTAAAGTCCCGATTCACAGTGCCCAAAGAAATAAAAATAAACGATCTTCTTATAAAAATGAAGTCATGTTTAGGTATTTTTGTGTTACTTTTAAGTAAGTAAGGAGAACAAAGCACGAGTTTTTTTATTACTGAAGTTCTGCAGTTAATCCTGACAGTTTCATGATTATATTCCGTAGTCTGTCGTCCGTACTTAGATTCCGTTCCGTAGTTAGAACGACGGCACCCCCGAGCGCATGTGACCTCAAGCTTCTCACAACATATGATCGTCCGCGAGAGAAAATAATACCGTCTTCGTTGCATTGTATTTTCCGTCAAAATGCTCGTAAGAAAAAATAATCTTTTCAATTGTTTGCGGATTTCTATCTTCGTACTGCGCTACGTTTTTCTCCCAGCAAAAACACAAGTGTTGGAAAACTGCTGGCCACCAGCTGGCAGTGATGGGTCACTGCTGGCTGAAATTCGCCGCTCACGGTACGGTAGCAGGCCGTTGGTGGCAGCGTCATCAGTTGGCAGCCATTGATGGCCCTGCAGCATCGCCGTGCTTTGCAAGCCCGTAGCTGTCAACCGAAGCAACCCCAACACAAGGTGGAAACAACGGGACTGCACATGCGCAGAAGCAACACGTGCTGTGCCTCTCATGGTACCAATTAGTTGAAGACGACACTATCGCCATCGTGTTATTTTAGTGGATATTAAAAAGAAACACCTATATATAAAGAGGCGAATTAATTTCCTAATGAAATGCCACGTCGACGAAGATTACCGTCGGAAGAAAAATATGTGAATAATTATTAATGAACTGTAACAAATAGTCAATTACTCTCATGTGTTTATACAAACTCATTTCGTACCGAAATTCCTGCACTGACACACAAAGCATCGAGAATACACAGCCATGAAATACACCCTCTCCATTCCCATGAATAACTAGAAATAATTTCTGTGTAATCTTTCGTTTTAACATAACTAAACCGCCTAAAACAAAAGTTCCGGAAAAACATTAAAAAAATCATTATGTTGAAAAAAAATAAGAATTACACGCGCACAAAATTTATCAATTATTTGAAGAAAAAAAAAAAAAAGCAATGCTATGTGGACGTAATGTACTCATCCATGGGTTGAATACACAAGACTGGAGGAATTCGCTGCTAAAAATAACGTCAAGTAAAATAAAATATCTTTCCTCTTTAGAACAAATGTAGCTTCGGACCACGGAAAGGAAAGGTGCAATGCTAAAAGTCAAACAGAATGTGACATGAACGGGATATTAATTAAACAATCCTCTTTGAAGACTACAAGGACAGCACACAACTTTGGTAAGCGCCTTTAAGTTAGTACACTCGTTGAAAATGAGTGAAGTTCCCCTAAGGTAATAAATAAAAACAATTGTTACCCTAAAAAAATAACTTTATGAATTATATGAAACGGATATTTATGAAAAATACCTCGCAATATTGTAAAATTAGAAAGAAAACCATTCATTTCACATCTCGTAGGAAAGAGACTCAGCTTCAAGAAAAGGTTCATGCCTGGCAGACCAGTGCAGTTGGCAGAGCGCCCATTTCACAAGCAGACCGTCGTTGGTTCGTTTCCAGCCAGATTCAAACGGGCGTTCTTTGGGGCCTGTTGAAATAATTTCCCCAGCGCCTTCTCGTAATGCAACAGTTTCGTAGGGGGAAAAAAAGTATTTGTGCTTTTGGGAAACTGCAGTTATCACTTTTTTTTATGGCTACTGCTGGGAAATTGGCGGACAAGATTCGGCAAGCCATCAGTTATGTCACGTGCAAAAATCTATGACGTCTACCAACTACCTAAACATCATTGCAGACCAGGTACATTATTTCAAAGCAACTGTATTTCTTTCTCGTAGTGCCTTCTTTTAGCAGGGTAATGCGTTATGCCACACTGCCCGGATGGTTCGAGAATGATTCGTGGAACACGAGAAAGACTTTCCAGTACTGACCTGGACTCCCAAATTCTCCAGACATAAATCGAGCATCTGGGGTTTGCATTGGAACAGCAAATCTTGTCTACGGCAGCTCAACCACATAACTTACAAGAGTTGAAGGATCTGCTAGTAAAGTGTTGGTACCAGATACCACAAGACACCTTCAAAAATCTTCTAGCGTCCATGGCTCACCGAGTAGGAGCAGCTGTTTTGGCGTAGAATATGGGCTTTTCGGTGTATGTCAGATGAGATTATCATCACTCGTACGCATCAAAAGAAAGGCTGAAATGGAAGTGATGACATGTGTATTTGAAAAAAAAGTGCCCCGTTTCATAAACATCAACGAACACAAGGGCTGAAAAAGAGTCACTGAGCCTGCAATTTAGTTTGAATGTTAAATTAAAATAAAACAAATTTATAATACTATCTTTGTCGTTCTATAATATTTTAGGTTTAAAAACATTTCACTTAAAAACACGTAGGTAAAGAATAGAAAGCGAACTTATCTAATTTAATCATTTTCAGTAAGGTATGCTAGAACATATTTAAAAATTAAAGGACTGTCCGCTGTTAGGTCAGGAACCAGTACGTAGTGGACTGGGTTACAGTCCCATTTTCCTCAACTGTGTGCTAACTTATTCTGTTTGACTTCTGTCTGGCACACTAGGGTCGGTGTTTTTTGTTTTTTTATTTCCGTATAAGAAATGAAAATAAAATCCTTGGTAAAGAGCCCCCAGTAATTGATAAACTTAATGTTCATATAAGCTTTATGGAATATTTTAATATGGAGTACCATAGAATTTGGGGTTTTGATTTTTTGACAGAAATATGTTTATTTAAATGAGCTTTTTGTTGTTAAGGAAAATGGAATCCAGACGCCGTACAGAGTACTTTTAATGAAAAGAGCAAATCAGCAATTTAAAACTATTATAAAGTTTAATGTTACTAGTTGCGCACAGAAGGGCATCGCTTTCTGCTATTATGAATGTAATGGATGGTAACTACTTTATAGTGCTTTTAGTTCCCTTCGCACAGCAAAAGGAATCTTCGTAACAAGATAAAATGCAATTTTTCCTATTACAAGAATCAGCTATATTTAAGAACTCTAATTCGTTATATTCTTAATCAAAATAACCAGTTTGTGGGTAACTGACTTTTGAAAAGCATTGAGAAAGACTCAATATCACGACACGGCACTAAATTCTAAACCTTCCAGAACAAAAGCGTCCCGTTGAGACACTTTTAGTTACATAGGTGTGAAAATTCCAAACAGCCAAGCCACACGAGGGCCCTACGAACTGATTTTTAATTCCCTTCGCATCCCGACTACCATCCATCATCTCCTCTTATCGGAGAGATCTTACCTTGAGCACGCCGTCTAAGATTGGCTCCGGTAATGATGGCGGTCAATGTGGGATGTTAGCAGACCAAAAATAAAGAGAAATAAATCGAACTGAAAGCGTCCTTGGACAATCGGAGAATGATTTTTTTGAGTTCAATAAAACTATGATTCCATGCTTTTCTTTCTCGTCTTCCTCCGAACGTCTATTATCTGTAAGAAATCATCCCCATGTGGATGCTTAGGTGATGGAAGCTTTCATTGATCATGCGATAATGATGGATGCATGAGGAGTGGGTATCACATTAACTACCAGATAACAACGCTAGATTTGAAATGTTGATTACGGAAAGAAAATTTTAACGGTAAGGTGTTCTTCGAATTTCAAAAGCGAAGAGACACTTTTGATCGATGTGAAGCAGAAAGGCAAAAGGGCATATTCCAAGTATTTTCTTCCTTTTCTTGATTGAACGACATTGATAAAAAATGGTACCAAACATTTAAAAGATTTATTAAATTAAAAATACTTCCCGAATACTTTACAAATTCGGTGAAACAATTCATGCGGTACCGTTTCACTACGATGGCAGTCGAAAATGATGGTCTATCACAAATAGTTCATCATCTATGAAAAGGTTTTGTATTGTTAAACCGGAGAAGGACATTAAAAAAAAGGTTTCAGCAGTACGATAACTGTCGAAATCACCAATTTAATCGTTACGTATTTATTCTTACAGTGCTGTCAAAATGGTTAGACGTAAGTCAAAGTCCTTATACATTCCACCATTAATATCCGGGCACCCATCGATTGATAGTAAATTAGGTCCTATGCAAGCACCACGTCCCAACTCCAACTATAAATATGATCGTAGAGCTAACGATAGTAAGAACATGAATACAAGATGCCTCGATCGACACAGTTCACTGATTTCCAGCGCGAAATGATAATAGGATGCCACGTAAGTAATCGCTCCGTACGTGACTTTTCAGCAGCATTGAAGATCTGTAGATCGATGGTCCAGGAACAAATCCTCCTGGAAAGATTCCAAACTAACAGTGACAGGAGGGGTTCTACAAAGGACTTTCTGCTCAGAACGCAAATCAGTAATACCTGAAATCACGCAAGCAAACCTTATGTGAGACTGTTGGAACTGATGAAAGCACCTTTAAAGTGAGCTACACGTCATGTGTTACCACGGTCGATCAACCATTCACAAAGCTGTAATCACTTCGACTAATGCCACCCACAAATTAGCATGATGAATTTCTTTCATTCTTTTCTTTTCTTTCTTTTTTTTTTTTTTTGGTTGAGGGTTTAATGACTACCGTGAGCAACTCAATGTGCCTTAAGCAGTCGCCCGTTCCTAATTTATAGCCACTGGTTCCAGGGAAGGGAGAGAGTCAGTGACTTAAGACAAACACAACATCCATGCCCTACCGGAATTCGAACCTGGACCCACCGACAATGAAGTTCGATGGAATCAGTGCGATGGTATGGAGCTATTTTTCGTGGGTCGGCTTAAGCCCATTAGTCGGTTTGGACAAAAAAATTAATGCTGTGCTTTATGTACACGTCCTGGAGAATTATGCACTACCAACGTTGTACAAGTACTTTGTGGAAGATTTCTGCCAGCAGAACAACGCACCGTGTCATATAACTTGCGTTGTTACAGATTGGTTTGAGGACATGGGTGTCCAAACTTTTAATGGTCTATATACAAGTATTCGTGCTGCAAATATTAGAATTGACGACTTCCGTCTAGTTGCACGATAAAATAAGTTAAAACTGCATTAGTTAAAACTTTATTAAAAAACATTGATACACACGAGGCCTTGCGGGCATTACTACACCCCCATCTTCAAGTGGTAAAATTAGACCGTACATCCAAGTATATATAATATAAGTAGCACACACGTAAGAGTCCAGAATCAAAATAAATTTACATAACAGTCTTAACATTATGGTCACGGTTAGAAGTCTCTAGTTCCCAATTATGTGACTGGGTGAAAGAGATGTTGCCACGGTCCTGAAACTTGGCGAGGGGAGCTGTCATTACAACAGGAGTCGCTCAAATGGTAAATGTAGAGGCTCTCCAAGAATAACAGGTTAGTCTGAGTAGAGGCTGAAGAGATAATTATTGTTTCGTCCCAATGTGGAACGTAGTTACCCATGCTTATAGTTCTTGCTAGAGCCGTGGACAGGTTCCCCTGTTTCAAATCATTTTTATGTTCTTTCAAACGTAACCCTAGGTTCCTCTGGTTGAGCCTATGTAGGAGAAAGAAGGCAATGGCGGGTCCATGGTTCGTAGAGGTACTTTGTAAACACCGTGTTCTTTGTCCTTCTTAACTTTGTCACGATCTGAACGTAAAAGAGAAAAAAAGATAAAATATTTCGAGTTCGGAACCCAATTCCCAGTTGCATTCCACCCCTAGTCTTGGGATATACTAGTCTCACTTGACCGCTAGAACAAGCACTGAGAAGATTTCTTAGTCCTTTCCTGGGTAACTCCCAATACTCAGTTCATAGTTCCATTCGAGCTTTGGATTTAATCAAAGCTTTTACTTCACCCCCACCCCCACCCCCACGTCGTTCTGTTTTGCGTCCCTTAACTTGGTATCCTTGTTTCCCAGCATTCCTGTGGAAGAGGTTCATTCACTTATTGAAAGAAAGCTAATAGAATCAGAACAGGTCACCTCTTCAGAAATTTCTTCAGTTGTTGCAGCTCTTAGGCTTATTCATAAACGAACCTACTTCCAGTTTCAGGGAGAAATCTATCAACAACTTCAGGGAGCACCTATAGGGTCTCCAGTGTCCCCCATACTTGAAGAATTTCTTCTCCAGTACATCGAGGACAAGGTTTTAGCAGAACATCTAAAGTTCCCACTCCTCTAAATGAGGTATATCGACGATGTACTCCTCCTCTGGCCACACACCTTTACAGAACTCGAAGCACTAACTATTCATCTATCTTATATTTTTCCTTCTATTTATTTTACTATAGAACTAGAAACTAACTTTTCTCTTCCATTTCTGGATTTCAAACTTTGCAGAGATCCTCTGCCCAATGCCATTTCATTTTCTGTATTTCGAAAACCCACCACCTCCCATATCTTAATCCCTTTTGATTCTTATCAACCTCAGAACTGTAAAGTAGCCGGAATTTCTCTTTTGGTTAAACGAGCTCAAACCCATAGCTCTTCTCAACAGGCAAGGACTCAAGAACTTTCCTTCGTTAAAAACCTAGCAAAGAACTTTGGATACCCTGATTATCTAGTTCAGAAACTAATTAAAAAACCAGGAGAACATATGAAACCGCTCTAAGTTCCGAGACTTCTACCACAAGATATATTGGTTCAGTGGGCTTTCATCCATCGCTAACCCCAATTCTTAAGAGTATTTGTAGAAGACTGCAATTGGGAATTGGTATCCGAACTCGAAATATTTTTTCTCTTTCCCGTTCAGACAGCGACAAAGTTAAGAAGGACAAACAACATGGTGTTTACAAAGTACCTCTAAAAACCCTGGACACATCATTGCCTTCTTCCTGCTACATAGGCTCAACCAGAGGAACCTAGGGTTACGTTTGAAAGAACATAAAAATGATTTGAAACAGGGGAACCTGTCCACGGCTCTAGCAAGAACTCTAAGCATGGGTAACTACGTTCCACAATGGGACGAAGCAATAATTATTTCTTCAGCCTCTGCTCAGACTAACCTGTTATTCTTGGAGAGCCTACACATTTACCATTTGAGCGACTCCTGTTGTAATGACAGCTCCCCTCGTCAAACTGGTCAGCCCAGAGCGAATTTCTAGGATGTACTGGATCGGTGGGTACGTGGCAGAAGTTATCGCCAACATGCAAAGCTGAACTGATCACTATATAGCAGGCCAAATGAGGGACCATGTCGGCGGACTTTTACAAATAAAAAAAAAAAAAAAAAAAAGGTCCACGGATATCTGAGGATGTTATTAGGGCCAAAGGTTTCAGCACACGTTGTTAAATTTTCTGGAGAAAAAGATTATTTGTTGGTGCGCCGATATTAATTGTAAATTTAATATTCTATCTACTAAAAGAATTTCGGAGGAAATTTTCAGAGCACATGAAAACAATTACTGTAAAATTGTGGTAATCGAAGAGATTGAAGTACTTAATTGTCAAAGATCAATAACAGCGGTGATCGTTAAATCGACGCTAAGAGGAAGGAAGCTATTAATAAACCTAAAATGTTATTGATGCACCTAAACCATGGAGAAACAAAGTATGTTTGGATACTGAAAAATAAGGATTGCAGATTTAGTTATGTGCAGCGTGACTACTTACATGTGCGAAGGATGTATACAACCTGGATTATTTTAATGATGATTTCATAAATTTTCTTTTGCTACAAAGTCTCTTGCTGCATTTCAACAAATACTTCATTTAGTAAACAGGTAACGTTGATTGTTTTCAAATCTTCACATCTTTCTTTCTTTCTTTTTATTTACTGTGGCAGGAAAAGCCTGAAAATAGACGCCAGCTGCATAACTCGAGGGTCCGCAAATCACCTAGCAGCAGCGCCTTAGTTTTGATAAATGTGTGTGTGTGTGGAATTTTCCAGAAATCACCCGGAAGTAGTCTCCCTAGAGAAAAAATTGCGTGACCGAAGACATCTCGACTGGAGATCAACTCTTCACTTTGGTGGCCGCCTATATTGCTGTTTCGACCGACTGGGCACCAAAAACTGCATCTTAAAACCTCCGCGCCAGATGAGACATCGGATGCAGATGATGATGCTTTTATCTCCAGATCTCGACAAGGAACTTTGTCAATGCGAGTTGTTTAGATCATAACACCGCATAATGTCGAAAGAAAACCTCGAGATATTCACCGTGGTCCTCAATCTCCTGCCCTCGGTAAGGCATAACAGCATAGATGGGAAATGCCAAGAACGCTGTTTTTCAAGAAACTATGAAGAAGAAAGCAGGTAAAGAAAAGCTGAAGTCAAATAAAATTCTTAGAATACTTTCAGTACAGATACATTGGCAACAGGAGTATTTAATGAGTGCGGATAAAATTTAATGACGGAAAACCACCCTCACCATGAAGATGGATTTTTTCTGCATTTACAAACTCCAGAGTGATTTTCGTGTTTATATACGAAGGTAGATAAAAATGTCTTTTCAGCATTTTCCTGTATTTCATTCCAAAGATGAACTGTAGTTAATAATCGCATATGACCGGGAGAAGAAAGGATATAGGGAAATCATTTTTTTTTCTGCAATAAATATTAAATTAAATATTCACATCCTTTTCCTTTGGCCTCCTTTTCTATTAATTAAAGATTGGGTGTGCCGCACCGGTGGCGCAGTGGTCTAAGCGATGGCCTCTGATCATTCGTCCAAAAGGGGTCCGGGTTCGAATCCCGGTGAGGCATGGATGTTGTGTTTGTCTTACGGCACTGGTTCTCTCCCATCCTTGGAACCAGTGACCCTAAATTAGGAACTGGCGAATGCTTATAGCCCATTGAGTTGCTCATGGTGGTCGTTAAACCTCCAAACCAAAAAAAAAAAAAAAAAAAAAAAAAAAGATTGGGTGTATGCATAATTTCTACCCGTTTTTGTAGGCTACAAAGAAAGGAGGAGAACACAACAAATAACGAACCTAGGATTTCACATAATTGCCATCATTCTGTATGACCTCTTGTCATCTGTCTATGAGCAATTGAATCCCAAGCCAGAATAAATCCTGTTTTAGAGTAAAAAAATTCATGTTATGCCGTTTTCACATCGTCCACATCACCGAAGGTTTGGAGAGCGAAGGCGTTCTGTAACGATCGAAAAAGATGGTAGTCCGTTGGTGCCATGTCAGGTACCACTTCCCAACCAAAGTCCAGTAATTTTTACCGAGTGATTAAAGCAGCATGAGGTCTGGCATTATCATGATGAAGGATGACGACTTTGGGATTGAAGAGTGCTGGCCACTTCGATATCAGTTGTTCTCGCAATCTGTCCAACTGTTGGCAGTAGAGCTGAGCATTTATCGTTCGGTTAAGTGCTAACACCTCGCAGTGGATTATTCCCTGGACGTTCCGCGAAACACTCAACAAAATCTTTTTGGGATAAATCCTCCTTTTGAGATCGATGGAGCAGGCTCCGCTCCTTGGCACACAGTCCATCGAAGCTTTACATTAGGTACAATACCCATTTCTCATCATCCGTTAAAATTCGTCCCAAAAACGGTTCATTTCCGTGACGAGAAAGCAAAGAAACACAGGTACGGATTCTCTCCTTTCGTTGCTTTGCAGAAAGCTGGTGCGGAACCCACTTATGAAACTTGGTGATGAACCCAAGCGCTCGCATCCGTCTTTCGACTGTTGTTCTGTGTACCAATAACATTTCCGCTAATTTCTGAACGATGTTGGGGGTCATTTGTTATAGCCTGGTCCACATCCTCATCAGAAACCACGGCTGGACGTCCAGGACTTGGTTGACCTTTACAGCTTCTGTCGCCGTCCCGGAATTTCCGAAACCAACGGCGACATGTGCTATCATCAATGTCATCCTCCCCATACACTAGACAAATGTTGCGGCAAGCCGCGGCTGTAGTACTGCCTTTAACGAACTCGTACAGTAAACAATGTCTAACGTGTTCCTTATCGCATGCCATGTTACACCGTCCATGATTTCCATTACGAATGACTTACTCGGACAAACGTAGTGTCTCTATATGTTCTACTTCTCCACGCTTTATTGGCCGAAAATTCGGCATCGCAGCGTCATCTGTGACATATCTACTTCGATCTTAATTTGCATCTATTACAAAAACGGGTAGAACTTTTGCTCACACAATAGTATAGCGCAAACCGCGTGTTCTCCACATAGTACTATACTCAGAAACTGCGTATTTTAACATCTCTAGCGTAAAAATTATTCGCCTGTGGTGAAAAACGAATCCTTCAGCTCCGGTGCCGAATGCTTTCCCAATTAAGCTACACCGACGAAGTTTGTCGCTGCAGCTTTGCCGTCTTGATATGTGCGTCACCTCTGAGATAGTTACGTCATATATATTCTCCCCTTGCCTCCCATGAGAAAGGTGGGGGCACAAATCGCAGGTTTTGGGTCCGCCGCAAACCATGCTTGAAGAAGCTCTCTGTAGAGGAAGGGAATTCTCATTAATTCCAGACGATGCGTGGAAGGAAAATACAATTTTTCGAAGAACCTAACGTCCAGTGTATCCATTTTTACGTTCTGGAGCCAATATAGCGAAACAACTATTTGTCTGTGGCGAAAATCGAATTCGTATTCTTCTACTCCGGAGCTGATTGCTTTCCCAGTTAAGCTACATCTACGAAGTTTAGCGCTGCAACTTTGCCGTCTTGACATGTGCGTCACACATCTGAAGATTCGTTTAATCAAATTCTCGAAGAGAACTTTCGAGATCAAAAGCTTTATTTGTGAGTGAGAAAATATTTCAATTGTCAAACTGAAACATAATTTTGCTTTCTTATTTTATAATACTTTTGCTCAATATAATCCTTTCCGTCAAGGAAAAGTAATTGCTTCTTAGGTACTTCAGTACTTTTATTTTCTCTTATGTAGTTGAAAATATGTCATTGATTCAAGCCTCAGGCTACGACTAATTTGAGATTCCTATCGGAAAGATAACACCTGAAACAAAACATCTTAACCAGGATCAGATGATTTAACTTACTTTGATAGTGAACAGCAAACAAGTGTTATTTATTCCTCCTCCTGAACACATGAACCTCATCAAAATACCACTCACTGAATTAAAATCGAGTTCAGGAATAACTCCATTTTCGATGCTACTTTTGTAGTGTGCGGTCTATTGAGACATCTGCACTACAGTTATACGATCTATTTATGTTATATATAAATATATTTTTACTTAGTAAATCATTCATTCATTTAAAAATATGATTCGTATGCCATTTGATGCTACCTCATGCAGGTTTTTTCGTTTGACGGTATACACTTCCTATGACATTTAAAAATGTTACAGAGAAGTCATCATCTTTTCTTAAGACTTTACAACAAATACACTGACGGGAAAAAAATCCCAACACCAAGAAGGGGTTGTGTTAGATAAACGACAGTTGGTAGGCTGTGAGAGTACATCTGTAAGATGACGTCTATGCAATTTTCGCGCTCGGCGCATACGTGTGGCGCTAGTAGCGCCCCTCGGAACATGCAAAGCAGGTTTGCTGTAAATACGCGCTCTAACGTTCGTAAGCGTTAGTTATCGTTGAGATTCGGCGTAGTGTGTTGATGTTAGTCAAGAATGCCTTTAAGAAGACGAAGAAGCCATTATCAACAGCTCACGGAGTTTGAATGAGGTCGTGTAATAGGGCTACGAGAAGGTGGATTTTCTTTCCGCAATATTGCAGAACGACTTGCTGGAATGTAGCCACTGTGCATTATTGTTGGCAGCAACAATCATGCACAGTGATTGTTGGTCAAGGGAAGGTACTGCCTCAAGAAGATCGGGTTCCGGTCGGCCACGTGGCACTACTGAGAGGGAAGACCGCCATGTACGGCGTATGGCTGTGGCGCATCGTACCGCGTCTGCGGCAGCAATTCGATCTGCAGTTGCCACCACAGTGACACAACGAAACTGTTACAAATCGATTACTTGAAGAACAGCCCCGAGCCAGACGCCCTGTAGCGTGCATTCCACTTACTCCAAACCACTGCCGTTTGCGACGTCAGTGGTGTCAAGCTAGAGCTCATTGGAGGACGGAGTGGAGATCTGTTGTGTTTTCTGATAAAAGCCGGTTCTGCCTGGGTACCAGTGATGGCCGTGTGTTGGTTAGAAGGAGGCCAGGTGAGCGCCTGCAACCAACCTGTCTGCGGCCGAGACAAACTGGACCTACACCTGGAGTTATGGTCTGGGGAGCAATTTCCTATGACAGCAGGAGCACCCTCGTGGTTATCCCACGCACCCTGACGGCACAGTTGTACGTCGGTCTGGTGATTCAACCTGTTGTGCTGCCATTCATGAACAGCATTCCAGGAGGTGTTTTCCAACAGGATAACGCTCGCCCGCATACCGCTGTTGTAACCCAACATGTTCTATAGAGTGTCGACATGTTGCCGTGGCCTGCTAGATCACCAGATCTTTCACCAATCGAGCACGTATGGGACATCATTGGACGACAACTCCAGCGTCATCCCCAAACAAGCATTAACCGTCCCTCTGTATTGACCGACCAAGAGCAACAGGCATGGAACTCCATCCCACAAACTGACATCCAGCACCTGTACGACACAATGCATGAACGTTTGCGTGCTTGCATTCAACATTCTGGCGGTTACACTGGTTATTAATGTACCAGCATTTCACATTTAAAATGGCTCTTCTTGCGCTTACATTAAGCTGTGATCTTGAAACTTTAATCGATTAAATATGTTACCTATATAAATGTATTGCCGCCATTTCATTCCTCTACAACTATTTTTTCGTGGTGTTGGGATATTTTTTTCCGTCAGTGTATGAACAAGATAAGATTAAAAGTTTCTTCTTGATTCTTGTCACTTTTTTCAAGACTGTATGTTTTAAAGGGTAAAGCAAGATCTATCGATTGCTTGAGCATTTGCTTCGATGGCAGGATGTTTTGCAATCAATCATCAGTTTTCTTGATGATTGACTGCAAACGTCTGTAGCTGATAACATTCTGATTTCCATATACTAGCCATTCATCCGAATGAATAACCGAACCAGTTGCACGATCACGCTCAATTACAGGAATTAAAGTGTTTCTGTCACGTCGTTGCACGCAGAAATATCGCCAACTCGATGCTTGTTTAAAATCAAAAGCCCAAGGCCCATCAATTCTCTTACCATAATTTCTATTATTTTGATCATCCGCGTCATTCTCTTCAGACTGAGGAGCTTCATCACCAATTAACTATCTCCCGCAATTCAATAGCAGTCGACCGACAAATCGAGCATCGCTAATTTGGATAAGGTTTTCCTCGGTCCCAACCACCTGACCTCCAGTACGATGAGAAACAATGGATCCACATATCATACTAGTCTACAATAACGATTTACGACTTTTTTGTTGGATTAACTGCCTTGTATATCGGTACAAAACAAAGAATAGCTGTAATTCTGATAAGTCGCACAAGTTTAACGTATAGTTCAATTTGTTGCCGACGCCCATCCAATGGAAAAATTCGATGTCTTTCTGACGTACACCTCTAATTTAACGTTACTTTTGAGTTTCTGTGTTCCTATGAAAATTTAGTTTTTCCTCCTTTAAATAATTTCTGATCACAAAGTTTCTCTCGATGAGCTTGAGGTTGGCAACCTGACAGTGGATCAAAGTTTAATCAAGGAAAATAAGAGCAATGTTGAGATAGACAGTGTTCAGAGAGGGAAATATACAGAGCGATATTTAGTATGCAGATATCAACAGCCAATTGTATGAGCAAAGCCGTGTATGGTATATGCAGAGAGATAAGTGTCAACGTATATTGTACGATATGATATAGTGAATCCTATTCAGCGTGCTGTTACAAGCGACGTGGATATTGAATGCTGGCATGCTTCGATACTGAATAAAGAAGGAATTGGACATTGTAAGAAGCATTCTGTTGTTCCTAAATACTTGCGCCGCTCCGGTGGCGCAGTGGTCTAAGCGATGGCTACTGATCATTCGTCCGAAAGGGATCCAGGTTTCGAGTCCCGGTGAGGCATGGATGTAGTGTTTGTCTTACGGCACCGGCTCTCACCCTTCCCTGGAACCAGTGGCCCTAAATTAGGGACGGGCGACTGCTTATAGTCCATTGAGTTGCTCACGGTAGTCGTTAAACCTCTAATAAAAAAAAATCTGGGCCGTTACCTTTGAAAATGATTTCCATGTTAATTACAGTGTAAATTTTTCCAAGCAGGTATTACATACGAATTGGAACAATCCGGAAAAAGTGGCATTTAAGTCAAGCTTTAAATTGAAGTGAAGATATAATCTTTAAGTAATAAACCTTAAAAATAGTATTTCTACACATCCAGTTAAAGGCACACTATTATTTCACACCTTTTCTAACAGAAAAAGGAGTTTGGCATCCTCTACTAGTACAGTGAAGAACAGGCCTGAGTCCCCCACCTGTATCACCTTTCCTTTTTTCTTTCATATAGCTGCCACTTCGATGCCAAGTCTTTATTACTGATCCTTGCTTAAGAGCAAAGATTTGTGGAATATGAAGCAATGACAAGAATACGTGGGAAAGACAGGTAGAGCGCAAGCTGTGGTATAATCCTATTTTCTTCACTGTTGGTGTGGATGATGATGGTTAGGAAGTGCTTTCATATTTCTCCGAAAATATCATAGTCTTCAATTTCAGTGCTTCACACTAGTAATGGCATAAGTCATTCACTCTTGGAAGTTCATCCATAGTTCACGCAAAACAATCATAGAGGAATGGTCATTCACTTTACATCCAGTCCCGGCCATGGTCATTCACTTTACATCCACTCCCGGCCATGGTCATTCACTTTACATCCACTCCCGGCCATGGTCATTCACTTTACATCTCACTATACTCGTTAAGGAAATTGTTCTTTGCTCCAAAACGACTGCAGGTGCGAGGCCAAGCGAATATTGTCAAACTGTCGAAAATGGCAAGAGCTAAACGGCAAAATTGAGCCAATGGCAACTGTTCAAGAGCCAATGGCAACTGTCCAAATTCACCGTTCACGATGAATGATTTACCGAACAAGCACATTCACAGACGTTTTTGGCAAGCCGCTAAGAGCAAAAGCTCAGGAGACTCATTAACATTGTTCGTTCACGAATGAATCTCCGCTTGTGCCGAATGATTCAGACACACCATTCAAATAAATGGCATTCACATATCATTCCCATTCTTATGTTTCACCATTATTTCCTTGCTGACTGTTCACACACATAACGGCTGACAATTATTAATTCCCGACATTAGTTTTCATGCTCGTAAAAACACAAGTTTGTCCGTGACGGAAATCGAACTCGCTCTCCCTCACTCCGTAGTAAGTTGCTCTTCCAACTAAGCTACACGGACGGAATATACCGCTGCAGATTTGTCGTTTTGACACGTGATTCACCAGTATGTGAAGTACCACCTCTGTGGTACGTCACATACTGGGAATTTATTTACAAACTCAAAGGAGCGGAAGAAAGTCAAACGTGCTGTGTGTGTCGCAGTAATGGGGAATTGAATGAACATGGAGGATTGACATGAAAAATTCATGTTGAAGAGCCACTTGTTGTTCACGTATCGTTAACAAATGGTCTAGCACTTCCTCAAACGCTTGAAATGTGGAATATATGAGGGGTGCTCAACAAGCTCTAAAGCTAACCTGCTAATACCTGTGTCTCGTATTTTGTCTGTATTGTATTACTTTAAGACGGATTCCTAGTAAATTCAAAGCACTAAATGCATATTTGTTCTAGCGGTAAGTACTAGGTAATACATGATTATACCATGCCCAAGATTTTGTCATGGCTTCTTTGAGCTCTTTATCGTCTCTGAAACCTTTACTCAGTTTCGGAGAAGAGGGTTTTAGCATTGGATGGTACATTAGAGGTTTTAGATGGTACTTTAGAGGTGTTTAGCATTGCATGGTACAGTCTTCATAGATTAATTACATGTTCGTGATTATTGGCTGATGTAGTTCTTTCTTACTGTCAAAAACCAATCGATACCCAGTGCTTCAACTTTGTAATTTTCCTGACTGTAACTGTCTGACAGAATGAATAACACGAAACACATATATCTACTCCCATACATAAACATCGCAGAAAATCACAGTAAAGGAAACTTCAATTCACAGCTCAGGAACTCGTTATTTCGCTTTCAAGATTTCAGTTGCTCAGAAATTCTATATCCTAGATGATCTAACGATAAAATGCTCTGACGGAAATCGGTAAACGGGCAGTGCGATGGCCGATCGGTTTGAAGCGCTGATTTCTAACCAATCTTCCGAGATAGGGCCCAGGCTTGAATACTGGATGAGGCATGGGCATTGTACTTATCTGTTGATTTTGTCCCCTTCCTGTATGTAACCAGTTTTCCCAAATTAGAGACAGGTGACTGCTTCGAAGCCCCAAGGGTTACTTATGGTGATTGCTAAACGCCGCAAAATATCGGGAAATGGGGGTCAGAATCCGGCTTCAGGATTATGTCATTCTCAAGTTTGAAGAAGGGCAGTCCCACATAACCGAAAATTAATTCCGTTTTCGGAGTAGAATTCCAAAATAAAAAACATTGCTCGACATAGAAATTGGCCCACCAAGAAGGAGGTGTGCTACAAGCATCCAAATCGCAGGGCTGGTGTACACACTGGAGATATGCAAATGATGTTAAACCGGAGCATATGAAGTCGCACGTCCGGAAGATAAAGGTGCCAGCAGCAACAGGGGTGGTAATGTGTGGTCGCGGGTGGAACAGTCGCGGACGTTTCAGATTTGTTGTTTGTGCTCGGAAACTGTTCAGAGAAGGCTAATATTGCCGGGTACACGCCGCCGGCAAATTCATCCCCATTTGGATGCGTTTCAGACAGGAAGAATTGTAAGCCTATGTGAAGCGGGATGGTAAACACATCGTATTGTTACGCATGTGCAACCAGATGCACGAACTGTTGGACGCTGTTGACAGCAGTGCCTACAGGAAGATTCGCTCATGCGTCGAAGCGGCGGTGGTGAAATACAACAGACGTCAGCACGCCTGAACCAGCGGATTGTTCGACACACTTGTTGCTCACTACAGCGTACGTACTGTAGCCGATATCCTACGTGCTGTGTTATCGGCCATGGACGTCGCCATAATGACTCGAACTGTAAACCGAAGGTTACATGTGGCACACCTGCACAGTAGGCAACAGTTACGTTGACTTTCATTGACGGCCAGCCATCGCAGCGCTCGTATGGCTTGGTGCCGAAGTCATGCAAACTGGGGTCACGGATGGGAAACTGTGGTCTTCAGTGATAAATCCCGTTTCTGTCTGGGTGCTGACGATCGACGGATCCGTGTCTGGCGACCCCCTGGTGAGCGGACGGATTCCGGTGTCATTCGAGATCGCCACACCGCCCGTCAGGCTCGCATCATTGTATAGGGTGCTGTTGCGCATGACAGCAGGTCACCTCTTGTCCTCATCACAGGCGCACTGACAGCAGCACGATACGTGAGCGAGGTTCTGCAGCCCATTTTGATACCGATCACGAATGACCTACAGCTCCCCATTTTTCAGCAAGATAACGCACGTGTACACACCACTCGGGTCTTTAGATAATGTTTGAAATCTGTTCAAACACTGGTATGGCCAGCAATATCGCCCGATTTATCCCCAATCGAAAATCTGTGGGACCAAATTGGACGACGTCTGCAATCAAATCGACCTGCGCATGATCTCGAATGATGGGAGCACGTCAACCGTGCTTGGTGTTGCATTCCTCAGGACGATATCCGTCTGCTGTATGACTCATTGTCGCGGCTGCTTGTATTTTCCCTCACGGAGGTGCAAGCACTTACTGAGGCATACCCATTGTGCTGCATCATCTCAACTGATAAACACTGTACGTGGCTGAAAATAACATCAAAGTAAACCCTTATGTATTTCTTATTTGCATGCTCAAATTTACTCTTCTGTCCTCACTATTTTGTGGGGAGCAATTTCTATGTCGAGCAGTGTATGAGTGGAACTACGAAGTGCAAATTATAAAGCACTTCAACGAATGTATTTTTTTATCTCTTTTAATGAAACATCAGTTTGCGCCTACTGTCCCGTACCAACTGAGATTCACAGGACATACTCTCTTCATGCTGAAGACACACTTCAAATCACTGACATTCTATAAACTACCATTTATTTCCTCTCTTAACAAAACCTGCAAATTTTTCGACACGGGTTTACGGATGGCACTGCCTTCCAGAAAGCAATCACGTTAATGCAATATTTGGTGATTAATTCTAATAATATGTAGTCTTCTGAATGGCAAAGATCCTCAGAAAGTGCTTTGGTAAAGATTTTAATGTAAACTGTCCTTAATTGCACTAGAAATGAAGGCAATATAAATGTCTTGATTTTTTTAAATTGAAATGCTTAACGACCACCATTAGCAATTCGATGGCCTTCGATGGGCTATAAGCTGTTCCTCGTCCCTAATTTAGAGCCATTGGTTTCAGGGAAGAGAGAGAGCCAGTGCCGTAAGACTAACACAACATCCATGCTTTAGTAGGATTCGAATCCAGACCCGTCATGGACGAATTGTCAGAACCCATCGCTTAGACCACTGCGCCACTTTGACACAAATGCTTGCTTGTAAAGAGAGAATTTTCTGAAGGTGCATCTCTATTGTCAGCAACAAACGAATGACTCCACTGAACACCGAAGGCAAAGATTATCCCAAATTAAATTTTCTTACTTTAGAACACAAACACAGCAGAAGAATAAGTATGTAACCCATCGGGGATTCGAAATCCAGGAAGATCATTTTGCGTGCTAAAATAAATACTGCCTGGCTAAATTTTCAGTATGACAACACTCCAACACAAGTGCATCTGATACGCGTATTTTTAATCCGAAAAACGTGTGTTTCGCTGGTAATGTAAGCCACCACCAGACCAACACAACACATGTAGCATCTGTTGACATACCAAATATTGTATAAAGAACTTTCTGCTTCATAAATACACGCACTTCTGAGACTAGTTTGATGAAATGAAGTATTATCTCCATTCCCAATTCTATCGATACATACCACTAACTTTTCGTAGGGGACATCACAGTTTTTTTGGAATATTTATGAAAAAGTTATGAGCCGTACGACGTTTTCTTCCAGAACAACAGCACTGAAGACATCGACGTACAATCCGTTTCTTAGAACTTACCAGCATCTGCATCCCTTGCTTCGTAACAGACTGTTTTTCGAATCCATATTCGTATGCTGTTCCGGAAAGTTTAAATTGAGTCCTTTTTCGTGCAAAGCGAATGTTAAGATTTTATTCGAGCTGTGAAAACGTTTCTGTAAAAGTGTATTTACGGTGAATTCGTTACGGTGAATTCGTTTTTGACATATAACTCCCAAGACAACCCAGCACTGAATACAAAGAAACGGTCCGCTTCTTATAATACGCAGTATAAGAAGCACGTTTCATCGCCGAAAAAATAGTTGCACCCAGAAGAAAGAAACTGACAGGAATGAAACTCTGTGGGCAGGTTTGATATCGCGAGACATGCAAATGATTCAAGTATCACGCTCGGGAGCGCACGTGATTCAAGTATCACGCTAGACGAAAGACGGAGAGAGAGGACCGACGGGTTGTCCGACATGCGCGGAATGTTCCAACAGCCACGATTGCGGATATTCAGCGAGCAGTGCTGCCCTCCATGCATCGTCCGATTAGTGCCAGCACCATTGAAAGACGGCTGCAGGACGTAGGATTACACGCACGGAGACCGTTACGACGACTGCCCTTAACACCATTGCATCGTTGGCAAAGACTGCAATTCTGAGTGCCTCCATCGTCGGCAAAGACTGCCAGACTGTCATGGAGACACTCAGAATAGCAGCGGATGATATTCAGTGATGAGTCCCGCTTGGAGGAGACGACCAACGAATCCGTGTGTGAAGGCACCGTGATCTGCGCTAAGATGAACGGTTTGTTGTCGAGCGACACACGTCCAGAAGGCTTGGTGTCTTGGTGTGGAGTGCAATTGCCTACGATGCCAGATCACCTTTGGTGTTCATTACAGGCATTTTGAGAGCCTAACGTTACGTTAATAAGGTCCTGCAACCAGTGGCCCTACCTTTTCTGAACGCTCACTCCGGTGCGGTTTTCCAACAGGCAAACGCTCGTCCGTACACTGCTGTTGTCTCGAGAGCTTGTCATCAAGGCACTGACACTCTGCCATGGCCAGCTGCATCGCCAGACCTATCGCCGATTGAAAATGTGTGGGATGCTACTGAACGTGCTATTGAACGCGCTATTGAACGCGCTATCCACACTCCACCCCTATCGCTCAATCTGCAGGAACTGCGTGAGAAGATTCAAGCTGCATGGGTTGGCTTATCGCATAACACCAATAGGAACCTGTACAACCGCTGCCATTCTGAGTGCCACCATGACAGTCTGGCACGACACCATTGCAGATTTATTAACTTTAATATGTAACAGCAAGATCAATAAATGAAATGAAAAAAAACAACAAAAAAACTCCACGCCAAGACGTCTGGAATGCTGTGTGAGCAAACATGATGGCCCGACGCCATAGTGAAAGACACTACTTATTGGCGTGTAGCTCATTTATAGTTCCTGGTGACCTTTACCTTCCTCCCGAATAGCATTGCAATCCGACACGCCCTTCTGGGTGCAACTATTTATTTGATGATGAGTGTGTATTTCTATTAGATGCCACTTTTCCTCCATTTCTGGGACATAATACGATTTCCCATAACATCTTGTACGTTTGTGCTTAAACGAACAACGGCCATCCTGACTTATAATCCATAAAATATCTTCAAACAACAACCCAAAGCGTAAAAGCCCAAATTTTCCGGTGATTTGATTCGAACCGACAACTTCTTTCTCCGGAGTCAGATATTCTGCTGCTTGAACTACATCGATGAAGGCTTATCACCGCAACTTGCCGTTCGGGCATGCGCGCCACCTCTGAAGTAGATACGATATTCGAGAAAGGCGGGTGCCCGAAACAGAAGGTTTTTTCGGGTCAGACGACTAACCACGCTTGAAGAAACTCTTTGTAAAACAAGTGATTTACATTAATTCCAGATGAAGTATGAAATAACCATCACACATTTTTCTCGAACCTTAGTGCCAGGAGATTCATTTCTACTTTCGTTGGCCAGTACACCTAAAAAGCCCAAATTTGCAGGTGATGGGATTCAAAATCACATCTTCTTTCTCCAGAGTCGGATATTCTACAGCTTGAACTATACTGAAGAAGAGTTATCGCTGCAACTTGCGTTTTTTGCAAGTGAATCACCTTTGAGATATGTACATCATAAACCGGAAGATGAGCGCGGATGTTGTGCTTTATAGAATAACGTGGAAGCTGATGCTATCTATCATTTCAACAAATTGTTGAACATGAAATTTTAGTGCATTGCATATCCATTTAATAGTATTTCTGTGACAGTTAACCTTAGAGTGTTTAAATTTACTTCATACATGGAATTCATGACAATGATGCAAATTTCATCGCACGTCACGTTATGCAGAAGCGTAACTAGGTAATTCTGCGCCCGGGGCAAACCGCAAAATACTGCGCCCCTCATCTGTCTTTCAAGGTATTACTAATTTAATAGTTGTATACATACAGTGTATGTAACTATCAAATTACTACATATGTATATTATATTAGTTATAATGTCGGGCAGTGCAATGGTCTTCTCGACAAAACAAAATTAACGTCATACCCCAAAGTTATCGCTACGCGGTAGGTACCATCTAACTGTGACTGTTTGTGTAGTTTCTCGCAACTGCATGGAAGTTCGGACCTACTGTACCACATCAAATGGACCTAATTCGGTTCGTAGTAGTGGCTCGCAGCCACAGAATTTATCAAATAGCACCCATAGAATATTTAACAATGTGAACAACTTCCTTTTCCTGCAACATACGTATATATAGTCCATCCAACTAAAGAAAAACAGCGGGCCCCATTGTTTGTGGAATTCACTAATTTGCTGGTGACGGAATCGACGTCTCATTGCTCTGGAATGAGTCACATCATCTCCCTCTAAATGTTCTCAAGCGAAGAAATAATTTTTGATTAAATCCAGACGACATGAGGAACGGACATCACACATTTTTCTAAGGACCCAATGACCAGTAGATCCATTTTTACGTTCGGATGCCAATGTGAAATTCACACATTTGCAGGTGACTGATCTCCTCGCTCCGGAGTGAGTCGTTCCAACCAACTAAACTACACCGACGGAGTGTATCGCTGCAGATTTGTCGTCTTGACACACGTACTTTACCTCCGTAGTACGTGACATGTTGCTGACAAAGGCCGTGGATTTTTTTAGTTCGACGGACCATATAACCACTCTTTCATTCCTGAATGTGAACAGCTAGAATCCTCTGAACATTTTAAAGAAGAAATTCGAATTTTAAGTGTACCAAAAACTTGCGTAAAAGTTACAGTTTCAATTTTAATCAAACTGCAACCAGTGGTTTTTGCGCCCTATCTTGAGCTGCGCCCCGTCCTAGTTACGCCTCTGCGTTATGCAATAACGGCTCGGTAACCGATGTAGAACTAAGACGTTTATGACAGCTATATGCAAAACGTGCAGGACTGAAGGGCAAACAAATAGGAAAATGGCATGCATTTTGTGCCTTGCTTATGATCCCAAGACGTATAGCACATTCAACTGATACCATAAACAGACAGTAATAGCTTCAGGCAAATTCTACATCATGGCTGCTTGAGTTACCAAGGAAACTGACACAAGAAAAAGCAAGATAATAGTAGTAGTTCTCTAAATGTCATTCCTTCCAATTCAGAAATAGAAAAGTTAAGAAACATGCTGTCTACGGTCACTAATCCAAGACGTATCGTGCGAACAACGACAGTAATAACCCGCAGCTGTTCGAATGTGCTTCCAACGCACTTAAATTGAGCACATTTTCCACTGCAGTCACCACATAAAATAAAAAAAAAAGGCTGTGAATTTTTACTGATATGGCATGTGTATGCCGGGTGATGCGGTCTTCGTTCTCCTGGTACAGGTGAAACAACCAAGAAACAGGCAAACTCACGCGTGCCGAATTGGTTGCTGGTTATCCAGAGCGAGAAACCGCTAAGTTTTACGCTACGAGGTTTCGATTGCTTTCTGGGTTAGGGAGAGAGGTTCTTCCATCTTTCTGAGTGACAGCTTCCCGGTGAGAGAAGAATTGCACGTGAACGAACGGCTATATCCTCGTCAAAAACCTGTAGAATAATGTGGGAACACAACAATAGCTTGGGAGACATAAAAACACAAAGTGAAGAAGAGAAAGTGGCGAGCATCAAGAAGAAAGTAAGGCAAAAGACGCGTCATTACCAAACCCGTAGGCAAAGATTGCTTCTGAAACGACTGGGGCTCGTTTGCCTTGTAGTCCAACTGAAACGTTACGTCACGTATTCGAGGCATGATTACTTTTATTTGATTGGTTGGCGAGAAGCCAGGTCGACCCATCTCGACAAATGGAACAGATGGGTTGGTGATTTTCGAAGCAATTCTTTTTTAATTTTTTAGCTAGAAAGTCAAGAGGTGGGGATAACACCGGTATCCCCAACAATATTTTCAAATGTTTTCTCCCACGAAACCATAGTATAAGGTAAACGTATGAAATACGTTGGAAGAGCAAGAAATTTAAACTTATAACTGGTCTAAGATCAGTACATATCCTTAAAACGCATTGAAAAACAGTATTACACATGCTTTAGTAGTATAGGATACGTATTTTGTTAAGGGTATCAGTTTCGAATAAAAGGAAAAAAACCCAACTAAAAAGCGAAACTTGTCGGCTTTTCCTTCTTTAATTCATCGAAATTACCTAAAAAATGAAACTTGTCGTCGGCTTTTCCTTCTTTAATTCATCGAAATTACCTAAAAATGAAACTTGTCGGCTTTTCCTCCTTCAATTCATCGAAATTACCTAAAAATGAAACTTGTCGGCTTTTCCTCCTTTAATTCATCGAAATTAATATATAAAGATCGCACTGTACTGTAACCTTACTGTTTGCTTATAACTGGAGTGAAAGTGCCATTTTGCACTGCTATGGCTATCAGAATGTGCATGTAACTTAAACGTTTAATCAAATTAATCAATACATTTTTGTTTTAAATCACGATAGAGTCTGTTTCGAGTACCAGATGACGCATGGGTGTCATGTTTGTCATTCGTTCTTCGGCTTCTGTTCTACAAACCCACGTAGGCTACAAAGAATAAGTTGCTTTCCCATTTCGAATGAGTAACACGAGAAAGTAAATGACTAACACGCACAAGATTGGAGGCGGTAATAAAAATTCCAGAATTTTCTCAAACGAGTTCGGCATTCACTTGGTCTTTTAGAAAGAGAATAAGAGGGTCAACAAGGGTAGAGTTGGACACAATGCATTTATAAAAACAGGAATAACTAATTCCTGGTTCTAAACTTTTTGTTTCAAGAATTCCCTTCCTTTGTGCTCCTTAAATCTTTTCACGCTACGAGATGCTTTCAAAAAGTAGAGTTAAATAAGCGAATGACATGCACTGGTATTTTTTTTACTGAAAGTTTAACGACCACCGTGAGAAATTCAATGGGCTATAAGCGGTCGCCCGCCTCTAATTTAGGACCACTGGTTCCAGGGAAGAGAGACAGCCAGTGCCGTAAGAGAAACAAAACATCCATGCCTCACTGGATTCGGAAACCGGACCCCTCTAGGACGAACGGTTGGTCATAAGCCAGCGCTTTGACCACTGCGCCACCGGGCAGCCCACTGTTTCGAAGTATATCATTAATATTGAGAGTACGGGTCGAGATTTCAAAAAATCTTATAATCAGCCTACGAAATTTATTCAAGTTTTTGAATATATGTTTCGTGGAAAAACGTTACTTCCCAATGTAGTATTTCAGTAATTTACAAGGTAAATTTAATTGGAATACTAACGCTAATGGAAAGAAAAAAAATTAATCGATCACAAAATATGCCACAAAAACTACTATATTCATTTCAAAGATGGATATCTTCTTCTTTGGGTTGATTTTTCTGACAACTGATGGCGTCATCAGTTCCAGCTGCATTCACGTTGTGAAACAAAACAATATATGGGTATGAGAATTCGCAGTACATAGTATAAAAGCACTTCAGTTTTCTTTTTGAATAAACGTGAAATTTTAAGGAGAAAACAGTAGTAAACGACCATAAGACGCACTTCCTTTCCAAAGAAAATACCACAGGAAAACAAAAGAGAACTAAATGTTCCTATGTAATGCCAAAATCTCTATGACTCTCCAACTGTTTCTTATACTCCGTGTAAAGACCGAAAGATTTCAAGGCAATTTTTATTTATTTATTTATTTATTTTTTCGCCGTAGATCTCATTTTCATCTTCAGACTTTGAAATCCGTGTCTTCTCTCGAGAGCCGAGTTTGTTGGCATGGTGTGCGAGGTGTGCGTGCAACTTGGGAGGAGGAGGGGGGGAGAAAGGAGAGGGGTGTTGAGGATTTTTCAAGAGATCTTGTACCTCTCCGAGCCTCTTCGCTAGAACCTCCAACAAAAGGCAACCAATGTCCCGTTCTCATTTTTCATCATCCTCCCATTAATCATTCTTCCGCTGTGGCGAACTGTGCGGATTCTCTTCCGAACAAGCACACACACACACACACACACACACACAGAAAAGAAGCAAAAATAGAAAATTCCTGATTCACGTTAAACGTTTTCATATCTCCAACAACAGATATTATTGGAGGTAGGTAGGTTGGGGTAGCCGGTCGTTCCTTCCTTTACACACTTTTTTTTTCTTTTCGGTAATTTTCTTGGCTTCTTTCTTTTTCTGTTCTCCCCCGCCCCCTCCTGATTTTTTTCTCCTCTGCCATCCGTTGTCCTTATCATTTCTCCCCATCTCCGAGACTTAAAGGGCATTCTCATTTCCTCTGGTTTTTATTGTTGTTATTCTTCTTCTCTCCACAGAGAGAGAGAATGCTTCTAATAAAATATGGTATCGGTGTTTTCGAAATAATAATAGTGCGATTTATTTGATTCCCTATATAATTTTTGACCCCCTCTTGAAATTGAATCAAGGCAGATTTTGCGTTATTTAAATGACTATTTTTCATGCGGTACTTTAACATGCAAAACTTGAGAAATCAAATTCTTTTTTATTTCGTTTTCTTGCTCTTATCGTTTCTTCCATTCCTTTATTTGAATTTAATAGAGTCAAGACAAGCTAGAATTATAAATAAAGGAACAGGATTTTCCGTGTCATGTCTGTTGTGTAGCGAGCGAAAGCGTCTAGCATGCAAAGCCATATTCAAATCGAACGTGGAAGGGGATGGAACGACACTGAATTTTTTTAACCACACGTATTTACGAGGCGGCGATTTCATTTTCAGATGTACTAGAATAATAAAAGTTGTGCTGTTTAAACGCATTGCACGTTTGTACGAAAATAATATACCCTTATTTGGAGTTGAACTTAAGGCACCCATAAAATGCACGATCTAGAAAATTATGATTATCGTGTTATTTTTGAACTTTCGAAGTATAATGTTTTAAATATAATTTTACATGAAAATCGTGGACGCATGAAATGGGGCAAAATATATTCAAAATACTAAAATAGAACCTCATCAATTTGTAAAATTGTAGGTTTTCCTCATTTAAAGAAAATCCGTTCGATCACGGAAGCTCTGCAACATATCGTGTTAGAAACTGTTATTATAAGCGAACGAATTCACCTAGTCAGTAAGAATGATTTTTATTTACGTTTTATCAAAAGCAAAACGAAAAATTGGATTGTGATGTAAATAATTATTTTTCTTAGGAATTTCTGAAAAATATGTTTTTTTTATTTAAATTATTAAATATGTTTTCCCACCTTAACTTCATATCAGGGTTGTTCTCATTAAAGCATATAATTAACCGCCGTATTGTAGCCTTTATTAGAAATTTTAGTTACCTTATTTTTCGGATTTATAAACACACCGACATATAAGATGCCCCCTTATTTTTTGAGAAAAATTTAAGAAAAAAAAATGGCATTTTAAAGATTTTTATAAAAAAAAAATTAAAATTTTTGCATAAAAACGAAAGCTTATGAATCAAATCCTTGAGATTTTCGAAATCAGCAATGCGCGATATCTGTGATAAAAACAACGTAGAGAAACGCCACAGAAATCATCAGCCAATGACGTGCATGCGTTGCAAAATTTGCCCGTGACGTCACACCTTCGGACAGCCAATTGGCCTTCGTTACTAGTTAAGATGGTCATACTTGCCGCACGGATGATGTGTCAAAGTAAAACGGCCGTGGTCGACGTTTATCTGCATTCTGTGGCATACAAGCCATTGCTGGAAACGGGAAATGCATTTCTCAAATCTAAAAGCTTTGCCAAGAACTGTCCAAAATAAAACATATCGTTAATGTTACAGTGGACACCCCCCATCCTAAAACCTGAAGAAAACTCTAAAATTTGTCCCCCATGTCGCGTTTGGTATGAGGCAGCTAGGAATCACAGTTCGGCAGGCTCACATGTTCTTTTACAGTTCAGTTTTTTTATTTATTTCTCATTTACGTTGTTTTTTCTTTCGGATGTTCTCTAAATTAATTAACAAAATTGCGGGATAATTGGGAAGTCGCTCCAATGATTTTGAAGGCAAGAAACGCAATATTTTTGCCATTTTGAATTGCTAGACCTCACACATAGCCCTGAAGTGAAACATAAAAATTCCTATCTCAAGTGTCTTAGAGGGGCTGCAAAACGAACGAGGGAAATGTGCTTTCGAATGCGGATGGAAGCAGCAATGTTCGAAGTGGTTTTTCACTTTTCTTTCTTTTCTTCTTTCCGCTTGTAGCTTAACGCTGTGGTCCGTATGTTTACTTCAGTGGGTGGGCCAAGAGACCCTCAGCAGACACATAACTCTGTCAGCGAGAAAGATACTCTGACTGACGTATGCGAGGGACAATGGGCAATTAAGAGTTTAGAATCGCCGAAAAGAATAGGGGGTGAATTCGAGCGTCGTTTTCGGTCGGCAGTTGCTGATATACGCTTAAGGTCTGATTTCGACCTTAAGCGTATATCATGCACGTCTGATTTCGCTCCGCCGAGAAAATTAATCTCAGGGCTGGCGGTCGCAACTCTATAAAAAATGGAAACAAAACCTGCGAGAGGCATGTTTGAACTGCGTACTCAGGCAGGGTAGATGGTTTGCTAACGGAAAGGAACTGACTGAATTGGGAATGAACGGTCAAAAAGGACGGAAGGTAGTGACGGACGGAATCTACTATAGCAGCAGCGGAAGTGAGGGCGTGCCACTCTCCAAGCAGTTGACGTTCACAATTATTTCTTCACGACAACAAAAATCATTTCCCAGGAACACAGAAAATCAATCTTGGAAACCGCAACAGCAGATGTGAGAGGGCCTATTTTGTTTAACGGCCACCTTCAAATCGTCACGAGAATAGATCAGTGTGCACTCTAATCATTGCAACAAAGTGCGGCGTGATATTACCATTTTTAATTGTGTGCTTCATTTACATCAAGGGTCAAAGTGAAGTGTTGAATCATCGGTGCTGCCACATGGTGCAAGTGTCTGTGTGTGTGTGCGCGTTTTTTGTTTTTTTGTCGTGTGATATTATGTGATGCACAACGGATTTGCACAGCAAAGTCACGAAACTGTAAGTAGATGAATATTTCCTTTTTTTCTTTCTTCGCACATCTGCGAACTTGTGCCATCCCGACACCCAAAGCTGCATGGACATAGATGCAGTAATGCTGAGTGACTGAACCTCAGAGGAAATACCTGCACATACAGATTTCAATTTCTTACAGGGCCCATTTCCTGATTATTTTTTACATGAATAAGGGAGAAGGTGTGGCCACAAATTCCGCTGGGCGGAACAGTTTCTTTTAACTTTGGTTCAGGGCCAAAGCTAGCGGGGAAGGGATCTGCATGTGCATGCTTATTAGATTTAGTTAATTAACTTTGGTAGTATTTCGCACCTATAATCTTATACCGCAAATTAACGTGCTTGTGTATTTTGTGTCACGAGTATTTTTAATGTGATCGTTTGCATATAATTTGTTTTTCATTCTCTAAGCAATTGTATATGAATATCACCTGCAGCTCTATTTAGTGTGAAAACGAGTAGTATCTCTTGTTCAGATAGTCCGGTGGAGACTCAGTCGGCTTGTGTCTTCCGACAGTAAAGTGTTACACCGTATGCTGCCCACATATGAGGAGCAATTGTCTATGCGCCTAGAGAGCGCCGCATCTGTTTAAATCTCGCAGAACGTTATTAAATGTTGTGTTGTGTATTTGAGAATCATGTGTTATTTGCGAAAGTGAGTGTTGTACTGGCTGGTTGGGGATTGAATGTACCGGAGTAAGATCCGGACCACTACACTCAGTCACGAATTGGTGATTGCGGGTGAACCTCATCACAACTCTGATCCCAAAGTATCATTTTTTTTATTTTTTTTTATTTTTTATTTGTTGTTGTTATTTTGTTCACACGGTGGATTCACCCAAGCCTTATGCTTCGGGTCATTCTTCAACTTTTCATTTTTATGTTCTGGTGTGACTCTTTGAGTGCAGCAGTGCACCTGAGATTCTCACCTGGTGCCGCGGCCAACTAAATTGTACTTCAGGTCTCAAGCACCGTTACCGGCAGACTCGGCAGGAACACTGCTAGTGCCGTGTAACATTAAAGAAGCAAACTCTGCATGTTATTGGCGAACAGCAAGGAAGCGTGACTGTCAGATGTAGCGGCATCCTCCTTCAGAAACTGAAAATAAAGTTGGTTCACCGAGTTTAAGTTCAAGCAAAATTTGTACTTTTCATGAACGAATTTTTCCGAAAAATACGACTCCACAATATTTATGTTACTCGGAATGAATAAGACTTTTGCGTTTGGTTTATGAAAGTTCTGCTTGAACCGAAGAATTTGCAGCAGCAATAATACAGGCTGCACTAATGCGTTTGCACCCCAGTTTCCTAGAGGATGTTTTTTTCTTTTTTTTTTTTTTTTGATTGTAGGTTTAACGACCACCGTGAGCAACTCAATGGGCTATAAGCAGTCGCCCGTCCCTAATTTAGGGTCACTGGTTCCAGGGAAGGGGGAGAGCCAGTGCCGTAAGACAAACACAACATCCATGCCTGACCGGGATTCGAACCCGGACCCCTTACGGACGTATGATCAGAGGCCTGCGCCACCGGGGCGGCAGGATGTTTTAAGCGTCTGTTATGATGTTTCGTCTTGAAACATGTTTTTTTCGCTTCTTTTTTTATCACCTTGATTTTTAAAGGAATTGCGATAGTTCCGTGTCCGTTTGAGATCGCTATGTACAACATATGAGGTATGTACTTAAACTTTAATTTACGTTATTAACTCACATGCACAGGTACACAAATGCACATGTCTAGCACGATAGCAGGCACGACTCAAAAACACACACGTCTAGTTAGCAATAGATAAACGTAAAAGTATAGTATATACAAGCATTCACGATACAATGACATTTTAGGAAAGGTGACCCGTCCCGGTGGCGCAGTGGTCTAAGCGATGGCCCTGATCATTCGTCCGCGAGGGGACCAGGTTCGAATCCCGCTGAGGCATGGATCTTGTGTTTGTCTTACGGCGCTGGCTCTCTCCCTTCCCTGGAACCAGTGACCCTAAATTAGAGACGGGCGACTACTTATAGCCCATTAAGTTGCTCACGGTAGTCGTTAAACCTCAAATTAAAAAAAGAAAGAAAGAAAAGGTGCATAGAAATATCAATTACTGTACCTAAGATAAAACGATAGCATTTTAAATTAATTTAGTATCCTTTTTAGCAGTATGTATATGCAATATACTCGTGGGGGAAATAATGACCGCCGGTATATATGACACATTGGGATTTTGACTCCAAATATTTTGGAAAAAAGAGTGCGTTATATATTCCGAAAAATACGATATGTTAATGTAAATAATAGAAAAGTAGAATATTGACACGGAATAGACGTGGATTAGCACTACCGTTTAAAAATGTTCCTTTTACTTTTGGCTGCATATGTTCGAAAGTGCTTATGTCCCGCTTGCCTAGAGGCTCTGATTTCCGCAGATGACTCTCGTACATGTGACCGCATTTCGATTATGTGAAAATACACTGGCGGAAAGTGAAAAAAGAACACCAAGAAGGAATTGGCGGACGATCATGAAATTTACATATGTTAATGGGATCAAGTTTACGTAGGTGTGATGTTAATTTCGGGACCAACCGGTGAGCGCTTACGCCACAGCACGGCATAATATGCAAATTATCGTCGGTGGTATTTAAGGAGTACGGCGAAGTAAATGTAATCAGTCGTCGGCGTACGGACACGTGCGAAGACCCTGAAGAAGCTGTGATGCCTGGACATGGAAGACGTGTACGACTTCAGCAGTTATCGGACTTTGAGCGAGGTCGTCTAGTCGGACTCCGCGAGGCCGGGTGGTCGTATCGTCGTATTGCGGGGCAAATTGGACGGGAAGTATCGGTGGTGGTACGATGGTAGCGTAGATGGTCCGAGGAACATTCCCACACGAGACGACGTGGAACCGGGAGTCACAGACGGACTGATGAGCGGACCGATCGACGCATAAGAAGAGCGACGTTGTCAAGCAAAACGTTAACTGCGACGCAAATCCGAGCTACCGTTGCACCTGAGGTGACTGTGCGAACAATCCGCAACCGTCTACTGGATGCAAGACTACGTGCACGTGTGCCTCTGGCATGTGTACCTCTGACTCCAGCCCACCGTCAGGAACGGCTGCAGTGGTGTCGCCAACGTCCGCACTGGAGAGCGCAATGGCGATCTGTCGTGTACAGTGATGAAAGCAGATTCTGCTTGGGAGCCTCCGATGGCCGTATGTGTGTTCGCAGACGCACAGGGGAGCGTCTCCACACTTCTTGCATCCGCCAGCGACACACAGGGCCTACACCTGGTCTCCTGGTGTGGCGAGCGATCAGCTATCACTCCCGTACATAACTAGTGTTTGTACCGGGCACGTTAAACAGCACCTCCTACATCAACAACATCATTCCGCCCGTTGTGGTGTCATTTGTAAGGTCGGTCCATCGTGGTGTTTTCCAGCAAGATAACGCACGCCCACACACGGCACGTGCAACGCAACATGTACTTCAGGGTGTGAGACAACTTCCATGGCCTGCACGTTCACCGCATTTGTCCCCCATTGAGCACGTGTGGGATTTTATGGGACAACGACTTATCCGGTCTCCACGGCCAGCCACGACCATCCCCGATTTGCGCGTCCAGGTTGAGGATGCTTGGAACTTAATACCCCAAACTTACATCCAACATCTGTACGACAGACTCCATGCCAGAATTGCATAGTGTGGCGCAGTTCATGGCGGTTAAACCTCGTACTAACAATGTTACACGGAAATGTTATTTTTCAGTTTACCAGCAAATACAGCTGTATTTTGCCATAATGTTTTGATCACGTTATCCTATGTATTCCGTTATTATGCTGTATAAATTTCGTTGGTATCGGACGTCTCCTTCTTGGTGTTCTTTTTCACTTTCCGCCAGTGTATGTTTTCAGGAAGCTTAGTGAAGATGACTTCAATTGGCAGCATAAATACCAGATATACAGCTAAGTGTCGCAGGATTGTGCAGATTCTTTAAGTTATATTAAACAGAGAACTTATTTCATTGCACTGTCTCTCCCTATAAGCAAGATATTTCAATTTTTAGAAGTCGTTCCGAAAAAACTCGTTTTGAATCAGATACACGTAAGTACACCAAACAGTAATGCTTTTTCTATCTATCTATCTATCTATCTATCTATCTATCTATCTATCTATCTATCGCTCCTTATTGTAATACAATAGTTTTCCCCATGGGTTGAAATATTCAATTGTGTTGATTGCTATGACTCCGTTAACTGAAGACGATAAGGGAAAAAATTGTTTTTGGATGGGATCGAGAAAATAATAACTGTATCTTTTAGCTTTTGCCATTGGAAAGGTTTCCTGTGTTTGTGGGAGTAACACAGAATCCTTGAAACAAGCACATCAGAACACGTATGACTTACATAATATCGCGGTATCACATTTGCCTTGGAATTTTAAAGATTGCACATGAATCTGTAATAGCGTGAAACATTTCAAATTTGTTATTCAAATAAACAGAGTAGCACAACTTCGATATCATGATATTGTTTCGCTTCTATCACTTAAAATGCTATAGAATAGCGAATAATATCCTGTTTGTTTTCTTTTAATTTCGACCTTAGAGTAACGTTTTAGTTTCTACTCAGAAAATTTCACAAAAACTTTATTTCATAAACATTCCCACATTTAACACGTGATGAAAACAACTGTTCTTTTTAACGCTCATCAGTGTGGCTAAAAAGAAAGCAACTTGACCGACTTGTAAGGTGTTCTTTTAAGGTGATCATGACAGAGAAGGATTTGACTCTTTATTCCCCTCATTTCTAAAATGTAGATGCCTACGTAATTTAGATTTTAATTGTGCCGCTATTTTTATTTATTAATAATCCATTTTAATGCATTTGTAAAACAGCGCTTTGTCCGTCCATCCAACAGTCGAGATGTGAGATTTCTCGTTTTCGAGATTTTCAAAATATTCCTTTGTAGGTTTTAAGAGGAAAAGCCTGCCTTCTTGCGATACCTAACACAAACAAATTTCATTTTGCTGATGCTCCGTTAAAAATTAACTGTATAGGTCTTCCAAGATTTTTCCCAAAATCCGCGCGTTTGATTTCCCCCGCAAAATTCTTTCTTAGGGCCATATTTATCCACTTTCTCCTTGTATCGGTTAGCAGAGCCAATAACAGCAATCTGGGAAGCAGCTCACCTTTTCTTCATATCAACTGAGAAACTACTGGTTTTACTAAAAAGGCACATTTATTCATTTTCTGATTATGTATCATTTCTTAATTTTGAGAGAATCTAGCATCGTTCTTTTTACCACGAATTCAATTTTTTTCGGTTTAATGACCTTTACAGGCATCTAAGGCTAAGAAGAGTCTTGTTAACTGGTGCCATAAAATGAAATTTATTTATATTCCATCCCACCTATATAAACTGGTGTCCAAAATTAACGTGGCAAATACAAATTCGAGAATATGCCCAATTGTAAAGAATTTTCAGAGATATGTGCAACAGGAAACGGTAAGTCGAGGTACCAAAGCACCATTGTTGTAGTTCTTATGGAAATATGCAAACGGCGACCGTACGACATCGAGCTGGCGGGCACGTGACTTTGATAAATGTTGTTCTGACCGGCGTGCGTCAATTGAAGCTTTAGTTGGACTGTTAGTGGAAGAATGGTTCCGCACCATCACTTAAAATACTCTTTACCGTGCCGAGCGATAGGTAGGTTAGAAGCAAGGAAATAGTAAACTGAGGCAGTAAGATGATTCAAAGTGTCGAGGCAAGTGATCTCCAATCTCTGGAGGCAGTTTCAGGAAAGCGGAACAATAACCAGAAGGCCGGGACAATGACTTCCACGAGCTACAAGTCAAGACGACCGATACTTGTCTCTAACTGATCGTTGCCATAGGGAGTCGACAACCAGGCAACTCTCGCAGGATTTATTTTCTGCAATGGAAACCGCGATATCGAGCCAAATAGTTCTCAGAAGACTCCCACAACGGTTGCGGAGGACTCCTGGTTTGGGCTGGCGTCAAGTTGAATGAAAGCACGCCGTTGCCCGAGTATTCAGGGGGCACCTTGACTGATGTACGCCACAAGGATGACATCACAGAGCTCTACGTACGGCTTTTCAGAGGGGTTGTTGGCCCCGAGATCCTTTTTTATTAATGAAAACGCTCGCCTCCGTAGCGCTCGGGTAAGGGACGAATACGTGGAGAACGAGGATATTCACATAATGTAGTGGCCCGCTAATTATCCGGACCTGAACCCCATAGATCATATTTAGGATGGTCTGGAAAAAGCAATTACAATCTGGCAGCCACCTTCTAAAACCCTCCCGGGACTGCGACGCGCCTTGGTAAAGGAATCGCGCTTATTGCCCCAAAATCTCATTCATAGCCTTGGAAAAAGCATGAGGGCTCGTTATTAGAGCTATATCGCTGCCCGGGGTAATCACGCTCCCTATTAGATCCTTGAAATCCGCGCCGCTTGCTGTATAACCTTTGGTCCGCCATGCTGTCATACGTATGCTTTCTCCTCATGGAGTGATAGCATTGTTTTTCTGTTCTGTATCGTTGCGTTATCGATATATGTATGCCCGTATCAACTGTCATTAAACTCTGTCGTGCGGATTTTGCGTTATTCGTTATTTTGCTTTTTGTCACATTAATTTTGGACACAGTGTACAAAGAGCCAGACCCGGCGTCCTTGACTACTCAACTACAAAGAGACAATTTTCGTTTAAATATTTCGTAATAAACCTTTCTCTTTGATGGTTGAACAAACGCTACTTAAAGTCCCTTCCATCTCTGTTTCACGTCCGCCAACTGAAGCTGAGCATCAGCATATCTTTCATCTTATTTTCAATATATGTATATGTCTGCCTATCTTCGATATGGGCAGCTGATGGTGTTGTAATTAAACACCCACCTACAGATCCGAAGATATCGGGTTCGATTCCAGGTGGGTTGTGATGTGTTGAGCCACAGCTAACCGCAGTGCTTCGAATGGACATTTAAGTGGTTGAATTCTGGGTATTACACCGCCCCTGTTAAAAATAAGAGCGTTTGTTTCTTCCCCCACCTGTTGCTTTCTCTCCGACTGGTAGTGCGTGTTTTGACGTTGTTCGAAACGCGCAGTAGTATCTAGGCATTCTCTCTAACAACTCTCCTATCGTGAGCTTCCAAGTTCCACTTAATGTCGCTTCGTTTCTGTCAAGTGGTTCTATGGGCTATGCAGCTTTAATTAGTAGCGTGTTAACCTTTTCTGCGGGTGTATAGAACTTTCTCACTGATCGTTGATTCGGTGTTGATCATGGTGGATTTGTAGCGTAAATCCTGTCCCACAATGACCAGGCCGATTCATTAAGTGAACATAATGAATGAAATACCTTGAATTGTGTCACATGTATATACACCGAAGAGCGAAAATATTATAGCCAGCGCGTCTTCATGCAAATCGAAGCAACTCCAGCAAGGCCGTCCATGTGGCGCAGTGGTCTAAGTGCTGGCTTATGACCATTCGTTCGAGAAGGGTCCTGGTTCGAATATCGGTCGGGCATGGATGTTGTGTTTGTCTTACGGCACTGGCTCTCTCCCTTCCCTGGAACCAGTGACCCTTAATTACGGACGCCCGACTTCTCATAGCCCATTGAGTTGCTCACAGTGGTCGTTAAACCTTCAATCAATCAATCAACTGCAGCAAGATAACGGCGCATGTCATAAAATGGTATAAAAATAAAACCTGATACTGAGCTCTGTTAATCAGTGTTATTCTTGTTCTTCAGATGGAAAGGAAGCAAACTTAAGCGAGTTTGACAAAGGCCACATGGCAATGGGCAGGGGATTGGGTCAGGGCATTTATCAGACAGTAAGGCTTGTAAGGTGCGCACGGTTAGCCACTGTTAGTACCTTCAAAAAGTGGTCCTAGGAGGGAAAAAAAACTACAGGGATACTGTTGCGCAGCTCGCCTGTAATTTGCATGCTGGCGACGGAAGTAATGTATCGCAACACACAGTGCATCGAAGCCTGCTAAAATGGGGCTGCATAGCCGCAGGCCGCTCCACATGCTAACCACAGTTCACTTTCGAAAGCGTCTACAGTGGGCACGTGAGCATTAAAACTGCTTCTTGAATGATTGAAGAAGCTTGTCTGCCCCGATGAATCTCGTTTCTTGGTGCGTCGTGCGTCGGACAGCCGAGTGCGTGTGAGTCGTTTACCTGGGGAAGTGTTGGCACCAAGATGCACCGTGGGAGGAACTGGTGGAGGAAGGGAAATGTTTTGTGTTCTGTTGGAAACCCTGAGTCCAGTCATTCATGTGCACGAAACTATGACGTTTACCACCTATCTACACATTATTACAGACCAGGTACATTCTTTCATGGCAATTATATTCTCCTCTAGTAGCGCCGTCTTTCAGAAATATAATGCGCAACGCCACACTGCCTGGATTCTTCTAGAATGGTTCGCGGAACATGAGGAAGACTTCCAGATATTGCCCTGCCTTCCAAACTCCTCAGAAATCAACCCAATCGAGCATATTTGGTTTGTGTTAGAACAGCAAATCCGATCTGCGGCGGCTCAACCCTGTAAATTACAAGAGTTAAAGGATCTGCTGGTACCTGATACCACGAGACACTTTTAGAAATTTTGGAGAGTCAATGCCTCAACGTGTAAGAGCTTATTTGGTGGTAAGTGGAGGACCAACGTCATATTTGGCAGGTGGTCATAATGGTTTGGCTCTTCAGTGTACATATGTTCTCAAAATATGGAGATTTGCCGAACAGTAACAATTACAGGATTCGTACAATTTTCTTTGAAGGCATAGCATTTCATTTACTGAGATCAGCCTAATCTCAGGTATAATTGAAGCAATCCGGATAATAAATTATGTCTGCTGTAACGATCGGGCTAAATTCAGTTCAGCCATATAAATAACATCGTCGGAGTACTGGTCGGCAAAAATTTCGATAATCGCATTGGATTTACTCTTCAAAGGTCCATTGCAGCTCGTGTGGTCGTTATGTGGTTAAAAAAGAAAGAAAATTGTGTTATTTTATCCTTTGAACTCTTATGAAAGCTCTTGGTAATAAATAACGGAACTCGGTGACCTTATGTGGATCGCATGTGTGGTGTTTTGGCGATTATCCCTCCCATGCAGCAAAATATACCTTTTTTTTTTGCCCTTTTCATTTTTTTCTCTGTACTTCTAGAGTGTAAATCAACGAGTTATTTCCAACGCATGGATGATTTACACACTTTAGGTGAGGCTGACAAACCAAGGTGATGGTTATCAATGCGCAGCGCGCCGCAATAGTCATAAAGAATATCGAAAATGAATACCAAACAAGATGTAACGAGAATAAAATTCACTCGCAGTGTTACATTCCCCTCCACCTGTGGGACGGTCCACTTGAAGCGCAGGAATTTATCCTCTGATTTATATCAGCGAGGCATGATTTTTATGATCTGCGGACTCGCCACCTACCGAGAGGCGGAGGGTTTAATTAATCTTACACGGCGGGCGCAGCGCCGATCAAGCACAGATTACGTGTCTGAATACACCTGTCCCAAGACCAATCCATGAACGATGGCGCTCGTTTAAAAGCCAACCACGACGTAAAAAGGCGGAATACCAAATTCTCTGAAAAACGTTAGAAATGCTGTCTTCTTTATTCGGAGACATCACTAACATCATTCGTTTCTCTCATACGCACACTGGAAGTTAAATTAGTTCGGTAACCTGCTGTGCAAGGTTGGTTCTGAGCGAATGTCAGGGCAAATGTTGGGTTCAGTTCTGAGGTTCTAGCGCTAAACACTAACTTTCTACCAGTAAATATGGAGCCTTCCTTAAATTTTGTAATCCGTACTGACTGAATTAAATAAATACCTTACAAACAAAATATCCATCAGTTCCGGGGATCAACGAAAGATACTCCACTAACAATCTGAAAGTAAGCGTTGCCTCTTATACAATTGAGTTAAAATCTTTTGTCAGAGTTGAATAATATCAGACTATAGGGAGAAAGTAAACAATCCTCAATTTGACTCTTACTGCCTTGAATAAATTCAGGTAGAGTGCTAAACATCAGTGAGACTGGTTAGGAATTGTGTGACGTACCTGCCAGCAGGACGCACATGACATAAAGGCAGATAGGAATCAGAATACATGTCTGCGTAGCTCAGTTGGTAGAGCTGCTTGTTCCGGAATAAGCGTACTCGGGTTCGAATCCCGGCGTAGACCAAAAATGACGGAGAAATTTACTTCGTTATAATTGATATAATCAAAGCTCGCAATTAACCAGCAGTAATGGATACTGAAAACTAAAACCAGATCTCCAAAAAAAATTAGCAATAGACATCATAAACGTACTTGCGAAACCACGGCGATTTAAACTATTTTAGTGGACACCCTGAGAAAATATGAGACACACAGTCAACTCTGGAGGGTAAGATAAATGAAAAAAAAAATAGCAAGAAACAAAAGAAGAGAATGAATAGATAACATCGGAAGAAGTGGACATCTCTGAAGTTAACAGAAAAGTAACAAAAGCTCTTATGGAAACAGCAACAAAATTAGCTGGGTCTAAGAACAAGTTGCATGTGAACAAATTATCAGGAAAAACGAAAATGTTGATGCAAAAAAGAAGAGAGATGAGGACAACTAAAGAAGATGTGACTTCCAAAGTGGAATATATAGAGCTATGCAAGACAGTAAGAAAAAGTATCACTGAAGACGTAAGGAAATTCAACTGTGAACTAGTGAGGAAAGCAATTGAAAACAACCAAAGCCTAAAGATAGCAAAGGGACATCTCAGTAAGGGAAGAAAACAGATTATGGCACTGAGAAAAGAAGATGGTTCTGTAACAAGAAATAGAGGCGAAATTTTGACAAGAGTGAAAGATTTCTACTCCAAATTATATGAAAGGGATGATATATGCACTCCAGACATCATGAAAGATACCAGTACCAGAGTTCCCTCCAGTCCTTCCAGCAGAAGTTGCACATGCAATCAAGAACATGAAGCGAGGAAAAGCTCCAGGAGAAGATGGAATTACTGTAGACATCATACAAGAAGCAAGTGGAGAAATCGAAACAGTACTCGCCCAAATTTTCACTCGATGCCTTAATGAAGGAAAGATTCCTGAGGATTGGAACACCGCTACAATGATCCTGCTACATAAGAAAGGTGACATTGAGGATCTCGGAAACTACAGACCTATCAGCCTCCTATCAGTAGTTTATAAAATCTTCACTAAAGTTCTTTCACACCGCTTGAAGGTAACACTGGACATGGCTCAACCGAGAGAACAAGCTGGATTCAGGAGTGGCTACAGCACAATAGATCATATCCACGTGCTGAGAGAACTAATTGAAAGAGCGAGGGAATATGAACTTCCATTGTGCATGGCTTTTATCGATTATGAAAAAGCCTTTGATTCGGTGAAACCATCAGCAGTTACAATGGCTCTGAAAACCTGCGGTATTGAAGATGCATACATTAATATTATTAATAACATCTATGAAAATGCAAGTGCAAAGATTAGGCTGTTTGAAAATACAACACACATAAAAATTGGAAAGGGAGTGAGACAAGGTGACACCATATCTCCGAAGCTCTTTAATGCCACATTGGAGGGTGTTTTTCAGTCACTGAGCTGGGAAAACAAGGGGATAAAGATTAATGGAGATTATCTAACCCACCTTCGTTTTGCTGATGACGTAGTCATTTTTGCAACTACCCCATCAGAGCTGCAGAGTATGATCCAGGAACTTGCTGACAAGAGTAAAGAAGTGGGATTAAAAATGAACTTTCAGAAGACAAAAGTGATGTTCAATGCTTTTACAAGAAATGAAGATTTATCGATTGATGGAGAAAAGCTGGAGATAACAGACACGTACGTTTATCTTGGACAGCAGATATCAAGTGAGGGTCACATTGATGAAGAAATTAATCGGCGTACAAAACTTGCCTGGAGAGCTTTTTGGAAGAAACAGCATAATTTTCAAGAGCAATATGCCATTATGTCTTAAAAGAAAAGTGTTTGATCAATGCATCCTTCCAGTGCTTACGTATGGTGCGGAGACGTGGACCTTAACTAAAAGAGACATACAAAGGCTGCAGACAACTCAAAGTGGCATGGAGAGGTGCATGCTTGGTGTAACCAGGAGAGATAAGAAGAGGAACTCGTGGATCCGAAAAATGACAAGAGTGGAAGACATCATGATCAGAGTTAAATCCCTGAAATGGCAATGGGCTGGACATACTGCCAGAAGGACAGATCATCGATGGACAGCTGAAATTTTAGATTGGATTCCAAGGGACAGGAAAAGACCAGAAGAAGACCACATGGGAGATGGGTGGATGAAATTCGAAAGTATGCAGGGGTGACATGGAGGAGACTGGCACAAGACAGACCGTTGTGGAGGAAACTTGGGGAGACCTTCGTCCAGCAGTGGATTGATAATGGTTGACAATGATGATGATGATGATGACTCGACTACACGCGGCGAAAATTATTCACTGTAGCAGAAAAAGTCAGCGGACATGTTGGTCGGCAAACTCCTTTTCAGAGACAGTAGTACATAAAATGCATCAAAAATACTCAAGTATGCATATAAAAGAGCTTCTAAATCACTAAATCGCACACCAGAAAATAAAGATGCGTCATAAAACACCCAATAATGAACATAAAAATATAAGCTAAAAATTTAGTATTTAATATATAACATTTCTTAAAAGACGTTCTGTGGAAGCCATCTAAAGACGAGCTTTTTAAAACTTACTCAGTGGTGAATATTGAAACTGTGTCTTTATTTATCCGTAAAGAATATCGAAAACGCACATTTAAATGCCTTGTCATCAATACCTAGATAGATATACAGCCAAATGTTTCGTCTGTGAAAGGATAACATTTCCTAACAAGTAGTTAAAACTACACGTTGCAAATGCAGCTTTAATGCACTCAAATTGAATGTTATCCGTTTATTGAATCTAGATTATTAATGAAACTGAAACAAAAAAAAATAATTCTAATTATGGCCAGAAAAATCTTCTGTAGCATTAATCAATATGGAATTAAAGAGAATTCCTTTTTGTTTTAAATTTGGAAAGTGTTTTACATATATTGGTGTCAAATTAAAGTAAAAAATACATTTTTGGGGTGAAAATAAATTTCACTAAATGAAATATAATGAGTAGTAGTTTACTTATGTAATGTATACTTCTATTTACCATTCCTTATGAGTTTCTGTCTTGCTTATGTAAACTTTTGTTACTTCTAGGTTAATATTTTTTCACTGAGCGTCACATTACTCCCCAGAACAGTTGCACACTTTGACGTTGAATATTGCAAAGAAAGTGGAAAGTTGATATAGAGAAAGAGATTGAAGTTTGTTTGTGAATCATTTAATGGGTATTGCTGCTATATGATTGAGACATATTGTACTTTGGTACAAGAGCCATTGGATAAATTACAACTTAACGAACATATTGTACTGGTGACCTGAACTATCAGTACGCGGGAAAAAAATGATAAACTGATGTCATACGTAAGTGCTGATTCTTTCAAGCTCGGCGTTATTATTATTCACTTAGTAATTTCAGGAGTGAGCTTTATGTTCAACTTGATGTAAGAAAATTAACTGATTTGTTAAATACATAAACGAATACTTCAAATATCAAAAACACTACACGTATTAGATGGAACATAAGAAATCCATTTCAGCACCTAAATTTGTATATTCTACGGCCTAAAGCTTCTCTATATGCATATAAAGTGACCTACTAAAGTCCCTATAGAGAACGGAACCCTTCGGTTCGCGTCGTCAAGTTGTGTGAGAAACAACTGTTTGGAAGAAAACTCATTCCTGGTGCGTCGCACACGTTATCTGATTCAGTCAGGTGGAAAACCATGGGAAGACTGGAAGCAGGCCATTTAATGACACGGGTGAGTTGTCGCAAAGGCCTAACACTGTTCTCCAAAGGATTACCACACCTCGTGATAACCATTATCTTGCTTTAACAACGGGACATCACAGGAAGACCAGTGTCAAGGCAAACCACATATCGACGGTTTATCCTCAGTCACAAAAAAAGCCACAATCGACGGCTTAATGAGAGTGGTCTTTATGCAAGATAACACACAGCTTGTGTTCCTCTCACCTCATATCAGAGAAGATCGCGTTTGAACAGGTGCAGACAATATTGTTCCTAAAGCCAAGAGCAGTGGGCCAGTGTTCTTTTCACTGATGAGTCCAGAGTTAGTTTACAAACTGATTCTCAACGTCACTTCATCTGAAGGGAGTCACGAACCCATAATTATCCCTCCAATATCAGAGAACGAGACACTCTTAGTGGCTGTGTTTGTTTGTTTTTTCACTGAGGGTTTAATGACCACCGTGAGCAACTCAGTGGGCTATAAGCAGTCGTCCGTCCCTAATTTGTGGCTACTGGTTCCATGGAATGGAGATAAACGCTGGCGTAAGACAAACACAACATCCATGCCTTACCGGGACTCGAACCCGGACCCATCTCGGACGAATAATCAGAAGCTCGCTTAGACCACTGAGCCACCGGTGCGGCGGCTGTGGTTTTCAGGTCTGGGATGGAATAATGTTGAACTGCCGTACACCTCTCCATGTTTTTGAAGGCTGTAATCTCATTCGTCAACACTACGAGGACAAGATCCCTGATGTCAGGCTTCTTTGGGAGACTCAATTTCTATATGTGGATGATAACGCTCTTCTGAATAAGGCTTAAGTTCGATTATTTCGTTGGGACGGAGGATATTCTGATGATAGATCGGTCATCCATATCTCCCTATCTAAACCCTATGAAGCATGGCTGGGATGCCTTATGGAGACAGATTGCAGGTAGTCATCCCCTTCGCAGAACTCCTTTGAGGAACAGTATTCGTTAAATCTAGAGCTCATGAGCAACCTTGTCTTTAGCATGACTCGTCATGTGAAAACACATATTTGTCCGTGACAAAGGTTGAAATCGCGCCTCCTCACTCCGGAGTAAGCTGCTCTCCCAACTAAGCTACACGGACGGAATGTATCGCTGCTGATTTTTCGTCTTGATACGCCCTTTACCTGCGTAGTGCGTCGCAGTCATTGTAAGAGGAGTTTTTCCGCAGGAGGAGATTCCATTTCAATGACCTGATTGGATTAAATCTGACACTCCACTTGGTAAGACCCATATGCTTGTGATCATTCATAAAGACGCTCACATATTGTTAACCTTCGAAAAACTGCTTATGAACCTGTGCATTTCCATACCAAATTTCTCATCATTGTGTTACATGGCTTTCCTTTTTTTCTTGTAAATATGTCTTTCGGGCTTGTATGTTGGACACCAATGGATCTGATCAACAACTTATTCTCAGTTGTGACGCACTACATAGGTGAAGCACGTGTCAAGACGACAAATCTGCAGCGATACATTCCGTCGGTGTAGCTTGATGTGTAAGAACAACTGACCCGGAGAGAGGAGGCGCGACTTCGATTGTCGTCACAGACAAATTTGTGAATTTCACATAGTTCAGCTTGTTTTTTTTTTTGCTTTTGTTTTTCAAGCGTGATTAAATATACTTTGAAACCAAGCTGCTTAAGTTCAAATATGGGCAGTACCAATCAGAAGAAATTCTTGAGAGTTCTTGCTTATAAAAAGCAGTCCTTCAGCCCTTACACTTTCGTATTTTGCCTCATCTTTGACAATATTTATGATTCTGGTCAAAGGAAGCGATGCCAATTTGTTATCTCGTGATAATGATGATAGTTCAAGTAAAATTGGATGATTTTTATTTAAAATATATAAAGTTAGAGTGCACTTCAAAAACAGAATATTTTAAATATATATTTTTATAGTGCAAATTATGAAAATCAAATGCCGGAGTGACCGCAGTAAATATTTTGCTTAAAAATGAGGCGTTTATAAGGATTTCTTTTCAGACTGAATTTACATTAACACTTGAATTTCTGCTTTATTTAACGGGTTCCGGTGTCGAAATACAATAAGGTAAACAAGCCCAATTCAGCCGCCTCCACGGTGCTAAGTAGTCAGAAGAGCTGGCTTCTGACTTTGTGCTTTCCCCAGGTGAGGCATTTGCTATGGCTTTACCCTACGGCGCTGGAATTCTCACTTCCGCTGGAACCAGTGGCCTTAAATTAGGGACGCGCGACTGCTTATAGGTCTTAATAGTTGCTCGTGGTGGTCGTAAAACCTCCTAAGAATAAAATAATTACGCTGATAAATAATTGAGTTTAAACGTATTCTATACATCTTTTCATACAATTACTAAAAGTTGTAAAGAAAGTTGTTCATTACTTATCAATTTGATTGTGCTGCCTTATAGATCTGCATCTACCATATAACGGAATGAATTAAAACGTCGCAATGAAACTGTTTTTTTATTGTATAATATGAAAACATATTGTGTTACATTAAGTATTAAACATAAAAAACCTTTAAAAATTGATATAAGATATTCTGTATCTCTCTTTTTTTCATGAGATAGACATATTTTATGTGCAAAATCAAATTTACATGTAAAATGATGTTTTATTTGTTTATGTTTTGTTCATATTTTGCTTAGCATTGGGTATTATGAAAGGTAGATCAAGGAAACTTGATTTATATTTTACAATTACATTTTGGATTCTTCATTTAAGGAGGAAAGCAAATCCACTCTCGATAACATTATCCAAGATGTTGAGGTGGAATCCAAATCAATGTAAATTTCACCAGAATGGTTAGAAATACAGCTTGATATGTACCTGCTATTCACAAATGCCGTTAAAATGCCTTCTTTTCCATATGCTGTGGCCATGTAGTTGAAACAGAAATAAAAATATTCTGTCCTTCAAATTTGGAAGTCTTATAAATGAATTTCTTTTTGTCTTATTAATCAGGTAAGCACATCGGCGTGGGGGATTAGCCCACTGCTGACTGTTCCAATTGGTCATTCAACCTAAGGATTCTGGAACAAAACCCAATGAGTTGGGGTCTTTTCGCCAATGTCAGACAGAACTAGCTGGCACCTCTACAAGATTCACAGAGGCCGTTGCTGCTGTTCTGTGTGCCGTCGTTCCCACGGAGCGCCCCAAGAGGGCAAACCCATCTCTCACTAAGATCGCCCCTATTTGGAGATGCTGCAAGGTAGGGTTTCTGTGGATGAATATCGCTGTAAGAAGCGTGAAGCTGCTAAGCTGGTTCGCCAGAGTAAAGCAAAAGATAGGAAAGAGAAGGCAGAAAGGCATGAATTGGCTTTTGGAAATATAGGAAGACCTTCTGGAAGTACATGAGACTCAGGAAAAATAGGGGAAACAAAGTTGTAAGTTGTGGGGAAATGATATGGGAGCCCAATGAGTTAAGTGAAAGATGGGGTGAATACTTCTGTGAGTTATTAGATCAGGAAAGCAAAGCTGATTCTGAGGTAGACGCAGATGATGTCACAGTGAAGGATGGAAGCACATTTGGAATCTCAAGAGAAGATATGTGTAAAGCTCTAAATTCTCTTCACAATGGTAAGGCTCCAGGAGTTGATGGTATAACTGCCAAGATGTTGAAGTATGGTGGTGACTCTGTAATTTACTGGTTAACTGAAATTTGCCAGTTGTACTGGGAAGTTAGGATTGGTCCTTCGGGATTGGAAGAATTTCATAATTGTTCCTTTGTATAAGGGAAAAGGTGATCAGACTGACTGAAAGAACTATCGTGGTATTAGCCTACTGAGTGTGCCAGGGAAAGTGTTTGGTAAGGTCGTTATTGAAAGTGTATGGAGTCTTACATCAGAGAAAGTGTGGGATGTTCAGAGTGATTTTATGCCTGGTAAAGGCTGCACTAACCACAATTTTTGCGTTGCGCATGATGATTGAAAAGTAACTGGCTGTTGGTAAAAAAGTTTTTGATGCCTTCATAGATTTAAAGAAAGCTTACGACAGAGTAAATAGGACAATTTTGAGGAAGGTATTCAATCAATATGGTGTTACTGGGAATCAACTTAATAGTGTAAACGCTATGTAAGCTGGCAGTAGAGCAGGTGTACGAGTGAATAGTGCTTTATCAAAATGGTTCTCTATCATGAAAGAAATACGGGATTACGCCATATAATACATATTTTGAAGATGACAATCCGATTTTTGGCGTAAATGTGACAAGGATGGTAAGTCAGATAATGGTGCAGGAGTCAGACAAGGTTGTGTAATGTCACCATGACTGTTTAGTATATTTATGGATGCGTGCATGCGTGATGCCAAAATAGATATCACTGGTTTATATTTTGGTGATATCAGTGTGTGCAGATTGCTGTATGCTGATGACACTGTCCTGTTGGTAGAGAGCAAAAGTGAGTTGCAGAGTATGTTGTCCCAGATGTACAAAGTTTGCATGAAATTCAAACTGAGTATAAATAAGGGAAAAACCAAAGTTATGGTTTTTCAGCGAGGAACTGGTCGTACTGAATATAATATTAGTCAAAACGGCACAGTGATTGACCAGGCGAGTGAGTTTGTGTATTTAGGAAGCATGTTTAACAGAGAGAACAAATTGGATGGTGAAATTAGTAGGCGAGTGAATTCTTCATTGAAAGTCATAGCTGCTTTGGGAGGTTTTCACAGGAATGATGGGTTCTCAAGAGAGTCCCGTATGGCTGTCTATGAAAGTGTAATTGTTCTTACTCTGATGTATGGCAGTGAAACCTGGGTACTACAGAAGAAACATATAAGCCGTTTGTGTGCTGGAGAAATGCGGTACTTACGGGGGATTTGAGTCAAGACACGTTCTGATTGTGTGAGGAATGAAGATATGTTGTAGTTGTGTGATGTGAAACAAAATGTTGTTAGCAAGATGTAGACTGGTTTGGCCATGTTGAAAGAATGAGTGATGAGATGCTTACTAAGAAAATCTTTCTAGCCCAAGTGGTAGGGAAAAAAGGCAGTGGAAGGCCAAGGAGTCATGGGAAGATCAGATTCAGGAGTATCTGCATGGGAAAAAGATTATGTGTATGAAGTATAGAAGATCTTGTGCACGCCGTGTGATGGATGTCAGTGAATACCGAGTTGTATGTCAAGATCGCTGTAAATGGAGAAGTTAGATACGGAAACAGTAAGTAAAAATTATCTGGTAGTTTATATTTCTTTCTAGAGATAACCTCTGAATCTCAGAGAACAGCTTAGTCATATGTAATGTAATGTAATTATAAATGCAGTTCTCGGTAAATAATAGAAATAAGTAAACTCAGTCTTCTCTACTGCGATTGACATTTTCATGCTACAAAACATTTCTTTTCCACATATCCCCGTCCTTTCCCCTTTCATCGTGGTGCAAATTAATGGGCCGTTTTCCAAGTATGAATAATTTTAAACGCTTCATGTGCAAAACCTTGTATGATGATAAAATACCTTTCGCTTTACGATGAATTTCTGAGCCTTACAGAGACAATGACTAATATTGCGTCTTCATATTATCATCATCATATTCTGTCCCGATTATTTGTTTTCCCTTTCTTTTCTTTTTTTTTTTCTCTATATTACTTTACAGATTGAAACTGCATTTGAAAATGTGAAGGACTAGTGATGAGACGCCTCAATTTGTAATACCTTGACGCCTGTTCCTTCGATGTGTTTTTCTCAGCTGGATGTATACATTGAATAACACCTTTATTTAAATTCATATTTGAAAAAGCCCAAATTGCGGTCGCTATAACTTTCTAAACAATATTTTCATGGTAATATAACCGTGAGAGCGCTGATCTTGACGAAAATAGTATGATAATCCCGAATTTAACATGAATTATCAAACTTTTAGAAAAAATTTGAACCAGAGCACCTTGTTTTTCATTTTCAATAAAACCCAGGTCAAGTATACACACACGTGTCTGAAGACAGTGAATTCCGTCAAGGAACATACCTAATATAGCACCTAATTTGCAAAATAAAACATCATTTATCAGTGAGAATAAAATTTTAAATTTAATGTTAGACTTTTACTTTGAATTTGATTATTTGTAACGGAATTTATCACCTCGAACTTTTTTTTATTGTCTTCCACTAAATTTAATACGCTTATACAATTCACAGCAAATATACACTGCCGTTCCATTGATCTTCGTGCACCTCTCTACTGGTAGTAAATTAGGTCTACCCAGCAAGCACATCGTCACGTACCCAACTATTAAAACACACGTAGAATCAGGATTAGAAATTGCACGACTATGAATGCAAGATGATCAACAGATTAAACTAATCTTCAGCACGATTTGACAATAGGGTGCCACACGAACAATCGCTCCGTTCGTGACTTTCGGCGGCATTGAAGATTTCTAGTTTCGGCGGTTGTTGATGTGATATGCAAGTATCAGCGGACTAGAGCTGTATCTGCCAAAGAACTACCCAGTAAACCCCCGAAGCTAACAAAATGTGACAGGAGAGTTATACAAAGGAATCAGAATGCAAATCAATATTGCCTCAAATGGCGCAACCCTTTGTGAGACCACTGGGGCTGAAGTTAGCATCAGTAGAGTGAAGCTGAACAACCAGGGTTATCAGATTCGAGCAGCCAGACACAAGCAGCAAATTACTTCAACTAATGCCACACGCCAATTAGTTTAGTGTAAAAAACGTGGATCTTGAATTGTAGACCAATGGAAAACTGCTCTTTGGACTGGCGAGTCACAGTAGACAGTCTACCAGTCTGATAGCCGTTCCTGGGTGTATCGGATGCAGGAGGAAAGTACCTTCTGGACTGTATCGTCCCGATAATGAAGTTTAGAAGGGGAAACATGATGGCATGGAGTGTCTTTCGTAATTCGGCTATGCCCCATTAGTTCTGTGTAATTATGCCCACCAACGTTTTGGCAATACTTTGGCAAAGACTCAATCCTTTATCTTGTAACAGATTGGTTTGAGGATCTCGGATGCAAAAATTTGGACAGGCTAACCCATAGTCCTGACCTGGGCCTTATAGAGAATCACTGGAACGAGATGTATCGCCGGGTGCGTTGAAGAAGAGATCGCCCAAAAAGTAAAGATAGACTAGTTATTGCATTGAATGAAGAATGGCGGAACGTATTGGTGGACATATGCAAAAATATCTGGTGAAAAGTATTCCACGAAGAATCTAATAAGAGCCAAAAGTAATTTCGTCGTAAGGGACAAAGTGCTGCCGCGGTGGAGCAGTGCATTCATCCGAGATGGGCCGGAGTTCGAATCCTGGTGAGGCACGGATGTTGTGTTTGTCGTACGGCACTGGCTATCGCCCTTCCTTGGAACCATTGGCCCTAAATTAGGAACGGGCGAAAGCTTTATATCCCATACAGTTGCTCACGGTGATTTTTAAACCCTCAAACAACAACAACAAAAATAATAAGGGACAAAGGTATCAGTACACAATACTAAATTCTCTGTAAATAATAATTATCTGAAGGTACCAGAATATTAATGGTAGAGTAGTGTATGAGGATCTAGGCATTTGCATTACGCATGGAGTGCTCTTCAACTGTAATGCACAGAAGATGAAATTTCACGGAATTGGTTTATTGATTTAAATCATGTTTAGAAGTCGAGCATTGTAAAACTATACCATTTGCTGGATTTTCTACTGGGAAAGTTCGCAGCTCAGCGGATTGTGTCTTTTTCCCAGATAAGTCTGAGGAAGCAGCTTTGTTCTCACAAATAGTATTTGAATTATGATTTACAGCAGTTGAGAACGAATCTCTTACGATTCTAAATTAGGAAACTCGCAACACGTAAGAAGAAGGTATCACATTTCGGTCAGGTAACAAATTTCAATTTGAACTAAACCACGGCCATCTGGGCTTTCACTACCAATCCAGAGTGAATACTAGCATATGTTTTCTTCAGCAAACTTCGATCCGAAACATCGTAGAAAAGAGCAGGAAAGTATGCAACCCCTTTCTGCGTTGTATTTGTTTCATTCATGTGTTAATCTTCAGATATGTGAAGGGAAACCTGTACCCGCATAATTAACTAAGATCGTTTTGCGAAATAAATGATATCAAAAGGAACGAGAGGGCTTAATCTAAATACCTCCAAGTTCTTCGTAAAAGAAAGGGTACTGACACTTCAAATTAATTGTTTAAATTAAATTTTCATTAGTAAGGACGCATCAGTTAGGATTTAGAACAGAACCACCAACATTTACAACAAGCCAATTATCAGCATTATAAAAATAGATCGTACGTTTATACGAAAAATAAAGACAGCAGAAAACAACAAAGGAACTGTTTCATTTTAAAATGTCATAATTAAAGCAGCAATAAGCAAAACGTGATTATTATACGACCAGATATATCAGGAATTGCCTCATCCATAGTTTTGTGTATTATTCAAACTAAAAAATTCTCAAAGGATTTTCATTAATTCCAGAAGTTGTACTTACCTAAAAGAGAAAGAAGGATACAATGTATTTAGAATCACATTTTCAAGCATCAAAAATTCATTTCATCAATACAAAGTGTAATTTGCATCAACACTACACATTTTCTAAACAAACAAAGCGAAATCTATTTATTGTTACTGAGAGACTAATTGCAGTCTGTTTAGTGTTAACGCACAATGACTAACTGAAGACACTTTTTATTGAACTGAAAAAGATAGAATGTATCATTTAAAGCACCTATATAATTCCTAACAATATGGTGAAAGGTTAAAGGTGATTTCAACATTTTTTTATGAACACATTTTAAGTGTACTCAGGGACAAGGAAATTTGCGCACCTAGTAGAAAACATGTTACAACCGCGAAACTTTGCAAATAGATAGAGTGCTCGCTGGTATGCAAATGATCTACGTTTGGTGCGAGTGCGCATGACCGCACACCCTGTGGTGGCGCTGCAAGCACGAACCGGCAGCCCAATAAACCGGCGTGTATTCGATGCCCCATGAAAGCTAAAAGCACTGGCCAACGCAAGCAAGAGTACAGAGTGACAAGAATGCTTGGTAGAGGCCAGAGACGTCGATTTACGCAATTTACGGACTTTGAGAGAGGCCTGATCATCGGGCTGAAAACCGCAGGGTGGTCGACGCGCCTTATAGCCCGTTACGTGGATCGTTCTGACCATACCGTCCGACTGTGTTGGGAGCAGTGAACACATGACGGCACAGCCACACGGCGGAGCAACTCCGGACTGACCAGGAGGACCACCGGTAGAGAGAATCGACGGATCGTGCGCCAGGCATGAACGGGATTCCACGGGGACCCGGTCCACTATACATGCAGACGTAGCGGCTCCTGTGTGCCCACGAACCACTTCCCAATGCCTCGCGGAAGCGAATGTGAGATCGCAGAGCCCCTTACGTGTGCTGCCGTTAACACCGGAACATCGCCGGCTCCGTGTGCAGTGATGCCAGGCCAGAGAGACGTGGAACGTCACAGGCTGGCGACGTGTGGTGTTTAGCGATGAGTGCCACTTCGATTTGGGAACAGATGATCATCGTGTCCGGGTGAGGAGGCCCCGGGTCAACGGCACAATCCCAACCTCGCTATCGAGCGCCAACCTCCATCCACTGCTGGCATTATGGTCTGGGAAGCCATTGCCTACGATCGATCAGCTGTAGTAGTGGTACGTGGATCATTGGCGGGCCAGCGGTATGCCGATGAGATCCTACGGCCCCATGTGCTCCTATTCCTGGCCAGGTTTCGAAGTGCGCTATACCAGCAGGATAATGCTCACCAGCACACGGCTCGGGTTGCACAGGACTGCCTATGTTATGCCCATACACTTCCATGGCTTTCCCGCTCCCCGGACATGTCTCCTATCGGGCATGTGTGAGACCAGTTAAAACGCCGGCTGCCGCTGTGCCGCACTATCCGGGATTTGGAACACACCGATCAACACGTGTGGGCCAGTCTGCCGCAGGACAACATCAGGCGTCTGTTCGCCTCCATGTGGGACTGTATTGCAGCATGTATCTTCGCACGAGGCGGTGCGTTGCGCTATTGAAGATGACCGGACTGCATGCCACAGATCCCTCTGTAATTGTCCTGCAGCTCTGTTCGTACCATCATGTGTATCATTCATTTGTATCACACGGATGAAGACATTAAATTATATGTAGACTACAATCCAAAAAGTATCAGAATACGTGATGATCCCTTCCGCTTACCGCAATAACGCGTTAGAACTTATTGGAAACTAGGATGCACAATGCTTACAGGGGAGGCTTTCCACATCTATGGACCATATGTCGCGGGAAGTATGCTCTTCCATTCTTCCTGACGAATGGCAACCATGCAGTTACCGACGTTATGCGTACTAGTCAGACCCTCACCCGAAAATCTGATTTATTCCATAGGTCTCCGGTCTGGATTTTGCAACGGTTCATACTTTTGCACCTTCATGTTTTGAAAACACAAAGTTCCAAGGGGCGGAATTAGAACTTGCATTCTTCTGCTCCGAAGCTCAATGCTTTCGCAATTAAGCTACACCGACGGAATCCATCGCTGCAACTTTTGCCGTTTTAATATGAGCTTCACCGCTGTCGTACATCACATAATACCAGCACGAGAACGCAGGTTTCAGATCCGCCGCAAACCATGCTTGAAGTAACTCTCTATACAAGAAGGAATGGGACGTACCTGCCAGCAGGACGCACACGACATAAAGGCAGATAGGAATCAGAATAAACGTCTGCGTAGCTCAGTTGGTAGAGCGACTTGTTCCGGAATAAGCGGCCTCGGGTTCGAATCCCGGTGTAGACCAAAAATGACGGAGAAATTTACTTCGTTATAATGGCGCCCGAACTATCCGGATGACCCGGCCGTTCAAAATCTCGCATTGGTGTGATGTTATTTCCACACCGCGAGACAGGAAAAATCAGAGAATTCCTTCTCCAGCGCTTCGAAAAATAAAAATGTGTGATGTTGCATTATACACAGCAGATTGACTGGGAGTTCTCAAGTGCACGTTCTACAGTGGATGGCTGCCTGCAACGATTCATGGTCACGGCTGACCCGTGGGCCATGCCCCCGGCCCTCTTTCGGGGGGGGGAGATGGGACGTACCTGCCAGCAGGACGCACACGACATAAAGGCAGATAGGAATCAGAATAAACGTCTGCGTAGCTCAGTTGGTAGAGCGACTTGTTCCGGAATAAGCGGCCTCGGGTTCGAATCCCGGCGTAGACCAAAAATGACGGAGAAATTTACTTCGTTATAGGAATTCTAATTAATTCCAGACGATGCGTAGAAGGAACATCACGCATTTTTAAAAGAACACAACGGCCAGTAGATCTATTTCCATAATCGGGCATCAATGTGAAAACACAAAGTTGCCGGTGGCGCCTATAGAGTCCGCATCCTTCTGGTCCGGAGCCGAATGCTTTCCCAATTAAGCTACACTGACGGAATTTGTCGCTGCAACTTTGCCGTCTTGGCATGTGCTCAAACTCTGTCTTACGTCACAATGTCCGTGAACCAATATCAAATAATACTTGCGTTAACCCTTTAAGCGGCCGATGACCTGAACCAATGGTGTCCAGAATTTTCTGCGTTCTTCATAGGGGAACGTATCTATAGCCTCCGGGTTTTACGAAATATACGGCAAAACTATTTCTTTACCATTCTCATATCGGTAGAACTGATCTTAAAACTCCCATCAGGGATAAACGGTCGCTTATGGTCCCTTATTCTCTCTGCTCCATGATCCAAGGCATGATGGGGAAGGGCAAATTCCCCTGTGCCACTGGTAAAGGCCAGTGACTCAATCAACTTCTCTGCCCTTTCTTAGGTTCGTCGCCATTGTTAGATTCCTCTCAGCAGTCAGAAAGAATTAGTTTCAATTATCCACCTAAAGTGACTACTTTGAATTGTAAAGCGCAACGCTCTCAGATACACAGGTTCACTCTTCCCAGCCGCGTTCGGCTCACTTGGATTATTTGCCTCCTATTGCCTTCCGGACTTTAATTTTGGGCACCAGTGTATGTTGCATTATATTCTATTTGACATTATTTGGATACCTTGAAATAGATGCCATTGATCAAGTCAACGATGATTGTAGCTATTTGCATTCTGGGAATATTAAAACGATCATTCTTTTTCTCTAAGGTAGTTTCACGGTTAGAGTGCTTTGATGTGCACAATCAAGCCTTTCAGAGAACGCCATAAAGAAGAATTAGCGAGGAGTGAAATAGGAAAGAGAGTGCACCAAATCTGGGATATCTCATCAGTAGGAGATGTTGGAGTCACCGGGAGTTTCTTCGGCGTCCGGTGTCATAACATCGGTTTATGCCAAGCAAATGACCTCTCTTGGCCTCCCATTCTGCCTGCTTACTCTTAAACATCCTGGCCCTTTACGGCGAAGAAGAGGATCTCTCGGCACAGCTGAAGATCCTCAAGGGAACGTTTGGATGTACGGTGACCATCTCCGAAACGGACACAATAGACGCATCTATCTGCTCAATGTTCCTCTCTCAGGAACCAATTGTTTTGTGAAACAGGGCTATTCCACTTTACCGCTTTAAACTACCAAAGTTCTTCACTTCTTTAAATTCCACGTATTGTCCATGGTTTCGCAAACTGTCTCCTCAGGGAAAAGTTACGGAGGGTACATTTCGAATCAAATCAACTCTTCGGGTTCAAATGCAGGAGGTCTCTCATGAAAACTTTTTTCCGAAGAGTATAATTTGTAAGAACAGCTGCTGAAACTGTATAGAAACTATTTAAATATAAACTACTCTGAACGTCATAGTGTTGCTGCTAGAATCACATAGCATTATTTTAAAAAAGGAAAGCTTTGAGCTATGTATTATTTTACCGGAATTGCGTAATCACTCAACGACATGAAGTAAGTACGCACAGTAGACTATCAAAAATCTAAAAGTGTCGAATTTAATTTACGTCTTAAATAATGCAAAAACTAGTTAGATGAAAGTATGCTGGCAAAAAAAAACAAAAAAAACAGTATAAATTTCAAGAAGCAAAGTGCATTATGTCTTAACCCTTTAACCGGCTCGAACCAATTAATTCGGGGTTAGCAAAATGGGCTGAAATCAGCTCAAACATGTATACTCGCTGTCTAAAGAGGTGGCCCAACACGGTTCGAACGAGTGAACCTGCTGATAAGAAAGCATTACTTTCTATTTAAGCTTTGTTATTCAAAATGGGCGTATAGGTGACGATTGTAACTATTTCTTTTATTTATTTATTCGGGGTTTAACGACCACCGTGAGCAACTCAGTGGGCTATAAGCAGTCACCCCGTTACTAATTAAGGGTCACTGATTCCAGGGAGGGTAGAGAGCCAGCGCCGTAAGACAAACACAACATACATGCCTCATTGCGATTCGAACTCGGACCCATCTCAGACGAATGATCAGAAACCATCGCTTAGACCACTGCGCCACCGGGGCAGCACTAATCCTTTCGGACTGATAAAAAGCTAAAAGAGCTAAAATAAAGTCAACGATCACAAGAAAGGAGATAGTAGGTGTTTGAGTCACTTGTTCTTTACCTCTGTGTCAGAAGAACTCGCGCTTACCATAATGGCTTGGGTCATGGAACACGGAATAGAAGATTGCCGGCGCACCCTTATCACAGGTTTATGGTCAGTACTTCTGAGATGAGAGAGAGAAAAAGAATCTGTTTTCTCGTAACTTTCGTTAAACCCTTCCGCTATGTGAGTATTTCTGCTTGGGTTGCGCAGGACATTTTTGGCACCATTTGGTTCAGACACGTCGGTCGCTTAAGGGGTTAAAATAAAAGTGTTTGATCAATGCATCCTTCCAGTGCTTACGTATGGTGCAGAGACGTGGACTTTAACTAAAAGAAGACTGCAGTCAACTCAAAGTAGCATGGAGAGATGCATTTTTGATGTAACCGGGAGAGATAAGAAAAGGATCAGAAAAATGACAAAAGTGGAAGACATCATGATCAGAGTAAAATCCCTGAAATGGCAATGGGCTGGACATATTGACAGAAGAACAGACGATCGATGGACAGCCGAAATTTTAGACTGGATTCCAAGGGACAGCAAAAGACCCAGAAGAAGACCACATGGGAGATAGGTGGATGAAATTCGAAAGTATGTGGGTGTAACATAGAGGAGACTGACACAAGACAGACCGTTGTGGAAGAAATTTGGGGAGACCTTCGTCCAGCAGTGAATTAATAATGGTTGACGATGATGATGATGATGATGCTGACATGCTAATGACTTTTCAAAATCATTGTAGGCTTTTAGTGCTCCATCAATTCTGAGCACGAGTGGACAGAACAGTGCCTAAGCAGTGATTACGATTTTTTTTATTTCAGGGAACCCTAATTTAAGCTAATTGTTGCACTCCGAGTTTTTCTTTACATAACAGTTGCCATGCCTGTTTGATGTCGCCCGCCCTAATTTAGGGACACTGGTTTCAGAGAAGGAAGAAAGACAGCAGCGTTAGGACGATAGATTCGTACTGCACAAATAACATGAAAATGTACATTTGCTCATTACAAAGCGTATTTTTATACCACCGCCATTATGTAATGAATATTAGACTGTTTTTTTTTTGTTGTTGTTCTGAAAGAAGTCAGGCCATCATATAAACGGGATCTTAGGTCATCGTACTTTAAGGGTCAGTTTAAGGGAGAAGAAAACTAACACGGTGGAGAAAAACAATCTAATTTTTGTCCCGAGTATCGCTTACTGATATCCTCGTGATGAAATATGGGTAACTTCTATAATGTGACACTGTAGCATATCATGCACGATCCCAATAGTCGACGACCTACTATCGATGACAATAGTCGATGACCTATTATCGATGACAATAGTCGATGACCTAGTATCGATGACAATAGTCGATGACCTACTATCGATTATGATAGTCGATGACGCACTGTCCGACGACATCTACCGAAGTGTTAACATTTATCATTTCTTTAGCATCATACAAAATTCCAGTCATTGAAATTTCAATGAAATTCCACTTTCATCGCTTCAGTACGTGTAAATCTAATTTATTTTGTCGGAACCCACTGTCAATTGTAGGACATTGGAAAAGATTTAATTTCATTATTAATTTAGCATATGTCACCGTTTCAGAGATATAGAAAGAAATTTTTCCTGAAAAGAGGCGAAATTACTTTTGGTGATTTTAAAGCGCGTGTAATTAATAGTATTCCTGCTGACACCGGTCAACGAAGGTTACTAATAAATGTCTTACTGTATCTTTTATAAATTGTGTGGAAGGAATTCTTTTCATAATACGAGTACATGAAAAATACGTTACTATGATTAACACAGCAAGCAGATATCTCTGAATTATCAATATTTTACTGTTCCTCACGTAATTTATCACATCTGAAAACTTGAAAATTACATCGCTCTAGTGCGGGAATCGAACCCGCATCTCCAGATATTTCTTCGGGCATGCTATCTGTTACACACGCTATCAGTTTGCTTCAACTAGCAAGTGGCAGGAGAATATTCCGATTTTTAGCACTCAGATACTTGGGAATTTGTTGTCCTGAGTTGTGTAACGGATAGCATGCCCGAACAGAAATCGGGAGATGCGGGTTCGATTCCCGCTCCAGCGCGGTGAAAATGTCAAATTTTCTGATGGCATCAATAACATGAAAAACAGTAAAATACTGGCAATTCAGGTATCTGATTGCTGTATTAATAATAGTGTCTCCTCGATGTAGCATTTCATGCCATTTCAAAAATATCGAAATGTCGTTTTATGAGCTACACAGATTAACTATATTTGTTCTTGCCTCTATTATTATTGTATTTTTTCCTCTGTGCAGACGTGTCTTAAGGTGATTAGAAACATTAATTCATTGAAGTAGAACATTAAAAAGGTTTCTATAAACTTTAAAGCTCGTTAAAAATAAACTAACTGATAGACGTAAACAAAATAATCACTTTAATTAAAACATGACATTTGTTTTAGTTAGTTCGGCAAAATAACTTAAAATACGAACAACTATGATGCATTGATATCCGCATTTGCTTCGATAGAAAAGGGGTTTAGGACAAATCTAAGGCAAGATATCTGCCCAGCAGAGAAATCCGAAACAAGAAACGAAGTTTTGTGCACAAAGATGTGTCAGTTTAATTTCAGAACTAATTTTACGTCAAACGACTGAAAATTATTGGATTTCTGTGAGGTATCCTGCAAAATATCTAGAAATAGGTATTTTAACTTTAAGAAAAATGTGCAAAACTGCCAAGGAATGAATGGCTTTAAAAGCCTTAAAAAATAATGATTTCCCCGGCTTTTATTCATTGTTTGAAGAAACGTTCCAAAAAATGCATGCTTTCATAAAGTGCTTTTTAACATTGTCCCTCTGTCCTTTTCTACGCAGCATCAGTTTACTCTTTGAGTTTTTCGGAAAATTCTTTAGCTGCAAAAAACAGGAGCGATAAAAAAATAAAAAGAAAGACACTGGAAGAAGAAAATAAAATAGAAAAGATAACCATTACCGAATACACCTACGCCCGCTAGCTCTAAAACCAAAAGTTCTGTTCCAAACCCGGTCACACCACAAATTGAGAATACTAAATCATTCTTTCTCCGTTTTTTTTTTATTTTTATTTTTTTTATTTTTTGGAAGAAGGTTACAGGAAAGTGGAAATAAATAAATAAATAAAAAGAAAGTTTGGATGCAACCCAGAGTAAATAAGTACGTATTGTCTAAGAGAGAAGGGCAACGTGGATATGCTCAGAGCTTCCGAAACGGAGGGAAAAGTTAGGTATACTTATTGTCAGCTGAAGGCACGTATACGTATAAATCATGATCTCATAAGTCTTGGCCTTAACATGTGTGACCAGAATGCGCAACGCCAGATTTAACACAAGAGTTTTATGTAGAAAAAAAGGGATCCTGAAATATGAGTGTATTATACCGATGAAAACTGGAAGATATGTGATTTAAGAGGACAAGGATGTCCCATTGAAGTCCATTAACTTTCATATATTTTGCTGTGAACTTTGAAAACGGGAAAGGCTCTCAACTGTCATCGTCTGTGTAAAAGGAAATGTTTTTATTTTCTGAGTTAAAATGTACAGTACTAAGTTATCCCAAACTTTTTCGTCTGAGTGGTTCAGGAAATGAACGAAACTTCTTCTATTGAAGTGATTTCGTGTGAGAAACTAAGAAAAGAAATTTAATGAAATCAGCGTGCTGTAAAGGATCGTATTTTAAACCAACCCATTAATAAGAATCTCGACTTTTCTCATAAACAGAGGGAATATTTTAAATAATTTTTTTAAGACCCAGGTCCAAATCCTTTGAATCCCGAGGATCCATAGTTTACAGGAATTTTTTGTTTGTTTGGTTATTTGTTCAGACCTTTTGCCATTTATTTGCTTCTCCATCCGTTTCACTTGCTCTTTACATAGAAGTATTTCCGTCAAGCAGAGCATTATCGAACCTTTCTGTCTGTCAATGACTTTGAATCAGAATCGTACGGTAGTTCTGCAGTGAAAATCTAATTGGTCATAGCAGAACTTTTATATAACAATATAACGTGCCTTAACAATACAGTTTCATAATGCATTGCAAGTATCCATCAAAAACTTATCTCTTTGTAAAGATTGCTAAAACGAATGCGTCGCTGGCATTTGTTACCAGTTCTTTAAAAAGAAGTCCCTCTTTTATGAAGAAAAACGCAATATGGGGGAGATGTATTTACCCGTTCAATACTTTGTCCTACTGAGTTGTACATAGGCTTTCTATTTGTTTATTAGAAAGGCCCAAAAATCATGGTACATACTCTTATTAAATCACAGAATTCTAGGACTTTCCAGTATTTTTTAAATTTCTTCCAAGACACGCAGTTCAAATACATCTACTTAAAATATAGTGAACGCACAGGTTTGTTCAACCTGTAACTTTGATCTTCAGGTTGTTTTGCGTCTTTCGTTTTGAATTCTAAAGTATTTCTTTTGTTTTCGGCTTTGCTCTTTAGTTACTAAACCAACAACCTCTACATATTTGAGCAAAGTTAATACGGAATGCGGAATTTTGAAATTGACTTTTGGCTCACCTAATAAACAACTGAGTATCACAGATAAAAACTGAAATACTAAAACTCTCACTGAAAACGTTATCGAGTGTAATTTCCACAAAAAAAATTATTATACTACACTATAATGATTTTGAAAAAAAAATGTTTCTACATTATGAACTTTAAATCAATTATTGAAGAAATCTACGAACAAAAACATGAATCTCAAAAATATATATGCATAAAAGCTATAGTTAGAGAATAAATGTGCGGTTACTCTTGAAATGCTTTAATATATGGCAATCAATAATATAAACTAAATACTGTTCATATTTAAGTATTTTGAAATAATACTTATATATTGAAAGTTTAAGGATAAGAAATGTAAAGTAGCGAGTTATCAGTTTTTCATTAAAGAAAATTTCAAAATTGAAAATCATTACTTCATTAGACTTTTTTAGAAACCACAATGTCTATATGACCCGTACAGTTTTCTATGCGGTAAAGTGAGGAGCGGCATTATGGCTTTTTAAAGTTTAATTTCTCTGAAAATGCATCGTTTACTATTTCTCAGCAGCTTCTTGCTATATGAATAGACAAAAATAGCCAGCATTTTACTTTATTTTTTACAAAAAAAAATAAAGTTCAAATTCGGAATTTCAACTCTCCGCTGCTACTTTTCCTTCCCCATAAAGCCGTTTTCTCCGCACACTGTGCATGTAATAGTGTCTTTGAACATAATCTCGCTTTAAACAGAAAACATACTTGACCAAACGTTTTAAGCGAAATTAAATATAAAAAATCATTACTGCATTGTTTACTACTCGTGAAAACAATTTCACTAGCCACAGAAATGGCGCAGATTCCACCACAGACAGATTAAATACCTATTTTGAAATATAATTTTTTTCTCTTTAAAAAAGAGGAAGAATGCCACGAATGCTTGCTGTTCATGTTTGGTTTTGAAGAAAATACTGTTAGAAATAGGAAAATATGCATTTATAAGAAAAAACTCCTAAAAAATATAGTCACCTTGTTGCATAATTGCCGAAGTTATTATAAACGAGGAACATGATTAGAAAAATATAAAAACTAAGAATATAACCAGGAAGAGAAATGAGAGGAGTGAAGTAGCTTGGTCAGAAAAGTTCGAAATTCCGAGAATAACGGAAGATTCTCGTCCCTGCTAGAACAGTCATTTCCAGCGGTTCAGAACATTCTCGTGCGGCGAACGGCATGAAGACGTCCGAAAATGTTTTAAAAAATCGAAGAAATGCCACAATATTAAAAAATCCAATAAACAACACCAAAAATGTTTAATAAATGTTAGAAACTTGAAAAACATGAAAATAAATTTTACACAGATGTTGAATAACAACACTACTTCACTGAGATTTACGATTTCCGTAATATTTGACGTTTTCCATACAGTGTGGTGGGACAACGATTCTCGTTGTGTCTAGCGAAAATCCGTGGCACTTGGAATGTCTGTAATGGTAGTAAACGGGAAACATTGCAGCCAAAAATGAACAAAAAATTGAAAACTATTAAAATTTAACAAAGACAGTACGTTTCCTCAAAAAACCGGATTCTCAGGCACTGAGTTCTAAAACTGGGCATAATCTACCGAGACACTTTGTAGCTATGCGAAGTACAACACCAGAAAATCCCGAACAAACATCGTTTAGGCAAAACAAATAGAAATAGACAAAATTCTAGGCCATTTAACAGGATATTAGGATATTTCTAGGACACAATGAAATTCCAGGATTCATTCAAGATTCCCAGGGCAAGTATCAACCACGTGAAATTGTAGTAGGGCAAGAAACAAACACTCTTAATACATTCTTAAGGCGCTTGTCAAAGCTAATGAACTCTGTTTCAAAACCTTTTCAATACATTACTGCTTATCTGTTTTAAAGTCAGGCATAAGATGTTATTGAAGAGAAATGTTATTCGTCATCATTAAAATAAACTTTATATATAGACTACTAGCATGACAACGTGTTAGATTGATTTGTGAAAATGATTCATTGACCCACCTTAGTATGAGCGAAATACTTTTCTGGAGCACATACAAATTATGATATTCTCGTCTGGCTACTCTCAGCGCTAAAGAAACGTTAACAACAATCTTGATGAAGACGATACGACATTTTTTTGTAAATATTTATTCAGCGTTAAAGGGTGTACTTTTAAGCAAACGCTGAAGCAATATCGACCTGTTGAAGGAACTTGGAACTTCTATATCCTTCGAACCTGATAATTAATTACCCAATGTCAAGATTTGGTTGAAGTTACAGTTCCTCTTTTATGTACTTATTCCCAAGATAACTAATTCATCATGGATTGATAGATTTCATAGAAAAACATCTTTATTTCAAATTCAATAATGTAATGTATTTTACGACTCCTGTCTTCTAAAATAAATCTGATTGCTTAATTGATTTTAACAGCATGTGCCTTTTAGCAATCAGATTAATATTCCACTTTTCTATTTTTCATCTAAGAGTAATTAGGTAATTAAAACGAGAAAAAGTGTTTCCAGGCTTACTTATTTTTCTCCACTGTTCATTTTCACAATTTCTCACTGGAAATAATGCGCTGTACAGTTAAAAAGTTACTGAACACCCCTCAGCATCACAGCACACAAGCCGTCCGCGCTTGCGTACAGGGATTTATTTGCATACATTACTGGTATGCAAATTATTGTGGGATAATATAAACGAAGTTACTGCTCTCCAAGAAAGTGAACTCGATGCTAGAAAATAATGACGTGACCGCACGGAGTTTGAAACATGTGTAAGAGGGCTTTGTTCGTTTATAGCTTCATTTGGGTTCGGTATCTAAACCTGCTTGCAGCTCGTTGTATAGACAAATATAACACAGAGGAATAAATGAGAGATGAATTGTCATTTTAAACTACTTGCTTAAACTTATTATTATGTTGGTCGTTATACCGTTATCTTACTACTGTGATTTATTGACGATTACCTTAACTTTCAGTTTGAACAAACTCTCTACTTGCTTATTCTCTGTTTCTTATTTTATTTTTAATTAGAAGATCAGAGAAAGGGGATGCCATCCAATTACTGACATTCCATAAGGTAAGAGACACAGTGAAAGCAATAATATAATTTTTAAATTTTTGACACCTCTAAGGAGAGCGAAAATAACTTCTGTAGCCTGCAGTCATTCTCACTGTGGATAATAGGGAGTAGATCATCGAACGGAGGCGCAAAATGAATGATATATCGCAAAATAAAAGGGCCTCCGTGGGTCTGTAGATTGCTTAAGACATCCGGCGAAAGCGAGGAAGCTTAAGAAGGGTACAATTCCGGAGGACGACAGCTTACTTCTCGGACCATGCTCTATCCATTCGCATCATCCAGCAAATACCGTTCCATGTGATTACGTTGGTTTGAAGACAAAAACAACCTCCCAATGAAACGTTTGGTATTAGAAAATTGTAATAATCAATTATTCTGATTTTAATTTAATTTCTAGAAATAATGAACATTTGAAAGTAAAAACTTTAAAGAATATAGTTCTTTGGGTTACAAACTGAAGCGCAAAATTTAGGGGAGGGTACCCTACTTAAAAATAAGTTGAGGGGGCACGTTTGCCCTGCCTACATAAGATTATAAGCTCGTGGTTTTAGAGTTATTTGCTCCATCGATATTGAAATGATTGCAGCCTACGTTAAGCTCAAAAGAGAGGCGTTTTAGTTTAGCTAAGATCGTTTTTTCTGAAAATCATTTATTGAAACCACTTGTTCCTGCTCTGTTCGAGGGAGCACGTCCTACAATTGGTTCATGACATCAGTCAAATAAGTGCTGCACAATTCTGGAATAATACAACCACAACTAGTTATGTGGCAAATCAGCCTGAGTACCTGGTGAAAGTTTATTGGCAGGAATTTCGGAGCACCAAAACTATTTTCGAAGATTTAGGTTCAACTGAGGTGAAAAACTTTCAAACCGGTCGTAAATAAATGTTCCAAAAGTCTTCTGTGCTGCGATGCTTAAGAAGATGTTTTTCGGCCGAATCTGAGTATTTTCCAAGATGCTGTTAGACGGGTGTTCAACTCATCAAGAAGCTGTGTCTTGTTTACGACCGTGTTTTATGCCCGATTTCAACTAATCACTTAAGCACTTTAGAGGACAGTAAAGATCCCCTCTGACGCAGAAAGCAGTTCAGCTGTGTGTGAGGTAACGCACTCCAGTTATTCCTGGCTGCTCGTTAAAAGAGGGTTCCTCCTATAAAGCCTGACCAGTCACTTGGAGGAGGGGGATAGTGGAACTTCTGGAATTCCGCCTCCCCTACGGAGACTGTCATCCTGTACCTTAACATATACTGTGCAATAAGGATTTAGATCGCAAGAGTTTAGTCCTTTGATTAGATCATTCCACCATCTAACAAATTTTAGGCCCAAGTATCTGTTTGATCGTAACTTCCGTAAGGCGTCAGCAATAGCCATTTAACTTCCTCTGGGCTTGGCTAAGCAAACCGACGAAGGTTTGTGAAGAAACAAAGCACTCGAAAGAGTATGAAATTTTCAAAATACCTATGCGAATTTCCTAAAATTTTTATAATAAAATTGAAAAAGTATTCGCTTATGATTTAAAGCCCTGGTTTTCACCCTGGATCGCCAGCTCTTTAGATAGGCTCACATAAATTAGCACGCAGATATGGTTTTAAAAATGTTATTTCAGTATTACTTTAAAAAATTGAATTTATTGAGAAATAATATCCTCCAAGAAATTTTTTCTAGTTTTCGGAGTTATCAAAGGCGGTTTTCCAGCTAAGGACTTACATAGGTCTGCAGGTGAACTTTATGCCCTTTGAACTAATGTGATGCCGCGTTTTTCCAATGTAATAGACTTGGAAGTGAATGCATGGAGAGCGACTTCATTCATCAGAAATGCGGGTGTGAAATGGAAGTTGTACATCAAGAGAAGATAACAGAATTACTTCATGAGGAAAGGGGTAAATCCAATTTCAAGGAAGGTGCGTATGTCTTGCTACGGGAAACAAGAAAAGGTTACTTTTGTGTCCGGTTGTGAAGGAAATATTGTTGTTCTTGTTAGCTTTCCCTACTTCGTTTCTCATATGGTGCAGTGAAGCCCACGAGCTCAGTACTGAACACCAAGAAAGAAAAAGCCTCCTAAAAATATTCACTCGTGAAGAATCACTATGGCATTTTCGATTATTGAACTTATTAAAAAATAGAAATCGTACAAAATCTAGACCCCAGTAATTAAGGAAAAACTAAAGAATTTATCGCAAAATACACTCATTGGTGTAACATAATTTTAAACATCAAATTATGATTGTTTTGATTTTTGTTAACGATGCAGTGCAAATCCGTTAAAAAAGTTTAGTTTATTAAATACAGATAGCCGCCCCGCCCCGGTGGCGCAGTGGTCTAAGCGATGGCCTCTGATCATTCGTCCGAAAGGGGCCCGGGTTCGAATCCCGGTGAGGCATGGATGTTGTGTTTGTCTTACGGCACTGGCTCTCTCCCTTTCCTGGAACCAGTGACCCTAAATTAGGGACGGGCGACTGCTTATAGCCCATTGAGTTGCTCACGGTGGTCGTTAAACCTCCAATCAAAAAAAAAAAAAAAAAATACAGGTATCATCATTAAATTCACAGTTTTAAAGTGGAGTTTGATTATGGAGAAATTATCTTCGTATATAATTATCCTCATGTATAGGCTATGTATAATATTATTACCTTCAAAATGGAGGCAGTAGGCTGATTAGTGCCTCAGACCTCTCCCGAAAACAAGAAAGGAAACTCATGCAGAATTACTTAGGAAAAATCCTGTTATCTTTGCTCTGCTGACTGCTACTGATAAAGTTGAATCTCAGACGAAAATTACTAAAAAGATGGAAAAGCAAAGTTCTAGCAGGAGAACATCCAAATTTAATTGGACTCGAAAACAAAAACAAACGCTCGTCACTAGAGTAGTTAAGCAATTAAGACCAACTGTACCTAGAAACTGAAAGCTCCCTTTAGGGTTTCAAGGCCAGTTATGGCAAACCTCATCTTCCCTTCAACCCCCCCCAGAAAAACAAAGAGGGAACATGCACAAAGTTGCTAAGAAAAATACTTTGGGAAAGAGTGGTAAAACTCCTGAAACTATTGAGGTACATTACGCCGCCCCGGTGGCGCAGTGGTCTAAGGCGCTGGCCTCTGATCATTCGTCGGTAAGGGGTCCGGGTTCGAATCCCGGTCAGGCATGGATGTTGTGTTTGTCTTACGGCACTGGCTCTCTCCTTCCCTGGAACCAGTGACCCTAAATTAGGGACGGGCGACTGCTTATAGCCCATTGAGTTGCTCACGGTGGTCGTTAAACCTCCAATAAAAAAAAAAAAAAGGTACATTACAGCTAGCTGTCTTCTTATATCAAAGGAATATCTTATCCTCCATTACAAAATCTTGTATTTAACCCTTTAAGCGGCCGAAGTGCATCAACCATATAGTACCCAAAATTTTCTGCACTTTCCAAACGGAAATGTTCACAGAGCGGCCGGGTTTTACGAAAACTACAGCAAAACGGTTCCTTTCCCTCACTTATTTCAGTGGTACGGACCATAAACCCGTCATTCGTGAGAAGATATCCCCTCTAGTCCTGTATTCTTGGTTCCATGATCCAAGGCATGATGGAGAAGAGATAGTCCCTCTGAAACGGACATCATGCCACTGGGCAGAAACAAGATACTGCAAAAACTCTCCCCTTTCGTAGGTTTGTTGCCATTGTTTTAGCCATTTTATTAGGTAATCAGTTACAAGGTATTAGACCAGCGATTGCAATAGACAGAAATTCCTTGACCATTTTCTTTGAACAAGAAAGCTAAAGGGAAACAGTATTTTCTGATGCGCAAATTCTCTTGTTGCAGTCTCTTTTGACAGCAAATATATTAATTGCAGCTGATTTCAGGCCCTTTTGCTAACCCCGAGTTAATTCATTCCAGTCGATTAAAGGGTTAAATATATTTTAACATCAAAGGGGAACAGCAAAATCCTCCATCACAAAATCTTGTATTTAAATATGGCCTAAACTCTAGACTTTATTTCGAGCTGAATTAAGAGCCTATTTTTGAAATTCGGAATTATTTCATGTACTGGACTATACCTGTAACTAAAGATAAGACCAGCGATTGCAATAGACAGAAAATGTCAATTCTGGAACTCTTTTTCCTTTTAAAAATGCAATCGATGTGTGGGGCGGTCGTCTTACGGAGAACATTTAAAGACCACTGTCTGAGAAAAGCTCGAAATATCAGAATCTACGAAAGGAAATCCAGAGGATCTGGCCTAACGAATATCTTAACTCAGTCAGTAATTAGCATACAAAAACTGCACCGGAAGCCTACAAAGGCCTTAGCTGAAGTGTACCAACATGCAAACGATGTAGATGGTATTATACGAAATAATATCTTTAAGGAGAATCAACAAGCAGCACATTCAATATGAGATTTTTAGATCACCATTATTGTTAAATGTGTATCTATATACTTTATTTTTTCCCTATTTGATCCGAAGGTGTTTTTTTTTTTTTTTTTTTTTTTTTTGCGCACTTTTTGGTCAGTCATGAGGACGGAAATGTTTAAGAAAACTCGCGCCGGGAAAAGAAAGCAGTAAAGAATTAAAACTCTTGTAAATATACAACATGTTAACGAGTCGGAACATCTAGATTGTAGTGGTGTGCTGTATTATTGCTGAATAGCGGTATAAGCTAACGTGTTATTCAGATGTATCAGCGGATGGAGATTCACCAGGAAGCTTAAGGATTAGCGTTTTCAAAAGAAACCGTAAGTAAAGATTAAGAAACCACCAAAAGATTCTACGAAACATATAAGGATTTTGTGATAATGAACTGGGTTCTTCTTGAGCTTATGAACTGACGTGCGAAGCCACTGCCAGGGAGGCGAAATACTTTTGGCGCTGACCAGAAAAATTCTCATTGGAGCGGATTACAGGTAAGCGGAGTCAGCAGTCGGCCGGCTGCAGCAGAAAGGAATGTTTGATTTCAGGAGGGCTAGAGTTTCACTGTTTGCTTCAGGCGACAGTGGTAAGTGACGTTAAAAGTTTAACGAGACCATGGGGATAGCAGAAACATAAGTTACTCAATTCGCTGATGGAACGAGAAACATCAAGACCTAAGTTGCCATTTTTGGAGCAGCAATTAAATTGTTCTGTTAGGTTTGAAAATACTTTAAGTAATAATACAGACTGGTTCTATTTTGAGCACAACTGGTTGGTTTCTTGGATACATTAAAAAAAAACCGAAACTCTGATGGAGTGTTACCACAGAAGATAAAGAACAAAAATCACGTGTGATGGCTCTCGCGAGATTCTTAGGCTGATGAAGTCTTACGTAAGATGACAGGAGAGAAGTGAGGGACATTACATCCCATTTCAACTAAAATGAATAGTATATGAAATAATACTGACAGACTTTTAGATGTTAAACTGCACATTCCTGAGCTGCTGAGCTTCCAAACACAATAATGCTGAGCACTGTCTAAAAATGAGCATTTAATGGAAATTTTCAAGCAGGAAAATCACTTACTTTTACAGCCATATGTCTGCAGACTGTAGTACGTGTTGCCAAACAATCTCTCAAGAAAAGCTAAAACCTGATTACCCACGGGATTCCAGACCGTGAAGCAATGTACTGCCCTGATCGTTGGACCCCCTTATTTCATCGTCGAACAGGCTCCTACAAACTCCCGATATCAACAGCAGATGTTCATGAGTAGAAAGTGCAACTTGGAGCGAAGAACCTAGCCACTGTTTGTATCCATTAGACGGAAGTGTTTGGACCCGAAAGCAGCCCAAAGGGTATTACCGGGAAGGGCTTAATTGTCCCAGTTGTAGGTAGAGACAAACAAACTGATGATAGAGGGTAGTTTTCGCAGCACGGAAGTGTGTCACAGGGTTTTTATCCGTGCTACCACACGGAGAAGTATACTTGATATTCTGGATAAAACTGCGCTTATGGAAATCTAGCGTGGAAGGGCACACCGGTTCTAGTAAGACAAAGGCTATTCTGATACAAAGAAGACTGCTTTGGTATGGCTTTAGGAGAACGGTGTGCCTCTCATGATTTTAGTAGGTGAAATTCCTGGTCTAAAGCAGGCGGAGCACTTGTGGAATGATTTGGAACGATGGATGGAAATTTGTTCTAGGGAGCTAATATCGCTTTCGAAATAATCCTACTTAAAGAATGGAAGGTACTGTTCCCATAAAACTTTTGAAACTTATGAAGTAAAGTAAGTTTACCACGCGGACCAAATACGGGTGTATCAGGACAAAAGGTGAACCTACATCTTATTAAAATTTGGATAACTTTTTAAGCATTTTGGGTGCATTTCTAGAATGTGTCAGTACTTTTTGATAACAGATAAATGTAGATTTACAAACATTTAATTCTTGTCTCCTTCAATCAATCTTGAAGAATTTTGTCACATTAACGAGGCTAACTTCAGGCTCATCAATGATGCATTAATTCCTGTTTGGCCCGACATATATTTCTAGTTAGAGCATTCATATAATCATATGTTTTTAGGTACTGTTATAACGAAGTAAATTTCTCTGTCATTTCTATCCGCGCCAGGATTCGAACCCGGGTCCCCTCATTCCGGAATAAGTTGCTCTACCAATTGAGCTACGCGGACGTTTTATTCTGATTCCTATCTGCCTTTATGTCGTGTGCGTCCTTCTGGCAGGTACGTCACATCTCCTGGTACGTTACATCATCTCCCCCTTAGTTTTTTTTTTTTTCGAAGTGCTGGAGAAAGGATTCTCTTATTTTTCCTATCTCGCGGTGTGGAAATAACATCACACCAATGCGAGATTTTGAACGGTCGGGTCATCCGGATAGTTCGGGAGCCATTATAACGAAGTAAATTTCTCCGTCATTTCTGTCCACGCTAGGATTCGAACCCGGGTCCCATCATTCCGGAATAAGTTGCTCTACCAATTGAGCTACGCGGACGTTTTATTCTGATTCCTATCTGCCTTTATGTCGTGTGCGTCCTTCTGGCAGGTACGTCACATCTCCTGGTACGTTACACTGTAGGCTCCAACTGGCTATAATTTTGACACTGAACGAAAGGTAAGCTTTTGTTAAATGTGGAAATATGTTTGAAGTGACTATTATTGCACATAAGCAATAATAAAAAAAACAATAGTAATATCTAGGCATTGCACCAGAACAAGACACCAATGTGGCGGAGACCTCATGCTTCTTCTAGGACGAAAAAGGGATTTAAATTCTCTTAGAATTTCATGACCACCTTTTCCAAAATTACAGCTGAGAGTACTTCTGGCAGAAATTAATTTCTCGTCAACACAGATAGATAGAAGGTTATGAAAAATGTCAGACTGAGGAACAGACAAGCTATAGCTTGCCGCCTGTCCATGCAAATGTCTTCGAGGAAAAGGAAGAGATATGGACTACAACATCTACGGAAAATTCGCGCAAGCATCCTCAGAAATTCCTGAAATAACTAATGACATAATATCCCCAGTCGCTTTCGAACTGCGATCGGCCGTGTTATTCTCACAACTACGGCAGTGATGGTAAGTAAATAATGAAAAATATTTTTGAGTCTTATTGGTCGCACACATTTTCCTGTTAAGGAATGCACAGCTGTCTTTCTCTCTTACTTCCTCTGTGTAGACAAAATGCTTTCCGGCCCACCCCGCCCATCAAAGGAAGTCGGGAAAACGTTATTAAACTAGACTTTAATTAGCACAGAAAGACATATGTTGGACATTCAGCGGTCGCTAAACTTCTATGTCCCCGCGGAACTTGCCGCGGCCCCCTGACAAGGAACTGAGAGGTTCCCCAATGGTTAATGGAACTGATGTGTTATTACTTCATTTACCTTGGGTGGGGTCACCGGCCAGATTCCACACCTACACTTTTCAACGCTAGACTCATTACAATCAATAGCACCCAACTCGCCTTTTGCATAACAAATTAGTTCGATTTTCACTCCGTAACATTATTCAACCATTAATTCGAACGCCTCTACCAAGAATAACCGCAGCTGAGAATTCCTTAATTTTAGGGTCTGGACCAGATCAAAGAGGAACACGTTCAAAGCACGATGAATAAAAACTTCAGCTTGGAGCGGCGCCGCATCAAAATAGTACAGAGGAAAAAAAATCTAATGCGAATGAAAAATAATGGCTTTCCGTGCTGGATAACCATTCGCTATTATCTTTTATTTTTTATTAGACAATTTATCACGAAAGCCTATAGAGCATAGCATCACGATCAATTTTGTATTCCCCATCTAAAAATAAATAACTGCTCGAAGCAGTTTATTTGCATTTCATTTAAACAGACGAAGTCTGGTGTACACGAAAAATGTGACGAGCTAAGGAATTTCAAATTCTCAGTATACTACAAAATAATGGGTTAGCCAAGCGATTAGTGCGACATTTCATGAAATGGCCATAGAATGAGCGTTAGACGTTGTGATTTAAAATGCTATAGAATTTCAGAAATTAATGAAGAATTTTCTAAACCATATGGTAGGCAAAGAAAATACTTATTTTGAGCATGGAATTGCCACAAACTCCTCAGAACTTGTTTTGTTTCTCACTTCACTATAGTTTCATGTTTTCTAAGCAGTTTGTCTCGGGGATGAATAGTTAATTACGACATTTTTTTTTTTTTTAATTGGAGGTTTAACGACCACCGTGAGCAACTCAATGGGCTATAAGCAGTCGCCCGTCCCTAATTTAGGGTCACTGGTTCCAGGAAAGGGAGAGAGCCAGTACCGTAAGACAAACACAACATCCATGCCTGACCGTGATTCGAACCCGGACCCCTTACGGACGAATGATCAGAGGCCAACGCCTTAGACCACTGCGCCACCGGGGCGGGGCGGCTACGACATTTCCGAGCCCAAAATAACTACTAGTTCTATACGCAAGATATACGAGAATTGCTAACAACTGTCAAAAGCAGAGCGGGGGAATAAGATTTGTAGGAAAAACAAACAACCACACAGGTGCCACTGACTGCCTCTCAGGAATAGATTGAAGAGAATAATTGAGTATTTCTTAAAATTTTCGTTTCGTTGTTTAAATTTGGATCTCATGTGGACTTGTATGAGCGACTTTATAGGACATAAGCCTCGCCCGTCTCTAATTCGAGGCCCACTGGTTCCAAATTCAGCAATGCAGGATGCATGGCCACTTCAACACAAGTAGCAGGAATTATTATGACTAAGAAGAGACAGAAACGTTTCTTGTGAAAGGATTGAATGATAAGAAACATATTTTCACGCGATGAAGTTTCACAGGACTGAAGTTTTCACGAGACTGTCCTTTGATGGTCTTTTTGTCCATCCTCCGAAATTATTTTTTCATTTCTAACGGTCATATTGGAGAAATTCTTTTTTGTCCGATAGCAACAGGTATGCGCACAAGATCACCTATGTGTACCCTTCGGTTCATCAATCTGTTCATCCGCAGGAACGACATCTCCACTTCTAATAAGACTGAAGAAATTCTTTCTGTGACTGATAAAGATATGCGCGCAAGATTAGTGGCGTCTGTACTTTCCTTCATCACTCTGTCTGTCCGTCTGATGAAACGACATTTCACCTAGTGTTGTTAAACTCTTACTCTGCGCTATAAAGGCAAACATACGCATATGCTTTCAGACATATTTCCGTCCGTTCATCTATTCGTCAGTTTGTCTGTCCGTGCTTCCGCAAAAGAGATGTCTTCGCTTCTAACGGCCATAAAGAAGAAATTATAAGATTGATAGAGACAGGCATGTGCAAAATAATATTGATGTATGGTTTTCCTTTCATCCGTCTGCAAAAACGGTACTTCGCTTAAAAATGTCAGATTGTACATAATGTTTGAAGCATGTTTCCTTGAGCCGATTTGTTCTTCAGTTTTTCTGTTGTCTGTCCGTCCGCAAAATTATAAGTCCGCTTCAAACGGACAAGAGTTATTTCGACAGATCGACAGACAGAGGGATGAAGTTAAGGAAAGGCCTTGATAGTCTGCGCATTCCTCAGCTATCAGTGACAGAAAGAAATGCTTCATTCTGATAATTAGAAGAGGATATATCGCTCGTGCGGACGGATAGGCAATCTGACGAAAAGATTGGCAGATAATGAGATGTCTTAAATTTTGTTTTCATGTTTTCTCCTGTAGAGAATAGAAAAGTTTCAGCAATCCGACATTTTAAAGGGGGAATATGGTATCTACAGAATGACAGTAAAGAAAGTCATTTATGATCCTGTGCACAAGCTTGCCTCTATCAGTTACAGAAATAAATTTTTGAATCTTGCCGTTAGAAGCGAATAAGATTTTGAATCTGGCCGTTAATTTGGGCAGATAGACAGGAAGAGCAATTTACCATTGGAAAATGGGAGGGATAATATCTGAAATCTTGTACAGAACTTTCCGTCCTCGAGAAAGAAGCAAATCAACATCACGAGGGGGCGTACCGTTCTTCTTGCAAGAGAGAGAGAGAGAGAGAGAGAGAGAGAGAGAGAGAGAGAGAGAGAGAGATCAGACAGGGTGCTTTTCTGTACGCGATGTGTTTCTATTTCTGGATGCCTTATCGAATGCAGAAATTTAAATTTGGTAGTGATATTTTATAACCGGTTGCACTGAATTTGAATAGCTTTGACAAATTTAATTCGTGTCAGAAAGGATTCAAAAGACGTGCTAATTACAACCGAAAATTTGATGTCATCTTTCTAGTTTTTGCTGTCTCGATTACCTCATTACTTGATGACATCAGAATAACATGTCTACTCGCACAAAAATAAAATAAAAAAAGAGGCGTTTTGATACCTAACATATCGTGTATAGAAACTACAATTAAACAAGTTCATTTAACATAGAATCCACAGTTCACATTTTGCTGCAAACCACGTCATTCTATTATTTTGGCAACTGTATAATATGTACTACTACGTTCAAAAAGTTCCGGAACTCTTTGAATATTTGCAAAATGTCAGTGAATTATGTCATACCTCGCTGAGCAAGCCAAGAGCATCATGTGACCGACCAGCCAGAACCGGTTTGATCCAGATCCAACACGTACAGCGTATGTGTGTAGTTCGTGATTACAGGCCTTCGAGGCTCTCCGTCGCGAGGACAACTATGTCGAATTTTGAACAGAGTTCAAGTGCAAAATGTTGTGTTCTGCTCGGAAAATCTTTCTCCGAGACTTTTCAAATGATTAAGTCAGCGTACGGTAAGAGTGCAGTGAGTCGAACTAGAGTTTATGAGTGGCATCGACGATTCGAAAACGGGTGACAGAGTATCAACGATGATAAGAGATCAGGACGACCTTCAACATCCACAACGGATGAACAAATCGCCACTGTCAAAGAAATTGTGAAAAATGATCGTCGAAAACCTGTTGCAGCGATTGCAGAAGTTGCCGGCATCTCAGTTGGAAGTTACCATGCCATTTTAACATAGAAACTGGACATACATCACGTGTGCTAGCAAATTGTTCCCAAAAACCTGACACAAGAAAAAATGGATGAGCGCATGCAAGTTTGCGGGGATAACATCGATGCAGTGGATTCATATCCCGATCTCTTGAATCCATTGATCACTGGCGATGAGACTTGGTGCTTTCTGTACGGACCCCGATCCAACCGACAGTCAAAACAGTGGAAATCACCGTCGTCACCACGACCAAAAAGTTCAAAGGCTTGTTAACAGTTTTCTTTGATTGCAAGGGGTTCGTACACAAGGAATTCCTTCAACATGGTCGTACAGTCACTAAATCAGAGTACGTCAACGTCCTGAAATGTCTCCGAGAATCAGTGAGACGCAAGCGACCCGATCTTTGGAAGACCCACTCGTGGGTGCTCCATCACGATAATGCGCTGGCTCACAGATCCCTCCTGGTGTCCGATTACTTGTCCAAACATCACATTCCCGTTTTTCCACAATCAGCTTATTCCCCTGATCTCGCCCCGTGTGACTTTTTCCCCGGATGAAGAATTATCTTAAGGGGCGCCGCTTTTTAAGATCCGAAGAAGTGCAACGAGCTGCGACGGAGGCACTGGAGGATGTGGCAAAAGAAGGCTTGCAATCTGCATTTAAATCTTTGTACGAGCGCTGGCAAAACTGCATAGCTGCACAGGGTAACTACTTCGAAGGAAGCACCACATAAAAGGGTATTATCTGTACTCATTCTTTTTTTATATAAAAAGTTCCGGAACTTTTTGAACGTAGTAATATATCAGTCGCATATACGGAAAAAGATCTGACTTAAAATGCGTGTGGTCGTGTATTTAGCAGCACATTTTCTATAATAAATGTGTCTGAAAATATAGGGCAAATTACTGGTGGAATCAGCACTCTACGCTAACTCGCTTAGACAGTCTTCATACAGCAGCACATAGTTCCTTAAGAGGTATTCATAATTAAAATCAACTGGGTAAGGTAGTCACAAAATTCAGATCAGATTCCATCTCTAGTGAGAAGCATTATATCAAATTGCTATAGAACAATTATCTGTCTGAAACTATTTTTGCAGTCTTTTAGAAAACTCAGTGCGTAGATGAGAATATTTTAAATATTCTAAGAGAGCCAGAAAGAAAATAATAAACTTGATGTTCGATATAAGATGTATGGTTTTCTTAATCATCGCGGCGGCTGTAAGTCTCCGCCGTTGTTTTCATCTTTTATTTCGTGCTAATAGCGAAGTCAGGAGATTTGTTAACAATACAAGTCATCCTCATCTTGGAGGATACTCGCACAGGAAAAGAGCCTCGCTCAATACCGATGTGGTCATTAGGAACGAATTATGAGTCCATTAAATCTGCCGACAGCATCTCAGGTATCAAATTGCATTGCGTGGAAGCGGAAGCTCTCTCCTCCCATCTCATATTCCGAGGACCCAAGATTTTACATCAGGGGAACGAGAGGACTGGCTTACTTGGTAACTGCTGCAATGACAGCGGCGCACTTAGTTAATTTGGAGGCTTGAAATTCGGGCGAAAATTAAACTTTCAACTTCTTGCTTTTCGTGCTTTACTTACTTACATTTTCACGATAAATTCAGAGGATTCGGATTAGCCCAGAGACTACCAGGAAAGTAAAGAGACTGCTAGTTGCAGCCAGAAAAGAGCCTGAACTCATGGCAATTACGGCGCTAAAGACGAAAAAAAGAGTTGGAATTGCTCTCTAATCGTGGCCTAGTTTTAAACGTATAACGAGCACTTCTTTTTAGTACTTCAAATAAGTGCTCGTGCTTTTTATGACAAATATTGAATCCAATATGGTGGGTACGAGTATTAACAACACAACTCAACTATTTAGCAATTGTGTAGAAAATACTTGCTTTTAATGCCAAATGATAAACGGCAAGCTTTTTTCTGATGCGAATTATGAAATGCCAAAATTTCAGGTCTGAAATTAAATAAGAAATTGAAGTTCTCGTTTTAGGGAAAACGTTATTCACTTATCGAACAGAAGACATCGCTCTTTCCACGTTTATAAGTGAGTCACGGAAAAATTATCATGGGCCGCCACCGGGAATCGAACCCGGGGTCTTCCAGTTACGCGCCGGACATGCTACCACTGCACTGTGACTCACTTATAAACATGGAAAGAGCGATTACTTCTGTTCGATGTTCTTAATCCACGTCAATTATATGTATTAGTTATTCACTTAGTCATCCTTTTACACTTTAACGACTGTTTATGTACGACATCTTGGGAGCTTACAGCTGTCCTTAATTCAGGGTTACTTCTTTCAAGGAGGAGAAAGCACCAGGGCTGCAAGAACAAAGGTAGCATCCATGTCGTATTAAGAATACACACTTAGTCCTGAGGGTACGACGAGTTGATAGCCAGCGCCCTAGAAAACCCGATTATCGACAGGAATAGTCAAAATTTACAATAGTATTAATCATTCTTCTGGGTACATTATTTTTGGCAAATCTCGAAGGAATTCTCTTTTACTTGTTCGCTGATTCTCGCTGGAGTAGTAACCACTTCACTTCGGAAAAGAGCATAAAATAAGGATAGGCGAAAAAAAGCGCAAGTTACGGCACTTCACATGACTATTTTAAGAAAGATTATCTGTGTCCTGACACATTGTAGGCAAATAGTCAGTGGCAGTATACGAACTGAACGCTTGGTCACCATTTCCAGCGAGTTATCGTGTTCAAGTCCCACATGATTCATGAGTTCTTGCCTTCCTTGGAGCCAGAAATCTTTTATTGCGGATAGGGCGGTTTCTTCTTCCAGACACATGTTGACATGCACTTCGGAAAATTACAAATAGAGGACTACGGCTTTAAATCAAATAATCAAATGTCCTCTTAGCTTTTAATTTTCACTGTTTCAAATCAGAAGCGCTAAAAATTTACACATCTTGCAAATTAAACAGAAAAGACAGGCACTTACTACACTGAAGTTTTCTTAATTCCTTTAAGAATTAATTCTGCACCAATATATTGAATACATTATTAATTCCTCTCACTTATACATAGTACGCTACGCGTTTAAAACTAATGTTTAACAATAGTAGCATCTTAGAAACACAGAATTAGGTTCAAAACATAGGCGTAACCATTGGAAGGGTCGGGGGTCAGGACCCTCCCAGATTTTCAAAGTTGTGGATCCCCAATGTAAAGGACCCCCAAATATTTCGGGTATATAATGATATAATGCACACTTTTTTATGATATGGACCAAGTAAATTTAATAATATAAGATTGTAATTTTTCGTAGAATGAAAACGCATGCATAATGTGTACTTAATAAAAGAACAATATCGATTCCTAATAAACAAAGTCAGTTCTACAACTTGGTAATTTACATTTCTGACCTATCTATCATAGTTTGATAGTTGTATTCGCTAAGTACCACAATTCGCCAACAGAGGCGCTTATGTCGTGCCCATTAAATCGCGCCTCAGCAACTACTTTGCTCCGGAGTGTGTGTGTGTGTGTAGGGGAAGGGCGTCCCAAACTCTCTTACAGATTATGTACACTGAAGAGCAATTGAATTAGAAGCAGCTGGCGTTATGCAAATGTGGCGCTGTGGGCTGCCCTGTAAACGGAAACGACATGACGTATGCAGCGATCCGACAATATAAGGAGTGATGCGACGGGAATCAGTAAGAGTCGGACGCAGTATGGGTAAGACGACGGATCTAAGCGCATTTGATCGTGGGCAAATTGTCGGGGCCCGACGAATGGGTCACTTCATCTTGGAAGTCGTGCAGGCACGGGGATTTTCACGAGCCACTGTGTCACGGGTGCACCGTGAATACATCGAATCCGGTTAAACCATCTCTGTAAGGGCCAACTGCCGTGGACAACAGCGTGTGGATGAGCGGGGTCATCGTCGGCTAGCTCGCATTGTAACAACGGATAGACGGGCCACACTGCAAGAAATCACTCGGCAATTGAACGCTGGTGCACAAAAACGTGTAAGCAGCCACACCATCCAAAACCGTCTCCTCGCTATGAGGTACAGAAGCCATCGTCCCACGAGGGTACCGCTGCTGACCGCACATCTCAGGGTGCAAAGTTTTGCATGGGCGCAGGAACATCGCCACTGGACCCTAGACATGTGGAAAAATGTTACCTGGACTCATGAGTCGAGATTCACGTTGGTACATGCGGATGGCAGGATACGAGTACGGCGCAAACCACATGAAGCGATGGATCCTTCTTGCCAGCAACGTACTCTTCAAGCTGGTGAGGGTGGCATTCTCGTCTGGGGACTGTTTACGTGGACTGAAATGGGACCCCTGGTACGTGAGACATCGTCCCACACAGGTCAACGTTACCTGGATATCCTGGACGACCATTTGCTCCCGTTTGTGCGTCTTCAACATCACACTGGAGACCTCATCCTGCAACAAGACAATGCACCGTGCCATCGCTCCCGAATTGCATCCGAATGGCTGGATGAACACTCCACCGACGTGACCTCGCTTATTTGGCCAGCTAGGTCACCTGACCTCAATCCCATCGAGCACATCTGGGATGCCATCGAGAGAGATGTCCGACCCTCCATCAAATATTCGTGAACTGTGGGAGCTTGTTCAGGGGTCGTGGATCCGTATGGCTTCCCAACGCTTCCGGTGTCTTGTCGAGTCCATGCCGAGACGAATCGCCGCCGTCATCAGGGCGAAAGGTGGTGCTACACGTTACTAGACAGGTATCTCTAATTCAATTGCTATTCAGTGTATATAAGTATATAATATTGTATATATATGTATACATATAATGTGTGCATGTGTGATCGGACCCCCCCCCCTCCCCCAGATATTGAAACATGGGTACGCCACTGGTTCAAAGCATCCATAACGAATAATTATCACTTTAAATTTCCTGCCAAACTAGAAAACAAGTGCCCTCCATGTTTCCTCAGGGCTAAAAAAATTAAAACTGGAATTACACATTCGAAGAAGCTTTTGATACCCATAGATTTTTACGGAAAGCCTTGTCTTAGACGAAGCATAGCATTTTAAATTTGAGAAGTGCTCCCTGAAAACAGGGAAGCAAAGAAATGCAAATTAAAGAATGGAATAGACATTGTGGTTACATCTTAATAAATCATACTCAGGGATAGCATTTCCAGAATAATTTCGATATCGTCAAGGAGTTTATAAGAACGCGTGTTGAAAGAATGTAGGAAAAACGTACTTCTGTGGCCGTCTTTCTTATGCAGTTGCCTTCGCTTCTCTGCTGCTCGCTAGCAAACATCGGAGACCGAACATTTCCGAATTCGTTTGCATAAGGTTTAGTCAGATGCCACAATTATGCATTCGGAGTTCGTTTTAATATTTTATGTCAAAGCTTTGGGTTTTTAACCACTAGAATGTTTTCTCAACTCGCGATTTATAATGTACGACAACATTTTTAAGAAAATAATTTTCACGGCAAAGAAAGAAAAGAAAAAAACTTTTTATTGCCTTCGTTCAACATCAAATAAAAAAAAAATTTTTTTTACTGATTACCTTGCAGTTTCTTTCCGTCTTTTGTTATTGTGAGGTGGAATAAAATGACTTCCGAAATGCAAAAGCTCTATTTGGAGAAAAGACAACTCAAGTGAGACCCATTTGAGCCAAAATCCATTGCTAGAACTAATCTTAAAAAAAAAAAAAATCCAAAAAATCTTTATGGAAATCAACAAGAACACGGAGATAATTTCCTCAAGACGTCGTTTGAAAAGCATGAACTCTATTTTTCTTATAAATAATGCAACAACTTAAAATGAACGCTTATATTCTCAATGCGTTCATTTTCACAGACTAAAGTTTCAAAACAACCGTGATGAAGAAAGCAATTTTTTTTATTATTATTTACGTATGTAAACACGAACACTCAAATTAACACCACTTTAAACGCGTATTTTATTATAATTTTCCCCTCTGGATAAATGCAGCCCGTTTAACTAAAGGCATTTTTCACATAAATACTAAAACTCCTAATGATGAATGACAGTGGCGTAAATGGAAAATGGTTAATATATATCAAATACGTGGAGATAGTGTAAATGGACGATGTCATCGCTTTTTCCACGTTATTTTTTAAACAACTCATAGCGAGTGAAAAATTGTATTTCGGCACCGAACCCCAGAACTCTCGATAACTAGTCGAGTGCGTTCGAATTTTTACGCTACAGCGCCAACAATTCCCAGCGCCATGCGTGGTATATCAGTCAGCAACTGACTACACGAATACGTATTGATGGTCTCAGCAACTGAGATGGCGTCATCTGGTGACATTTAACACAACAGCTATTTAATTGTAGCTGATAAATTCAAAGGGCGATAGAAATGGTTAATATATATCAAATACGTGGAGATAGTGTAAATGGACGATGTCATCGCTCTTTCCACGTTATTTTTTAAACAACGGCGTATCTGGCATATCTGGCATAGCATGAGGTGGTGCAGTTTTACCAGGGCCCAGCTGCTTGAGGGGCCCATTGCCGGTTAAAGATAAGCGATGAAAAACTTATGATAATACGAGAAACCTTACAGTTTCTGTCTAGCTAGAGAAAAACTTTTGTATGACATTCTCAAAGGTGAAACACAAAATTTCTCTCACAATAAGCCAAAGGAAGACAATGGAAATGTAACTCTCGTGCATTATTGCGCTTGTTGAAGACAACCCGATCGTCAGGTTGAATCAGTTATTTCTGTTATTACGAAAACAACTTCGAGTATGTTCATTTTTCCTGCTTTCTCCTTCCCTTGTTTCAGCCATATTCTACGATAAGGCTTCTTATGCGCGATGCGTTGCTTTTAGTGTTGCCAAAGATATTGCTTCGATCTCACGCTCTGTGCCGTCAATTATTTACATACCGCCAAACGTAGTACGCGGCTGTATAGTCAGTGCGGCTGTGGTATGGATAGCAGATATCCGTGTAATTATGTGTCCTTCAGTGTGGAGTTGCTTCACTCTATAAACAAAAGAAGTTGCAGAACTCTTGTCGATTGAAAACGATGTATTTTTATACAGTTTCCCCGGAATATGTCCCTCGTACCTTGTGCCTTTTACGATCCCTGTGACTGTAGCAGAACGTTCTTTTTCCAACTTAAAACTCATCAAAAGGTACTTTTGAAGCACAGTTGTGGAAGAACGGCTTAATTGGCCTTTCTTTATTGTCAACTGCGAATGGACGTGCACTGAAATTGGGTGTTTTCCAGACGGTCGACGTTTTTGCACTGACGAAAACAAGGAGATCCTCCCTTTAATGTTGATTCGAATATTGGTGATTAGCCAACCTTTTATTCTGCATGATATTCTTCCCATTGCATCATGACCTACCGGTATAGCATGTAAGAAAACGCAGTATGAAAAATGAAATTCGCAGGGCCATAACATTACTACGATACTGACGAGAGATGAAGTCGGGACAAAACATTACGTTCCTGGGACCCGTAAGTACTTTTCCCAAATCCACATCAGGCAATGAATACCATAAGATAAATTGAAGTCTACTAACTTATTGATTTGGCTTAATGTAGTAATTCCACTGCCAACTAACGTTATAGTTTCAGGGAAAATTAATTTATAAAATGAAGCATTTAATTAAATTTTAAAACTACACACACTGAGATGCCATTTTATTAGGTACACCTGCTCTCGGCACATAAATGGCAAATTCCTACACGTTAGACGGCATGTCATCGTGATGTGTGGTGTAAATCAGGCATGCTGAGTAGTCTAAGCGCTGGCTTATGACCATTCGTACCAGATAGGTCCGGGTTCGAATCCCGGTGAAGCATGGATGTTGTGTTTGTCTTACGGCCCTGGCTCTCTCCCTTCCCTTAAGCCAGTGGCCCTAAATTAAGGACGGGCGACTGTTTATAGCCCACTGAGTTGCTCACGGTTGTCGTTAAACCTCCAATCAATAAGAAAAAAAATCAGGCAGACCAGTTCGTCGAACATCCGTTAGTGCTTGATTGAGTACCTGAATCGGCAAAACGAATGATCTGAGCGTCTTTGAACGTGACATGACAGTTAGGGCCAGGCTTATCCGCTCGGGCATCTCCCAAAAGGCCAGTCTTCTGGGCTTTTCACGCATAACTGTAAAAAAGGATTATCGTGGATTCTGAGTCACGCAAAAAAAAAAAAAAAAAAAATTCCAGGAATCGACGATAATGTGTCCGAAGAAAGGTGCTGGATCAGAGAGTTAACAGATACTGACAAGAATCGTGCAAGCGACAACCCTGCAAATCACTTCGGAATTTAACACTGCGTTGTGAAGGTCATTCCCGAACCCATTACGTAGCGAACCATATCACGAATAAGACACAACAGCGGACGACCCGACCCTTTCGCATTGCTGTCTATCTCCGTTTTTGCGCAGTTAATTTCCTTCGGAGGAAACTGCAGATTTACAAGACTTTTCGCATACTATATAGTATATGAATAGCTTGTATTTCTTGTCCCTAACCTTATATTCAGGTAGGTTTACATTTTGAAGTCTCTTGAATTCAAGTTGCGAAGGAACATTATAAAAATCGTGAGCGGATCATACAAGAGTCTTCTGCTGTGAACCCCAACTTTGTCGATGGCGGATTTTGAAATCCCATCCTTCTGTTCCAGAGTCGAATATTTTCCCAATTAAGCTACGCCGGCGAGTGCTTATCACTGCTACTTGCCGTCCGGATATGTGCGTCACCTCTGAGTGTGACGCCCGTATTTGAGTGTGACGCACTTTTTTTCTTATCAATACTTCCCAGTGCAAGTAATCTACACTGCCTGACAGAGAAAATACCACACCATGAAGGAATGCTCGAAAAAAGACCAAACTGCACACATAGATAGACAAGTAGGTCCTGAACAAATGATTTAATTGTCATATACAGATTAGGCTCCAGTGGGCGAATATACAGATGATTAATAAGGAGTGTAGCTCCCATTTGGGACGATACAGCGTTGAATCCGACGTGGCATAGAGGCAGTTCATCTTCATTTTGCGGGGGTGGGAGGGTACTCAACCGACGTCCAATCGTGTCCCACAGATGCTCTATGGGCGAGAGATCGGTAAATCGTGCTGGCCACGGAAGCATCCGCGCACCGTGTAAAAAATTCAGGCCGATCCGAGTGGTATGCGGCCGGGCGTTATCTTGTTGAGAAACGGCGTTTGGAATACCTTGCAGATACGGTAGTGCCACGGACCGCAGCACCTCGTCAACATAACGGCGTGCCGTCAAAGTGCCCGTAGTGCATACCAGCGGTGAGTGGCTGTTGGGACTGATAGCACGCCACACCATGATTCCACTTTACCGGACCATGTGGCGCTCCACAATTGCGGAGGAATCCGCCCGTTGCCAAAGTCGCCTCCAGACTCTCACACGGAGATCACACGTGGTGAGACAGAACCGCGATTCTTCGCTGAACACCACGCTGTTCCATTCGCCACGCAGCTCTGGAGTGACACCAAGCCAAACGGTGACGACGATGGCTCGTTGTTAAGGGTAGCCTTCGCAACGGATGGCTGGACAGCAAACCAGACGTAGCCAATCGGCGCGACACGGTCTGCGTTGTTATCGGAGCATCCAAGCCTCCCTGTACACTCCACAAAATGTCGCCCGTGGTGGACAGTGGGTCTACTACGACATGGCGTCGGATGCGACGATCGGTGCGCTCGGAAATCCGTCTCCGTGGGCCGGTCACACTACGACGTTGCACAGATCCTTCCTGGGACCACTGTCTCCAAATGCGATCGACGGTTGCGGCATCACGTCGCGTTTCTTCCGCAATACGACGCAAAGACCATCAGGCTGTACGAAGGCTTACGATGACACCTCTCCGCTTGACGAAATCGCGTACGACTGCGTCTTAACGGCGTTGGCACTCCTCGTTTGTCATCCAGACACGGTTGCAACAGAAGCACTCACTTCTCGCGGCCGTGACGACGTCTCGACTGATGGCCTCACGGGCTGGTTGTCAGCTTTCACCCCGCGCGCCGTCCGTGCAATTGGCTTGCAAATACAATCATTTGCCTACCTTGTACGTGTGCGCCCACCCTGCAATTTGCATGGCGCTGCGTTCATTTCTTCATGGGGTGGCATTTTCTCTGTCAGGCAGTGTATTTTTATGAATGCTTGGAATGAACACTTTTGCGCCCACGTTTTTCATTGTTTAAGTTCATACACAGTAGTTTTTTGGATCAGGTTCATATTATGTATTCACGCACACTGTTAAACATTTTGTGGTAGGTTGCACGAAAAAGTGGTGCTACACCAGTTGCGCCACGTTCTGGGAAAAGATATACTATTGTGTGGTGCAAATAAAATCTAACAACATGGTGCAACGTCGCACTACGTTCTGGTACAGGGTTGCACTACGTTAATGTACAAGGTTGCACTATGTTGTTAGGTTTGGTTTGCATCACACAATGGTGTGTCTTTTCCCAGAAAGTGGTGCCCAGCTGGTGTAGCACCACTTTTTGGTGCAACCTACAACAAAATTTTAACAGTGCAGAGCGATTTAAATTCACCAATGGACTATAGATTTAACATTCCTGACATATGCATTACTTCTGCTTTTATATCTCATCCAATAACTTTTACTATCAATCTTCTGGAAACATACACTCACACACATCTTACATAATGTATCTTTTTACTTCTTAACGGGAACATTCTGTACCAGGAAGTGCCACAAAAGATCTGGAATATCTTGGGCACGCTTTCCGCTAGCTATTTGAAAGGTATTTTTGCTTCCATAGCTTATGCACGGACACGACCATATCAGGAGCTTACCCCTTTTGTCGCATGTACTGTATGAATGACATACAAAGCATTACGAAAGCAAACTAAAAGGAACAGACCAACAGTGCTTGCTTTTTTTCAAGTAATCAAGCAAATCAGTACAGAAATCGTTTAAAAGTGTTGAAATTCTTTCTGCAATTCTGAGCAAAATGGTTTACTAAGAAAAGAAATTTTGTTTTTGTTAATTCTTTTTCAGACGAAGCATGCGAAAACAACATTGCTGAAGTATAATTTGAAGCATACTAAAGATGAGTATAAGAAATTAATTTCCCCAGTGATTCGCATGTTTTCTAGATCCTATTTAAAAAATCTGTATCTGAGGCAACTCAGTGATTTAAACTTATTACGGATTTGTCTTTTGATTTGCTGACTTACAATTTTCTAAAGGGTTTCACAGAAATACGAAACATTCCTCCTTTGATCCAGCAAAGGTTGATATCACAGTGTTGACGCTATTAGAAAGATTGCAAACTTAAGTATTAATGAAAGCCGTCAGTAATGGACGGCTGTCACGCATGATGTATAAACTAGAATTCTGGAACGTTAAATGCTGCGATCGTTTAATGAAAACAACCTGATGAAATAAAAGCGATTCCCTTGCATTAGCAATGCAGTTCATCCTCCATCATAACTAACGTGGTTACGGGTAATACATCAAGGAACGCTAGCGTGGAGAATGTATCTCTTGCTCTTTCCGGGCAGCTCAAACAATTTTCACACTTCGGAACGTGTCCCTAATGAATTTCTGGTTCGCCATCCTCGTATTGGTAGCTCTACAAAGGCATTATCCTATATTGCGCAATTTGACTCCCTTTATCTGCTTCTCAGAGTACGCTTCCGAACTCGAGAACTTTGTTTGGAGCATGATAAAGTGTAATGTAAACAGTATGTGATGCGTGTTTGACTTTGTCTCCATCGGAAAGGGAGGAAAGGCAGAGGAAAATTGCATTTAATCTGCATAAACCATGATTAATGGGAGATTGATGGCGAGTTTCCCACATGGATGACAGGAACAAGACACGGCGTGACACAAGAAGCATCAGCTAGCCATGGGTTCGTCCTGGGCTCTTTTCGTCGATGGCAGAGGAGCATTGATTTCAACTTCTCATCAAGGAAATTGAGCTGCGGATCCGCTCCCCAGTGAGCGCCAGTCCACTTGGCAATAATTAAAACGAGGCCCGCCACATCGGCGAAGGTAGCATTGAATTTCGGAGCTGCCATTGATTCGCGATGCCTTCAGCAAGTTCAGATTAACCACACTATTCCCATGAAAATTTAGAAACACGATATTTACCCTACTCTATCAATACTCTTTGCAACTTCCAGTTTCAGGTAATCTTGCAGCGCAATAATTTTAAATTTAGGCCTTACACCGTTTTGCCCATGTTACTAGCATCTGAAATTAATTAATGCGACCATAAGTTTCCTTGGATACGGAAAGAGCGGAAAATAAACACTGTAAAAAATTTGTCGTGAATAGTTAGTGTTACACCCGGATTAAGACGGTTTACAAATCGTAAGCACGCCCACCACCCTGCGGTCAACCATAAATTTTTCGTACACTGTAAAAAATTGCAGGGTCAAATTACGGTAGATACATTGGCAGCTGAGTGGCCAGTGAATGAATCGTAATTTTACAGTACTATACCGTTATGTTCATTAACATATCTAATGACTGGGAAAATAAAAAATCCTAATGACCATAATGTTCATTAACATGTCTAATAACGAATAAATAACAATTCATGTTATGTTCATTAACATGCTCAATGGGAAATAAAAACGTCTACTGCCGTAATGTCCATTAACATGTCTAATTACTGGGAATAAATAATACACTGCTGGACAATTGCTAAGGACGGATCATAAACGGCTATATAGCGCATAAAAAAGTAAGTGTGGTTGGATGCCAAGTGAAATAAAATGTCAGAATGCCAGGGCATTACAAGAAAGACAATTGATTGTGTTCTGAAATCCAGAAGGCTTTGGAACGTGTTCAAGGGACAAACAGGCCATTTTGTGCATAATACGTAAACGTGAAAAAAATGCAATTACCGTCCGCAGGCGTTCCGGCGTAAGATGTCAATATGGGATATGGCCACCATGGAGGGCGATGCAAGATTCCACACGTCGTGTCGTGCTTTGCACAACATTATCAAGCAGGTGTTGGGGCAATTTATCCCATTCCTCTGTCAGTGCACGGATGAGGGTGTCCTTGTTTATTGGAGGGCATTGGCGACCAACAAGACTCCTCCCCAAAGCATCCCACACATTTTCAATGGAATTCAGATCTGGAGAACTTGATGGCCATACGAGGCGTTGAGTATCCTGGCTCTCAAGACACTCCTGGACAGCGACCGTTCGATGACATGTTGCGTTGTCGTCCATGAAAATGAATCTATCACCAACAGCACCACGGAACATGAGAACATGAGGTAGCAAAACATCATTAATGTATCGTTGGCCAGTCATAGTCCCAGTTGGAAGCACATAGAGGGACGTACGGCCATTGATCATGATGCCAGCCCATACCATGACACTACATGTCTGATATCGGTCCCTTTCCTGTATGTTTGCTGGAGAACAGCAGACCAGTCGTTATCAGTCCAATCACGATGTTGATGGCACCATTGCAAACGGGCGGTACGGTGACGTCTGGACAATGGGATGCACACAACAGGACGTCGGGCGTATAGTCCTCCTTCATGCAGACGTCTGGCGACAGTTTTTCGGGAGATCCGCTTGCCAGTAGCAGCCATAAACTGATTTGCTACCTCACTAGCTGTGCTGCGCCGGTGTCTTTTTGTCGATAGCACTATGTACCGATCTTCTGCAGGTGTCGTACTGCGAACACGGCCTCCCCCGTGACGTTTGCTACAGTCTCCATTTGTTTCAAATGATTTCCAAAGCCTTGAAACAACACTGTGGCTGACGTCGAACTCCCTGGCAACATCTGTTATTTTTCGCCCTTCTTCAATCTTGCCAATAATACGGCCACGCGTAAAATCATCTAGGTGATGTCGGGAAGACATACTGAAAATTGCAAGTTCGTCACTTGATTCTTTCCTTTTCAACTTTGCGTTTGAACAACATCGGTCAATACGCGTCAAATCCTTTATATCTCTTATCAGCGCTATGACGTCACGAACAAATTCGGCAATCCAAAATTTGCATACGCACAACACGTCTTACTGTATCCCGCTCTTATGCTAATTTCCACATTTTCCTGACTTCCATTTTATGGTTGCTATCGTTGCTATTGTCATCCGTCCTTAGCAATTGTCCGGCAGTGTATATCTACTAACCGAGAAATACAAACCTGTTGCCCATAGAGGTTTTGCCAGTCGACTGATTGCACATGAGAATACAGGTATAACCATTTTAATAAGAACGTTGCCAGATTGTCAAGATTAAAATATAGTAACAGTTCAAACAGTTTAAACACCGTGAGCATGTAGTTTAACCACCAAAAATTTATGGTTGATCGCTAGGCGGCGTGCTACCGATCTGTAAACCTTCTTAATCAGGGTGAAACACTGTCTATTCACGGCAATTTTTTACAATGTAGATAAACTACATTTTTACGGTGTTTAAACTGTTTGAACTGTTACTGTATGTTAACCTTAACAATCTGACAACGTCCTGCTTAAAGTGGTTATATACCTGTTTTTTCACGTGCAATCAGTCGACTGGCAATACCTCTGTAGGCAACATGTTTTTATTTCGACTGTTAATGAACATTACGGTATGGTACTGTAAAATTACGGTTTATTGACTGACCACTCAGCTGCCGGGGTATCTACCGTAATTAAACCCTGGAATTTTTTACAGTGAACACCTCTTATTCCTTTACAGATACCGCGGTAAAAACACAAAATCAGGACATCCTATAAAATTCAATTTTTTCGTAACGGAAATACTAACTGGGGAAAACTCGTTTATGTCTGGTTCGAGCTGGGACGAAAAAAACAACCGAAAACTTACTAATAAAGAAGAAATCTATTAAAACTATAAATTTTTCTAATTAGTTACCCTTAACAGGATGCTGGTAAGATTGCAACAGATTCGGTGGCTGAGTAGTCGGAGGCGTTTGCTTCAAGCTAGTTATCCGGGTTGAGTCCATGGAGGGGCATGGATGGTGAATTTGTCTTACCGCGCTGAATCTTTTCCTTCCCTGACATCAGTGACCCTAAATTGGAGGAGAGTGGCTGCTCATAACTGTTTCTTGCCACCCCGGTGGCGCAGTGGTCTAAGCGATGGCCTCTGATCATTCGTCCGAAAGGGGTCCGGGTTCGAATCCCGGTGAGGCATGGATGTTGTGTTTGTCTTACGGCACTGGCTCTCTCCCTTCCTTGGAACCAGTGACCCTAAATTAGGGACGGGCGACTGCTTATAGCCCATTGAGTTGCTCACGGTAGTCGTTAAACCTCAAATAAAGAAAAAAACAAAAAAAAAACTGTTAGTGTGATCGTTAACGAAATTAAAAAAATTAACTAGCAACCAAAAGGTTGCAGAAATCATTTCCTTTTTCTATCTTTCGACTGCCATGGGAATGCCACGTTCGACAGGTTGGATTCTTATCTCAAAGATGTTAGCCTGCTGGCTTCAAGATAAAGAAGAAATAAAATAGAATATACGTGATTTATCTGGGATCGAACGCAGCCAGGCTAGCCCCCTGAGAGAGCAAGAATGAATGCAAATACGATATACGATACCATTTATCGTAACGTTTTCAATAGTTCAAAAGCGTATGATACAGATTAGGTTAAGAGAGGTATGGATAAAATAATATAACAGTTATGCCCAGGTAAGAAAATTTTGACAAGCCATCTGACTGAAATATAACCTACATTTTTTTATTTCTTTGTTCTTTTCAGGAGTCTTTCGCCAAATTCGGACTTTAATCGGCCCTTGGAAAACGAATTCTCGCAATGATGTGATTTTCTTTTCCCTCAGCGAGATAGGAAAAATGAGAATAAAAAAAAAATACAGATTAGGTGTTTCCTTTTTCTTCTTTTTCAGATAACAGTGAGAGCGTATGCCAGTATAGTATAGTGGATAGCACTTGGCGCTCCGGAGCCGAGAGTGGCAGGTTCGAATCCTGCTCCTGGCATAAAAATGATGGAGAAATTTACTTCTTCGCAACCTGTCAGCTACTAAAAAATTTAGATTGATCAGCTCAGTTATTTTCTGTATAAAAGCATTGCAGAAGTGATTTATAGAATTACATTAATGGTGTTTAAACACTTCAGTTTGGTGTTTTTCAAATTAGTCTAGTAAAACATCTAGGGAGACTTACCGGAAAAATATCGCGAAAGGAATTGTACCTAAATATGCGTTTTCTTAAAAACGTCTAATTTACATAAAATATAAAACAATAGCATAAATGGATGAAAACCTATTCAGAAAACTGTTGATTTCAGACTTTTATCCGGAGTATCACTTCTGCCTCCGGTTTGGAGAACCAAACCTAAATTTCCACTTTCGAAATTCCTGTAATTAACAAATAAATTATGTTAAATTTGGGTGTTTTGTATATGCCTTGTAAAGCCTGCCTTTTCCTTTTTCTTCTTTTCAATCTAGTTCGAACATATCCGAGCGATGTACAGAACAGAATTGTTTCTGCTCTTTAGAAAAAAATTGAATTTTACATTATCACCACGTAAAGCTGTCGAAGATCTTGAAAAATCAGATGTAAAAAAAAACGAGTGTATACTCCAGCTCATAAAAATACATTGAATTTATTCTACGTTAAAATATACACAGGTTAAAAGTCTTACAAGTGCATTCGGGTGGACCATCCACCCATCTTCAAGCAGTACAAGTTAAATAAGACATAAGAACGGTGTTGTATATATACATCGTCAAGATAATGTATGACGACGTTACATGGATACTAATGTGGCGTCCCGGCCCTTGTGTGGAGGTGCATTGTCCTGTTGGAATAAGCCCAATGCAGGATATGAACGGGTGTACCTTGTCAGATAGTACGCTCATAGCGTTGGTCGGTCACTGACGTTTGTAGACGTACCAGGGGTCCCAGTGAAGTCCAGATAAACACACCTGCTGACAGGCGGAATTCATGACTTTATGGGGTTTGCGCCACACACGAATCCTTCCGTCTACCGATACAGTTGGAAACACGACTCGTCAGACCAGGCTACTTGTTTCCAGTCATAAAGTGTCCAGTGATGGTGTTGCCGTGCCCAAGCGAGGCGAATAGTTCTGGGTCGTGCACCCATCAAGGGGCCTCGAGTTGGGCGTTGGCTCCCAAAGCCCATATAGTGCAGGGTACGTTGCACAGTCCGGACGCTAATGCTTGTTGAGGCTCCAGCATTGAATTTCGATTATACCTGCGAGAGTGTTGCACGCCTACCTCGTGAAACGATTCTTGACAGCCGACGATGGTCACGTTCACCCAATGTCTTTTTACGGCCACACTGGTATCGGAGGTTGGAGATTTTGCTGAATTCTTGTAGTCACGGTACACCATTGCAATGGTCGTCCGTGAAAATCCGAACTTCGAAATCCTATGATCCATCTCACGAGCGCCAACCATGACACCACGTTGAAAATTGCTTAAATCGTTATTACTTGTCATTCTCATGCCTAAAACAGCTCTGACAGCTGGCAAGGATGTCTATCGCTTTATATACGCACTGGCGGACGCAACCGAGTACGCGCATAGGTGTTGTTGCTATGTATTTTGCATAAGCTCGTCTGTACCAGTTTTTCTGGCGCTTCAGTGTATATATGCAACACCGTTCTTATGTCTCGTTTAGCTTGTACCCACTGAAGATGGGTGGATGGTTCACCCTAAAGCACTTGTAGGACTTTTAACCTGTGTATGTTTTAACTTAGAATAAATTTTGTGTATTTTTATGAGTTGGAGTATACACTTGTGTTTTTACGTCTGATTTTTCAAGATCATGCTTTGACAGCTTTACCTGGTGATATAGTTATTATTAGCACGGATGCTTTTGCCTGATGAATTTTACATGCAAACGTGTTTGTCCTTCCGTTCATTTTCATCTTGTTAAACTTTGGGAAGTGTTAATAAAAAACAGAACAGCGTTTCTTAAGCGGCGAAGCCTTATGGAAATTTCATGGTAGTTCTGATTTTTACTGTAGTTCTAATTTTTATTGTAGTTCTCAAAACTAGTTCTAATTTCAATTGCATGGAAATGAGAACTAGTAATTTTTTCTCTAGCATAATTTGTTTTTTCTGAAGAGGGCGGTTTTTTTCAAACACAGTGAAGCCGCTAATGGAAAAGGAGCGCACAAAAAAGTAAGTCTTAAAAACAAAAAAATGTTTTCTCTCTGCGCTATTTTCTTCCCACTTTCGGCCTGAATTTTATGTAATCATATTCAGAGAAAATATTTTTATTTTTTAAACAGTGCATTAAATAAATGTCATCAACGGAAAGGTTATTGGCTGCACGATTTTAGTTTTGGTTAATATTATTTTCTCAGCCTGCATCTGGGTATTTACGAAATTAGCTAAAGCGTTGCAGTCTCGCAAAAGCATTAAAATCGCTGTTCAATCAGTTAGAAGGGCATGCGAGCCCAAATATAGGAGTAATTGTTATCCATGTGGAAGAATGTTTACGTAGTCTTCTAAGGTGAATTAGAAGACAATTCATGCTCTGTGAACCTACGTTCTTTCTCCTGAAAAACGAAGCATTCCTTTTAAACCACTCTAATGCTGTTGTTATCTCAATGATATGCGTCTGCTGTGAGTATGTGCAGATCAGTACAGTACTCGATTCAGCTTTCATTTTCGCATCTGAAATTTGGTTCTGGCTGAAAATTTTCAAAACTAGTATCGGCGTAGCTTGCGCCGAGATAGCAACGCAGAAACTTTCATGACTAAGCAGGACCACACTGCTATTCAGAACTGCGATTTATAAGATTTAGTGCTCGTGGTTTTGTGAATACGCTTTTTTTTTCAGGACAATGCACAAGCGAATTAAATTCTTGGATTCTTCAGACAAACAACTGTCCATAAGTCGGTTTTGGCATCAGTTTTACATAAAATGGTAACTTGAATCTTAACATAAATTTGACTGTGTAGTCCAAAGTAAGGCTTATGTGATACAAGTGCCTTTATCTGAACCATAAGTTATGTAAACGATACCGCGGATTCCCCCCAGCTTCATAGTTTAACGACCGCCATCTAAGGGCTGTAAGCAGTAAGCCATCCTACGTTTATGGCCACTGGTTAAAGGGAAGGGAGCCATATTGCAAGCAAACTGCCCATGATTCCCCCAGAACTCGAACTCTGGCCAACTTCGGCGACTTGTCAGAAACCTACGTTTCTGACTATTCGGCCACCTGGATAACATATCATACATCCATTCTTTATTATGGTACTATAACATCGTAATTTTGGTGTGGTTTCGATCAGTATTTACTTCAGTACATCCATTATTTATTATGGTACTATAACATCGTAATTTTGGCGGGTTTCGATCAGTATTTACTTCAGTACATCCATTCTTTATTATGGTACTATAACATCGTAATTTTGGCGGGTTTCGATCAGTATTTACTTCAGTACATCCATTCTTTATTATGGTACTATAACATCGTAATTTTGGTATGGTTTCGATCAGTATTTACTTCAGTACATCCGTTCTTTATTATGGCACTATAACATCGTAATTTTGGTGTGGTTTCGATCAGTATTTACTTCAGTACATCCATTCTTTATTATGGTACTATAATATCGTAATTTTGGTGTGGTTTCGATCAGTATTTACTTCAGTACATCCATTCTTTATTATGGTACTATAACATCGTAATTTTGGTGTGGTTTCGATCAGTATTTACTTCAGTACATCCATTCTTTATTATGGCACTATAACATCGTAATTTTGGTGTGGTTTCGATCAGTATTTACTTCAGTACATCCATTCTTTATTATGGTACTATAATATCGTAATTTTGGTGTGGTTTCGATCAGTATTTACTTCAGTACATCCATTCTTTATTATGGTACTATAACATCGTAATTTTGGTGTGGTTTCGATCAGTATTTACTTCAGTACATCCATTCTTTATTATGGTACTATAACATCGTAATTTGGGTGTGGTTTCGATCAGTATTTACTTCAGTACATCCATTCTTTATTATGGCACTATAACATCGTAATTTTGGTATGGTTTCGATCAGTATTTACTTCAGTACATCCGTTCTTTATTATGGCACTATAACATCGTAATTTTGGTGTGGTTTCGATCAGTATTTACTTCAGTACATCCATTCTTTATTATGGTACTATAATATCGTAATTTTGGTGTGGTTTCGATCAGTATTTACTTCAGTACATCCATTCTTTATTATGGTACTATAACATCGTAATTTTGGTGTGGTTTCGATCAGTATTTACTTCAGTACATCCATTCTTTATTATGGTACTATAACATCGTAATTTTGGTGTGGTTTCGATCAGTATTTACTTCAGTACATCCATTCTTTATTATGGTACTATAACATCGTAATTTTGGTGTGGTTTCGATCAGTATTTACTTCAGTATAACAGCTCTCATGCTCCTGTTTCATGTTTCAGAATAACCTGTTCCATGATATTAACATTTTGCGTATCTGTTTGATGCTTTTAGTGTTCAACATTTCAAAGTTTTGCTTTATAAAATTTAAATCTCCTGTCGAACCATTTTGTTCATTGATTTCCACGTGAATTTCTAGGTTGCTGACACTCTACAGCTCCCTATTTAATCTCATGTTTTCGAATTGCTTTTTTAATCTCCATTTAGCTGAAAGTGTGCTTTTCGTGACGTATTCCATGCTGTTAAAGACAGCTGAGCTATTGTTAGCTGTGTTCGAAACAATGCATCAGCGTCATATCCGTTGAGCAACGTGTGACACAAACTGTTGCAAATATCCTTGGAGTATTATGTATTGTAGAAATATGCTAGCTCTGGACACTTAAGTAATTAATATAGACATTTTAATTTGATTTTGGTGACATAATATTCGCAATATTCCAACTGTATTCTTTGACACGTTCAAGGCAACAGAATGTACGTACCACGTATGACCGAGCTTGGTTGAATGTCTGAAGTACTCTGCGCTCGACACGCAGTTGAATATTTGGCAAACGTGAATAACGTCATACCCTGTGAAATGATACACAAATTAGCTGTCACTTTTATGTAAAATATATTGTTACAGACAACCTCACCTCTGTAGACAGATAGATATACTGACATCGAAGAGAAAATGCTCATACGTTTGTTTGTTTGTTTATTTCATTGATCGGTATTTATACGAGTATCTAGAAATGAGATTTTTCTCAGCAAGAACACATGCACGGATCTGTCTATTTATGTTGCATTCTGGGATATCAAAAATGTCGATGCTTTTCTGTCGTGAATATAATAGCAGGAGACCCTACCTTATGAACACCGCTAATCCTCTTTACAATGAGAATTTAGAATCTCTCCTAAAGGAAGTGCATACAAAAATGTTGGCAATCTTTGTACTTTTCCTTCATATTTTATTTGCTTTCCGTGTACAATTTATAAATTCAAATAAACTTTACAACCATTTCTAAAGAAACGTGACTTTTCTGGATTATAATTATAATAGAAAGATGCTCTAAGCAAAATGTTTTAAGTAAAAGATTACAGATTCTTTTGTTTTACTTTTTGTTTTGGGTTTAACGACCAACATGAGCAATTTTAAGGGCTATAAATATAGTCGCTTGTTCCTAACTGTAGACCAACAGCTCCAGGCAAGACGCAGAGCCGTATACAGCAGACACATCACCCATGACTAATCCGGGACTGGAACCCAGTCCCATCTCAGACAACGTATCCGAAGCCCGTGCTTCATACCACTCACCCACCGGGGCGGCGTACAGAAGATTGCATCTTCAATTTTAGTACAGCCATCTTACAATTTTAGTACAGCCCGCTTATAACGAAGAGCTCGGGATTGGTGGAAACCCTCGTTATATCCGAGCGCTAAATCTCTCTTTCAGTAAAATATATATATATATATTCTCTGCTTTGGAAGGCCTAACATCAGAAGAAGTGGATATTTCTGAAGTTAACAGAAAAGTAACCAAAGCTCTTATGGAAACAGCAACAAAATTAGCTGGGTCTAAGAACAAGTTGCATGTGAACAAATTATCAAGAAAAACCAAAATGTTGATACAAAAAAGAAGAGAGATGAGGACAACTAAAGAAGATGTGACTTCCAAAGTGGAATATATAGAGCTATGCAAGACAGTACGAAAAAGTATCACTGAAGACGTAAGGAAATTCAACTGTGAACTAGTGAGGAAAGCAATTGAAAAGAACCAAAGCGTAAAGATAGCAAAGGGACATCTCACTAAGGGAAGAAAACAGATTATGGCACTGAGAAAAGAAGATGGTTCTGTAACAAGAAATAGAGGCGAAATTTTGACAAGAGTGAAAGATTTCTACTCCAAATTATATGAAAGGGATGATACATGCACTCCAGACATCATGAAAGATACCAGTACCAGAGTTCCTCCAGTCCTTCCAGCAGAGGTTGCACATGCAATCAAGAACATGAAGCGGGGAAAAGCTCCAGGAGAAGATGGAATTACTGTAGACATCATACAAGAAGCAAGTGGAGAAATCGAAACAGTACTCGCCCAAATTTTCACTCGATGCCTTAATGAAGGAAAGATTCCTGAGGATTGGAACACCGCTACAATGATCCTGCTACATAAGAAAGGTGACATTGAGGATCTCGGAAACTACAGACCTATCAGCCTCCTATCAGTAGTTTATAAAATCTTCACTAAAGTTCTTTCACACCGCTTGAAGGTAACACTGGACATGGCTCAACCGAGAGAACAAGCTGGATTCAGGAGTGGCTACAGCACAATAGATCATATCCATGTGCTGAGAGAACTAATTGAAAGAGCGAGGGAATATGAACTTCCATTGTGCATGGCTTTTATCGATTATGAAAAAGCCTTTGATTCGGTGAAACCATCAGCAGTTACAATGGCTCTGAAAACCTGCAGTATTGAAGATGCATACATTAATATTATTAATAACATCTATGAAAATGCAAGTGCAAAGATTAGGCTGTTTGAAAATACAACACACATAAAAATTGGAAAGGGAGTGAGGCAAGGTGACACCATATCTCCGAAGCTCTTTAATGCCACATTGGAGGGTGTTTTTCAGTCACTGAGCTGGGAAAACAAGGGGATAAAGATTAATGGAGATTATCTAACCCATCTTCGTTTTGCTGATGACGTAGTCATTTTTGCAACTAGCCCATCAGAGCTGCAGAGTATGATCCAGGAACTTGCTGACAAGAGTAAAGAAGTGGGATTAAAAATGAACTTTCAGAAGACAAAAGTGATGTTCAATGCTTTTACAAGAAATGAAGATTTATCGATTGATGGAGAAAAGCTGGAGATAACAGACACGTACGTTTATCTTGGACAGCAGATATCAAGTGAGGGTCACATTCATGAAGAAATTAATCGGCGTACAAAACTTGCCTGGAGAGCTTTTGGAAGAAACAGCATAATTTTCAAGAGCAATATGCCATTATGTCTTAAAAGAAAAGTGTTTGATCAATGCATCCTTCCAGTGCTTACGTATGGTGCGGAGACGTGGACCTTAACTAAAAGAGACATACAAAGGCTGCAGACAACTCAAAGAAGCATGGAGAGGTGCATACTTGGTGTAACCAGGAGAGATAAGAAGAGGAACTCGTGGATCCGAAAAATGACAAGAGTGGAGGACATCATGATCAGAGTTAAATCCCTGAAATGGCAATGGGCTGGACATACTGCCAGAAGGACAGATCATCGATGGACAGCCGAAATTTTAGATTGGATTCCAAGGGACAGGAAAAGACCCAGAAGAAGACCACATGGGAGATGGGTGGATGAAATTCGAAAGTATGCAGGGGTGACATGGAGGAGACTGGCACAAGACAGACCGTTGTGGAGGAAACTTGGGAGAGACCTTCGTCCAGCAGTGGATTGATAATGGTTGACAATGATGATGATGATGATATATATATATATTCTATAAAGATACCTAAGCAAAAAAATACATATATAATTTTGACTCACACCTAGTACAACATAGAAAAGGTTATGTATCTGCCTGTGTGAGTAAAAGGAGAAAAGAAAAAAATAAAATAAAACAACTGAATGTAGAAGGTGTCGAGAATACTGAGCTTTGGCTTTATCAAGGACCAGCAAAAACTCTGCATTTTCTCACTTCCACAAAGACCTAGTTGGAAATGGGTTTCTGCAAGGCCATAGATGCAAGTGACATTCCCACCTAAAATAGTTTAAAAAATATATATATAAGTCATGTCCTCCGTAGAGTAGCATGACCTAGCACTAGTTAACAATTTCGCTTGCATCCATTAACCTTCATGGCCCGACCCATGCTCTTCATCTGTTACTATTAAACAGAGAGAAGAAGATTAAAGAGAACTCAAGCTGTGAGAGTGACATAATAAATAGAAATGATTTTCAGCTATAACGAAATTCCAAGTTCGTTTGAGAGAGAAATTAAACCTGAAAAACAAATTTTACATTGCAATTAAAAAAGGAAATGTTAATTTATAACGAACAGATTTTTGAAAGAAAACTTGAGTCTAAAACCCCCTACTCTACAACTTATGACAGCACGAAAACGAGAATAAGTTAAAGATAATAATTAACTAAAGAAAACTTTGTGAAAGTTATATACCTTAAACAGTTAGTTGCAATATGTACAAAGTATTTCAGCAGTGCTTTAAGTGCATAATTAATTAGTTATTAAGAACTTAACTACTTTGAAAAAACAGCGCATAGACAGCGCATAGAAAAGGAACAAGCTTAGCCATCTTCTGTTCCTAGGTACCACAAAAGACGCTCAAAGTTACAAAGAAAAGTAAGAGTTAAAACCCGCATAAATGTTAACAGACAAACCAATGCTTAAAAGCTGAAAAGCTAAAAAACGACAGAGAAAAGGTACATGAAGTACAAACATTGAACTTATAAAACCTAGAACCCAAAAACAAGGAAGAGAGCTTACCTCTTGTGTTACAAAAACTTTTCTCCTCACAAGAGGAGAACATGGCTGACCTCTTCCGCCACTCCCTAGACGCTGGGGGCAGTGAGGGTGGGGCTGATGGCCTCCTCATACAGCAAGAAACCAACGCGCGGAGATTTTAACCAGAGAAAAAAATATATAAACTTAAGACTGTGGATCTGTATGATCAGAATGAGCAGAATTAACTCTCCAGAATACATGAGAAATATTATAAAATACACGAGCAGTTTATTTAATAATCTTTGCATGTATTAAATCACCTTAGTGAGCTTCTATAGATTAATCAGAATCTTATTAATTTTAATGTTGGTTTTACTATTTTTAGTATAGCTATCCTAGTGATGAATAACTAGTTTTCTTTTTTATTTGTTTTTATTTTCTTTTATAAACAGATTTTTAAGCTTTTTTCGTGATTTTGTTTATATTATTTAATTTTTTTGTTTTAATAGGACCGTCATATCCATAGCACTAAGGTTCCTTTAGGTAGTTAATAGGCATCCTCTAGCCAACTTCCTTACGGCTTTGATTGGTCAGAATCATATTATTAACTGTGTAGAAAATTAAAGCAGATCTGCCAACCTTACTCTATTATTCAGAATAATTTTTCTTAAAGTTCTTTTGATGAAAGAAGAAGGAATTTCGTTCTCTAGAAAATACTAAAAATAGTAAAACCAACATTAAAATTAATAAGATTCTGATTAATCTATAGAAGCTCACTAAGGTGATTTAATACATGCAAAGATTATTAAATAAACTGCTCGTGTATTTTATAATATTTCTCATGTATTCTGGAGAGTTAATTCTGCTCATTCTGATCATACAGATCCACAGTCTTAAGTTTATATATTTTTTTCTCTGGTTAAAATCTCCGCGCGTTGGTTTCTTGCTGTATGAGGAGGCCATCAGCCCCACCCTCACTGCCCCCCAGCGTCTAGGGAGTGGCGGAAGAGGTCAGCCATGTTCTCCTCTTGTGAGGAGAAAAGTTTTTGTAACACAAGAGGTAAGCTCTCTTCCTTGTTTTTGGGTTCTAGGTTTTATAAGTTCAATGTTTGTACTTCATGTACCTTTTCTCTGTCGTTTTTTAGCTTTTCAGCTTTTAAGCATTGGTTTGTCTGTTAACATTTATGCGGGTTTTAACTCTTACTTTTCTTTGTAACTTTGAGCGTCTTTTGTGGTACCTAGGAACAGAAGATGGCTAAGCTTGTTCCTTTTCTATGCGCTGTCTATGCGCTGTTTTTTCAAAGTAGTTAAGTTCTTAATAACTAATTAATTATGCACTTAAAGCACTGCTGAAATACTTTGTACATATTGCAACTAACTGTTTAAGGTATATAACTTTCACAAAGTTTTCTTTAGTTAATTATTATCTTTAACTTATTCTCGTTTTCGTGCTGTCATAAGTTGTAGAGTAGGGGGTTTTAGACTCAAGTTTTCTTTCAAAAATCTGTTCGTTATAAATTAACATTTCCTTTTTTAATTGCAATGTAAAATTTGTTTTTCAGGTTTAATTTCTCTCTCAAACGAACTTGGAATTTCGTTATAGCTGAAAATCATTTCTATTTATTATGTCACTCTCACAGCTTGAGTTCTCTTTAATCTTCTTCTCTCTGTTTAATAGTAACAGATGAAGAGCATGGGTCGGGCCATGAAGGTTAATGGATGCAAGCGAAATTGTTAACTAGTGCTAGGTCATGCTACTCTACGGAGGACATGACTTATATATATATTTTTTAAACTATTTTAGGTGGGAATGTCACTTGCATCTATGGCCTTGCAGAAACCCATTTCCAACTAGGTCTTTGTGGAAGTGAGAAAATGCAGAGTTTTTGCTGGTCCTTGATAAAGCCAAAGCTCAGTATTCTCGACACCTTCTACATTCAGTTGTTTTATTTTATTTTTTTCTTTTCTCCTTTTACTCACACAGGCAGATACATAACCTTTTCTATGTTGTACTAGGTGTGAGTCAAAATTATATATGTATTTTTTTGCTTAGGTATCTTTATAGAATGTGAATTCTGAATTTTCAAAACTGCTGCGTTGCGCGTTTTGATTTTCAGGTTATTTTGCACCCTTCGTTTTAAATTCTAAAATTTTTTCCTTAGTCTTCAGTTTTGCTCTTAAGTATATATATATATATATATATATATAACTACACAACACACACGAAGCAAAGGCAGAATCGATCCTCCCAAGTGAGCGCTCACTTGGAGGGTGAAAGGGAAAACGAACACAAGTTCAGGAATTTTTATCTTCTCTCTTCTCTCCGGCGATATCCCCATTCCATTACTCTCCTATCACTCTCTGCAATTCTAATGTGCTTGAGCCCCATCCATCCTCTAATGTGCTTGAGCCCCATCCATCCTCTAATGTGCTTGAGCCCCATCCATCCTCTTTTTCTAGGAGTAGTTGACCTGCTTTCAACTCTGCTAACGCGGTAAGATATCAGGAAGGGTCTCTTGCACATCTCGCTTGTTGAGCATTTTATGTATTCCTTCCCCATTGCTTTTCTATCAACATTATTCCACTAACACACCAGGATTCCCCTGTTCTACTGATACTGTATACCACCATTTTCATCTTTTAGTTCCAGGACACTCTGTTGCAGATCATCTCCGCCTCGTTAAATATGGAATTTTACTCAATTTTGTTATTTCGCTTGTTTAAAGGGATCATCTTTGAATCCGGGAACTTCATTAAATTTTGTTCGCTAAAAATGATGTATTTAGCTTTGTATTAATATCATACCAAATAAGAGTTCCTGTTTTCCTTGTTTAAATCCGAGATCTCGCTAAATACGGGTTCGCCATAACAGGGTTCAGTTGTATATATTACCTCGAAATTTAAATGCTGTGAGAACAGCAAGGAAGGGTAGATGATTGTAAATTTGTATTTGAGGTAGTTTTTTGAGTGAAATTCTATTGCTTTGTACTTTTCTTCCAGACGTTTAATGGGCTGAGCTACTGAAAGCAAACGATTAAGCTAAATGTATCTAATTCGCACGTAATCGATGGATGGCATATGTGGGGCATGCGGTTTTGAGAATCAGTTACCTCAGTTCGTGTCCTTTAAGCGTCAAGAGATAGCATTTGTAAACGTACTACAGAAGTCTTTCACGTTTAAAGATAATCTCCAAAAATAAATTAAGTACTTCTTCTGTGTACTCCCCTTTCCTTGTGCGTCATTCTTCCGGGAAGTCACTTAAGGAACTGCAGAAATGGTGCCCCAAGAGGCCAGCCTAGCGCGTCGATAATACACAAAGAGGAAGGAAACTGGGATAAGTATCTTTGACTTTCATTCGAACACCGGAGGCGAAACGCACTCGTTCGCGAATTACGTTCATGAATTTGAACGAGGCCTCCGGAAGATATGATTTGTAAAAGAACATGAAGTTCTAAAGTTCAAAATCTCATTCGGTACAAATAAATCGCATTCATTTACTTTTCGGTTACGTGTTATCCCGATTTTAAGATAGACATTTTTTTTTCAACTCCATATCTTATGCAAAACTTTACGCTCTCTCTTTTTTTCGTGACATAGCAACAATATTTGATTTTCTTTAATCTCTTTTTGTTAACGAAAATGGTGTTCTAAAATAAAACGCATTTGCTTCTTATGCTCAATAAGCTGCAATTAAGAAAGGAAGAATTTGCTGCAGAAAAATTCTCGTGTTTGATTTATCAAAAAAAAAAAAAAAGGAAAAAAGTAGATTAATAAACGAAAAAACAAAGGAATTAAAACTTAGCCAAAAACGAAAGAAGAAACCCCATGATAAGAAAACAAATGAGAGTAAGCAAAATGTGACGTCAACAGGCTCACCGTTTTATATTTTTAACGACCACCATCAGTAACTCTGAGGACTGTCTCCAGGGAGTGGACAAAAGCAGAACCATGGAACAAACCCACCATCTAATCCACGTCCGAGACTATCTCGGACTAAAACTCAGAAGATAGTGTTTTAGCCATCGGAGGGTCCTCACTGATTCAAATCGCGAACATAACTCATTAAAGTAAATTTCAGGGTGAAAAGCTAAAATTTCAATTATTTAATGCATTAAAAACTAAAATCGAATGTTGCCAAGGCTTCTTCTGATTTTCCATTGCAAGTTTCTTTGGTAATATTCAAGTTTTCGAAACATATTGAGAAAGAGATATAGAATACGCTATCGTTAGCATTTTTTTTTTATTTCCGATAAATTCCTTCCCACCTCGCTCAATCTCTAGTAAACATATTTCGTTCATCACTCAAAAACAGGAAAATTTACTAAATGCGAATTATATGTGTATAAATACATATTCTGATGTTCTAATTTAATCTTCCTTTTTGAGTTTGCTTTTATGCAAATTATGTTACTTCATTATATTTCCTTCTGAACGGCACGTCTATTTCCCCGAATTTCCTTATACCACTTTGTCAACGACAGGCAGTGTGTCGAAGGTAAATAAAAAGCCACATCGAATGTAAGTGCGGCGCGGTGTTACGACGAAAGATGATTTGCTGTTTGATTTTGGATCGCATGTTATCTTGACGATCTGTACGCATAATCAGCTCAATCTACGAGACTGATAATGCGATTCAGTATACAAGTTCTTGCGTTATTCAAAGAGAAATTATGTTGATGTTTTCGTGAAGCTGTATTTTGACTGACAGCAAAGAAATTAAAGAATAACTAATTAGATTATTGCATATAAGTGTTCTTTCTCAAACGACCCCGGACCGAATTAAAAAGTAATTATCATTGTTTATTTAAGTGACTGCTTGCTTCAGCAAGCAGTCTGAAAAACACGCGAATCTAAGACATTAGAAATATTATAATACATATGAGAGTTGGTGTCATCATGATTACACTGAGAAAAACGTTTTGTTGAATCAACAAAACTTTTTGTCGATATACAGTCAACAAAATTTTTTGTTGAATTTGCAAAATTATTTGGTTGAAAATTATTGTTTATTTAACAAAATTTTTTGTTATCACGACAAAACGTTTTGTTCATTTAACAAAATGATTAGGTCGATTTTGGGGAATTTGTTTGATCCAACCAAGCATATTGTTATCGTGACACAATATGTTTTGTTGCAGCAACAAAACATTTTGTCATGATAACAATACGTTTTGTTGGATCAAACAAATTCCCAAAAATCGATAAATGATTTTCTTAAATGAGCAAAACGTTTTGTCGTGATAACAATAAATTTTGTTAAATCAACAAAATAATTTTGCAAATTCAACAAAAATATTTAGCAAAATAATTTTGCAAATTCAACAAAAATATTTAGCAAAATAATTTTGCAAATCCAACAAAAAATTTTGTTGACTGTATATCGACAAAAATGTTTGTTGAATTAACAAAACGTTTTTCTCAGTGTAGGGTAGTAATTTTATCGCGGGAAAAAAAATGCAAAATTCGCGGGGCGATCGCGTGGTAAATCGCGCGAAATCTTGCGAAGAGCTCGTGGATTTTCGCGAAATTTCGGGATTTAGCCCGGAATTTCGCGAAATACTATATTTCCTCAAATATTCCGCTTTCAGGCTCTTTCCTGATGCTTTGGATATGCAAGGTGCGTTGTCTGCCACAAAAACAGTTATATTCGCAAAAGGTTTTTTTATACGTATTGGGGCATTAAAGTATTGCCTTGCTGACTGCTTTAAAATTTACGGATTCCAAAGTCATGCACTTGAGGAAGATTGCATTCACAGAAGTTTAAGCATTACCGCTTTCAACATTCGTTTCATCTGATAGAACAGCAAGAATATTCAAAATGTACCTACCTTCAGAATCAGTTGTTTCGTCGACTAGGATGCTTACACAGGATACTGTTTTAAAAAAATCTTCTTGTTGCTTATGAAACATATATTTTCGGCAAATAACATTTCCGCTTCCAATTTTAATTTGGAATAACACCAATATTTTTCAACGAATTTTCCAATGAGCTTTTTAATGTAGGGTTACCAGTTTGGAAAGCGGGATGTTAACTGCACAAAAGGCACCAGCTAATTTCGAAAGTTCAGTTGAGCGATACTGTTCTTGTTTCTTTTCTCAATTAATTCATCAACACATTTCTGCATTCTTTTCGACTGAACGTTCGGATACACCTTTTTTATTCAGTTTGCTTGCTAAATGCTGTTCACAACTGTTCTTTCTTGAAAATCCACTGGCATGTTGCAACACGAACGGTGCAACGGTTTTTTGTTCACACGAAACGTTCCCTTGGTGTTGCATCTTTCAGATGCACTCATTTTACTCACTTGGCTCATTCCCAACAAACAATATCTAGAAACTTTGTAAACTAAAGACTCACACGAAAGCACAAAAATTTTCTCAGCTAAGCGTCCGCGGAACTCAAACACACTTTTCTGTGTGCTACTTTTCACAGTTAAAACTACTAATACAATTGACGACATCTGGTGTATGGTTTATTAGTGCTGCAAGTCGTCAAGATAATTCAGGAGTAGCGTTTGGTGGAAATCACGGAAGACCACACGTGCGTTATTCAGCAAAGTGCGCGTGACCTGGAATTATCCGCTTGTTCGATAAGTCTCTGCGTAACGAACAATCTTGAGGGGTAATTAAAGGTTTAAAGTTCTATTTTGGGCTTTGGAGTAGAATTCATTTGCGGTGATTTTTTGCGTAAATTATAATGAAGGCAGTATTAAAATTATTTAAATATGAAAAATAATCTAAAAATTATAACAGAAATTCGGCAAAAATAGGATAAAAATCTGAAATTCGCAAATATATTTGATATGCGCGAAAGTAAAGAAAAACTCTTAAAACTCGCGGAAATTCGCGCCGCGAAACATTTACTAGCCTAATCATGATCAGAATAAAGACCCTCAAGCGGAAATGGGCTAGACACATTGCTAGAAAAACTGACTATCAATGGGCAAATGAAATGCTAGATTGGGTACCAAGAGGCAGGAAAGGGCACACAAGGTGACCCCGCGGGAGGTGTTTGATGAAATTCGAAAGCGTATTGCAGTTACATGGAAAAGAATAGCTCAAAACAAAGAGTTATGGTAGAGATTTGTAGAGATCTTCATCCAGCAGTGAACTGAGAATAGTTGATAACGATATGTATGCATTTCGATACATATGCAAACACCCATTTCTTAAAATAAGAATGTCAATTTTCCCACTTTGGAAAGCCTAATAAAATGTGTGCGATTGTCATCCTATCTTTTAAGCTCTTTCCCTATATCATGAATATTTTCTTCATGCACGCGAGAAACGTGGTGGTAGAAAAGTACTGTATAACTGGTCATGATATTTATGCATCCCTAGGCAGAAAATGACTGAGTTCCCTGGGAGGAAATATCAATCCGCCCGAGGGAGAGAATTAACTGAGAGAAATATGTGAAGCTGACAAGGGAAACGCCCATAGCTTCACGCATATGTATCAGAAGTAATGTAGGGCAGATAGAGAAATTGGATGTGAAACTCGAAGTGCACTTTGTATGAGCATTAGGCTCATTTTTATTTGACCTAATTATGATTTGATAACAGCAGGAATGAATGTTTGCCAGCAGTGAATGATGTGCACCGCGCAGATATGGAAAAAGAAAGGCAAAGAACGATAGAAATTTCAAGAACAGCCTTAGGAAGCAGATGGCTGAAAATAAACGAAACCTTCACACAGTATGTACTTCAATGCAGAAAGGAGGAGTCGAGCTGTAACTATTAATGACTATAAAAACTTAATAAAAAAGAGTAAACAGTTGGAGTCATAAGTGATCAGCAGAGAACATACAGAAGGAAATAACCAGAAGAAAACGTCATGTGTACCAAGTGATATAAGATTGTTGATGCGACTGAAAAGTTTTGAAACGACCATAAATTCTGAACAGTTTTGAAATTTATTCAATGGCCAGATGTATAGAAATGAAGCTAAATGTATAAATTAAGTTGCTGAGGGCTGTCGCTTAACTCCAATAGCAGGATTCACTCAGCCCCCTTGTTGTGCCGTGGGGGATGTTAAGTAACAAGTTCTGGTGCTCTATAAAATCAATATAGGAGACTATTAATGAGCTTCAACCAGTGAAATTTAGGTAAACCCTGTTGTTTATTGGGTGAACTCAGTCGTTTATTCTCAAATTTAGAAAGTGATGTCTCTCAGCTGAAACATAATTTTCTAAATTTGAGAATAAACGACTGAGTTCACCCAATAAACAACAGGGTTTACCTAAATTTCACTGGTTGAAGCTCATTAATAGCACGGTAGCAATGATTAGATTCCTTGATTCAGGGTAACATATGTTCAGGATCTGATTATCGAAACATAACAATACCGTCCCTTAAATTCAATTCCCTTATTTGTCCCTCTCGCTAACCTGTTGCTTCACATGCTTACCATGAATATGTGTCTAACTAATTGTTCTTCTACATAATGGCTGCTTGCCACCGATGTGCCCAAACGCCTGCGATAAATTTCCTTAACAAGAAAGACAAAGCCATTACCTACAGAAACTCTCGTTCACGTTCATGTAGAACTTTTGCTGAAGTGAATTTTCGGCAAATTGATTTTTGGTCAAGTGACCATTCGGTGAAATGGGCTTTAGACAAACGAACTACACACGTCTTCAGCGACACCTTGCTTTGGCTCACTAATTTTTCAGACATTTAACTGAAATTCCACTTATATTTAGACACGCTGTTCCTAGACATGAAATTGTTACTTTTTTCTACACTGAATTCTTTCATTACTGTTTAAGCTATTCCTTTAGTTTTCATTGGTTCTTCAAAAAGTTTATTTTCTACAAAAAGTATTTTTATAATGCAGTATTTAGAAAACAAATAATGCCGGAACTGCAAGAACTTAAAACCCTACAAATTGTAAATTAACAGCATATGTTAATTGCTGTGATTTTACGATGAGGTGAAATGTAAGATAAGTTTTACTAATAAAGATTTGAATTGCAGATATTTAAGTAGATGTCTCAGGAAGGAAGCATATGATACGTACGTCCGTATCTCAATTTTAATTGTTCGCGATAGTGGCCTGGACTAGTCTCGGGCAGGAAATGCTTCTTTTTTTTTTTCTTTATCTGTTGCACTCAGTATCCCGAGATAAATATAAGGTAATCAGTTCCCATGAAAATCGTTAAAGAACTAAAATCAATGGCTGTTACAAGTACTGCAAATATGACCAAGAAAACAATGCAGATGAAATTACCCAAGTGCTTATGTTGCACACAGATATCGAAACTGCGAAATCAAATATTCACAAAATTTATCAGTGAATAACTATTTAAAACAGACTCTTATTTAGGGAAATTACTGCTTTCCAAAAATGTGCAATTTAGCACTCTTTCTTCTTCTCGGTCACGCTTTGCAAAATTCAGTTTGCTCGTTTTAGTGATCCGGCGCCAGGATTTTTTTGTACTTAATCACCAAATCCTCTTTCAGTATCTGGTCGCACATAATTTCAAAACTAATGATTCATTCTATAAATTAGTTTTCAAAATTTTATTTCTGTAGTTATCAGATTTCATTGCCCACTCATTCCTAAAGCTGAAAAGAGACCAAACCTACCCTATTCCGTCTACTTTCGGTACCTAACATTGGGTCTAAATTGAACATTTGTTCACGACAAACTATAGCTTTCTTTACTGACTATCCACAGCTATAGTTTTAGTATCAGTGAGCATATGTAATTTTTGCACAGGCACAGCATATCAGTGTTCTGCTTCTACAACTCCGTTTATCACGCCACATTAAATCGAGGATGAAAACGATTTATCTGAATGACAGTAAAGAGATTCAGCTTTTACGCATTATAATGCGGAGATATTTTAACGAAAATATATGGCTCTAAAAACATATTATTTACTGTAAACTCCAATTAAATCTACAAAAAATGAATTTCAGAAAACCTGACACTTAAATGTTTTACTGAATGAAAAATACAGCAAAGTGCCTAATATTCTATGCAAAGTTAATGAACAACTGGGGATAATTTTCAAAATAAAAATTTTCAAGAAAAACATGGATTTTCATTTAGAGAGCACTCACTAGGCGTAGTGTGATGTACATACATTTGGAAGTAGCGGAGTTAAACGAACTTTAGAATCATCTAGATGTAAAAAGAATTGGTCGTCGCAAATATAGGACCACTACTTCCAAGAAAGTGAGAAGCAATGCTGTAAAAATGACGCGAGGTTCACAGCTTACCCAGGATTCGAACCCAGCAGAGTAGTACCCCTCCCTAGACCGTTCGACGACTAGGAGATGCACTCGTACATTTTGCAACATGCTGTACATTAGTTTGGCATCGTTTTCTTTATTCCGTTGTTTATCGTTGCATGATGTGAGTTGTATCAAAAATGTTTCTTAAATAAACGACATTCTCGCCAAAGTGGTCACTAAAATATTGCATAAATGGCATTTAATTCCAGGAATTGCTTGTCATCCTGTAGCTGTTTTCTTCAAAGGAAAAAAGACATGAAGGACACATCTGGTTCTCTTCTAAATTCCCTGCAGACCTATTATGCGAAAAAAAAAAAGTGCTCTGAGTCAAACATAACATAAAAATGAGCCTTAGAGAGATTACTGGCTGAGCAGAAAGATATTTTCCGAGGAATGTTGTGTTCGTGAGTGTCCCAGAGGTGCACTTATCATATCTTGTCACTTTAGTTCAACCATGACGCTCTTCCAGACACGGTTTTCATTTTGTTTCCATCTCTCTTTCTCTCACTCTCGCTCTGTGTCTCACTTTTTTTTTCTGTCTCTCTCTCTCTCTCACAAATCTTCGGTGTTTTTGGCTTTCTACATTAAGGAAAGAAATCGCGTGTATTTCATTACATTCACTTTTTGTGTCATGCCTCATTCACAAAAGAACAAGTAATGAAGAAACTATAACAGGAGAATCTGTCGGAACACCGACTACGAAGTCGGGCGAAATCCAGAGCGACAGGTTTAATAAAATATCAAATTCAGTTATGGGAAGAAAAATATCATTGTTTGCTCTTCCAGGAAAGTTTTAATTCTTCATAGACCATTAATATTTTAAAATATAAAAATGCTTTTACCATAATTGGTACTTAGTGCAGTTAAGGAAAACATTTATCCTTTTAGTCGTAACAGCAGAGTTCGCAGAAAGTACAGTAATAATAATAAACATTACTATTTAAAATGTCTAACTTTCGAATGCTATAAAAGCAGCTCAACATTTTTTTTGGAGGTTTAACGCCCACTGTGAGCAACTTGATGCTATAAGCAGTCGCTCGTCCCTAATCTAGGGTCTCTGGCTTTAGGGAAGGTAGAAACCCAATGCGGTAAGACAGACACAACATCCATGCTTCACCGGGATTCGAACCTGGACTCATCTCAGACAGAAACCAATACTTACACCACTGCGCCACCGGGGCGGCGAGAAACACTTTCAAATTTCAAACAGTTATTATCCCAAAAACATTGAAACATACGTTATTATTATAATTTTTTTATTGGAGGTTTAACGACCACCGTGAGCAACTGAATGGGCTATATATAAGCAGTCGCCCGTCCCTAATTTAGGGTCACTGGTTCCAGAGAAGGGAGAGAGAGCCAGTGCCGTAAGACAAACCAAACATCCATGCCTCACTGGGATTCAAACCTGGACCCCTTTCGGATGAATGGTCAGAGGCCATCGCTTAGACCACTGCGCCACCGGGGCGGCACTTTGTTATTGTCACTCCATCCATCTATGACAATTAATTGTTTGTGCTTGAAAACAGAGTGATATATTCATTCGATAAACTAATAACGTATGTTTCAATGTTTTTGGAGCAATAACCGTTTGAAATTTAAAAGTGTTTCTGGAAGCCCGAGTGGCGCAGGGGTGTAAGTATTGGTTTCTGTCTAGGATGGGTCCAGGTTCGAATCCCGGTGAGACATGGATGTTGTGTTTGTATTGCGACATTGGGTTTCATTGAGTTTCATTGGAGTTCGGTGGCGTAGTGGTCTAAGAGCTGGCTTCTGATCATTCGTCAGAGATGGGTCCGTGCTCGAATCCTGGTGAGGCATGGATGTTGTGTTTGTCTTACGGCGCTGGTTCTCTCCCTTCTCTGGAACCAGTGGCCTTAAATTAGCGACGGGCGACTGCTTATATATAGCGCATTGAGTTGCTCACGTTGTTCCTTAAACCTCCAATCCATCCATTTGATAAAAATGTAGATTCGAATTCAATAAAAGTTTAGACTGGAAGGGAATTCCTTATAGCATTAGTTACATCATAATATTACATGTAAGAAACAAAAGTGTAAGTTCAAAGTTACTGAGACATTTCGGTCTTCAGAATTTGTAATTTTACATGTTTACCATGTAATCGTATAAAATAAAAAAAATAAAAAAAATATTTTCTAAACATTTCTTATTGCTAAAAAAATATTTTTAATTACGTTTGGATCAGATTGTGTCGAACAGAACTAATATAATAGAGAAAAAGCGAGCGATCACAGTTGAAATGTGATAAACGTTTACTTTCAGTATCGTCAGTGTACGCAAATGGAAATAGCTTAAGCAAAATTTTAAATGAAATTTTAAAATGAAAAAAGTACCGCGCAGGATTTGTGGAAGAAAGCCATAAAGTTTATCTCCTTTTCAACGTGACAAAAGTCACTAACGCTGTCAATCACTTGTTTTTTAAAACCGTGTGAATTGCTGAATGAGAGAAAATCTGCAGGAAAAGTACGGAAAATCAAAATATCCGAATCTGATTGCGATCATTAAATTTATTCGCTCTAAGAAGCTCTCTGTATTTCTGACTGCTCATTATTTGTTAGCTTCATAATCAAAAACGCTACTGACGAAACAACTGGGGAAAGAGCTGCCTCTATTAGCATCCACTTAAAAAGCAAGAATTTAGAGTATTTCCTCCATCTGTGCGTGTGTGTGTGTGTGTGTGTGTGTTGCGCGTTTGTCTTAGTTTTACCTTCACTGCCTCTTTTTAATATCTTTAATGTTTCCGCCAGCATTTGGCTAAAAAATATTTTTATATTTCCTGGTTTGATGAACGATTCGAAGAAATTGGGAAAAATCACTCTGCACAGCAAATTAAATTTGAGTTTGTAATATTAAAATTGTCAAAGTACATCATTTGTTAAAAGCTTGTACTTTTCATAAATGATGTACTTTGAGAATTTTTTTAATATAATCGAGTATGAACAGGAAACTTTTTACCTTCATAAATCGCTTTAGCGAGACAAAAGCGTTTGTTTACTGGAGTAAAGACCAACATTATCTGATCTGTCTCGAAGAACTTCAACAACACTTGCGTCTGAATAGCCAGACTATTATGTTGAGAAAACTGTCCAACAGGTGAACACGGTGCAACATCATCTGCTGGACAGAATTTTCATAGAAATTTCTTGGATATAACATTCAAAACAATGGGATAATTCAGGATTAGCATCCAGAACACAGTCTAGGAATTTCTGAAGTTGTATTGTGATACTGCTCTCAAAAGTTGTTTTGAGGCTGGCCAGCACGTGTTCTTTGCCGATCAGTAATCATTAGCGAATCTAAGTACAAACAGAATTATTATTCTATACTGTACTTCTAGAGGGTACAGTCGTTCACTGTGGTTAAATTTTAAACACTCCTCTTCGTTTTCCTTCTCTGAAGAAATTGTAATCGAACAGTTAAGTGGAGTCCTTGTTGCGGAACATTCTTCTCACCAAGTTTTATGCTGCATCAATTTATTCTTTAATTATCTTTCCATCATGTAACTGTTTAAATAAGCACTCCATCTAATCCTAGGTCTTCTTCAGCACCCATTTACTCGTGGGCTTCTCAATGCATGCCTAAACCGAGACTCACGTAATAAATAATACCTGCCCCATCGGGAGATCTCTACGATAAAAAGTGTCCGAGCTGTCGAAGGTTTTGACCGCTAGATGGCAGTAGAGACCGCAACTAAAAATGTAAACAATGGGGGAAAGCACATTGTGTTTTCAGCAATGAATACGTTGTTTAAAATTAAGTAAACCCACACTTCAATCAAAATTGAACCAACAACTGAATGAAAAGTGAACTTCAATTTAAGTGACACACAATTTGAAATTATGATAAAAAGAGATAGTTGTTTAGTTTTAGCTCGCTATCATCGCATTCGAAACCTTTTGGTTTACTGAGGTATGTCGATGTAAATAACACAAAACGGAGAGTTATTTACTAAAATAGAATATGAAATACTCTTTCCGTTACCGGATATGCTTATTTAAGTAGTGAAATGAAGCAAAATGACAAAATGAAGCACTGAGTTGCTTAAAAAGTCGTATAAACGAGTGCGTACGCCTACTGAAAAATTACCGTAAAAATATTCCATGAAAACTGTTTCCTTACCTGCAAACTGATACTTTGTCATTTATACGAAAATGAAGTCACGTCTTTCAGTTTCACTACTCAACTGTTTTCATATTAATGCATTATAAGATACTAATATGTTTTGACTAAAAAATAACTTTGCAGCATACTGAAAGTTTAACTTTCCTCTCTTTAACCCTTTAACGACCATAACGCCCAAGACGCCCGTACATACAACCGACCATAGCCACCCGAAACGCCTGTCTAGAGTGAGTAAGATTTTTTACCTTTACCTGTTCTTTAAATTTTCACGACCTATGAGGGATCAGCAGGAATTACAGTCAGTCACCACTGTTGTTACTAAACAAAGAAGTGAAAAAAATATAGTTTCGGGTGTTATGGTATTCAGAGTGATACCAGATTTTAGGGTAATGGTCGTTAAAGAGTTAAGATGTTGGAAATTCAGGTTTTACGTAATTCTACGTTGCCGAGAAACTTCTGAAAACTTACCCTGCAACTGTGATTTTTATTTATTTATTTATTTATTTATATTTTGTATAGACTTGCAGCCAGTCATTTTTTTTATCTTCTTAAAATAATTGATGAAAACATTTAAGTGAAATATGTCAAAAGTGGCAAGATAAGTAATCTGGATCGAACGCAAGCTACACCCAATACTTTCTTAATTGTTACCGCCACAAAATTCGTATTTCTCTGCTCGGTTACCGCTGCCATCTGGTAACATTTTTAGGCAACTTCCAAGCTAAATGGCAGACAAGCTGCACTGCTCAATGATCAGGTCATATTTATTACGTGCTCTCGGTCCAAACATACGCAGTTATAGGTGCATCTTAGGACTTCATGAATTTCGTTACCGTTGCTCTATCATTTGTAATGCTGTCCCTGTGTGAAGCCGTAAATCCACAACAGCTTCATTTCTGCAACGTTCAGTTTGCCTTCCGTAGGCTTACACCACTGACAAAGTCTCAACATTAAATGACACCGATAATCTCACTATATAACCTTAAAAACTTCTCTTTGGGTCACACCCTGGCCGCTGTCTATGAGATAGTAACCAATCGTTCCAGCATTCTGCTGTCTTAGACCATTTTATTTAAAACTTCTTAGACTCCCGCACTTTTCCCTGATATTGATTATTGATACCAGTAATTCTTTTATTTTTCCTTTTTTCCTTTTCTCGCTACAGTATATGCACTCTTGTTTTGCTCTGATTACCTTCAGCTTTCTTTTTTGTAATACACGTAGCCCTACTTTTGTTATAATGCTACGAACTGCCTTCCTAGCCTTTTTTGTTACTCTTTTAGCTTGGAGCACTATATCCTACGCAAAGATGCTTTCAAATCCACATAATTCTTCAGGCTTTACAAATTCTTCAGGTTTCCCTCAATACAGTATCTGGCATGGTGGCCTTTCAAATGCTCTGATAATCTTATAAAACTTCATCCCCTTATTTTAATAAGACAAACAACATGCTATATACAGCTGGGATGCAGTCGAGTTAACGATGACTCGCTTAAATTCTTATTTAACGATATTTGATATCTCCCGTATACCTTCTGAATGCATTTCACTCTAATTTTTTTCCTCTAAGGAAATATCGGCGCTGCTGGTTGCATTGTTCATCTTAAGCCTCTGTTTCACGATACAGGTATTTTGGCACACCAAAGGTGTAACTACAGAACGATTTACCAAGTTGTACTTAACGAAAGAAACTGTCTTGCTTGGAGTTAGTGTTTTTCGGGATACATAATCAAGACAGATAGTGTAGTATTAAGACCATGTGGAGTTTAAAGTTTGGAAAACAGCATTTCATATGGTTGGCTAATTAATGCTCTAAATCTTCGTAGATAGCTTCCTTGCATATAAATCCCACTTAAGTAAAAAATAACCAAGCCGGCCTGGTATAAAGCATCAGCTTTTGACTTAATGAAACTCCAACAATTTATTCTTTAAACATTTGTACTTCAGCCGGTCATTAATATACTTCACTGTCAGAATGTGCGAAAAAACATTCGCTGCTATTAATACAGAAACCAAATCAATCGTGTGACAATGACATTTATTTTTCGATCACATATACTGAATATAGCAACAGATTTTAACTCTCTCAACGTTTAATAATCTACTCGCAATCTTTCGACATCTCCACAACGCTCCACAAACTCCATACTATTCACATTCACTCTCGTCATTTTATTTTTCTCTGACTCTATGTCAGTGTCGTTAAATTGAAAAAACTGTTCTGCAATGTGCTTTTCCGTGAGAAAACTTGTAACCAAGAAGTGAACTTACATAAACTCAAAAACAAGATTAAACAGAGGAATACGTTACAACCAATGAATCATTCACATCTGATCCATGATTAAACACTTTCATTTAAAAGTTATCTATTTGTAATAAATTCTGTCATCCATAGTTGAACTTCATGTATGAAGTTTTGCAATACCTTAATGATATATTCTGTTACATCCCAGATGATCAATATATGTGCGCAATCTCGGGACGTTTGTAACTTTGAACAATATGAAACACACACAAGAAAGAATCTATTTATTTTTCTGTATATCGATATGTTAAAGACAAGAAGAGACAGGAATCAGAAGTCAACACGTACGTTTGTCTATGTGTGTGTGCATGTGCGTATAATGCAATTTTAATTGGATTCTCAAAGAACAAATATCAAAAACGTTCAAAACGCAGAGACTGAAATATCTTTCTTCGTATTTCCAGAGCACCTTAGTCTAGGCTATTTATATCATTTGTTGACATTCTCCCAGTTTTATCTGTTGAATGCATAACCCTCTCTCTTTAGAACCGCAACAGTCTCAGAACTTCATTCACAATTCCTTTCCTCAGTTTGATGTTCTTATTTTTCTGTTATGGCTTATACAGCTCATCTCAGCATCTCATGTTCGCGAACATCATCACGGCTGAAAAAACTTTCGCAAAGAATTAACGGTTCTTCTCGTTCGTACGTAACGCATTGAATTCTATTTCTTCTTCTATTGATGCGCAAGTTCATAAGGTTAGGAACATTACCAACTAGCTATTAAAGGAAGTTAGCGGTTTCTAGACTTGCTTCTCCCATTTCCTCAGTTCTACGAGCAGCCGTTGTTGGAAGGGTACACACTATGCGATAAATCAATGAAGCAGTTCAAAGGAATCAGAAGTCAACACATTCTTGCACCGTTGAACCATTACTTGGCTTCTCTCTCTCTCAGCAATGGATTCATTCTTCCATCGTCCAAGACGGTCGTTTCATTCTTCCCATTAGCAGTTGATTGAATCCTTTGTCACATACAGTTGTCACGATGTATCTGTAGGTTGCCATTAGCCCGCAATGGACTGATTTTACGGAAGTGAATAATTCCGGAGATTCCATTTACCGTTTGATTCACTTATTTATTACGTACAACCAAACTTTCCGTTAATTTCCTATGGGCAATGATTCCGCCTTCCATTGTACGAAAGGAAATAACTAATTATCTTTATAACGACTGATTCATTTGTTTACCTAGTGCACGCATTTATAATATTCCTGTTTCACATCTACTGATCCTTTAATTTTACGCTTCTCTCATTAATCTTTCAATGCGAGTCGCAGCAATGTAAAAAAAAAAAAAACGCTTTCTTTTCTTTCACAGGTTTCGCTTTGTTTCAGCAAAGCAGCATTGTTTGATTTCAGTTGGGTGAATGCTCAATATGAAATGAAGAGGGAACTAAATGAACGAGATGATGAAACATTTAAAATGACGAAAGAAATTTTCTGGAGTTGGACTGATTAATGTGTGCGTGTTGGCCTTGTACCATTCATTTCTTTGGCTTCTCATTATCAAATAACTGACTCCTGGGTTTCAAACATGGGAATCATTTCCTTAGTTAGCCTTACGGAATGCCTGACTTATTCACTAAACAGAATACCAACTAGCTCCTTTGTTTCACATTGACGAAAGATTGATACTAGTACTTTGATTTTGCACCAGCAAATGATATCCGTTACTTTGAATTTCATTATTTTTATCATAAGAATTTTTCTTAACAAGAGGGCATTGAAAAGTTTAATACTCTAAAATTATCCACTTAAAAAAATTTGAATTTTGCACAATATTTTAATCATTAGACACGTCTTACTATAGTTTCATCTCACTCCAAAATTGCTTTCACACGATCACGATTAGTTTTGCAAGACGTAAACATTATGACATAACAAGTACCTGCGCAATTTGACGCCCCGGTTGACGAGTGGTCTGAGGCGCTGAGTTTTGCCCATTCTTCCGAGATGGGGCCTGAGTTCGTGTTCCAGATGAAATATGGGTGTTGTGCTTGTGTGATGGAGCTCTGTCCGTTTCCTGGAGCGAATGGTCCCAAATTTGGATCCGGAGACCATAGTCTTCAAAGTTTCTCATTGATCGTTAAACTCCGAAACAATAAGTAGCTGTATATCGAGATGATTTCCTCCCTCCAAAGCAATTCATTGGTAAGCCCATGCTTTTTTCAAAAGCTTTTGTGTTCTTGATTTCACAAATCTGACATACTCTTTCATATAAGAAATAGTATTGATGTAAACAATTATTACAAGAAGAACTATGCCAATTTTATTAGACACACACAGATAAACAGTCGTCTTAATTTATCCGATTATTTGGTATAATTACTCTCAAAAATTTCTGCGCTATTACTCTCCTTTAAGAGGCTCTTTCTGGGCTATACTTTAGAGCAGAATGAATGCTGGAAAGAGTATACAGAAACCTCAAATTTCTTCGATTAGCGCGATCACATGCAATTAACTAAATATGAAATCTTACACTGAATAAATAAAAGACATGGAACATTAAGATTGTAGCAGGCATGACGCCACTTGGTGAAGGTGTGACTACGGACAGGAGGCTACGATGATCATTTGAAATTTTCACAGAGAGGCTCTCATTCCATAGGTGACGATGGCTGAAAATCTCCACACTTTCACGTAACTCTGTGCTTCTATATACGATGTACAGTGCTAGTCTTTTTATTTCATTCAATATTGGCACCGCTCAGTTTTCTGCTGTCTGTTTTACCTTTTTGTATGCCTCTCTTGCGTTTCTTCGATCTGGTTTGGACGAATATTTTGGTCATTCACATGTCGGGCTTCTGGAGCCCTCTGATCAGATCATATCATGTGTAGAGGATTTTAGGAGCGGAGTGTCTGACCCCAGGTCTTGAACAACCCTTAGAAATAGGAATCTAGGAAACTTGGGCTAGAGTGCCCGACAGGAAAGTGAAACGGAAGCGACGTAGAAAGGAGGAGGAAGACGCCCTTATTTATTCCCGGTGTGCCAGTACCCGGGGTCCGACGGCTTAGCGTGCCCATCCGACGCAGTGGTTCGAGCGTTCGTACCTGCCTGGGATCGAACTGGAGGTTTCTCCGTGGCAGTCACGAACGTTGACCACTAGGCCACCCGCAGCCCATGGATCCTTCTGGGTAGCTTAAGGAGCTTTTGTATACCCCATCACTATTACCTTGTTTGGTGATCTGCGCCGATATCGCCTGAGGATGTAGGAGATCTAATTAAAACACCACCTCCAAATTTCTTAATAAGGTTCTTGAATTTGAAAGAAAACTTTGAGAGGTTCGTTACAGATTTGGAGTGTTACTGTCTGTTTTTGTTAGCTGTGCTAGTTCCTTATACTCTGGATGCTTGGACGTTATTCAAAACGAATTCCAATTTCTGACCGGGCTGACAGACCTGTTTTCATAATGTTTGAGTTCTCTGTATTTCTGTCGTCCACGCTGGAGCATATGCAAACACTCTTTTAAACCATGTCCTGAAAACTGCTGTTTTGTAAGAATCTGCGCAGGTCTATCATGGTATTATGAAATTCGGTAACGACGTAGATTTACCAATTCTCATTTTCTGTGGAATCGACTTCACAAGTTGAAGATAATTCCTTGAATATAGTGCATAATGTAGAAGTTTAATACTTCGTTCATTCGCAAAAGAAAATAAATAGATACAAGCAATAAATAGTCTAATTATTTGCGATAATGATATTTTACCAAACTGCACGATTTGGTATTTATTGCCTGTTTTTAATAACTTACCAGATCGTTGATTTGGGAAGCTAATCCCTCATCAATATTTTTGCCTATTTTGACGGGCACAGTTTTCGAACTGTGTTGTGAGCAATTGTTTCTCTTAAAGCGGTCATTGTAATAATTTACGGTTATCCTGACTAAATACCAGCCACACTTGTCTATTTATTTTAATTCTTTTTCAAGGTTTAACGAGCACCATGAGTAACTCTAAGGGGTATAAGCAGTCGCTCGTTCCTAATTTGGAACCATTGGTTCAGGATAAGGGAGACAACCAGTGCCACGAGACAGACAGACCAACTCCCATGCCCCATCAGAGACTCGACCCCCGGACTACTCGTACGAGAACTCATAGGCCAGCTCATAGAACATTTAATCTGGGAATCTGGACGATGAAATATAAACATTACAACCATCGTTTGTAAATGATATGTGCCACTTGCAAAAATCGATAGCAGTTGTGGAAAGAATAAGAGCGTAACAATCGATATGGTAAATATTCAGAATTTCTGTCGCTACACGATTTTAATAAATAACACAGTGATTAACATGAAGCTGGTCACAGAGTTAGAAAGGTTTTTAGTTAAAAACACATATGCACAAATTAATATATACATTTTCGTGATCTTTCGAACAATCATATTGTCCATCATCAGGAAATCGATAAAAGAATGAAACGAAGCGGACGAAAGTTTATATACAGGCCACAGTGCGTGAAATCATTCGCATTCAATTCCTGATGATGGACAATATGATTGTTCGAAAGATCTCGAAAATGTATTTTAATTTGTACATATGTGTTTTTAACTAAAAACCTTTTTAGCACGTCTTTTGTAAAAAAAGATCGTGCTTATGTTATCGGTTTGTCCGTCGGTCCGTCTGTACCCACGATATCTCTGCAACTATTGGTCCTATTTGAAAAATTATTTTTGCATTAGGAAGCCTGAAATATGCGAATGATGATCCTTTATTTCGTTTTTTTTTTTACGATGAACAATTTCGCCACTAGAGGGCGTAAATGCAGATGATATCGAATTCAAAAATACGTTTTATTCCACATATTTGCTTTTAAAGATCCGATTGTAAAAATTCTTTTATATTTCGATTCCATTTATGTCGAAGAGTATTTTAGATATAGTTACTTTTTCAAATTAAGCATAGATTTTCCGCTAGGGGGCGTAAAAGTAAATTACATTTTTCCCGATAACTCTTCTTCTAAAACTCCGATTTGAAAAAAAAATTCTTCAGCGAATACATCTCGTAATGGAAAATCTTTTGCATATAATTTCAAATTTTTGGTAAAGAATACTTTGCCACCAGGGGGCGTAAGTGTTAACTTTTGCTTTTGATGTATTTGCCATAAAATCTGAGCTTCTGAAATATCGATTGAAAAAATTCTTTCGTGGACTGATGCCACTTACATCGATAAACCTTTTTGGAATATTTTTCCTAAAATATTCCACAGTTTCTCCGCCAGGGGGCGTCGTACATGTACATATTATTTTTGTCAATATTTATACTTCTAAGAGTCCGATTTGAAAAATTCCTTCTTTGTTGGATAGTGTTTTCCGTGTGACATGTTTTTCATATAATTTCAAAATTTTCAAGTAATTCATAGACTTTCCGCTAGGGGGCGTAAATGTAAATTGCGTTTCCCCCTATATCTCTGCTTCTAAATCTCCGATTTGAAAAATTCTTTCTGCACCACATACAGCTCCTGATGGGAAATCGTTTGCACATAAATTCTAATTTTTGTAAAAACATGGTTTGGCCACCAGGGGGCGTAAATCTTAATTTCCGCTTCTGATGTATTTGCAGCAAAATATGAGCTTCTAAATTCTCTATTGAAAAAAACGTCGTTTGTTGACCGATACTACTCATGTCGACAAACCTTCTAGAAACATTTTCTTCTTTGAAATAATGCATGGTTTCTACGCCAGGGGGCGTAGATGTATATCCTATTTTTGTCAATATCTCTACTGCTAGGAGTCAGATTTGTAAAAATCCTTCGTTGTTGGATAGTGTTTCCAGTGTGACATGTGTTTCATATAGCTTCAAAATTTTCAAGTAATTCGTAAACTTTCCGCTAGGGGGCGTAAATGTAAATTGCGTTTCTCCCTATATCTCTGCTTCTAAATCTCCGATTTGAAAAAATCTTTCTGCACCGGATACAGCTCCTGATGGAAATCGTTTGCACATAAATTCTAACTTTTGTAAAAACATGGTTTGGCCACCAGGTGGCGTAAGTCTTAATTTCCGCTTCTGACGTATTTGCAGCAAAATATGAGCTTTTAAACTCTCGATTGAAAAAAACGTCGTTTGTTGACCGATACTACTCATATCGACAAACCGTTTAGGAACATTTTCTTCTTGAAATAATGCATCGTTTCTACGCCAGGGGCGTAGACGTATATATTATTTTTGTCAATATCTCTGCTTTTAGAAATCTTATTTCAAAAGTTCCTTCTTTGTTAGATAGTGTTTCTAGTGTGACATGTGGTTCATGTAATTTCAAAATTTTCAAGTAATTCATAGACTTTCCGCTAGGGGGCGCAAATGTAAATCGCGTTTTCCCCTATATCTCTGCTTCTAAATCTCCGATTTGAAAAATTCTTCTGCACCGTATACAGCTCCTGATGAGAAATCGTTTACACATAATTTCTAATTTCCGTAAAGAATGGTTTGGCCACCAGATGGCGTAAGCCTTAATTTCCGCTTCTGATATATTTGCAGCAAAATATGAGCTTCTAAAATATCGATTGAAAAAAAAGTCGTTTGTTGACCGATACTACTCATGTCGACAAACCTTTTAGGAACATTTTCTTCTTTAAATAATGCATGGTTTCTACGCCACGGGGCGTAGATTTATATCTTATTTTTGTCAATATCTCTACTTTTAAGAGTCCGATTTGAAAAATTCCTTCTTTGTTGGATAGTGTTTCCAATGCGAAATGTTTTTCCTATAAATTCAAAATTTACAAGTAAATCATAGACTTTCCGCTAGGGGGCACAAAGATAAATTGCTTTTTCTGAGTTATTTCTGCTCCTAAAGCTCCGATCTGAAAAATTCTTCTTGTATCGCGTACAAGACCTGACGGAAAATATTTTTCACATAATTTCTAATGTTTGGTAAAGAATCGTTTGGCCACCAAGGGTCATAAGTGTTAATTTCTGTTTCTGATGTATTTGTAGCAAAATCTGGGCTTCTGAAAACTCGACTAATTTTTTTCTTCGACCGATACCGCTTATAGGGATAAACCTTTTGAGAATACTTTCTTCTTAAAATAATGCATGGTTTTCCCACCAGGGGACGTAAAGTCACATCTTATTTTTGTCTATATCTTTGTTTCTAAAAGTTCGTAAGCTCACGATTCCGTTTACAGGAGCATCTGAGGGATTAAAAACCCGATTGAAAATCTTCTTTCTTTCGTCAGATCTATTGTTTTCCATACCGGTTCCATTGACTTTGAATAGCTTTGATAAATTTAATTTGCGTCAGAACGGATTCAAAAGACGTGCTTATTACACCCGAAAATTCGGTGTCATCTTTCTTGTTAACTTTGTGACCAGCTTCATGTTGATCACTGTGTCATGTATTAAGATCGTGTAGCGACAGAAATTCTGAATATTTAACATATTGTGTATAAACGAATAATTTTTGCTTAGTAAGAATCGATGTTTAAGACCCACCACGCCTTCAAAGTAAATCAAACTGCTTTAGCCAACAGGGTGAGAAATGAGAAGCTAATACAATTTGGATTTTCTAGCAGTATTGCAAACGAGGCGAACTGATTTGATTTGAATTTGATTGATTTGATTTGAATTCTGCGTAATGCAGCAAACCAATCTGATTTATTATTTCTCTTTCCACGGAATAAAAAGATGTGGTGATTTGATTTGGATTTGCTTTCTGCTTATGTTAACTTGATTTTATATGCGATAGCGCGGCAAGATGATTTTGTATTTATTTATTTGCTTTTTACATGTAATGGTTACTACATGTAATACATGTAGTAATACATACATGTAGTAACCAGGCGACGTGATTTGATTATAATTTTCCTTTTACATGCAATAACACAGCGATATGACGTGATTTAAATATGGTTTTCTTGTATATGAATAAGGAGACGAGATAATGTGATTTAAATTCGCGTTTGCATGCAACAGTAATTGCATAATATAATTAAATTTGAAATCACCGTTTCCATATAATAAGGAGTGAGATATTTTAATATAAATCCGCCTTTTGCATATAACAGGTACTTAGATTTTTTAATTCGAATTCGCCAATTTCACATAACAATAATGTATGCGCAAAATGCTGGGAGATCTTTTGCAGATGATTTACATTTTCCCCTAATGGAACATATTCCATCTGCTTTACTCATTTTCATATGATCTCTTCCTGTGTACCATAAAATGTTTTTATTGATTTCTTATTATGTGAAAAATACAGATTACATTTGAAGTATCTCAGGATTAGTTATTTCCGTTTTGCATTAAACACTTATTTCTTTATTCTCTTTGAAGCACCACCAGTGTTTCAATTATTCATAGCAATTTCAGCAACTACATAATTAGGGAGCAGTGTTACCTGCTCCAAGCTTTCATGGAAAAAATTTCTAAGCTTTTGCGAAAAAGCAAACCAACAAGAAATAGATATAACAATTGCATTCAGGATCCTATGGTAATCATTCGTCTTGCATTTCTGCACCGTGCAGAACGTAATTGATATTTAAAGAGCGCGCAGAATGTTTCCTTAAAAAAGATTTATTTCCGGTGATGTACTTATATATATTTACACCAAGATTCTACCTTAAAGAAACTGATATTACGTGTTCAGGCATGTTGTGTGCCGGGATTGAACACCTTAAAGGAAGATGGGTACAAACGCCTGAACCTAATGATGCATACTTTGAAATATAAGCACTGATTGTTACAAAGTTCTGAATAAGTACAATTTTTTTCAGTGAATTAACTTATTTCTTATTCACTCTTATTTCTTATCCTGTGATGGTTATATTCAAATTAATCGGAAACTCTCTTGTTCTGGGTGGTGTAGTGGTTAGCATACCCGGGTGCTGTACGGGAAACGCGGGTTCGATTCCCGCTCCAGGACGACGAAATTTTCAAGTTTTCGGATATTATCTGACTTACCAGTCACGTCATATTTACACCAATGAAAGGATTCACAACTTCCAAATTTGTATTGTGCAATTTTTTTACGTACTGTTCATGACATTCTACTCATGGGCCAGATAACTATGACCATCCCTGTCTCCACAAGTGTACGCGTTCCACAGCACGACACAATGACCACCGACGGAAGCGGAATAAACATCGACGTCAATTATAGAACATGCCAGTTTTTACCTTGTTTGGTGGACCCAGCCTGAACTATCCTTACTCTTTATGGATGAAATCAGCATAATTATTTGGAACGCGAATGGCATCAGCTCAACATTTGCCGAGCTCGCAAGTTTTCTGAAAGATGAAAAGTATTGCAGCTCGTCTACTGCCTATATTGTGATTATTTCACGACTACTATTGAGAGCTGTCTATTCAAGTATGAAAGAATAAAATTCTTATCCAAGACATTATTTGACATTATTTGTAAGTCCTTATTTGAAAACATTCTTGTATTGTTTTGAGCAGTGGACCCTGAAATCCGATAAGGTAACGATGTAGGATCAAACAGAACAGAGAATAACGCAGTGGTCTCTGGTAAAGGCTCAATTCATCTATGAGCTGCAACAGACAGTTTCCTAACTCCTCGTGTAGCAGCGTTAAATCTTAACTTGTTCCTAAGTTCCGAACTTTAAATTTCACCTGCAGTTACAGATGACCAGTAGTACATATCTCCTACAGCTGGAAGCAGAAGCACAGCACTTTGGAGGACGAGAATTAAAGTACATAAAAACCAGATAATCGGGGAGGAATATTGTTGCTCCAACAAACACAAGTTCCGGTAATACTCTGAAAGTATGCAGTATGTGAAAGGAAGAAACAGAAAGCCATCGACTATCATTCTTCCCACAGGAAGTACTGTCGTCTGTTTCGCTCGTATACAACACGTATAAATTCTTTGAACTTTTATTTTCGTTTATTTATGAAAATGAGTTTTGTATAAGCATAAATACTTTTCCTTATTTTGTCGTGTATTACATTTTTAAAAACAAGAACAATTGAAGAGATACAGCACAAACGATGGATACTACAGAAGAATTATTTGTAAAGGTCAATCAGTAGGAGCAGCTGCGCCATTGATTCTCTACCACATGATGACGGAGCTCATTGGTATTTTGCGCTAGGGAATACAAGAGTTTTTTTTATGGATAAACGTAAAATTTTAAAAAATCTTACCACAAAAAAAAAAAAAAAAAAGAAAAAGAGTAGTTGGGGACTATGAGAAGCTAAGCTACTGTTTAAAAGCTTCCAGGTAGTTTGTTTTCTACAAAGAAGTGCTCTAGTGAGACATTTTAACTAAATCCACCCCTATGTGCGCACGACAGCGAAAGAGCTTCCAACATCTCGTTCACTGTTTTTCGTCCAGTAGGAGTGGTTTCACGATGTTAATGCTAAAGAAAAGAGTTTTTTTTTTTTTTTGGCGGGATTCTGGTGCTCTTGGATTTTGAGAGGGAAATGGGGCATGGCTATTGACCACGGTAAGAAGTGTCCACCACCAAACATCGGTGATAATGCGCCGATGTTTGGTGGTAGCCTCTTCTTGCCGTGAAACTACGCGATTAAAAATGGAGAAAACAGCGGAACCGAAGAAGAGGAGGAGAAAAAGTTGAAGTATGACATCAGTAAATCCCGGATGTCATTGCTTGAATCTAGGGAAGAGTCCAAAACAGTAAACTAAAAAAAATCACGCTGGAGTTGTTTATCTCTAGCGATAAGGAACGCGCAGCTTAACCACCATCAAACAAATTCAAAGAATGTGATCTAATTTTTATATTTCAAAAGAATTCTGTTTTTTCTCGCCTTTTCTTATTTCATATTTTGTATTTCATCTAACTGTTTTCACTTTTTAGCATAATTATTCGCTAGTGAAGTAAATAACAAAATGAGATTAAAACAAAGCATAACTTACGTCTGTTCGTCGAAGAATGCAGTTTGTAGTTGAGCACAGAGCTTCCCCCCCCCAGATGGCTCTTCAGTCCTTCCCCCCAGATAGCTTTCAAACCCCTAATTCTGTGACCTAGATTAGAGTTTGGCTATACGAGGTACATTCTACCAAAGGAAGGCATCTAATCACCTCATCATCATTCTCGATTTATTTCCAGGCTTCTGCCTATTGCTCACTTTCAGTAATATCATGGTCTCTGCATTTGTGTACCGTACCAGCATTTTATTCCAAGAGTTGTAAGATGACGTGGAAAACATTTTCTCCTAGCATCCCAGACCACAGCTTCTTAACAAGATAATGAATATTTCCAACACCGCGTACATTGCTTTGAGTACTTGCTAAGACTGATAATTACTGCTGTTCTAGAGGATTGCAGTAGTCTAATGGTAAATTTATTTCTTGTTACGAATGAATACTGCGAACCATACTATGGATAAGAATGTTGCCACAGGAACAACTACGAAGGTACATACAAGATGGGCGTCTGCTCCGGGAGCAGCTCAAGAGAGAGAGCTCAAAAATCCCTAATTTCAATCTGCTTAAAATTGGATTTGAGACTTTTACATAAGTTTCTGGGCTAGTTGTTTCGCGCCATGCTTTGTCATTAGACTATTTACAGAGCGTGCTTATGATGTGTTTCGATAACTTCGGTAGCCTTTGCAGCTTAAAATTCGCATTTCTTCCTCAAAATGTTCAGAGAATGTTTAATTGCTGACATTCAAAACTGAATTAGCGGTTTTACGTACTTTGAATGATAAGGATGTCTTTCATATTGTTGAAGACTCTCTTGGAACCATTCGATCATTACTACAACTGCATTCCAGCTGCATTCGGTCCTTTTGATGTACTGTAGTACCCAAGATCTGAACTCCGAAGCAGTTGGGAATCTCACCTCCTTCTTTTCTTTCTGTATTTTACAGCCCCATATGTCGTCGCGCGTCAAGTTCAGCTTCACTATCCAGAACATCTTTGATGTCAAGATAAGAGAAATGAACGAAACCCTTCTGCTAAGTGCGGACCCCATTTCATAACTTCTTCAGATGTAATTTAAGAGGGTACACTGCCATTCCCATTTGGGATAAGAAATTACACCTCGCTCCATGATACCTTATTTACTGCATTATACTCCAATAAAAGTACTTAAGCACTAGTTTGCTGAACTACATTTAACATGGCAATCAGGGTAACGGGAAATTCTCAAAGCCCCTTTTCCGATAGTAAGAAATTCTTAGAGGAAGGAATCTGAACCAAACATAGGCAACTGAAAGCATGCACTTGAGTTATATTCGCTGCAATTAAATTAGACGGAAAGAAAGTTTAAATTTGCTGCTAAACGATGAAACACCCAAGCTGAATTTGCGTGCATTACATAGTTCTGGTACAGAAGGATCAGATTCAGATCAGTCAGTTTTTCATATACACTATATTGACAAACGTGTATCTGAAATATAGCATTATTGACACAATAGTACGGTGTCGGTCCACCTTTGGCCTTAATGCATGCACTGACCCTTCGAGACATGCTTTCGACAAGGTTTTGGAACACAGCGATTGGTATGCGCTTCTATTCAGTACATAATGTTGCCGCTAACTATTGCTTAGTAGTAAGCCTTGGTTCCAAACTTCTTATGCGGCGGTTTAGTTCATCCCATAGGTACTCTGTGGGATTAAGATCAAGGCTCTGTGCTGGCCAGCCCACACACGATACTGAATTATCGTCAAATCACGCCGTAACAGTCCTTGCTTTATGGATTGGTGCATTATCCTGCTGGTACCAACAAGGCTCGGTTCCATAGTATTGCTACAGAGTTGGTAGGTCATAATTGTGCAGAGTATCGAGGTAGACGTGCTGGTTAACATGGTTGTCCACGATAACCAATGGACCGGGACCATACCAAGAAAAACTACCCCACACGAGCACATTGCCAGCTCCAAACTTGATCTGCCGCCACGGTTGCGCAGTGGTGTAAACGATGGCCTCTGATCATTCGTCCGAAAGGGGTCCGGGTTCGAATCCCGGTGAGGCATGGATGTTGCGTTTGTCTTATGGCACTCCCTAATTCAGGGTCACTGGTTCCCTTCCCTGGAACCAGTTACCCTAAATTAGGGACGGGCGACTCCTTATAGCCCATTGAGTTGCTCACGGTGGTCGTTAAACCTCCAACAAAAAAAACAAAAACAAAAAACTTGATCTTAGGAACAGTGCACTGTGGTAAATAGCGTTCCCCTGGCTGCTGTCATACCCACCCACGGCCATCAGATTGATGGATCGTGTATCTGGATTCATCAGTCCATAGGACCCGTTTCCATTGATCTACGGTCCACGATAAATGTTCTTTACACCATGCTAAACGACGAGTGACATTCCAAGTGGAGATGAAAGGCTTATGAGCAGCCGTACGATCACGGTAATTCATGGAATGAAGTTCTTCGCGAATGGTACGTGTACATACCGAGGCTCCAGCATTTTTACTCACCTGTACACTGAGGTCTTGTGAAGTATTCCGTTGATTAGCTGTAACGACTCTCTTGAGGCTTCGACGTCCTCTATCACTGATTTCCTTTATTCTGCCGGTACGTTTTGCTGCTTCAGGAACGCCATGTGTCTTCCACTTATTCAGTACATCCACAACAGTTGACTTGGGTATGTTTAAACGCCTCTTGGTTTCTCTTATGGACAACCCACTAATATAACAACCAGCAATATTTCCTTTCTCACTCATGACAAACAGTTCTCTCCCGCCGCGACATTTTCACTACACGTCACAGTGCGATATGATCACGGTAAATACAATACAATAATACCTAAGGTTTAGGTCCAATTCACATTCAGTTGTATGGAGCTAAGAAGAAGTAGATAGTTTCGGGGTAGAGTCCCCTGATTGGATAGATTTAAAAAGGAATAGGAAAACAGAGTTGTAGATTTTTACTGCGAAAAGTGAGCGCGAGAAAATTGCACTTTTAGCAGTTGAGATAATAGTAACAACTCCTGACACTAACAGGGAAGCAGGGTCAGTCTGGCTGGTGAGAAGGAAGCAGTGCCAAGGGATAGTCCGTTGAATTCCCGTTTCAGCGGTAGAAGTACGATGGATGCTGGAGATGGTTGAGCATGGTAATTCCTATTTATGGTAATTCCTGTTGATTTGGTAATTCCAGGGGAGCTGGCGTGAGGAATTGGTGGCGTACAGGGAATTTGTAATGGAGAAAGCATAAGGGAAATAGTGAGATTTTTACTCATAGCAGCAGTTTTCGAGATTTTACTTACCTATATGAGGTTAGCTGCAGGCTCGTTTTTATACTGTTTGAAGCTGTACCGCTCATCTTAACAACGCAATGGATCCGTTCATTTGCTTTTGAAGGGGTGTCCGGTGACCTTTGTCAATATAGTGTATATATAGGATAGAAAGGCAGATAAGGACTCAACAGACAGATGTTTGCCATGACCGCAGAAATGTCTAGCTACCCCTCTGGATGCTGCTGTTTGCGGCGTTTGAAATGCGAGTTTTATACCCTAAATTAACACTGGATAAAATGTTGCCAATGAAACAAACCGCTGGATACAATTTTTCCAATGAAACAAACCACTGTCTTCCTGTAATCACTGCGATCTAACATTGTATTTCCTTAATATTTCACACGAACACTGTACTTGTAGTTGAAAACGAGAATTGTTGCGGTTCTGTCTGCCAGATTTAGAGTAGAACAGGAATTTTATTTCCCAAACCAATGTGAGGAACAGAACTGCCAGTGAGAGCAGTTGCTGTTCTGGAAAACAAAAGTAGTCCAGCAAAATGTTTATATTCCAAATAAGCATTGGTAAAATATTCATAAGAACAGCCGCTCTCCAATAATAATTATGGTATGAAAGAATGTAAATTTTGTCTTTCACATAAATAGTATCTGTGATGTTGCACATGGAACTGGTAATATTCCTTCAGCAAACAGTGGTCCGGTGGAATACCGATTTCAGCTGAAAAAATTCTGGGTACAGAGCTGCCAAAAATAAATTCAGAAGTTCTCAAAAACTAAAAATAGAACGAAATGGTCTGAGAACGCTGCATACAATGATTTAGATCCGTTATGTACTTATGCCAACTTCCTTTTTAACTAAAGAGAGAGATGTATTAACTATAGTAACTGAAATTGCCTTGTTAGAGAGCAGTTATTGTGGCGGACTCCATCCACTAATAAAACATTTCTGTACCAGTTAAGTTGTCACCGTAGTAATAAGAAAGTTAAAGCAAGGAGAAAAATACCTATCACCTATTCCGCCTTTTTAAAGCTCTGAAAATTTCAATGATTTTCGGGAGCCTAGGGACCTCGTCATTCACCCTCTGATGACAAGAAAATTGTTCGGTCCTTCAGATCGATTGTTGAATGTCGTAATTAATGAGCAATGATACGACCAGTCTTCCACCCTTCCACAAATTTCTCGCCCTCCCCCCGATCTAGAGCCACCACCCTCTGTGATAACAGCGACGTCATTATTAAGTTATGGGGGAAGAGAGAGAGAGAGAGAGAGAGAGAGAGAGAAGGTGGGGTGGGTTTATGGTGAACGAGAAAACTGAAACTCAGTGAAGGTGGGGATGGAGATTGCTGGTGGGGGGGGGCGAGGGAAGAGTTTTAGCGGAAGGTCTAGCGATTAACATGACAATGGAAAACTCCAGCACTCGGAAGCAGATAACAGGAGGGCTTTTGTCCCACCACAGAGAAAAATTCTTTCCCTTTAATCATCAATGTACGTACGCTAACCCGTTTTACTTTCGCACGATTTTTTCGGGTTTTTTTATTCGGTTCTTCAGACAATTTATGTTTTTATGAAAAGCAAAATTTATCAATCAACTGTTTCTTTATATTCTGTGCACGGCACATTTTCCACTGAATGTTTCTAAAGCGTTTTGTTCATGGGCGAAATGTTTTCACGGTAGTGCTTGGGAGGTTTAAAAACGGGTAGAACTTTAGAAAAGGAGGGGGGGGCGAATGAAATACGTGGAACTCAAACTCGTTCTTTCACTGAGTTGTCTACAGAAAAGCTGTTTTTACCCCACCCCATCATATGGCAAAATCTTATTGAAAAAAATGGAATGAAAAGATTATATTTAATGAAAGGACTTTAAAGTTCCTATTTATTTCAGATATGCGTTATTTTTTATTCCTCTGAAAAAATTCAAATTCCCTTATAAGAACTTTTTTTAAGAAAAAAGAATCGTAAAATGGACGGCTAGCTATCGCGTAAATGGAGAATGGGATACTTACACTTCTATTCTTCATTCTTCAGCGTCAGTGAACGAGTTCATATCTGCATAACACCCAGCGAAAAAGGAATTGTTTTGTGAAAAGTGTGATGCGATATCTTTTTTATCACCTGCCGTTTCAGTAAAAGATGAAACAAAGCATCAGTACCGTATTATTTTAAATAAACACCGTAGATTAAATATACACAAAGTGTACTGTACTGTTAGGATGATATTTACTGTAATTTTCGAGGTAACAGATGCTGCCGTATGACGTATACTCTAATTTAACTTTCATTTTTAGTTGTCTTTTTCTATGAGTTTGTCCTCTCTTAGCTTTTGAATGTCAACTTTATATTTTCTCACTCACTGAATGTTATCTGGCAACAGACTTGAGGTCAAGGGTGAATGACGTATGCATGGGTGACAAGTAAGATCGCTTCATACCGGGTGATCCAAAAGTCTTGCACATTTTGAAAACGTAATAACTCGCGGAGTTTTGAGAGCAGGGCAACGCGGTTTGCGGAATTTTGAGAGTAGGGCAACACTGCTACAATGATCCTGCTACATAAAAAAGGTGACATTGAGGATCTCAGGAACTACAGACCTAATGTCACATTTAGCATCAGGTTCTCGTAATTTATCGAGATTTCATTGAGATATTGTAAAGTTTATGTAAAACGTGATGAAATAATGTTCCACGATAGTTTCGTAAAACATATTGTTGAGTAACAATGAAACTAACTATTCTTGCGTCACCTCATAGGATAGCATGCGGCACGATTAGATTTCAACGATGGTTTTGACAATGACGCACCGTTACCCATTTTCGTTACATAGAAATATTTTACTTGGGATATACTCAGAGGCATACTTATAGCCCCCGCATTCCACGCAGTGCGGAGGGGTGCTCATAGTTAAAAGGGTCTCTAGGCTGAACAAAAAGATTTCACAAAATGTTTTTGCAGAAACTTCGTATGAAACTTGTTATGAAGTAGCCAAGAATTAAGGCAGCTTTGAATGAAGTATTAAGAAGAAAAGCATTTTATTCTCAGTAAATAGGTAAAATCTTTAGAAATCATTTGCATTGCTTTAGTTCATAAAAACTGGATGACGGGAAAGCAGTTATTCAAAAGAACTTGAGGCCCATTGTGATAGCCCCTGCTGTTTCAAGGTGCCTTAAGTTCACACCCTTGCAATACTTTCTATGCAGTTATGTTAACACAAGAATGTGAAAAAAATATCAGTTCAATGAACGGATTTTTATACCAATGAGGATAAGGGGTCATATGTTGCAGTTGTTTGCACATAACTAAGCATCCTTTCGAATAAAAACAGATTAAATGTGTTCTTCGGGGGAGCAAAAAATCAGACACGTGTCATTTTTTTTTATAACAGAGTCAAAATATTTTTTTTACTATGTGCAAAACATTTTGGCATTATGTAAAGTGTGTTTTTTTTTATTCCAGAGTAAATAATTTAAGCAGTTTTACGTTTTTTGTGCTATGGTTCTTATTCGTTACTTAGTTATTTGCTTACTTAAGTTGTGGCATTTCGTATAAATCAGAAAATTCATAAGACACTGACACAAGACAGTTTCATGTTTTGTGTGTGCAATCGTAAAACATTTCAAAAAACAGTCCTTAGTTCTTTAAAATAATAAATTTTGCATGATATGATTAAATTTGACGTAAGTATTTTGTGTAGTAATTTGTATCGGTAAAGGGCAATAATTTTAATTATGACGTGCACATTTGTGTTTCATGCAATAAAGTAAAAAAAAAAATATTTTACGAAAATACTTGTAGTCTCCAAAGAATTTCATTTATTAAAACACTGGTAAAGCTTAGTTAATACACTGCTGGACACCCAAAATGCAACATCAAGAAAGAAGCATCCGATTGGCCTGAAATTCGCAGCATGCGTCGCCCGCGAGAGGGCATGCAAACGATTAGCATTGCAGGGCATATGCAAATCATGTGCCCGGCACGCTACCGAGAAGCAATATAAGAAGGGTGCACAGAAGGCGGGGTGCAAGTAGTGGAAGTGTGTTGTGCTGTCGGACCTGTGCGTGGGAAGCTTCCTGATGCCTTGTCGCAGATTACGGCAGTCATTCCAACACGTTTCAAAGTTCGACAGAGGACGAATAGTGACTTATCGCGACAGCGTTTATCGTACCGAGACATCGGCGCCCGTGTGGGACGACATCCAACCACATTGAGGTAAGTATGGATTCGGTGAGTGCAGGAGGGACGGACGGACCGACGTGAGCTATTGCCGAAGCCACGGCACACCACCAAACGAGAGGACCGGCATGTTGTGCTGCGGGAATTGCCGGCTCGCACCGCCACATGACGAACGTTAGCGCAGGAATTAGGGTGTGTTGCGCAACAACATGTGTCAGCACGTACCGTTCGACGTCGTCTGTAGGAACGGAGACTTGTCGCACGGCGCCCATTGCTCCGATTACCATTGACTTTACATCGCCGGCGAGTGTGGCGGCAGTGGGTCGTTGAACGCCACACCTGGACTACGGAATGGCACGACATTGTCTTCTCCGACGAATCCCGCTTATGCCTGCAACACATCGATGGTCGGATCCGCGTGTGGCGGTAACGCGGCGAGAGACTGTATGACGCCTGCATTATGCATCGCCATACTGGTCCGCCGCCTGACTTTATGGTTTGGGCCGCAATTGGATATGACACCCGCGCCCTTCTGGTACGCATCGCCGGTACACTCAACAGCCACGGCTACATCTCCGATGTTTTGGAGCCTGTAGTCCTCCCTTACCTTCAGGACCTACCAGCGGCCACGTTTCAACAGGACAATGCGCGCCTGCACGTGGCACGCATCGTGCAGCAATTCTTCACGGCCCACCAAGTATCACTGCTGCCGTGGCCCGCCTGTTCTTCCGATATGTCGCCCATCGAACAAGTCTGGTCATCAGGAGTAGCCGCGGCTGGTGCCGACAAGCACCACCCGCGGCTACTCCTGATGAACTGTGGCAACGTGTGGAAGCAGCCTGGACCGACATACCCCAAGTCCACGTCCAAAGCCTCTTTCGTTCGATGTCGCGGCGTGTAGCGGCCTTTATTGCCAGCCATGGGGGCCACACGAACTATTGATGTCTGCGTGTTCCGCAAGTCGCACGGGTCTGTAAGCTCAATCGTTTCATGTTCGTATCTGTTGTTATGTGTCCAGTAAATCTGGATTTGCTATCTCGTGTCCTTCTTGTCGTTGCATTTTGGGTTGCGAGCAGTGTAATATGGAATTAAAAATTTTGAGTGAATTTTTGCAAAAGGGCCTGGAAAAAAATTTGCTGGGGGAAGAGCGGGGGAGGGGGGGCTCGTGGTTTTCCGGTACGCCACTGGATTTAATTTACTTTACTATTGTCGAAAAAGATGCGTAGCATCAAAAGTAAACTGATCAGATTAATGCATGTAACTCATTCTTTTACACACAGAAAATTAAATTATGCCGAACATTATATTCTAGTACTAATGAAAAGATAAAATGCTTTTTTAAAAGTAAAAAAAAATCACCAAGTTCGGCGAATAATGTAATCATGAAGTGACAATGGGTAACTTTTTTGATAGTGTTACGAGAATCCTACAATAGGGAACACGATAAGTAAGAAAATGCTATTAAAATTGTACTTCATTATTATGTTGTATGCTGAGAGTTGTTTCTTTCGTCTGCAGATTTTTTTTATTTTCTTTCTCTGCCGGTCATTGTTTTAGCACGTTTAAACACAGATCTTTATATTTTTATATCGAAAATATTTTCCTACCTACTGAAGTACAAAACAAGAATACTTTAATTCACGACGTTAATATTCGAAGGTATGACTTGCATGAAGTACTACTGTTCACTTTGGTTGCGACATGACAAAAAATATAAACACAGCTTGAAGATAGAAATGGCTAAATGTAATCTGCCAAAGGGTAATAAAGCAGTTGTCCACATGCAGTAAGTAGCTTGTAAAACAAATTCGAGAAAAACACTGAAATCAAAGTATAAGAAATGATTGACAACCTAAAGGACACCATGTAACCAAATCGGGGGATGGTGACAGGGACAGTATGGCTCCGTTGGTTAGATGATCTAAGCACATGCATTCTCTGCGACTTCGCACGCAGACGCAGAAGACAAAACTTTCAGTATTTCGAAAGCACTATCAGAAGTGGAAATGCACCTGCCTGAATTTTTCATCGCGTCCGCCATCTGCTCACTCACAAAGCAGACCAGGGCGCGATATATTCCGACGGCCAGTATGGAATGACCATTCTACTTACGACATGACAAAAATTGCCTGTGAAATGACTTATGCAATAACCGATTTGATAGGCAATTTGCATCACATTACTTTTTCCTCTTTGAATTTTATTTATTTAAAACTGTTTCCAGTGGTAACACTAGATTCTAGCACGCTTTTCCCCTGAATCATCATAGCCCATGAGGAATTCTCTGTCACATTTTTATTTTTAAAATTTAACCAACGGAATGTTTTGATTTGTGGAATGGCTTAAAAATCTATTTCAAGTTCTTTCACTTTTCTTTTTCGACCTGGTACGCAGTGATCTAAGAAAAAGCTGTAGTAGAAAGTCACATAAGATCAAGCATAATGACAATGAATATAAACCGTTGTCTACTTTTCTCTTTCGTCAGCTACTTAAATGGAACAACTAGTAGGTGCCAGCATTGACGATGGAGTGCGGAGAAAATTCTGCCGCTAGGTTCACGCTTAAAGTTAAGAAGTGATGGTTAAGTTTTCTCAGATGGTCAAACACCTGTTTTACGTTTGACTCAGATATGATCAGAAATAACTAAAGAGCGATGGAAAAATAACATAAAGTTCAAGGGCTATCCAGCATATTTGTTATATCACAAGCGGCAACTCTTCTGATCGACGTTCAAAAGATCCCAATTTTTACACTACGAATTAATATGTATTGCTGTTCCACAAAACATCATTTAAAAACTGTAAAAGAAAGTAGCGTTCATGGTTTTCATTATGTGCAGTACATTTGCTTGACGATAAAAGATCAACTACAGAAATATTATTTACGCTTTCCAACCGTAGGTTGAACAAGCGTATATGCTCCAGCTTTGTCTGTCTGTCCGTACGATAACTCATGTAAAAATGGTTCGATTTCGATGAAATTTCAGTATGTGGTAGGGAATTACTTGGGGACTAAACTGTTTGAAAATCGGTGAAATGGGGTCAAAGGTCAGGACATAGGAGTGGAATCCATTCCATTGCCCTTATGCGTTATAACGTGCGTAAAAATGGTTCGATTTCAATGCAATTTTAGTATGTGGTAGCGGACCACCTGGGGATGAACCCTATTGAGAATGGGCGAAATGGGGTCAAAGGTCAGGACATAGGAGCGAGATTTATTCTACAGCCATTATCCTCATAACTTAAGTAATGATTTCTGGTATGTTGGAAAGAGTATCATAATCAATGCATTGCATGATTTTACTAACTTGTTTTTATTTCTTCTACTTTCCACCATGTGCATCCCCCTTCGTTCGTTTTTTTATTTGTATTTTGTTTTCAAGAAAAAAAAAAGGTCCTGTAAAACAACTTTTTCAAGAAAGTTCTTTTACAAGAAATGCTACTTAATATCTCTCAACTAATTTCCATTCAGGTTCTATTTCATAGCACAAATAAATTTTCTCACCTAAGAGTAACACCAGTAATTCCTACTACGAAAACTCCGTTTAAGGCTGAAATTCACAGTATCACCATCCTCTAAGAACGACTAATGCCTTCAAATGAATAAATTATTCAATTAAGAAAGAAACTTTGTAATTTTCAATGCCATCTGGCATTTTATTTTTATGTCAGCTAATTATATTACTGAAAATAGGTTGGAAGATATTTCGAGATAACGGAAAAATAACTTTAAGAATATAAATAAACTTTAAATAGTACTAAAAACATGTTGCTGTGTTATGTTTCAAAGCCCCATCGATGGCTAATGGATTACAAAATTTGGAGATTTTCCAATTAATTTCTTTCCCAAATAGAAATATTTTTCAAGCGCTGCTCTAGGCCCAAAATTATGGTACTGATTTATCTTTTTTTTTTTTTTTATTGGCGATGCAATGACCACATAGTGCAACTCAATGGGCGATAAGCAGTTGCCCGTCCCTAATTTAGGGTCACTCGTTCCAGGGAAGGGAAAGAGCAAGTGCCGTATACAAAACAAACACAACATCCATGCCTCACCGGGATTCGAACCCGGACCCGTGTCGGACGAATGGTCAGAATCCATCGCTTAAACCACTGCACCAACTGGGTGGCGTACTGATTTATCAGTATACATATAAGTTATAACTGGGCCTAAGAATGCAGTACCCCAAAATTAAAAAATATAAATTCTATAGAAAGATATGATCAGGAACAATATCGCTGCTATTTGGTTTCTCATTCTGTTTTTGACATACCTGCTATCTGAATTTAGTAATTAAATAACAGGTTTGGATTTTCTCCAACTGAACAAAGAGCGATTTTAAACATTAGTCGTATTCGCAGTTTCAGGATGATCAAATGGCTGTTAATGAAACCCAAAACTTGTGACATTTACAGGAGTGTGTCAGGAGGAAAGATAAGTAGAGCGCAAGGCTCGTGGTTGGAAATATATATATCTTCTCGCACGGGCAGTTTTCTTCCTTTCGAAGAATACAGTAAAGCATGCGTTTCGTATTCGATTTCGAGTTTTGGTTCAATTCTATTTCTCGAGCCAGTAACCGCAGAAAGGAGACGGGGGACAACACCCTTCTAGAAAGATTTCCATTCTGAATTATCATTTTCAGAAATATGACAAGCCTACTGAAAACTGAAAAGTGCATTATACTGTAGAAGGCCGTAGCCAAATGATTCTGCTACATTAATTCCGACTACAACATAACTAGAAAATCGCACAGTGATATACAAAACTGCGACAGACAACGGTACGTGCATTTGCTCACTGAAAAGCGCTTTCCGAATACCTCATACACCTGTTCAATCTAATAATAGGAAAATCCTATTAAAAAATTCTTCCATGAACTAGATCAAAAGCCTCCTTCTGCTCCCGTACATTGTAATTCTTTGACACGGAACACGTTTGTGCCTCTTGTTTATCCGAATATTTTCTTCAACTTGTCCTGACAGTGCTGAGATAACAATATTTTTCATATTGATGTTACATAACTCGCATCTTCGTTCAGTCATGAAGTATATGGTCCCATTTGCAGAAATTTGCCGACAATCCAGAAACTTCTTGATGCTCTACAGAGAAGTGCAGTTCGTCTAAAAGTCGGCACTCATAAATTTTATTCAATGCCGCTCCCACAAGAGCTCCGTAATATCTTTACAGATGGTATATTGTATTTTTTACAGATGGTATTGTGGACACTGTTTTAAGCACTTGTGCCGTACCAAATTCTCTCACCCAACATCAATTTGTGTTTATCTGGGTGATTTTCACTGAAATTGGCTGGTATTTATCACAAAAGTGATCAGACAACAAGCCTGTGGATAATTCTTGGAATAACCTTAGAACACCAAGCTCACAATTTTTGACTTAGAAGAAAGTGATTTATCTGACGTTTAAAACGAGACAAAGACACATCTAATTTTAAAACCAATTTGCTGAAATACACTTAGAAACTATCGTAAAAAGCATTAGGTTGAGACGTTCAAGTGTGCGCTGGGTTATCAGGAAGAGATAAAAAAAAACAGTTGACTTAATTAAAATTCGTACAAAACTGTTTGATATAAGAAAAATCAAACAAGAGTTTATTCGTCAAATTTCGCGAAGTTCAGATTAAGACAAATCAGTTAAAAAAGTTAAAACAAAAGGCGAAAGTAAATGGATAAAAACTAAAACAGATTTGTGTTGTGTTCACAAGACAACAAGATCAAGGTAGAGTTCCGGTTGAAATGAAATATTCATGAAAAAAAAATTGGATTGAAGAAAAAGAATGACTCTCTTTAGAGCTTTAAGCGGATTTGGAACTTACACACAAATCTATCTAGAGCACGCAAATATAACAGCGATTTGTTCCTGAAAGGAAGAAACCTAACTGGAAGAAAGAATTAAATCCAAATACACGTCATAAAATTATCCAGTACAGATTAGCGAAATATATAAACGAAGAGTGCGTTCACTCAAAATTACTTTGTTTTTATATCACTTGAAATCTGGAAGTATTTTTGTGCACTGGAACACTTAAAGCACAAAGTGACGCATTAAAAATTTTGTTCCTAAGTTTTTACTAAACTCTTGAATTTACGATATATTTGGGAGAGAATAATGAAATTCTTGGAATTCAATATAAAGATTAGAACAGTCAGGCAGCTTGCAGATATAACGAAGTGAATTTCTCCGCCATTTTTGGTCTACGCCGGGAATCGAACCCGAGTCCGCTTATTCCGGAACAAGTCGCTCTACCAACTGAGCTACTGATTACTATGTGCCTTTATGTCGTGTGCGTTCTGCTGGCAGGTACGTCACATCCCCCCCCCCCCCGAAAGAGGGCCGGGGGCATGGCCCACGGGTCAGCCGTGACCATGAATCGTTGCAGGCAGCCATCCACTGTAGAACGTGCACTTGAGAACTCCCAGTGTCTGGTGTGTGGAATGCAACGTCACACACATTTATTTTTCGAAGCGCTGGAGAAGAGATTCTCTGATTCTTCCTATCTCGCGGTGTGGAAATAACCTCACACCATTGCGAGATTTTGAACGGTCGAGTCATCCGGATAGTTCGGGCGCCATTATAACGAAGTGAATTTCTCCGTCATTTTTGGTCTACGCCGGGATTCGAACCCGAGTCCGCTTATTCCGGAACAAGTCGCTCTACCAACTGAGCTACGCAGACGTTCATTCTGATTACTATGTGCCTTTATGTCGTGTGCGTTCTGCTGGCAGGTACGTCACACAGACGTCTTAAGCAGTGGAGTAGGGTGACCTAAAAAATTTCCGGCGCTAAATATTTTTTAAATTGCTATCAATCTTCTTCCATACTGTGAAATATAATTCCAGTGGTATGTGTGGGGTTTCCGAACGCAGCCTGCTAAAATCATACTTAACCACATAGAATGAAGTAGGAATTTTATTTATATGTATGCAGTGGTGTATAACATAAAAAAAAAAGTAGAAACAAACAGTAATAAACAATAGAAACAAAACAAAGTATTTTGCTTTCCCTTCCAGTTCACCAGGATATTTTGCTGTAACTCCACATTAAAAGTTCTAGACTGATTCTTATGTTTCTGCAGCAAGAAAGTGTTAGGTCGATACGGGTTTTTTTCTTCATCACTTAATAAACTAAAAGGGTGTGCCAATAAAAACTCCCTTTGTTCATTTTACTTATGCGAGCGAACCTTACAGCTCGCTTAACTCCAGAAAAGAAAATCAGCCGCTCACTGTCAGACGATGAGAAGCAAAATTGCTACTTTTAAACAGAAAGGCAACCAACCCCGAAAGATAGTTTTGCGCATGCGCAGTTCAGGGCGGATCTGCTTATTCATTACTGTTCTCCGAAGCTTCGTCAAGACAGCCAAGGCGACGAGTTGACTGGTGTTGCCTCTACCACCACGCGGTATTCATTGCACTCTAGTGAAAGGATATGGAAGGCTGTAATGTGTTACCCAGTTACTCAACTATTGTAGTGGCTCACATTTGTATTCAGAAAATCTGAAAACTAGTTACTAATACGGATTTAAAGAAAAAAAAATCCTTTTTCTTTAAATTTTTCCAATTAAAAGAAAAAGGATTTTTTTTTTTCATTTTCATGCGGGGCTTAGTTCCGGATGTCCATAATGATCAGACGCCACTGGGTTTAAGTTATAGCAATGTGTTCATGTTCTTGTAAAAATTAATCAGCCAGCTAGAAGAAGCTGAGTTATTACCATATGTTTTCATCCTTTATAACCCAGTTTTTTTCACACAGGAATTTGAACGGTCTGAAACCACTTTTGTAAAGCAATGTTTTGTAGAAACGCTCGTAGGCCGGCTCGTATAAACCCTGTTCGCAGTGTCGTAGGAACAGGGGAGGGGTACATGGGTACAATGTACCCCCCAAATTTTGGAGAGGGGTACATTAATATCTACTGTACCCCCAGATATGAGCAAACACAGACCAATCATTCATAAAGAGTGAACTGTAAAATTTATATGCTACTTATTTTTTTTTATTCTCTTTTTTTCAAAGAAACATCACGAGTCATCTATTTTTTTTTTATCCGAAGCTTGTAGTGGGAGGCTTTTCATCCACCAAAAACTGGCCAACCATCTGGGAAACTCCAGCAAATTAGTTCTGCAGGGAAACGACGAGTGCGAGGTTTTTGTTAATAACTTCAAACAGCATATGGTAGGGCTAGGGCTTGATAACATACTTGTGATCAGTGTTTCTTTTCTCTTAAAATTCCATGCATCTTGATCAGGTCGTCCTTTCTGCACTTTTAAAAAAATTAATGCACAAGTGGACATTTCAGCGCCCGCAGCCCCGGCACTAAAATTGTTTTCTGTCTTAAGATCTGTAGCAATACAACAAGTGCATTACGGATTTCACATACCACTCATAGAACTAAAATTCCTCGATATCTTCACCATCATCTAGCTTTGCACCAGACCAATGTGCTTTTTACATAAATTGTCAGCCTACATCGTTCAAAGTTTTTAATATGGACTTCATAATGCTTCAATGGTACTATCTCCGCGGGTAGAGCAGTTTTTATCTTACAGCGGTTTTACTTTATTAACGTGAACAAAAATGATAAGAAATTTAATTCGTTCTTGTAAAGAGTTATATAACATTTCCTGAGAAATCCCTCTTTTCCAAACCCTGCTGACAGAAATTCATCCTAATGTTGACTTGTCCCTGCTCAATATTTTAATGAAAAAAAAAGTACAAAAATTAACAAGAGAAAACAAAAAAAACCCCTCTCCATTCATTTTCTGATATAATGTGAACTTTTTGTCAGCAATAAAAATAATAATGGTAATAATTAATAATAATATGATGATAACAATGTTCATTCGGATGAATTCCTAATCAGTATACGTATTTTATAAAAACTCTAATATACTACCCCCTCCAAAAAAAATTTGGAGGGGGTCATCCATAGATGGCTTAATCCTTGAGATATAAGGTTCATGAGCTTGTACCCCCTAAATCAAAAGCGTTCCTACGCCACTGCCTGTTCGGATTTGATATTTAAGACTGATTGCAGCTCGTTGTGAAAGTTATAAAGAAATCATATCACGAAGAAAGTATTATAAATAGTTGCGGTACTAAATTTGTTCTTTATTACTATCTAAATCTCGTTATTGGTTTGTTCTGGAATTATTTTTGCTGCTGAATGAACACTTTGTTAACGTATTAACGCTGTTGCCTTACAACTCTACTGATGACCATTGGTCACCTGCCAGGTAACATCTTAAAGATGAAATCTGAGAACTGATGACAAAAGACCTATTGCTGAAAATTCTCTACTTGGAAATTATTTAATTCTAAAACCTACAAAATCTCCGAAACCCTCCTTACACATTTTTTAAAACTGATTTGCCATTTTGAAAAGTGGCTGATTACAACCTGTAAACAACTGTCTGAGAGCACGAAATTGCGTGCTCTGCAACACTGCTTCGATTTTCAAAATTCTATGATTTTTCAAAATTCATGATTTTTCAAAATTTTCATTTTCAAAATTCTATGATTGGAGACGGTTTTAGTGATTGATTGTTCCAGCTAAACTCACAAATTCGCAGCACTTTTCCATTCTCCTTCTTTTTAGATCATTACTTCACCTTCCTCCCTCCCCTTGCCTTTCGTAAGCATCCAGGGCCAGGAAGAGCCAGTCATCCATAAATTTGTGTCACTTTTTTTGCAGACAAGAAAAAATCAAGACAGAAGAAGGAATGGCACGCATCATGGTGTACGGATATAGGTGGTATGGGAATGGATAGTTCTTCCACTTGCTTAAAAATTCAATGAAAAGTGTTAAACGTTTTACAACGCGAATTCGCCGAGCCAGATGCTTTGGAAGCATGGTTAACCAGCATAAGGTGATTCTGCGGACTCCACTTCCTGTGTTCCACCTTGGAATCGAACTCATAACCTCAGATGAACAGTGCAGTGAATCGTGGAATTCTGCTGATGTGGATTTCATGACTGACTATCCTGCGATCTATATACATCATTTAATAACGCATGCAGCAGAATGTTGTCCCTCAGACCTGACACTGACTGTAGGGTTCACATGATTTAAGTAAATCGAGTAGGCGGGAAATTGTGAGCTGGAAACCAACAATACAATACGAGTCTAATATTTATATAGATTTACCAAGCTTTTGCTCTTCACTAGGAGGTTTTTTTAAGGTAACTGGTAGATACAAAATGCAGGAAATTAGAACACGTAAGAAACAAAGATGATTTTTGAAAATAATGCAGGTCACATCACGAACAAATATTACGTGAATTTTTTATCACGCAATTATACGGTGTGCTGCGATGTGTTTCCATTCTTTTATAACGCGTGCCAAACCATTCGTAGTTTCATAGAGACCATATCATTGCAGGCTTGTTTGGAAAGGGAAACAGTCGAAATCCTCTCCAGCAAACTATCCTGCAATGATATGGTCTTAATGAAACGACCAATGGTTTGGCACGCGTTATTGAAGAATGGAAACACATCGCAGCCCACCGTATAATTGCGTGATAAAAAATACACGTAATACCGCTCACGACCAGAGTTGGAAACGAGTCAAAAATTTTGGACCCGATCTGGACCCCTAACTGATATATATATATATATATATATATATATATATATATATATATATATATATATATATAGAATGAAAATATTACAGAACAAAAATACAAAATTTCAAAACAAGTAAAAAACTGGAACAGGTTGCCGTCATCAGGAGAGCATAAACCTGTGGGAGTGGCCTTTCGAGTGCGGCAGCAGTGGGCCATTGAACGCCGCACCTGGACTACGGAATGGCACGACATTGTCTTCTCCGACGAATCCCGCTTCTGCGTGCAACACCACGATGGTCGGATCCGCGTGTGGCGGTACCGCGGCGAGAGACTGTATGACGCCTGCATTATGCATCGCCATACTGGTCCGTCGCCTGACGTTATGGTTTGGGCCGCAATGGGATATGACACCCGCACCCCTCTGGTACGCATCGCCGGTACACTCAACAGCCACCGCACCATCTCCGACGTTTTGGAACCTGTAGTCCTCCCTTACCTGCAGGACCTGCCAGCGGCCACGTTTCAACAGGACAATGCGCGCCCGCACGTGGCACGCATCGTTCAACAATTCTTCACGGCCCACCAGGTGTCACTGCTGCCGTAGCCCGCCTGTTCTCCCGATATGTCGCCCATCGAACACGTCTGGCCGCTGATCGGCAAACCGAGTGGCCCGGCAAGCACCACCCGTGGCTACGCCTGATGAACTGTGGCAACGTGTGGAAGCAGCCTGTACCGACATACCCCAAGCCCACATCCAAAGCATCCAAAGTCGTTCGATGCCGCGGCGTGTAGCGGACGTTATTGCCAGCCATGGAGGCCACACGAACTAGTTCCGCAAGTCGCACGGGCTTGAAAGCTCAGTCGTTTCATCTTTGTATCTGTTGTTATGTGTCCAGTAAATCTGGCTTTGCTATATCGTGTCCTTCTTGTTGTTGCATTTTGGGTGGCCAGCATATATATACCCAAGAGCAGAGTCAAAGACAAATTTTTTACCTAAGAATTTAAATTTAAAACTAAATTTGCTAAAAAACCTGAAGATCATGACGCGCAACGCAGCAGTTATGAATATTTGGAATTCACATACTATTAAGAAGACACAGATACAAAAAAAATCTTTATCTGGTACTAAAACAACTAAGAAATACTCAAAAAGCAACAGGTATGAGGAAAAAGGAGATAAAGTAATAGCAACCTGAATGTAGAAAGTGTCGAGAATGCCGAGCCTTGGCTTTATCAAGGACCAGCAAAACTCTGCATTTTCTCACTTCCACAAAGACCTAGTTGGCTCGATTATAGACACTTTCTACATTCAGATGTATATATATATCCCCATAACTGCTTGATATTTAATAACTGAAATCCTCTTTTAATAATAAAATTTGGTTACTTGCTAAATTTTAGTGCCATTTTTAGTGCCACTATTTTGCGTAATCTAGAAGTAATGGCTGACTATGACCGTGACCATGGAGTATATTACGAATGGGTATCATTAGTTACGATTACGCAAATGTATTTTTTAATGTATTTAGATTTTTCACTCTTTCCACGCTTTGATGGAGGTGCGCATACTTTCATATGGTCCGTTAGATTTTCGGTTCCATAATCTTTTATTACACCGTTGACATCTTTCTTTGCAATTATACACTTTTCACGTTTTGAACAACAAGCAAGACCAGACAGCGCATAATTATTCACAATTTCCTCAATGAAACGAAACAATTTCCAGCATTCACTCTCCCACTTGTGATTTTCAGCAAGAACGTATTTGTTGGCCTCGATGTCTTTCTCAACCCACTTAAAAAACGATGCCTTTCTCAACCTTCTAAATAACGCCTTTCTCAACCTACTTAAAAAACGATGCCTTTCTTAACCTCCTAAATAACGCCTTTTTCAACCTCCTTAAAAAACGATGCCATTCTCAACTTCCTTAAATAACGAGTTAATTTGACATGGCATGTCATGGGAACGGGATATTAGCATATCAATCGAAAACCTCTGAATGCTGAATGTAAAAGATGCGGTGTGAATAGTAACACTTAGTCATACAGTGAACTTCGCACGGAGAGAGTGAATCAGCTGAGAAGCAGGCGAATAGCCTTTGCCTGTATCTTGCCCTGGACAATCGCACTGTAAAAGAACGCAAAGGAAGTATCTTTTTACGATATGGTGTCGGTGTGTCTGACGACGGTCGGTGGAAATCTTCGTTGCTTTAAGAAAGAGACGACAATAGTTTTGCATGGAAAATTATTATTCAATCTGTGGGCACCAGTATCGACTACAGAATTCCACATCGCGTATTTTTCTTAGGAAAATATTTTTCTCTTTTCAAAAATAAAACGGGAATAAGACCGGGTCAAAATCGAGTCAGGAACACCTTGACCCAACCCGTTGACCCGTGACCCGTTTTCATCTCTGCTCACGACGTCATCCGCGTTATTTTTCAAAGAAGCTCCTTTGTTTCTTACGTGTTCTGATTCCCTGCATTTAATGGCTGCCTATTGCCTTGAAAAAGCCTCTCAACGAAGAGCGAAAGTTTGGCGAATCTATATATTTTTCACGCAAGTAAAGGATTTTACTACGCTATAAGTGTTTTTGATTGTGCACAGTCTGGTGCACTTTTAACTAATATTACGAATCTAATATTTTCCATACACTTAAAATGCAACCGCAGCTCTGGTTTGATTCACACGACACGCTTCGTAATCTATACTGCAGTTATAATAGAACACATCTCTAGCTAATAGCCAATGCCTGATGCTCTATAGAATGGTCAACAGATTGAATGACTGTCCCCCTAACGGTGACTAAGTGGTTAGATGCTCTGGCTTCGGACCAATGGTTCATCGGCAGGGATTCGAGTGACCGATGAGTCATGGTGCTGCATTTGTCTTACGGCACTGGTTTTCACCTTTCCCGGAACCAGTGGCCCGAAATTTGAGACTACTCATAGACCTTCGAGTTGCTCATGGTAGTCGAGAACTATTCCCTCTCGAAAATATACGAATAGCTGTTAATGGCAAGTGTTTTAACCAAAAGCCCAAGAGAAAAAGAAGTAGACGGATAAATACCTCGGAAAATCCAATGTGCAGGAAATCAACAATACAAGAAATACTGTATAATATTATATCCCATGCGTTTCACGTGCAGCTACAGCCCTGCTTTGATTCACACGAGAGGCTTGGTCCTATATTTTCTATTAAGTAGTATGTCAACCCTTGCTCTCAACGAACACGATTCAAAGCACAATTACCACTGCTCAGTTTTTGACGAAACTCGTTATCTTTCGCCGAACTTGCTTTACGAAATGACAACACAGTCGCGATTTTTTTAATAACCATTGTTTATGCGATCCTGAACTTCAAAACATCCAACTTTAAAAGCTCTAATCAAGCTGTCATAAATAGAGTTTATCAACTTCGTTGACAGGGTACCAATTTTTTTTTACTTTTACTACAGAGTTTCATATTGGAGTCCTTAATGGGGAAATTCATGGTCAACATCTTAAACAGATGTTAACAGCTAAAATAGCTGTATAATCAATTGTCAAAAACTATAGTTCCGGGGGAAAAAATTAACTGAGCAACTAAATAAATGGCAGGGTTGTCAGATATGACAGATGCTGTGGAAAGAACTGTCGAAGTCTTCCGAAAAGCAATTAGGCGTAAATGGATGAAAAGCGCGAGCTTAAAGATTCAGTAGCGGGAATTAAAATTATTTTCTTTTCGTAAAATTCTTGGCTCAGGGGTAAAAGCATTTTTTTTCATTCCTTTTTTACATCCAAGGAACGGAAAGAAGCTAAGCGGTCAACTTTATGACCCTGGGACGTTGTATTTTTACTCTAGATAACACCGTTAAGAATTCCGAAATAATATAAAGTTTTCCTGGTCATGTTTTTGTGAAGAAAAAGCACTACCTTGGCTTGGAAACAAATTGCTTTTTCCGAAAAAAGTAATCAGCACTTAAATTTCTGTTAAAATTTTAAAAGAATTCAAATGAACTTCTTTGCTTTTTCTCTTCTCTCTGTTGCAATACATTTGTTGATCAGTGAGAACTGTTAAATGAGAAATTATTTAACAGTAAAAGCGCCAGTGCATATTTCTTAGTAAAACAGACTAATGCCTAAATGCCGGTTTTGTGTCCATTTCACAGTGAATTTGATTAATGTGTACACATAATTGGCGTCAAAACCTATTGTGCTTACGTCATCATGAAAACGGCAATTTAAAATCAAGTCGGAATTAAAGACTTCCTTTTTGCAGATGTCCTTGGCAGAGAAAGCAAGAGGAACCTCACTCAAGCAAGAGTTTCATAACGAGAACGTTACCTAATCAGTTTGATGGTTAGTTGCTGGTGTTTCAGAGTGTATGAGACAAGTCTTTAAAAAGCACCACGCACAATACTTTCTGTAGGGCGGATCTCTCTATTACAGAGAGAAGCCGACAACTGTATTGTTTGTTTTGAACAGAGGTGAATATTCAGCTGATGACAGAATTCCATTAAGGAAACACAAGCATATGTGATATACCGATTCTGTCAGGAATCTGACTGTTGAAGAATCAGTTTTGCGCGTAAATAAATTACTCACTAAAGTCTCATGATCCCTTAAAATGCTCATGCTCCCCAAGACATCCTTGAATTTGAAACTTTTAAGAATAATTCAGTCCGAACTGATCATAACGAGAACAACAAAGCAAAGCATTAAGCAGTTGTTCCTAGTCTTGCAATATTTCTTTTGACCTTCATTAGCATATCATCAAAGAGTCGCATACCTATATTTCTGGGTTACTAGCTCCAAGAAAGCCATAAACCAGATCCACGGAACGAAAGATCCACGTACTATGTTACCCATGATCCAAACTTATGCAAAAATTTGTTGCGTTTGTAACGTCATTAAATAAAAAGGAGTCGAATTAGTTCTTTAACCCTCCGTTGAGAGATGTTATAGTTTCTCAATTAGAACTAGTTTAACCACGTGTGAATGACACATGCGTGAATGACACATGCGTGAATGACCAACTGACCCATGGAGAGTCAGTCGGCTTAAACATTAAAACTGAGAGACAAGAGAGAGAAATACTTATCGGTGACCTAGTTTTCTCAATAATGCACCCTAAGCGTTTTATATCTACATTTCGCAGAACACCTGTATAGCCTCAGAAAGTTCTTTTCCGCACGGATCTTTAACGTATTGCATAAACTATTTTCATTTTTTGCACTGTGAGTAGTCCTAATCATGTAGTAAATGATTAATCTGGAATTGTCTCTTCACCGAAGTAGGATTTTCAATACACTACAACGAATAACCTTTTATTTTTCGGCGGAAACTCCATTTTGGATTGTGTGGGGATGAATGTTTCAAAGTTAATACTGCTGTTAATCTACAGTGGATAACGAGATAGGAGAAACACTATTACTTCCATTACGTCATTGATGGACCAAGTACAGGATATTTATGGCGTATAACGAAGTAAATTTCTCCGTCATTTCTGTCCACGCCAGGATTCGAACCCGGATCCCCTCATTCCGGAATAAGTTGTTCTACCAATTGAGCTACGCGGACGTTTTATTCTGATTCCTATCTGCCTTTATGTCGTGTGCGTCCTTCTGGCTGGTACGTCACATCTCCTGGTACGTTACATCATCTCCCCCTTATTTTTTTATTATTTTTTTTTTCGAAGTGCTGGAGAAGGGATTCTCTTATTTTTCCTATCTCGCGGTGTGGAAATAACATCACACCATGTGAGATTTTGAACGGTCGGGTAATCCGGATAGTTCGGGCGCCACTATAACGAAGTAAATTCCTCCGTCATTTCTGTCCACGCCAGGATTCGAACCCGGATCCCCTTATTCCGGAATAAGTTGCTCTACCAATTGAGCTACGCGGACGTTTTATTCTGATTCTTATCTGCCTTTATGTCGTGTGCGTCCTTCTGGCAGGTACGTCACATCTCCTGGTACGTTACAGACGCGCCATATAAAGTTAGTGAGTATAATACTTGGTGGAAGCCATATTTTAGACAAGCCAGTACATTATCCAGCAATATGATAGCTTTTATTGATCTTCCCCATTATAACCTGTAACGCTATTTTAGCATACGTAAATTTTACTAAAAAAACCATTTCAACGTTCAAATGTGTGTGCAAACATCGATCTGAAACCACTGGATAACTTAACGAGTCAATCTGATAAAAAAGCTGAGCCAAAATTCCTTTCTAGCTTTTGTAGAAAAAATTGAGCACTTGTCTAAAGGAATAGATGATTAAGAATTCCACACTGAATCAAGAAAATAATAAGAAAAATAAGATTTTGAGTTACAAGGCGCTGCTTAATAGCTTAGACAGATTCAAGTATTTATTTAGTTTACAGATTTTTGAATGAATTAAAACTTCTGGAAGATAATTCAAACATTTTTAAATCCTTCTATTCTCTGGCAAATACCACTGAATTAAAAGACGACGAGTTGGAGAAAAGTGGCGTAGAATAATAAATGCGACACACGAATGACCAATTCGTCCTGTCCAGAAATAATTATTTCTGGAACATTTTGAAATTAATAAATGTTTTTTGCAAAAGCCTATTGAAATATGTATCAGAAAATGTATTTTCTGTTTTCCGCAGTACATTTGTGACATCAAAAATGCAAGCTTTTATTGCAGCAAATGCTGAAGCGAAATGCAATTTCTGAAACTTAAACAGTTACATTGAAGTGTCAAAAGCTATGGGATACGTACCTAGTATCATGTAGAACCTCCTCTAGCCCGGTGAAGTACAGCAACACGACGTGGCATTGATTCCACAAGTAGACGAAAAACTTCTGGAGAGATATTCAGTCATGCCGTCTAAACAGCCGCCCACAGTTCACTGGTATTTTTAGATGCATGATCATGAGGGCGAATGGACTTTTCCACCACGTCCCATAAATGCTCTATTGGGTTCATGTCGGACGAACGTGGTGGCCACACCATCCATCGGAACTGTCCAGAATGCTCCTCGAACCAATATTGGACAACTTGAGCCAGATGACATGGTCTGTTGTCCACCTGGAAAATCCCGTTGTTGTTGGAGTACATGAAGTCCATGAAGGGATGCAAATGGTCACCCAGTAGAGCGAATAAGCTATTGTCGGTTAATGGCGTGGTTACGAGGACCAGAGGTCCCAAACCGAGCCAACTTAAGAGACCCCAGAGATGTGTGGAACCACCATCAGCTTGCATAGCGCCTTGTTGACAGCTTGGGTCCATGACCTCATGGGTTCTGCGCCAAACCCGAACCCTACCATCAGCTCCTAACAACTGGTAGTGTGACACATCGGGCCACGCCATATGTTGCCAGCCTTCCAGGGTCCAATTACCATGTTCACGAGTCCCGGTAAGGTGCTGTATCCGATGTCGTGGTATTAACAAAGGAACTCTGGTGGGTCTTCTGCTCCCATACCCCATGGACGCTAAATTACGCTGCAGTGACCTGATGGATATATCTCTGGTACCTCCTGCATTGAATGTGGATGTTATTTAAGCCAGTGTCGCTTGTCTGTTAGCATGGACAATCCTGATCAGACGCCGCTGGTCAATGTCATTCAACACCCGTGGTCGGTCCTTCGCTGATCCACGGTAGGTGGTATTGCCTTCCATGAGGTATTCTCGGTACACACGTCACACCGTGGATCAAGGAATGTTGCACTACCATACCTCATTCAGACTCCGATATAATTCACGCCGGTTTGCCACAATCCTACTGGCGGTTGTCCAACCTGACTCACGAGATTACACCTCGCAACTGATAAAAATCGTGGCGTGCGTCGAAGCCTTTATACGACGGCAGTGCCAGTTAAACATTGCATACTGCTATCCCATGACTTTTGACACTTCAATGTATAAATTTACTTAGGGATAATGGTACAAAATACATTCTGTAATCCAGTTCTTGTTTCAGAAGGGCATATCAGTACAGATTGAAGTAAAAACTTTTTCGAAGTGTCTGAAACCCCCAAATCATTCCTTTTTATTGAGCCAGACTACATAATGAAAATTTTAAGTTTGTTATTTTCCTAAATTGAATTTTAATGTCTTGTTTCTATAGAACTGTACATGCCATTGTTCAGTGTTTTCCATTTATTCAAGGTCTTATTGCTTGTCTACATAAATTCTGTTTCATAATTGTTGGAAATATTCTCTGTATTACTGTGTTACTCTCATCTCCAATCCGCCTGATTTCTCACACGCTCGAAGTGTACAGTCTCGACATGTGCAGAAAAACGGCACCTCAGCGTTATCTTTTCGAAGATCGCGTGTTTCCGCAGAACGTCGCTTTTTGTCTACTTTATAAATCATATGAAATTCTGAGCTTCAGGCTTGCTGTAAAATGTAGAGAAGTGATGCTTTATTCACTCACCTTAATAAACAGTGTGTTTAATGTTTATTGTGTGAGCAAATGTTTCACTTCTTTATCGCTGTCTTTCAATCAAATAGAAGAAAATATTAATGAAACACGGTAGTTTAGATTTTTTTTTACAAGTTCGTTTTTAACGTTGCTCAACATTGTACAACTAGCTGTGTGTGGGGGAGGGGGGAGGCTTAACTAAACAGTAACGTTTAGAAATAAAAATTTACACTAAGTTTTTTTTTATTTATTTAAATGATTTATTTTGCTTCAACAGTTACGGAAGCTGTACAATGTACAAGAATATGCAACAGATGGAATTTCCATCCGTTTTTGTTAATTTCATGATTTATACTTTTTAAAAGTTCATTATATGCTATTTATTGTGGTTGTTCAATTATGTTTATTATTTTAAATTATAGAACATTTCTCTCCCCTGAGATGAAATTGCTTCCCTTTAAAAATCAGGTAATGTAAAATGAAAGAAAAATATAAATTCGGTTATGTTTTGGTAAACCTTAGAAAGCTGTTTTGCCAGTGTTCAGTTCTAAGAACTGAAAACCAATCTTCTTGAGCAGAACGATCTTCTAAACTGGATGCATTTATCCGTTATCACAGAAAAAAGTAACTCATCTGGGTATTGAAATGGTTAGCACTTAACTTTACTCACTCAGATTCAAATTTGCCTACTAAATGTCTGAGTGGTTAGTAAATGTCCGCAGAACTAGCTCGGCCATTTGTCCAAGCTAGGTCCGCGTAGGGTGTTTTTTTTTTTTTTTTTTTTTGATTGGAGGTTTAACGACCACCGTGAGCAACTCAATGGGCTATAAGCAGTCGCTCGTCCCTAATTTGGAGTCACTGGTTCCAGGGAAGGGAGAGAGCCAGTGCCGTAAGACAAACAGAACATCCATGCCTGACCGGGATTTGAACCCCGACCCCTTACGGACGAATGATCAGAGGCCAACGCCTTAGACCACTGCGCCACCGGGGCGGCTAGGGTGTTTCGAATGATGCAAAAGTGGTGTGTCTATCCGTGGGGGTTGACTGTCTCCCGTTACTGGAACCAGTGGCTTCAAATTAGGAACGGGCGACTGCTTATAACTCTTAGAGTTGCTCATGATGGTCTTTAAAGCCCCGCCCCGTTCCCCCCACACAAAATGATAAAATCATGTTTCATCACTTCAGAATTGAAATTCTCAGCATTCGGGTGATATATTGACAACTTCCATTTTTTAGCACGTCTTTTCTAAAAAAGATCGTGCTTCTGTTATCGGTTTGTCCGTCCGTCTGTACCCACGGTATCTCTGCAACTATTAGTCCGATTTAAAAAATTCTTCTTGCACTGGGAAGCTTGAAATATGCAAATCATGATCCTTCATTTCGTTTTTTTTACGATGTACAATTTCGCCGGTAGAGGGCGTAAATGCAGATGATGTCGAATTCAAAAATAAGTTTTATTCCACATATTTGCTTCTAAATATCCGATTGAAATTTTTTTTTATCTTTCGATTCCATTTATGTCGAAGAGTATTTTAGATATAGTTATTTTTTCAAATTACGCATAGATTTTCCGCTAGGGGGCGTAAAAGTAATTTACATTTTCCCGAATAATTCTTCTTCTAAAACTCCGATTTGAAAAAATGTTCTCCACCGGATACATCTCCTGATGATAAATCTTTTGCATATAACTTCAAATTTTTGGTAAAGAATACTTTGGCCACCAGGGGGCGTAAGTGTTAATTTTTGCTTTTGATGTATTTGCCATAAAATCTGAGCTTCTAAAATATCGATAAAAAACATTATTTCGTGGACTGATGCCACTCACATCGATAAACCTTTTTGGAATATTTTTTCCCTAAAAATTCCAGAGTTTCTCCGCCAGGGGGCGTCGTAGATGTACATCTTATTTTTGTCAATATTTCTACTTCTAGGAGCCCGATTTGAAAAATTCCTTCTTTGTTGGATAGTGTTTCCAGTGAGACATGTTTTTCATATAATTTCAAAATTTTCAAGTAATTCAGAGAGTTTCCGCTAGGGGGCGTAAATGTAAATTGCGTTTCCCCCTATATCTCTGCTTCTAAATCTCCGATTTGAAAAATTCTTTCTGCACCGCATACAGCTCCTGGTGGGAAATCGTTTGCACATAATTTCTAATTTTTTTAAAACACAGTTTGGCCACCAAGGGCCGTAAACCTTAATTTCCGCTTCTGTTGTATTTGCAGCAAAATATGAGCTTTTAAACTCTCGATTGAAAAAAACGTCGTTTGTTGACCGATACTACTCATGTCGACAAACCTTTTAGAAACATTTTTTTCTTAAAATAGTGCATGGTTTCTACGCCAGGGGGCGTAGATGTCTATCCTATTTTTGTCACTATCTCTACTTCTAGGAGTCCGATTTTAAAAATTCCTTCTTTGTTAAATAGTGTTTCTAGTGTGACATGTGGTTCATATAATTTCAAAATTTTCAAGTAATTTATAGACTTTCTGCTAGAGGGCGTAAATGTAAATTGCGTTTCCCCTTATATCTCTGCTTCTAAATATCCGATTTGAAAAATTCTTTCTGCACCGCATACAGCTCCCGATGGGAAATCGTTTGCACATATTTTTTAGTTTTTGTAAGAAACGGTTTGGCCACCAGGTGGCGTAAGTCTTAATTTCCGCTTCTGTTGTATTTGCAGCAAAATATGAGCTTCTAAAATCTCAATTGAAAAAAAAGTCGTTTGTTGACCGATGCTACTCATATCGACAAATCTTTTAGGAAACTTTTCTTCTTGAAAAAATGCATGGTTTCTACGCCAGGGACGTGAACGTATATATTATTTTTGTCAATATATCTACTACTAAGAGTACGATTTGAAAAATTCCTTCTTTGTTGGATAGTGTTTCCGATGCGAAATGTTTTTCCTATAAATTCAAAATTTTCAAGTAAATCATAGACTTTCCGCTAGGGGGCACAAAGGTAAATTGCGTTTTCGGCATTATTTCTGCTCCGAAAGCTCTGATTTGAAAAATTCTTCCTGTATCGCATTCGAGACCTGATGGAAAATATTTTTCACATAATTTCTAATGTTTGGTAAAGAATGGTTTAGCCACCAGGGGTCAGAAGTGTTACTTTCTGCTTCTGAAGTATTTGTTGCAAAATCTGGGCTCCTGAAAACTCGACTGATTTTTTTTTCTTCTACCGATACCGCTTATAGGATAAACCTTTTGAGAATACTTTCTTCCTAAAATAATGCATGGTTTTCCCACCAGGGGACTAAAGTCACATCTTATTTTTGTCGATATCTCTGTTTCTAAGAGTTCGTAAGCTCACGATTCCGTTTACCGCAATATCTGAGGGATTAAAAACCCGATTAAAAATCTTCTTTTTTTCGTCAGATGTATTGTTTTCCATACCGGTTCCATTGACTTTGAATAGTTTTGATAAATTTAATTTGCGTCAGAACGGATTCAAAAGACGTGCTTATTACACCCGAAAATTCGGTGTCATCTTTCTTGTTATAGATGAAGATACTGTTCGTTAGCAATCCGGGAGCTTTAACTATTGAGTTGTTTAACTACTTCCGGATATTTTTGGAGAGAGTTTGCCCTTTTAGTGCATCTTCATTGAAGTTTGATGGTCGATTAATTCGTTCTTCATGTGTAAGGCTCAAATTTCCAAATTTAAACTCAGCCATTGAATCATTTTCTACCTGTACGTACTCATCGCGATACAGCCTATTTTTCTCGGAGGATTTAACAACCACTATGGGTAACTCAGTGGGATGAAAAGAGTCACTGATCCCTGATTTGCTGCCAGTGGTTCCAGGGAACGGACAGAGCCAGTGCCGTAAGACGATGAGGCCACCCAATACCTCCTGGGACTCGAAGCCGGGCTCACTCTGACGAACGGCCAGAAGCCATCACTCGGGCCATCGTGCCACCGGGGTGGCAATAAAATCTTCTCGGTACACGTGCTTTACGGCAAACAGCCACCTTTAACGAAAATGCTACGAAATTACTTGCCAAGTCATTATATAAATGCAACGGCACTGAGAACTCGGAAGTTGTATTTAAAGTAGTCAAAACTGTTTTCACGGAGGATGACAAGTTATTTAAATGTCACACGCGAAGCAATGAATATCTCATGTTATCTGTAACTTAGACAACTGGCGGCTTTTCCAGAAATAGTTTAGCTCTGTTCCGTAGGGATGCTACAGCAAAATGGCGTTTTTATTTTCAAAGAATAATGCAGGAAGTTCTCTACAGGAAGTTCTCTAAAATTTAAAAGTTTAATGATTTTAATCATTAAACTTTTAAATTTTAACTCTCTCGAGCTACACTCCGTAAGAATCATTTATGCTTCAAATGGATCCTGTAGAAAATAAGCCTAATTGTATGATAATTCAGTATATTCCTGTGTTGATGAAAATGATTGCTATGGGCTATAATAATGATTATGAATCCATTGTGGTTCTTAAAGAAGAAAAGAAGATTCGATATAATATAGTGTTACCCTTAGGTTTCAATAATTTGTTATAGAGAATGGAATCAAAAAGAAGTAAACTTACTGGTAAATGTGCAATTTTATTTGACGATTCCAGAGTGCTATCCACTTGAAGAGGCAGACGACAATTTTCAACATTAATTGTAACAAAAAAAAAAAAAATAAACCTCAGGAACAGACGAAGTTAAATTTAACGTTGCAGCTTAGTACAAACATTAAACTATCCTGTCTAATACAGTGATCTAGTTAACATTTCTCTCAATTAAGACCTAACATACACTGGCGGAAAGTGAAAAAAGAACACCAAGAAGGAGACGTCTGATACCAACGAAATTAATACAGCATATTAACGGAATACAGAGGATAACGTGATCAAAACATTACGGCAAAACACAGCTGTATTTGCTGGTAAACTGAAAAATAACATTTCCATGTAACATGGTTAGTACGAGGTTGAACCGCCATGAACTGCGTCACACTGTGCAATTCTGGCATGGAGTCTGTCGTACAGTTGTTGGATGTAAGTTTGGGGTATTGAGTTCCAAGCATCCTCAACCTGGACGCGTAAATCGGGGATGGTCGTGGCTGGCCGTGGAGACCGGATAAGTCGTTGTCCCATAAAATCCCACACGTGCTCAATGGAGGACAAATCTGGTGAATGTGCAGGCCATGGAAGTTGTCTCACACCCTGAAGTGCATGTTGCGTTGCACGTGCCGTGTGTGGGCGTGCGTTATCTTGCTAGAAAACACCACGATGGACAGACCTTACAAATGGCACAACAACGGGCGGAATGATGTTGTTGATGTAGGAGGTGCTCTTTAACGTACCCGGTACAAACACTAGTTGTGTACGGGAGCGATAGCTGATAGCTCCCCACACCAGGAGACCAGGTGTAGGCCCTGTGTGTCACTGGCGGACGCAAGAAGGGTGGAGACGCTGCTCTGTGCGTCTGCGAACACGCACACTGCCATCGGAGGCTCCCAAGCAGAATCTGCTTTCATCGCTGAACACGACAGATCGCCATTGCGTTCTCCAGTCCAGACGTTGGCGGCACCACTGCAGCCGTTCCTGACGGTGGGCTGGAGTCAGAGGTACACATGCCAGAGGCACACGGACACGTAGTCCTGCATCCAGTAGACGGTTGCGGATTGTTCGCACAGTCACCTGAGGTGCTACGGCAGCTCGGATTTGCGTCGCAGTGGATGTTCTGCTTGACAACGCCGCTCTCCTTATGCGTCGATCGGTCCGCTCATCAGTCCGTCTGTGACTCACGGTTCCACGTCTTCTCGTGTGGGAATGTTCCTCGGACCATCTACGCCACCATCGTACCACCACCGATACTTCCCGTCAAAATTCGTTCCTCAATACGACGATACGACCACCCGGCCTCGCGGAGTCCGACTAGACGACCACGCTCAAAGTCCGATAACTGCTGAAATCGTACACGTCTTCCATGTCCAGGCATTGCAGCTTCTTCAGGGTTTTCGCACGTGTCCGTACGCCGACGACTGATTACATTCACTTCGCCGTACCCCTAAATACCACCGACGATAATTTGCATATTATGCCGTGATGTGGCGTAAGCGCTCAACGGTTGGTCTCGAAATTAACATCACACCTACGTAAACTCGACCCCATTAACATATGTAAATTTCATGATCGTCCGCCAATTCCTTCCTGGTGTTCTTTTTTCACTTTCCGCCAGTGTATTACACGATTCAGACCAACTGTCCTGCACTTATTTAAGTTTCCTTGGCTTGACTGCAAGACAGGAGTGAAACAAGGGAATAAAAATTTGGATGTTAGACTTCACATCAAGTTGGAAAAGTGTAACAAGGGAATAAAAACTTGGATGTTAGACTTCACATCAAGTTGGAAAAGTGTAACAAGGGAATAAAAACTTGGATGTTAGACTTCACATTAAGTTGGAAAAGTATAACAAGGGAATCAAATTTTGGATGTTAGACTTCACATCAAGTTGGAAAAGTGTAACAAGAGATAACCAAATATTTACATAAGAGACAGGAAACAAAAACATAAAGTTATCATAAATAGGTAATACAGTGAGTTAGTTTTGCATTAGGAACACTGCCCCATTTTGCATACTCGAAACGATAACGAAGTATCACATGATACCATCGTCACGTAGGTTACTATAAATTCTGCACACTTATCCTAAGTACGTAATCAGTAAACGTTTGCCAGTACTGGGGAGACGTGGCGACGTTGGAGCCCGGAGGGCAGGTGCCAGTATTTCGAAAACAGTAGCACTGGTTGGATACTCCCGTACTACTGTATCAAGGGTGTGAATTACCAAGCACAGACATCCAGAAGAAGGGCTCATGTTGATAGCCACGCGCCGTTAATCCTAGAGGTGAAAGTCAGGTGTCACGACTTTTATCTCAATAACGACGGGCAACAGTCTCCCAGCTCACCCACCAGTACAATAGAGGTACAGTTCGAGCTATTTCCATATGCACCATGCGCCGTACCTTGCTTCGCCTTGGGTTCCACAGCCGGAGACCAAAGAGGGTACCCATTATGATGCCCAGTACCTGCAAACAACACGTCGCATGGGCCAAGAAACGTCAACAATGGATTTTCGACAGATGGAAGAGGGTCGTCTGGAGTAATGATTCCCGTTTACTGCTGCACCATGCTGATGGCCGGGTTCAGATATGGCGTAGACAGCATGAAGCCCTATCCCCTAGTTGCACAGTTGGGTTGTAGCAGGCTGTTGGAGGTGGTGTTCTGGTCTTTGGAGCTTTTTCCCTACGAGCTTTAGGTCCGTTGGTTATCATCCCATAAATATTGAATGGTGGACGCTACAGGGACCTGTTAGCCGACCATCTCCATCGATATCTGCAGGAGGTTTATCCAAACCCATATTTCAACAGGACAACGCACCGTGTCATCGGGCTCGTATAACTACTGATTGGTTGGAGCTGCAAAACAACGAATTCGCCACATTGCCTTTACTCCGAGACACCCCTGACTGTAACCTAATTGAACATTTGTGGGATATGCTAGAACGGGGTGTGATAACGGCTGATCCTCCTCCACGGAATGAGCGTTAATTGACGGAGCTGCTGTAGCGGACATGGATCAAGTTACGCATGGAGGATGTTCGAAACCTTGTAGAATCAGTTTGTAGGCGTCTACGAGCTGTGATTGCACAGAAGGGTGGATCAACGCGATGTTAGGTAGGTGTTCCTAGCAATGCTAACACAGTGTATACGCCATAAAAAAACGAACTTGATCCTGATTTTAATTTGGGATTTAAGCAGTCACCCGTCCCTTATTTGGGTAACCATTTCCTAAAAATTGTACCACCCATATCAGTACCGTAAGGCAACCGCACCACCCATGGCTCATTATGGGACTTCAGCACGGACCCACCTTCAACGAAAGATCAGACGATCGCTTAGACTACTTCGCCACGGGGCTTCATCGTACTTTCATACAAGGATACGTATGGAAGAAATTATTTTTCTTTGCACAGCTTCGCTATAGGGATTCCAAAGATTTAATGGGAAATTTTCGTTAATGGTGTCACTCTATGTTGCTAATTTTAGTACCGTGCATACCAACTGTTTTATCTGGATTCCTGCCTAAGTGTTACAATAATCATAGCAATTCTTTCATGCATTCAGTTTGAGGTAAAATCCAGGGATGGATGAAATACAAATCCGAGAAAATATGAATGTTTTCCATAGTTATACGACCACCCCTTCGCATGAATTTCGCTACGTGTTTACGCTACGTGTAATTCTAGCTCGTGAATTTTGAACTATGTAGAATTCAACTCGTCAGTCAGGAACAATGAAATCTGTACACAAAACTAATGTGATGAGCTTTTAAAAGAACGGATTGTTACATATTTGTGTGTTATGTCTTTTATTTCCTTAAGTAAGTTTAATCTTGTGAAATGCGAAATGAATCATTGACAAACGCTGTGAGCTGCTTCAGTATTATCCTCAAGTATTTATTTCTGGGAGCTCATTAAGTCCATAAACTCTCAATCCCGAGGATTTTCTTCCTTGCGTTTTATTACAATATTTCGTTTTATAAGCCGCTGTTATTTGGCTGCAGGGAAAGAAAATGCGCTGCATCCAGAAGCTCGGCTGCTTGGAGAACATGTCTTATTAGATTTGCCTTTCTCTGTCTTCTGCTCTTCCGTCGTTGATTTCACAGGGGGTTCGGCAATAAATCCCGGGATTTGTTTGCAGCTTCATTATCATAAGATCGGGTAAAGCGTTTCGAAACAATAAAAGAGATTTAAAACGGTGAAAATGGCTTACGACGACTTTCATTCCTTATGCAATCTGCAAGGAACGCGGCGAATCTTCTAATAAGTTCATTTGCATCTTCTTAAGAAGTTATGAGAACACAGGGCTTTTCAGCAGTAAAAATGATAAAACACCGACACAGACTATGCATTATGAAAGATTCTGGGAATTCACGAATAGCTTCCAGGACGGAACAAGAAAAATGTTTGTTTCGCTTATTTGCAACAGAGAAAAATCAACTATATAATTGACCGTGTTAAATAATTACCTACTTACCAATGATTTAGAAACAAAGCCAAAACAGCGGAAACATGTTCTTTCATCTGAAAAATAGGAAGACTAAATACTGCGATTACATCAAGTTTTGAATCCGCTTAACTCTACACTTTTCTGTTATTTTTGGTCAGTTATGCAGCGACTGCATTAGCATCGCTTCGAAAGGCAAGATATTAAAGATTGTATAAATATCAAAACCTGACAGTAATATCTATTTCTGCTGTTCTTGAAAAGAAAGTAAAATTACTACTTAAGATGGCACATACAAATATGATGATGATGACAGTAATTTTTCCATTTCATGCCATCTTCGACTAAAATTGCAAGGTTTTAGATACGCTACGTGATCAAAAGTATGAAGACATCCCTTTTGATTAGTGGATGTTTCCACATAAGCCATAACAGTAAGAATGACTTTTGGACAAGTATGAATAGCAGAATGGGCAGTACGGCAAAGATCAGTGACTTTCAACGTGGCACTGTCATAGGATTCTGTGTTAACAACATGGCCGTTCAGGACATTTTTGTCTGAGGCAGGTGCCGTGATCAACTGTAAGGAATGTTATCGAGAAGTGGAAACGCCTAGGAGCAACAACAGCGAAGTCGCGACCTGGTAGGCCACATAAAATGACAACGGGTTTGTAGAATGTTGAAGCGGGCAGTGTGACCAAATCCTCTGCTCTCGGTTGCAATGCTCACCGCCGAGTTCCAAAATGTCTCCAGATGCAAAGCCAGCATCATGCTGGTTCGTCAAAAGCTGAAAGGAATGGGTATTCATGGCAAAGAAGCAGCACACAACCCTAACATTCGCAAGATAAGCGCCAAGCGTCGGTTTGAGTGGCCTAAAGCTCTATGCTAGTGATCTAGGGAGCAGTGGAAGCGCATTATTTGTGTTGATGAATCACGCTTCACTATCAGGCAGTCGACGGACGAGTTTAGGTGTGAAGGATGCCAAGTGAATGCTACCAACCTGACTGTGTGGTGTTAACTGTGGGGTTTTGTGGAGAAATAATAAAACACCGAAACAAACTATGGACAAAGACACAGACTATAGACACAGACCATTATGCTCTGGGGCTGTTTTTAATTGTTTTGACTGGGTCTCCCAATGCCAGTCCCTGGGAATCTTTGCATCTTAATGCTGCGGCCTATAATCATATTTTGACAACCTTGTGTCAACAATTCGGCGAAGCCCCTTTTCTTTACCGGCATACAATACCCCCACCCATACAGGGAGGTCCGTGGAGGAATGGTTTGATGAGATATGTGAACATGAACTCAACTGTCCTGCACAGGCCCGGAGAGACCCGGTCTAAAATAGTAGAGAAAATAATTGACAGTTGGAGAAAAACTTTGAGGGTTATAAGTAATGGAAAAGCAAACAAATGAGCGGCAACAAAGAAAGAGAAAAATTGAGTTGTAAGTATTAACACGTGAGAAATAATATAATGTACAAAGACTTTTAAATCTCTGGAATAATTATTGTAGGTGGAGGTTTGAAAATGGTGTTGATATCAAAGTGTAAGAAAGATAGAATTACTGGAAGAAAATTTACGTGACTGTATGAGAGATCTTCCAGCGAAGATGAAAAGCGAAATTCTCAGTATTGTTGAAAGGCCTTCAACTGTGGGATGTTAAGATTTAGTAAGTAACAGAATAAATTTGCGGAAAAGTTAAACGTTGCAGAAATGCAGATTATGAGGCGATATTATATCTGTAGAAATGTAGGTTATGAGGCGTATATCGTCGGAAAAGACAGAATGAGAAAAAACAGAATTATAACAGGTCAAGTTAAACAGACTTCGAAGAAAGATGAAAAAAGTAATGTGCTCCTATGGGGAACGAACTTAAAGTGGTGAAGGGTATATGGCGTGTATATATCTAAACTGTTGATAAAACGTCACCAACAAGTTTAACGAAGTAATTCGCAACATATATTAGATAAAATCCTTAAAAAATGGCCTCCACGTCACGTTGTTTTGTTATGGGGCATTAAATATGTACTATTGTTCCACATTAGCGCTTGTAGGCATGTAAAAGGACACTAGATCTTTTTATATTCATATTTCGCCACCGGAAATGTTATGGGTGGCAACCCTGATTTTTTCACAGGTACATAATATGTAACCGCAACCGAACCGCCATGGCTGTTTTTTACATTGCAGGAAAAACAAGTGCTCCTTGTTTGTGAGCAAAAGTTGGCAAAATGAAGGAAAGGGATCGTCGCGGATGTATTAATGTTTCGAATAAGTTTTACTATGTGTGCGGACAGTATATTATAGAATCGCAGAGTCATCCATTGATAAAGACTATGAGGGAAGCCTATTGTACTTTGGATGTCATGCTGGATATCAAAATAAATCGTGGGCTCCACATGTCTGCTGCATTTCTTGCTTTGTTGGCCTGAGTGAAAGGTTGAACGGGAAGCTGAAATCCATGTCTTTAGTGCAGTTCCAATGATTTAGCGTGAGCCAACTGATCAGGTGGAAGATTGTTATTTTTGTTTAACCAAAGTGAGTGGCTTTACAAAGAAGAATAAAAGTAATATACAGTATTAAAATTTGCATTCAGCCTTAAGACCTGTTCCGCATGGGGAAGATCTTCCAATACCAAAACCTCCATTGAACTGTGAAGAGATAGAAGGTACAGACTCACATAAAAATCCGAATCCTACATACACTCCTAAACACTTAGACGAGCCCCACTTGATTGAACAAAATGAACTGAATGATCTCGTTCGAGACCTACATCTTTCCAAACAACAAGCTGAAATTTGATGTTCCCGACTGCAAGAGTGGAACCTGCTAGCGAAGAGTATACGTGTGTCTGTGTTCAGAAATAAAAATATGGGTCTATGTTCTTTCTATGCAATGTAGGAGGATATGTGTTTTTGTTCAGATATTCTGGGGCTAATGACAGAATTAGGAATATCTCACGATTCTACCGAATGGCGTCTATATATCGACTCATCCAAGGTCAGTTTTAAAAGCTATCCTTTAGTCCAATGGAAACCAGAATCCTTCCATTCCAGTAACACATGCTGTAGAAATGAAGGAGGTGAATGAAAGCATGGACAACGTTCTGCAGCTGCATGATTTCCACAGATCCGATGCGAACGATAAACAATAAAGCTTCCGCACTTAACCTGCACGCCAAGCTACCCCCAAGCTGACTCTTACCTCCCGTGACTCTATCTCCGGCGTCTTACTCTGCAATCAATGCTCTCATTACGTAGGCAAGTAGAGCCGCGGCAGATTACTATCGGGAGAGGGGAGGCCACGTGACCTTGAAACCTGGTGGATGCAGTCGCAAATCAGAAGTTGTAAGTGCGTAAACATGGGCGCTCCTTTATCTGAATGCGGCCACGCCTTCACTCTCAAAACTCTTATGTTTTTAATTGTTTAGCTGCTCCCTCTGCTGCGACGCGTAGGAAAGGAAATACTTTGTCTTTCGTCCAAATGGCGATAATTGAAAGAAAGTGATTCCAATTATTTATCCCGCGGAACGGCTGCTGAAATTCACTTCCGATAAATATGGAAGCCCCGGTTACAGAGGCATGGGTGTTGTTGTTTGCCTTACGCACTGTCTCTCTTCCCTTCCTGGAACCAGTGGCCCTAAATTAGAAACAGACGAGTGCTTATAGCCCTTAGAGTTGCCAATTGCGGTAGTTAAACTCCGAAACAAAATAAAAATCACGACATCTTTACATTCTTTGTGTACTGGTATAACTGGAGAGATGACTATCTGATGGATCAGCTGCCAGCAGATTTAGCCTGTCCGACAATGCCATGTCCTGGATGTGCTGCACATCTCAGGATCATTATTACCACGGGTTCCTCGCGTCACTTTGTTAGTAGATCCAGACTGGTGGTTGGATAGGATAGCACAATTGCTATTGTGTGGCTTGCTGGGTTCATGTTCCTGACACCTCAGGTCACCAGGAGAAAGAAGTGAATTTGCATTAAAGCAAACTGATGAAACATATTTATTCTCTACTATCTTTGATCGTTTTGAACGTCTGAATTAAAGTATAAGCGATTTTATTCGAAAGTTTAAAAGACTGAACAAGCACTTGTTCGGGCTTTCATGAGATTTAATTTTGAATACACAGGAACGTACGCATACATAACGGAAAGGTATTCATTCAAGCTTGACTAAACCATTTTAAGAATATAAAATACATAATCTTTTTCATTTGAACTCTTTTAAAAGGTACTTTCATTTAACTTTTATGAGACAACAGGAAAAAAGAAAACTTATACATGTAAAGAAAAAAAAAAAAAAACACTTTGAAACTTGAAGAACTTAACTAGCTTTATAATTGAAATCTTTCGCACAACTTTTTTAAGAACATACGTTTACAGAACAAGTTGCATACGGGATTTAGTTTTTGCAGGATGTAATGTTTTGCCTAATTCCACAAAGCTATATAACAGTACTTAAAAAACCGTTATAAAAACTATTTCTACTTTACACTACCCATTAAGCTTACTCTTAAAAAAAGAAAGTCCTCTGCAAAGAAATCAGTCAAGGGATATTGAGGATTTCGAAATGAAAACTCCTTGCCATTTTTTAATTCCATTTTCTGGTTGTGGTCTGCTTTTATCTTCTTTCATCTTCCTCGAGGATTTTTTCCTTCATCGTAATCTTAATCCTTTAATGGGAGAGTACTAATGCACTTCCTTTAACGTTAATTTTATTGAAGAGTCCGCCATTTTTTTTATAAGTTGAGCTTATCTACAATGGCTCGAGGGAAGTTTCTTCTTCTTCTTTTTTTGACTCGCAGTCCCTGTTTTCTCCCCATTTGTTTCACCGGCGGTCATTTGTTTCTACTTCCAGATCTGTCAATTTAATTCCTCCTTATTTAATGGGCATGCAGCTATTTATTTATTACGTTTCAAAAGATCATTACACAAGCTCCATACCACCAAGAAAAATGCTCAACTGACCATGGAGATAAATGGTGCAAGTAAAATACTTAATGGCCTCCTAACTTCAACATTTCGTGAACTGTTACGTAGCAGCAACCTCAAATATTCGACGACAACATCCTTTGCAACAAAACTTCCTCTCTTCTCTTTCAGTGCGAGCGCGCATAACGCAAAGGGAAACTCCCAACGTGCTTTCCCCTCCCCCATTAAATTGGCGATTTTTTAACTCTTCAGTAAATCCAACCTAACAGCAGTTTTTTTATTGCTGTGTGTCGGTATAATGTTCTTTGTTAAATACGATAAAAACACGACGAGACTGTTATTGAAAGAACAATTACGAGGGAAATAAGTGCTTAGTCAGAACCTCAATATTTAAACATATCAACCCTTCTTGTCGATCAATCCAGTCCGCGCTTAAAGGAGACTGATTCATACCGTTGCTCCTGTATAGGAGCTGTCATCCCAATTTTCTCGGGCATTTGCATATGTAAGTCGATTCTTCCGTTTCAGATGAACAATGCTCGAAATCTTGTAAAGATTGTTCACCGTTAAAATCATCGGTCGAATAAAGAACAGGTGCGTCCTAAACGATTTTCTTAGGATATTCTCATTTCATTTGTGCTTCACTGGGACGTTGTTCGGGCTGTCAGACCCACTTCGTCGGTACTGATTAGCATAAATGTCTCGCAGGTGGTTGAAAAGAGAAAAGAAAGATCAAACTTTTCTTCATATGTCTATAGATAGGCATGCGCTTATTTCAATACTTTACTATTTTCATGAGAAAACTACCCATATATAAATCTGAATTCGAGGTGATCTGTTCAAAATAACAGAGTTTTGCGTCATTTACTAATAACCATCATAACAGCGTTAGAATTACCCAGTGGTCCACTGGCCATTGGCTAGTAAAAATTCCATGGGACCACTGAAAAATTTGTTACTGGCCTGGGTGGCCAGTAAGTTTTTTGTTTTTTTTGTTTTTTGAATTTGAAAGTTCATAAAGAATTCACCCAGATTTCAAAATACACTGCTGGCCACCCAAAATGCAACACCAAGAAGTATAACGAAGTAAATTTCTCCGCCATTTCTGCCCACGCCAGGATTCGAACCCGGATCCCCTCATTCCGGAATAAGTCACTCTACCAATTGAGCTACGCGGACGTTTTATTCTGATTCCTATCTGCCTTTATGTCGTGTGCGTCCTTCTGGCAGGTACGTCACATCTCCTGGTACGTTACATCATCCCCCCCCTTATTTTTTATATATATATATTTTTTCGAAGTGCTGGAGAAGGGATTCTCTTATTTTTCCTATCTCGCGGTGTGGAAATAACATCACACCATTACGAGATTTTGAACGGTCGGGTCATCCGGATAGTTCGGGCGCCATTATAACGAAGTAAATTTCTCCGTCATTTCTGTCCACGCCAGGATTCGAACCCGGATCCCCTCATTCCGGAATAAGTCACTCTACCAATTGAGCTACGCGGACGTTTTATTCTGATTCCTATCTGCCTTTATGTCGTGTGCGTCCTTCTGGCAAGTACGTCACATCTCCTGGTAAGTTACAGAAGGAAGCGTCCGATCGGCCTGAAATTCGCAGCATGCGTCGCCCGCGAGAGGACATGCAAACGATTAGCATTTCAGGGCATATGCAAATCGGGTGCGCCCGACACGCCACCGAGAAGCACTATAAGAAGGGTGCACAGAAGGCGGGGTGTCAGTAGTGAAAGTGTGTTGTGCTGCCGGACCTGTGAGTGGATAGCTTCCTGATGCATCGTCGCAGAATATGGCAGTCATTCCAGCACATTTCGGAGTTCGACAGAAGACGAATAGTGGCTTATCGGGACAGCGGTTTATCGTACCGAGATATCGGCGCACGTGTGGGACGACATCCAGCCACAGTGAGACGAGTATGGATTCGGTGGGTGCAGGAGGGACGAACGAACAGACGTGAGCGATTGCCACAGCCGCGGCACGCCACCGAACAAGGAGACCGGCATGTCGTGCGGCGGGCATTGACGGCTCGCACCGCCACATCACGAACGTTAGCGCAGGAATTAGGGTATGTTGCGCAACAACCTGTGTCAGCACGTACCGTTCGACGTCGTCTGCAAGAGCAGGGACTTGTCGCACGGCGCCCATTGCTCCGATTACCATTGACGTTACACCACCGGCGAGTGCGGCGGCAGTGGTCCGTTGAACGTCACCCCTGGACTACGGAATGGCACGACATTGTCTTCTCCGACAAATCCCACTTCTGCCTGCAACACCACGATGGTCGGATTGCGTGTGGCGGCCCGCGGCGAGAGACTGTATAACGCCTGCATTATGCATCGCCATACCGGACCGTCCCCTGGCGTTATGGTTTGGGGCGCAATTGGATATGACACCCACAACTCTCTGGTACGCATCGCCGGTACACTCAACAGCAACCGCACCATCTCCGACGTTTTGGAGCCTTTAGTCCTTCCTTACCTGCAGAACCTGCCAGCGGCCACGCTTCAACAGAACAATGCGTGCCCGCACGTGGCACGCATCGTGCAAGAATTCTTCACGGTCCACCAGGTGTCACTGCTGCCGTGGCCCGCCTGTTCTCCCGATATGTCGCCCATCGAACACGTCTGGTCGCTGATCGGCAACCGAGTCGAACGGCAAGCACCACCCGTGGCTACGGCTGATGAACTGTGGCAACGTGTGGAAGCAGACTGGACTGACATACCCCAAGCCCACATCCAAAGCCTCTTTCGTTCGATACCGCGGCGTGTAGCGGCCGTTATTGCCAGCCATGAGGGCCACACGAACTATTGATGTCTGCGTATTCCGCAAGTCGCACGGGCCTGTAAGCTCAATCGTTTCATCTTTGTATCTGTTGTTATGAGTCCAGTAAATCTGGCTTTGCTATCTCGTGTCCGTCTTGGTGTCGCATTTGGGGTGGCCAGCAGTGTATCTAGGTTTCGTTACAGCGGTTTTTTGAAATAATCCAGGTTTCAGTATGGATTTTTGGAAATTCAGATATTTATTACTAAAATACTGAATATCAAAATTGCAAACCATATTTAAATTTGATTAAAATTTTGGACCGTAGGAAACTGAATTGTCCTAGCCAAAATATTTGGATCAAGACAGTGTCGCTTTTTTGAACAAGTAGTGAATCCCAGAGTATGGGTATTTTGCAATGTTTTCCAACTGAAGGTTGAAGAACCATTTATGCTCTGGTTTTGCCCATCTGTCTTTCTGTCCACATGGGAATTCTTCCTACCTTTCACACTGATGCAAAGTGTTCCATGAAGGTGGCTTTTGGTATGTTGCAAAGTGCTTCATGATCAGCGCACTGTACGAAGTGAACTGATAATGGATAGTGCTTCAGATCCGTGTCCTTATAATCAGAGGACCGTCCTAGATACTAGCACGATGTGCATACAACATATATTGATATCTGTGCCATTTCTGGACCAGTAAAAATGAGTGAACTACCAACTTTTGGTATGCATTGGTCCTGCAGACCAGTGAAGTGTTATTTTTTCTTTTAATATCTACCACTGCATAGCATGTTTCGTGTTTTATTTACTAGTACTATTTGCATTAGTGCATATGCACATTATGTTCTAAATTTGCGATATACAGCTCCAGTGAAATGATACGTTATTTTCTACATACACTGTAAATGTTTAAGTTTTTTTGTTTGTTTTTTGCACTGACCAGTGAGCATTTTGGCGGACCACTGCAGTGATTTGAAAATTCGAGTGGTCCGCTGGGCCTGTAGAAGATTTATTTGATCCTGACACTGTCATAAGATTGCATAAGATTAAATGTATTAAATTAATTTATCCAACTAAAGTTACTCTGCTAGCTTTCAATTAATTCTTTAACAGGCTCGAACGAGTTTACTTGGGGTTAGTGAAACGGGCAGAAATCAGTTCGAACGAATATGTTCGCTTTCTAAGAATCAAGCCGAACGCGACTGAAATGAGTGAACCTGCGCATCATAAGAGGATGATTGACACTAATCCCTTTTGATTGATGACTATGACATTGGTGATCTTGGAGGATGATTGACACTAATCCTTTCTGACTGATGACTATGGCATTGGTGATCTAGGAGGATGATTGACACTAATCCTTTCTGGCTAAAAAGACTATGACAATGGCGACGAACCTAAGAAAGGAGAAAGAAAATGTTTGAGTCACTTGTTTTTACTGAGTGGCATTATGTCCTTGTCAGGGAGACTAGCCCTACCCTCATCATACCTTGTTCCATGACCCAGAGAATAAAGCTCTAGAAGGGAGCGCTATCACCAATGATAGGTTTATGGTAGGTAATGCTGAGATAAGAGAGAAAGAAGAGGATTTTTTTTTCATAGCAGCTTTAGAAATAATTCCTATATGAACATTTCTGTTTGGGGAGCGCAGAAAATTTGGGCACCATTTAGTTCAGGTTCACTGGCCGCTTAAAGGGAACCCAAAACGTATTCTCTGTGAATTAATTAATCAAACCTATAAGCGTTTTACCCTTAAGATAAATTTACGCCTATCTTGTTGAGCCCAAAATTTCATTCAGAGTGGTTTCTCGTGCATTTGTTTTTTAACATCATCAGCTAGCGAAAGTGATCTCCTGTATGCACAAGATGGAGTTTTCATTTTTGGAAGGGGGTTTGACAAGAACCGTTAACGACTCTATCTTGCATATGAGATACTACAAGATGTATAAATATGATCCCTTGTCATTGAGCGGGAACTGATAAAAATTATTCTTTACACTTCCATATATACATCTTGTAGTTCGGTTCACAGTCCAAATCATGACGGGGGTGTCCATAGTTGCAGCTCTTCTGCAGTAGATAAGAAAAAAACCAATTTTTTTAAAATGCAAGGTAAAGCACCTATGCATACCAAAATCATAGTGACCTATAAGCAAATGCCAAGAAAAAATTACAAATATGATACAAATACACAACGTATATATACTTTCTTACTTTTCGCTGTTTTATTAATATATACGAATTCCAAATGATGAAAAGTGAAATTATGAGCAAGCACACTTTTCAAAAGGCCCGCTAAGGGCAGAAGAAAACATATTCTTCTCAAGAAACGCGTACTCTATATAGTACACTAAAATCAGAAATCGTGATCGTTGGGTCTTCAAATCAGTCAAGAGAGTAAGGTTCAATCAGAAAATGCTTCGAATGAGAAAACGGATGCTGTTAAAACTTGCATTAGATGACTTAAATAGTCTGGAATCAACAGTGGTCAAACTTCTTATGTGAAATATTTCAGCATGCTAACAGGAATCAAACTAAATTGACGGTCGCAACAAGATTAGAAAAGAAGGGCCAACATGTGCCACGAGAAACGGCTGTTGTGCAATATCTTTTTTAATGAAAGATGGCGGTTGTGTAGGGCCATGAATTTTGAAAGATGGCCGTCTAGAATGAAATGCGAGGATATGCTGTGTTGACGCCAGAATTCAGAGCTGGGACATAATTTTGAGTTCATTTCAAATAGGAGGGGCAAATTTTCTTGTAGGGTTTGATAGAACATTCATGTTTTCTATATGAATATGTCCAATTCCTATCCAAAAGACAGAGAAAAGTCGATTGGCTAAGTCTTTCAATAGCCTTAGTTTTCTTTTCAAGAGATTTAGGCTTATCTGTAGAACCGTCATAACTATGATGTTGTATATCACTATCATATTTCTCATTTGAATTTTTTTGGTGCTATGAGACTATTTATCAATTCCAGTGTGTAACCTGAGATGAGTAATATCAATGATGAAAACTGTATAAGCTGTGCTACCGAAAAATTACATGCATTTACAGAGTTTTGTGACATCAAAAATCTCTACATTCGGAATGTACACTGCTCAAAATAATTAGGATAGCATGCGACTTTGGAGACATTATGCAAGCCCAAAGCGTGGTATCTTACCGAAACGTAGAAGACGCAAGTCAAGCGTGAAGTATAGACAGCCAAATCATACATATCCTCATGCAAATTAGCGTCTGTGACGTCAGAATGCATAAATAACAGATTGGGATAAAAACGAACTTTTCCCGGGAGCTTCCTAATTCTGCCGCGTTTATCGTGACATTTCTAATTCTGCCGCGTTTATCATGACATTCGATTCGAACGATCTCTCGACAGCATGATTTACCGAAATCAAATTCGTGGAGAGTTATTTGCAGGCTGGAAGCCGGTCAGACCCAGCGGGTGGTAGCAGACACCATTGGAATATCACGAAGTGTCACTTCTCGACTGTCGACACGATTCCAGGATACGGAAAGTGTTCGAAAAGACAAGCTCAAGGCCATTCACGAGCAACTGCAGCGAAGTACTACTGTTATCTATTTTTAACAGACCGTCGAAACACGTGGCAAAATGCTACTCAACTCCAGCGAGAGCTTCTCGTGTCAACAGACCGCAATTTGGCAACTCAAACTATCTGCAATTACCTTCACCAAAGTAGCCTTTATGCACGTAGACGAATGGTGTGTGTCCCTTTAACCCTACAACACCGTATGGCCCGTAGAAACTGTGCTGAAGAATATCGTGGTTGGGGACACGAGAAGTGGAGTTCAGTTCTCTTCTGTGACAAGTCGAGATTCAATCGACAAGTCTGTATCTGGAAGGAACCCCGCTCGCGAAATTACCCAGCTCTTGTTTAGGAAATATTACATTACAACGGACATAGATTGATGGTCTGGTTGGGCATAAGTATCTGTGGACGTACGGGCCTGTACGTCATCCGAAATGATAATCTGACGGCCCATAGATGTATAGACGAGATTCTTAGACCTATTGTCAAGCCGTATGCTTCGTTCCTTTTCATGGACGATAACGTTCGACCTCATTACGGCGGACATAGGTTGATGGTCTGGGCAGGCATAAGTATCGGTGGACGTACGGTCCTGTACGTCATCCGAAACGGCAGTATGACGGCGCAGAGATATAGAGAAGCGATTCTTAGACCTATTGTGAAGCAGTATGCTTTGTTCCTTTTCATGGACAATAACGTTCGACCTCATAGAGCTCGGCTAGTACATATCATGATTCAACAGGAGGAAATCAAGCGTTTGAAGTGGCCAACATGCTCCCCACATCCAAATTAGCATGCCTGGTACGCACTTGGTAGATGGTTGGCACCTCCGTTGACTCTTCGTAAAATGGAGACTGCCCTCATTGAAGAGTGGCGAAGGCCCCCACAAAATCTCCTCCATAACCTCATCAATTCCATGCTACACAGGTGTTCAGCGATCTAAGCCATTCGAGAGGGACCACACACCCTTCTAGAGGTCAGTTACACCATTAAAAATTATTTTTTCCTTCGTTGTATAGATATGCTTTTTGTTGTTATATAACACATCGCATCACATGCATTAAAGGATAATATCGCATAAAAATTCGCTAATGTATTTTTCTTACCTATATTACTGAATATTCTGCTGCATCTTACATAAAATATACTATTTTACGTAAAACAACGTCAGTCGCACATGATTTTCCTTACAATATCTCTTGCTGCCCTAATTCTTTCGAGCAGTATATTTTAAATGTTTGAACTCTGTGTAAGTGAGTGGGGAAGAAAAGTAGAACGGGCTGAAGCCCACCTAATCTCGAGTTATGGCATCTCGCCTGCTATATAGGATCATGTGTCATAAAAGATGGTAATTATGTAACACTGTGTCCGAAATTATGGCAGCTGCTTGTCATTTGATATGGCAGTTATATAAACTGATGGAAACTTGAACACAAAGGCGAAAAAAGTTCCTTGCCTCTATTAGTTTCACAAGCTATTTCCTGTTTTCATCTGACTCAAAATTGTCCACAGAATTAGCAAACATTCAACGAAAGGTCAACATTAAGTATGTAGTTTAAAAATAGGGATTAAATTAAATAAGCATTTGGCAGCAAATCGTTCACTAGAAGTTACGGCGACTCTCTGGACAATGATTTAAATTGATAAAAAAAGTGAGCCTATGCGAGTTTCACTTCAAGTAACATCTCCCTTAATAACGTGAGTCTAATTTCAGCGGAAATGGTTCTGTGCACTCATTATAAACACACCCACGCTGCCACAGCTCTGGCACAAGTAAAAAGGTTTAATGTTTCCATGTAAATAGGTAGAATCATTATTCAGCAGGAGGGAATGCCGCTTTTAAAAAGCCATCTCTCCTTTCTGCTTCGAAAGAACTATAAGAAAAGCAGTTCTTTATTGTTTCTTTTTGTTTTGTTTTGTTTTTTTCCTTGCCAGGCGTGCGTGCAAAGAGGTTGTATCCAATGATAGTTGCCCAGCCCACGTCCGCTTTCGTGCCTGCCAGTCAGGCCTGCGATTCACGCACATCACAGATGGTGATTGGTTCTTCGTCAATATTCAGTAATGGGTTGGCAAATGAAACGAAACCCTCTCACTTTCTCCTTTGCCCTAAATCATTCCATTTACGTGCACGAGAACGACACCTTGTATCGATCTATGAGTCGCTTCCATTTGTAGTGTCTGTGAAATTCCACCTTCGGTACACAGTTTCCGTTTGTCTCTCTGCACGTCTAACGATTTTTTGAACTCTGGCACGGAAGTAGACATGCTACTTTGGTTGACAGAGCTGCAAATACGATCCCAGTTGCCCTTAGTCTGCAGGCATTTAGAAGACATATCACTCCCTAGTTTCTCACGCAATGCTACATGGACAACAGCATCTTTCGCCTGTTGGTCAGCTGTAACTAAATTCGCTCAAATGCAAAGGTTTATAATATTTTAAAGTTATTTTGTTGTTATATGCTTTTTGTTAAACAGCCAGTGAACTACAGAAGAGAACTCTAACGGCCAGGATACGGAAAAGCCAAAGAAAATGACTTACCCTTTCTATTTTGCCCTTCACTGAAGCATACAGCTTCACTTGTCGAACAAAACTTGAAATATTAATAGAACTAATCACAGGCGTATCCTTATAACAGTAGGATATAACAGCTCGTCGTAGAAACACTCCTATTTACAGGCTACATCGTCGTCCACACACCTTTTCCTTGCTGGCCCGTTTGCGGTTTTTTTTCTGACAGAGAGTATCACTTTTTTTTTACAATCTGACTAACTGACAGTTGTTGCCAAAACGTACGGAGAAATATGGAGGTTCTAACGTGGCGTTTAGCATAAGGACACAACTAAGAAGCAGGCCACCCCGGCAGCGCAATGGTCTAAGAGCAGACTTCTAATCTTTCGTCTGATATGGGCCCGGGTTTGAGTGGCGTATAAGGCATGGGTAATGTGGTTGCTTTCAGGTACTGGCTCTCTATCTCTTCTCTGGGACCAATGGTCGCAATCTAGGAACGCTTATATCCCACGGTGGTCGCTAAACACCGATATAAAACAGCACAAACTAAAAACCATAATAAAAACAGGATAACTATAACAGGAATCCGAATTTCTTGGCGCAGAGCAGAAATCAAAGTTTCCAAGCTTTCGCGCATCAATTAAATGGCTTGCTGTCTACCTTCCTTGAAAAAGGCCATTTGGTTGATGTGCGAAAGCTTGGAAACTTTTATTTCTGCTCTACGCTAAGCAATTTGGATTCCTAGTACAGTTATACTATTATATTTTTAGTATTGTTGATGTATAGTTTCTTATTATTAATTAAAAGCCATAATTTATATCTGAAAAAACTCGAAATGGAAGGTTAAAGTACAGATAGCTGCCCTGGTGGCGCACTGGCATAAGCGCTGGCTTATGACCATTCGTCCGAGAAGGGTCCGGTTTCGAATCCTGGTGAGGTACGGATGTTGTATTTATCTTTCGGTACTGGGTCTCTCCCTTCCCTGGACTCCAGGGAAGATATATATAGAGAGAGAGAGAGCGAGAGAGAGAGAGAGCCAGTTCCGTAGAATAAACACATCATCCATGCCTAATTCGGAACTCAAACAAGGACTGAACCTCGACAATTAGCCAGAAACCCGCGCTTCTGACAGCTCGGCCGTGGAAGCGTGCATTCTTGAATTGTTTAACAAACTTCATATGATTTAAGTAACTGGTAGTGTAATTAAATACCCTATTTAAGAGATGAATGGCCATACCACTTTCTAGACTACGTAACATACCAGTACACACCACAAAGATCGTACTTTCCCAGCAACTGAATGCACAGAGTGACTCATAGTGATCTTATAGATCGATGGAAGAAAATATATAAAGTACCTAATAGAGAAGGCAAGAAAGAAAAATATCTAGTTACAGCTCTTGAAAGCAAAACTGAGAAGTTTTTGCTACGCATAGCTGTCCACAGATGGAACTGGCTATGTTTTTTTCTATCTATCTGACAACTGAATTGACTTCTGTGATTGATAATTCGGTTCGTGTATATGCGTACCGTGGCAACGCTATCTGCGATTATTCTTCAACGAGAGTTTTAAAGTGAATAAATACTGGAAAAATCTACCAAGCAACCATTCCATTCAGACCAGTTACATATGTAAACAGAAAAGCCCAGAAAGTTTCTTATTTAACCTAGTCCTCTTTGTTATTACTTTCATTCTTAATTTACAATTAAAGTGAAGTTGTTATTTCACGAGTGTCATTCATAATGGATGATTTAAGAAATTATGTGCGAGGATGAGAAAAACATAAACCCCGGCATCCAGAAAAGCCGTTAGATCATGAAGACCATACAAAAATGACCATAGATCATAAAGCAGCATATAAAGCGGAATGATTCGATATGCAGGTAATGTACTCTCGCGCGTGATATATTTTGTTCTTATGCATCTAATGTGAAACTTAACTCATATTTCAATTGCTTTAACGTACAATAATGTTGGTGTTGTTTTTTCTGGGGGAAAGATAGAAAGGGTTAATGACTCCAAGAGCGTATAAGACTGGAAAGAGAGCGTATAAGACTGGAGGGACCGTGAAATATAGCTCCATTTCCCAGGAAAGAGATGGTTGAATTTTATCTGTAAGAAAAAGTAAATCTTTCATATCTTACCGTGGATTTAACCCTGGATGTCATCTTAGACCACGTGACCATCATGTCACAGGTAAAAGTGCATACTTGGTTGGGATACAAAGATTTAATTCTCATTCCGGTGAAATCAGGAAATTTACAGAAAATTTAACGTAAATTTCAACTACTCGGAGCATTTATACAAGGTATGATAAAAAAAATAAGGTGAACGTTTTTACCGAAGACAGAAATTTAATAACAGAGTTACACAAATTTATCCCCTTTAAAATAATCTCCCTCAGCACACACAGAGTTATTCTAGAGGTTCTGCTATTATTAGAATCACCCATAAAAGTCCTGTTTTGGAATACTCTTTCATATCCTCGTTATATTGCCTTTGTTGTTTTTTACAGAGTCAAAACGTTTGCCCTTCATAAGTGCCTTAAGTTTCGGAAAGAACCAAAAGGCACTCCAATGAATAAGGGAGAAGGAGATGAGGGAGTACCAGAATGGATTTTGCAGCCAAGAATTGGATGATCGGCAGACCAGTGTGACATGGTTCGTTGTCGTGGTGAAGCATCCATCCATTGGCTTTCTCCGGCCCCTTACGATGGACTGCCATCAGGTGTTTCAGCATTTACAAGTAACGTGAAGCATTAATAGTGGAACCACATGGTAAGAATTCCCAATGCACCAATCCTTCGATATCGAAGAATGACACAAGCCGGACTTTAACGTACGATCGAGACTGGCGTAATCTCTTGGGTCTTGGAGAGGAAGTGGGTTTCCACTGAGAGCATTGAGCCTTTGTTCTAGGGTCACCCGTCACAGTTGTTCGTAAAAAGTTTGCGGCTGCCGTGCAGTGTGCACATTGAAACAACTCAGACGAAACTGTGACACGATTGCTTTTCTAGTCGTCTTTCAGAAGATGAGGAATTAAATTGCAACTTCACGTTTCATGTTCAATTTATCATTGAGGTTGGCTTGAGCAGAACCAAACGACAGACTAGTCTCTGCTGTAATCTCTCTGATGGTGAAGCTTCGGTTCTCCTTGATCATAGCGCGATTTCGATGACGTTGTCATCGATTACCGCCGTTGATGGTCTTCCACGACGAAATTCATCTTCGATGGAAGAAGCGCATCTTTAAACCTGGAAAACCACTTAAACACTGTTTTCTGGGTCACAGCACTTTCACCACAAACAATTGTTAGTTTTTCATGCGTTTCTCTCCCGAATATCCAAGGTGGAAACAGAATTTCATGCTTGCGCATTGCTCGAACATCAACATCGCGATAGCGTTGAACAAACGAGAAACACGCGTCCACATTCTTTGCTGCCTTGAAGACTACTGGCTTTTGCTGCAAAACCAGTTTCTGGCTATGTGATACATGCAAGGATTGAAGAATAATAAGGTCAGGTATTTCTCCTTTGCTTCCGCAGCGAGGCCGGTTTCATTTACCTTACTTTTTGATAACCCCACGTACGCTAAATGCAGTATTCCGTGATTTTCTCATGTTGTCGCTCAACATTTCTGCATATTATCACTGAAATTCTCGTCTTGGTGATATTGCAAGCAAATTATACGTCTGTTCTGAGGTTACCTAAGAATTGGGCGAAAACAAAAATGTATATTTTCTGAAACTGGCCCTACTGTGATCCAACAAAAAAATTAATTTTTAGATGGTGTGTTGCATGCTAAAACCCAGTGACACTAATAAATCTTCCCTCATGCATTTTAACACTTTCTATCGACAAAGTTGCTCATGGATGGTCTGTTGTGCATTAAGTGTTTGCTAAGAATGACTAATAATATGTGAAGCCCGAAATGAGGACATCTTATAAATTAGATGGCTTCTAATTGAAATTATTGGCTAGTTCCTATTAAAGTGAATATCATTTAGATGGTTTCATATGAGCTATTTTTTATTTCTTTGTGAAAATAATGAATGCTGCTTTCCTTTTCATAAAATGCATGGTATCCGCACTGCTGAATAGGTAATGGGAAATTCAGCACATTGAAATCACATATGAACTAGTCGAGTATTAATGATATAGTGGCAGCCATTTCACATTTCAGACGAACTACCTTTAAATTCCTTTCACAAACTAATACAGTATATCTTTCAATGGACATCGGTATTGTTCTGGACAGCAGAACAGAAATGATTACAGACTGAGATGGTTAAGACAGTGTCGGATGTTATGAGAAAGTCACTTATAGCGGTCTAGCCGTGGTTGTCCACGTTTTTTTTTTTTTTTTAATAATAATGAAGACAAATCAAACTGTTTTTTTATGAAATGAAAATGCAGTACCGTAAGACGTTTGAGCCATGAAATCAAAAATTACCGACTCGAAAGGCAGTGGCTTTTAAAAAGCTGCAGGGAATCAATCAATTCGTGAAATAAATTAATTGAAAAATTCAGCTGTTCTGCAGATTACGCTCTAGGTCCACTCATAAGATGATCCACGAACACTAAGCCTAAAAGTGAGTTTTTTACATTTCTTTCCATTTATTTACTTTCCCATCTAAAATCTTGGTCATAATCTCACGTGTATCCTATCTGTCGTCAAAAAACGAAGAAATAGGGAGAAAATAAGATTTCATGAAAAAAAGAAAAAAAAAAAGAAAGAAAGAAAAAGGAAATAAAAAAACTTATTGGCAGTAAAAAATATCATAGTAATGGATAAAGCGTACCCAAAGCCCAAGAAGATACAAAATGAAAAGCCAGAAAGTAATTTATTACACTTATTCTTCCAGAATTGATATAACAACGACAAAACTTATAAATTGCGGATAACTGAGCAACATATATGCAGCGAAATTTCTAATTTCTCTAATAAATTACATTTTAAAGTCAATCGTTTTTCAACAGCGCATAATAATATTAGTTTAGAAAACAAACGCAGAAAAAAATTCAACTGTGGATTAAAATTTCACTATCCAAATTCATGGACACTGTATTTTGGATTCATGCAGTATTTCGATCTTGGGAGTACCTCTGCAGAAATAATATGTCAGAAACTGAACGGAAACAGTTTCTATTTACGAAAATTAAGTTACATTATAATGTAAATTAAGTAACATTATAATGTAACTTCCATATAATAATTATTATATGGAAGGTGAGAAACCTCTGATTACCTTTCAACTCTTCTGTTAGTTCAGACACCCTTCAGTTTGTTACAATTTAATTAGTTAATGCATTTCCCGATGAAAATGTTTGTTAAGCAACGCGCAAAACATCAATGGTAATGCAAAATGTAACAGAAATCGTATAGTTTTGATTGTTTCGCAGAGGTCTACACTGCGGCTATTGGAAACCATTTTATCATGCATAAATAAAGAAAATAAATTCTGAGACAATGTATGGTTCTGATGATTAAACTATTGTCATGTGAATAATAATAATTCATAGTTAGCACATCTTTGGGGGAAAAAATACTTTAGTTTGTAAATTATGTTAATCTTTCTGTATAGTCATGGTACCTCTCTATCCACAAAAGGAAATGCATCTTTTTTTTTTTTTTACAAATTCGCCCTAGCGATTAGGATAATGATTATTGCACTTTCGAATATTTGTGATGCACATTTTTTTTCTAGGTGGCGTAAGTGTATTTATATTAGATATGATATGATGTCTGGATTACTATTCGTTAAACTAAATTTATTTTCGCATTGGTAAAAAATAATTTCATTTTCCACATTTTTAGCTTTCCTGCCCAGTTGGCGCAGTGGTAAATATAAAATCTGGTTCGGGTTCCAGTCTAGGGTACGGCATGCGTGCCGTGGTCTGCTTACGGCACTGGCTGTCTTTATTTTCTTTAACCAGTGGCCGTAATTTAGGGACGGGCGACTGCTTATAGCCCATCGAGTTGCTTGAGGCGGTCGTTAAGTCCCCCAAACCAAAGAAAAAAATCCCCCTCCCCCAAATCCTAGGTTTTCGCAGTGCTCGGTTTTACTTTTAGATGACTCGGATGTATATATATTTCCATGAGGTGACGTAAATGCACCTTTGCTCCTGAACTATACCGTATCTTCCTTTTCTTATAAGTCCTATTTGAAAAAATATTGCTTGCATTACCATAGGAACTTCTGAAATTTTCCACTCATTCATTTTCCTGTTTCTCTGATCAAAACTAAACTTTTGCGTTTAGGTGAGGCAAAACTGCAGTTTTAATTCAACGACACCTCAGTTCTTGCAGGTCAGATTTAGCATAAACATATTTTTAACCTTGAATATCTCTAACCACGTGCTATTTAACCTTGCTTTTGAATTTCTGTTTTATTTCGTAAATTTAGTTCCTTCTTCCTCAACGTTTTCTCGCTGAACGATGAGTTATTTCCATGAAGAGCATTTACGATTTGGCAACGCTAACAGTGGGTCAAAGAGCGAAAGAACTAAGACATTGATTGCAGCCAAGTGCAGATAATAGGAGCAGGTTTTGAAGTGTGCAGATTGATTGGAAGTAACGCATAGATTGATTGAAGAGTTGAGAGCTGATGGTAATGGCAGTATATTGTCAAATGTTGAGATTATAAAACGATAATGTAAAGCTTGATGAGTCATATGTAACCAACTATTGCTAGCATTCGATTGATTTCTGTGTAAATGTCATAGAGTCCCGATGTATTAATGGATTTAATCTTTTATTGAAGGGAGGAAAAAAAACTGTTGGATCAACGTAAGTGTATTTTCTCTTGCTGCTTCTTATGTTTGTCCGTTTGGCTAGTTCTTTACAAAGTGAAATTTATGTGCAACGAAGTTTACTGCAAACATTAAATAGCAGAGAGACACAAATAAGCGCTTAATCTTATAACTATCAGAAGCTTAATCTCAGCACATGGTCGATATTATCGACATGCCTACTGATTACCCATATTTTCTCAGTGGAGGGCGTTACAACGTGTATGTTGTCATTTGACACTAGATCAGCACTATTAAAAATTTTCTACTTAAAAAGTATTTTTTATTTTTCCAATCACAACGTTCCATGCACTTTCTAGCTTTTCCAAAAGCATATTTTCTTACGTCGATGAGCCGTGTTCGGCTAACATCTTGCCGGCAGTTTGTAGTTTTTCGTTTTTTAGACCACTTTTTTGAAGGCTTTAACCGCGGCTTACCATGAGCACCCTACAAGCCTTGCCTTGCCGTCTCTGAAATGCTCTGATCCAGTTGTCTGGCCATTACAGTTTCACCTTTCTCAAAGTCCGCTGTTTTTTCCATTTGAAGAACAATAACAATACTGATTAACAGAGCTCAGTATCAGATGTTCTCTTCATGACCTTCACACGCGCCGTCGTTTACCTGCAGTTCTTTCAATTTGCATAAAGAGTCGTTGGTAATAATATTTCAGCTCTTCGTCAAACATTTCACGGCCAAGCCAGCCTTACAATAGCTCTTTTTGCAAATGACGTTCTATATCCAAACATAGCTTTTGCTTAAAAAGTGGCAGTTAACAAGCGAGCAAACATACTGTCCGGAGGGATACGTTGTTCGAATTACGTTTGTATCATCTATCAATGGTAAGGCACACTAAAAGTCCGGCTTAAACTGCCGAGAAGGAATGCACCTTAAGAGAGATTAACTTAACGTGACGTACCTAAAGGGGAAAAAATGTCTCCGGACACCTTCTCTCGCAGCAAAAATAAAACATTCCAATAGATCGCGTGTGCTAGATTTCTTTTCAAACTGCGGGTAAGCTCCTCAAACGTCGTATATCGTTCACTCGTGGGACTTGGCCACGTGTGTTGAGCTTACTAACTTGGTAGAAGCTCACGTGTGTTGAGGGTTAGTAAGCTCACGTGTGTTGAGGGTTAGTAAGCTCACGTGTGTTGAGGGTTAGTAAGCTCACGTGTGTTGAGGGTTAGTAAGCTCACGTGTGTTGAGGGTTAGTAAGCTCACGTGTGTTGAGCCTTGCCGTCTCTGAAAGGGGGCCATATCAGCAACCTGTCCGTGCGCGCGATTGCAGAACATTTGCGACACCCACGGTCAACTATTCAAGATGTTTTTAGCAAATGGAAACGTGAGAGATTTACGACTGCCAAGAAGCTTTCAGGAAGGCCAAGTAAATTGACGGAGAAAACGGACAAGAGAACTTTGATCGTGTTGTCTATGGGTTCCGTCATTTCTCTGCACAAACTATCACCAAAACATTTCAGGATTCAACACTAAGACAGTTCGTAAGCACTGTGTTAGTGCACATATTCCCTCGGCCATGGGGATTTAATTTTGCACAAATTCAATTTCCATGGCCGAGCTGTTGCATTCAAGCCGTTAATAACTTCTACGAATGCGAGTAAGCGACTTGCTTGATGCAAAGCACCTTGTCCATTGATCCTAGACCAGTGGAAAAGAGTGTTTCGGAGTGTGAATCACTCTTTTTAAATCCGATGGTTGCTGCTGAGAGTGATGTACTCCAGGTGAACGGTATCTTCCAGAATGTGTCATCCCAACTGTTAAATTAGGTGATGGCAGTGTTATGGTCTGGGGATGTTTCTCGGGGAATGCACTCAGACCTTTGGTGATTGTGGATGGAAACGGGAGAGTCTAGACAACGCCTCACTGTCTACACTTTACTATTTTACTGAGATGGGCCATTCTCGTTTCCTCAAGACAACACACGGTGCCATAAAGCACGCTCAATTTCGACATGATTTGAGGACATGGGTGCACAGAATTTGGAGTGGCCAGCTCAAAGCCCCAACCTCAATCCTACAGAGGCTCTTTTGGGATGAACTCGAACGTCGGATTCGAGCTAGAACGACACGTCCAACTTCTGTGTCTGAACTGACCACTGTTTTGTGGAAGAAATGGAACAATATACCTGCGACTACTTACCAAAATCTCATTGAAAGTGTGCCAACGATAGTGCACAACGTAATTGTGGCCAAAGGTGGGCTAACTCCTTATGGATTTTGCCATGAATGCTGTATTGTACACTGCCGGACAATTGCTAAGGACGGATGACAATAGCAACGATAGCAACCATAAAATGGAAGGCAGGAAGATGTGGAAATTAGCATAAGTGCGGGATACAGTAAGACGTGTTGTGCGTATGCAAATTTTGGATTACCGAACTTGTTCGTGACGTCATAGCGCTTATAAGAGATATAAAGGATTTGACGCGTATTGACCGTTGTTGTTCAAACGCAAAGTTGAAAGGGAAAGAATCAATTGACGAACTTGCAATTTTCAGTATGTCTTCCCGACATCACCTAGATGATTTTACGCGTGTCCGTATTATTGGCAAGATTGAAGAAGGGCGAAAAATAACAGATGTTGCCAGGGAGTTCGACGTCAGCCACAGTGTTGTTTCAAGGCTTTGGAAATCATTTCAAACAAATGGAGAGTGTAGCAAACGTCACGAGGGAGGTCGTGTTCGCAGTACGACACCTGCAGAAGATCGGTACATAGTGCTATCAACAAAAAGACACCGGCGCAGCACAGCTAGTGAGGTAGCAAATCAGTTTATGGCTGCTACTGGCAAGCGGATCTCCCGAAAAACTGTCGCCAGACGTTTGCATGAAAGAGGACTATACGCCCGCCGTTCTGTTGTGTGCATCCCATTGTCCAGACGTCACCGTACCGCCCGTTTGCAATGGTGCCATCAGCATCGCAATTGGACTGATAACGACTGGTCTGCTGTCCTCTTCTCAGATGAGAGTAGATACAGTCTATCGTCTGATAGTCGACGACAACTGATCTGGCGTGATAGTGGTACTGCATATTGTCCAGCAAACATACAGAAAAGGGACCGATATCCAACATGTAGTGTCATGGTATGGGCTGGAATCATGATCAATGGCCGAACGTCCCTCTATGTGCTTCCAACTGGGACTATGACTGGCCAACGATACATTAATGATGTTCTGCTACCTCATGTTCGCATGTTCCGTGGTGCTGTCGGTGATAGATTCATTTTCATGGACGACAACGCAACATGTCATCGAACAGTCGCTGTCCAGGAGTGTCTTGAAAGCGAGGATATTCAACGCCTCGTATGGCCAGCACGTTCTCCAGATCTGAATCCCATTGAAAATGTGTGGGATACTTTGGGGAGGAGTCTTGCTGGTCGCCAATGGCCTCCAACAAACAAGGACGCCCTCATCCGTGCACTGACAGAGGAATGGGATAAATTACCCCAACAGCTGCTTGATAATGTTGTGCAAAGCATGACACGACGTGTGGAATCTTGCATCGTCCTCCATGGTGGCCATATCCCGTATTGACATCTTACGCCGGAACGCCTGCGGACGGTAATTACATTTTTTTGACGTTTACGTATTCTGCACAAAGTGGCCCGTTTGTCCCTAGAACACGTTCCAAAGCGTTCTGGATTTCAGAGCACAATAAATTATCTTTCTTGTAATGTCCTGGCATTCTGACATTATTTTATTTCACTTGGCATCCAACCACACTTACTTTTTTATGCGCTATATAGCTGTTTATGATCCGTCCTTAGCAATTGTCCAGCAGTGTATAAGTGTCCGAAGACTTTTTCGCGTAGTGTATCTCAAGCACCAAAATATGGCATCCTTAAATTGTGCGAATTTGGTGTCGCAAGCTTTTGAGGCAAAGTTCTCTGAGTTGTAGTTTCGCTTCCGATTTTTCATGAAACTTTAAAGATTTTTTTTTTAAGTAGAAGTGCGATTATATCACAACTCACAAAAATGGCCGACACTCAGAAAATTAAATTGTTTTAGAGTGCATATCGAACTTGCATCTCTCATTTTCTGTGCCAGCATATTCGTGCTAGTGCACCTAAAAAAATGCCCTGCTACATAATGCAATATTTTAATCTGAATGGGCATTTACGTTAGAAAGGATTAAAAAAGACTTACGTATATGATTCAGTGTGCCATATTATTCGTAATATAATCCGCACGGGCGCATAATCCGCAGACCATGAAATTCAGAAAAGAAATATCGCCGTACAATTTGCTCCTGCGATGTTGATCGCGAACCGTAATTTCCTACAGTAAAGTCGCAATTCACAGAGTGACACAGCAGTGGTGAGTCCAAAGAAATAAATAAAAAAAGATCTTATTAAAAAAAGAATAACTGTCTTTTTTAAGTATTTTTGTGTTACTTTCAAGTAAACAAAGAGTACAGTCACGAGTTTTTATTTTCAACGTAATTCTGTTGTTAGACGTGCCAGTTCCATGTCCGTTGTTAGAACTGCGGCATTAACGAGCGTGTGTGTCTCGAACTTCTCATAGCGATGATACCACCTTCGTTGCATCCATCGTATTTGCTGTCAAAACACTCGTAATTAAAAAAAAAAAAGACAAAAAAGGAATTCTTTCCAACTGTTCGTGGATCGCTGTCTTCGCATTGTGTTTCTCAGTTGCTTAACGCATTTTTGGTAATTTTCGAAATATAAGACCTCTTCTGGCAATTACGACGCGGATTTTCTAAAAATCAAAAGGGCCTCAAAAAGTTTTTTTTTCGTTTTTTTTTAAAGCGGATTATTATCTGCAGTGCCTAGATTTGTAAAGTTTGTAAGAGACGATCAGCGGATTCTACGAAGAAAATTACGGTAGTTCGGACTATCACCATTAATGTTCGCGGGGTTTAATGAAAAAATATTCAGCCAGGCTTTGCTTGGAGATGTACGGAATTCATATGGTGAAAGACTTGGTTACCTTGTCCGTGTTTCAAACAAATTTAGAAACAGAATCTGGAGACATAAAATGATTAATGGGATTTAAGTTTGGCAAGTGTTTTGGGCAGAATCTGTTTGACTGACATTCCCTTAAGCACATTTGTTTCTTACATCCGCAATTTTTTTCAAAAATTTCGAAAAAATAAGGTTAAAGGTTGTGTCCCCAGTTAGCGTCCACTGTTTCCAGAAAAAGGCATAGACACCAGACCACCTTTGCCTCTTCTGAAAACTCGAACCCTGTCCAGTCTCGAAGAGGTCAGAAGCCAGTGACGCAGATCATTCGACCAGCTGTTACTTCAGCAACAACATTATCAGTGAGTGCACCTTTTCATGGTTAAAATATCAATAGCAATGTAACAACATTCCCATTTTGCGCAGATGCGGTAACACGTCATTGTCATGCTCCTTTCACATAAAAAAAACGTATTTATGAAGACTAAAAATACACATGCATATTTTGTTATGTGTAAGTTTGGGTAATTATTTTCTTGATTTAAATTAATGACGAATTGAACTGCGTCTCTTTGAAACAAATTTAATTATGACGTGACTCAGTGAAGAAGGCAGTGGACTTTGAAATTGGAGTGGGCCTTTTGCCAAGTGAATGATCCACTCAAAGGGTTGTGCACTCAAACTGAACGACAGCAGGGGAGACCGTTAGGCGGGTATGCGAACTAGCGGGGAAGGAGAAACAACTTGCACCAATCTACGTTTCCATGGGTTACCTGGCCAAGAACCGCACTCGCAACACGTAAAACAGGTGAATGAGAAGTTAACAGGTGGCCTACTGTTGACCTGATAGTAATTAGGCTTTTGCGTGCTTTTCGGGAGAATCCCGACATCTGGGGAAACATCTACTGACTATCCAAGTACTTTTTAAAACAGACACGAGTTTAGCACGACAGCGGAATTTAGAATATCTTTCACTGTGATTCCGACAGGAATTCGACCAATTACACCTTCTTAAGTATTTTAAGCACGGAAAATGTGAAGTGCAGATATTTGCGATTTGCCAAAGTTTCTGATGTAACTGCGACTCTGTCGCACATGTAAATTAGAGGAGATGTATGCATATCACAGAGGAAACGTTCGGACGCACAGTTATGTAAACTGCCTGTGATCAGAAAATTTTACGCACGAAAACAAAAGATGAAGAAAACTATTCTTCTATTTAAGGTTTTTGAAAAATACAACGCCGAGGAAATGCAAACAATTCATTTTTTTATTGGCATATTTAAGAACTCCTTTGCACTATGTAACGTACCAGGAGATGTGACGTACCTGCCCGAAGGACGCACACGACATAAAGGCAGATAGGAATCAGAATAAAACGTCCGCGTAGCTCTATTGGTAGAGTGACTTATTCCGGAATGAGGGGATCCGGGTTCGAATCCTGGCGTGGACAGAAATGACGCAGAAATTTACTTCGTTATAACTATTTTTTCCAATGTAGAATTTTCAGTGTGTCAAACAGGCAAATCATGGATACCGCGGCGTTTCTCCAACAAAGCTATCATCAGTTATTCTCAAGTTATCTAAGAATCGTGTTCACTGAGACAGAGATGTAATTTTTATGTTTGTGATTAATTAGTGCCAGTTATTTCTTTGCAATGAGAAACTGACATTTGAGTGCCCAATATTAAATCCTATATACAATTCGTGCACCACACAATTAAATCTGTAGAAGCGACGCTGTCACTGCACGATTAAAAACCATGTTCACAAAGTAAGTTAAAAGATCTAATATACATTAAAATATATACATCTTAAAAGTAAAACTAGATATTTCAGGGGGCAGCCCCAACCCATCTTCAGGTTTAACACTGCGAATGGACGGAAGACATCGGGATACTATACACATGGAGACGAAGCTATATGACATAAGCAAGCAAGTATAGCGCATGCTCGTGGTCTCAGAAAATGTTCAGAATAGTTCACTTACCAAATATTATGACATTAATTAAATAAAATTGTCAGCTGGTCTGTATCTGAAATCCATCAAAAGTTGTCTCCATGGCTGAGGTAAGAAAGTGAGCAGATCTTCATTACAACACTTGTCTCCAAAACGTCTGCCAGGCGCATAAAATGTTGCCAACTCTTCAGCTTCTTTAGCTATATGTCCTTTTTAGCTTAAAGAACATATAGCTAAAAAGTAAAAACATATATATACGAATCTCATTTCACACCCGACGATCTGCGGGATGAGAACTCTTAAGCAAGAAGCGGTTCTAAGGCTTCCTCTTTTTTTTTTTCTTTGTTGGAGTTTGATCGCCATCGTGAGCATCGCAGGTGGCTATAAGCAGCCGCCCGTCCCTAATTTAGGGCCACTGATCCCACGGAAGAGAGAGAGAGCTAGTGCCATTTAAGACAAGCATAACATCCATACCTCGCTGGGATTCGAACCCGGACCCATCGCGGAGCAGAAGATAGTGCTCAGACCACTGAGCCACCGGGTCGGCTAAGCTTCCTTCGGTAGTATGAGGTGGTCAAATGTAAATGTAAATTTGACATTGACTTTTTTGTTTTCTTCATTTAATTATTTTTTGATGATTGATCATTGATTTAAAATAAAAACATTCCGAATTTAATAAAGATTTATTTACTTATTTATTTGTTAACTCAAACAAAAAGCTTTCTTGGAGATTATTGCAAGATTACTGAGAGAAGGGGGCTTCGGCAGCCTCGTGGAATAATCTAGCATCGACCCTGCAGAAAATAGATTTTCATTATCCGTATATTTTATGTACAGGATGCTAATAAAATATGAGCAGTTTCAAATATTAAGCGAAAAGTGAAGCATATCAAACACACATAACATGGATGAATGCTTAGTGAGGTTTCCGATTATTATCAGCGAGTTTTAAATTCATCACGCTATTCCTTCTTTTTTATTTATAACCGAGAAACTTAGCTTTTTAATTCTGACTGCCCATGTTAAACATTCATTAAAATACTCGTAAGAATAAAACAGGCGTTGTTTGGATGATAACGAACGACAATAGAGTTTTATCGCCAAGCGATCTTTTAATGTTCGCCTAATGATTTTCCTCCGCAGCTTTTATTCTTGCTGGTATCTTATCTCTATCTGATCTAGATTTTGAAACGTAGCATGAAGCACTAGAAATCGGGAACTGCCGCCTACTCTGGTGATGAGTTCTGTTCATCAGGTTTTTCAACAATGAATTCTTGTGCAGGACTGAGACTCAACAGTTGCGGCCATTGTTGAATTCTCAGAGCGCCATCTGGCGCGCATTCATCAAGTGGGCTGCGAGCGCCTGATCCTACAGTGCCACACGATTGTAGCGTCGTTAGAGGCGGGTCAAGTATGGGGGTCCTCACGGGGTAAACTCCCGAGTTCGGACGGGGGTGGGGGGGACAGAAAAAACACTACAGAATAGAAATCTGTAAATGGAAACTCTGGGCACAGGAGATACTCCTCTTTTCTCGATAAGAATACAATGCGTAGCGTACTTCGGGTATTAGAAACGCACGCGACAGCAACTTCTCGCTGAAGTCCCTCTTCCTATTTTTTTTATTCTAGGACGGTTTTTCTTTTTTTTTTTTTTTAAAGCGACGTCCACGCCATATCTTACGGGATGAATCTGGTGCAGATTCGTGGGGTACAAACTTACACTGACATTTATGTTAGCTGATCTCAAAATCTCATGTTCCTCAGAGGGGTTGTAGGGTCAAAGCATTTAGCTCCAATCATCCAAAGATTGCACTGACAGACCCTTCGTGTGACGATGCACAGCAAGGGAGAGAGAGAGAGAGAGAGAGAAAAAAGAGCCGTAGCAGCATTTATTCCTGCAGTATGTATGACAGGGACGTCGCTAGATTTTTAAATCAAGGTGGGCTAGTGTTATTTTTGGTCGGGCAAGTTTGATAGCAACTTTGTTTACGAAACACCGAAAGAAGGAATTTTTAATGCTTTTTACTACCGGTTACCAAGGATTTTTTGCAAAGCCGTTTTGGATGCATTCACACCTAGATTTGACTAACACACACACTAATGCACCTCCTTAACTCCCTTCTTTCAAGCCAGCTACATTTCCTTGCACTCCTCTCCTCCAAAGCAATCGTCAGTCACGTCCTGCTCCCTCACTATCACAGGGCAGCCCGATGTCCAAGCCTAGGCTAAACAATACATCCTTTTAAGCTACAACACCTGTGTCAGCAGATTTTGTGTGTACGTCGAGAAATGATCATATGTAGAGGATTTAAGGAATGGGGTGTCCGACCCCAGGTCTTAAACAACCCTTAGAAATAGGAAGCTAAGAGATATGGGCTAGAGTGCCCGATAGGAAAGTGACACGGAAACAAAGTAGAAAGGGGGAGGAAGACGCCCTTATTTTTTACCGGGGAGCCAGTACCCGGGTCCGACGGCTTAACGTGCCCATCCGACGCACGGCGGATATTTAGTGGATCGAGCGTTCGTACTTGGCTGGGATCGAACTTCAGATCATTTCCGTGGCAGTCACGAACGTTGCCCACTAGGCCACCCGCGGCCCTATGTCGAAAAATAACTTATGTAGTCTCAAGAGCGCTACACTGGAGCTCTTAAGACTCCACCTCCCGTATTTTAATCCCCTGATTAGTAGCACTAACAAACAGCATAACAATTAGTAATGACCACCCTCAGTGAATTTCTGTCCGCCCTCTTCATTCACCCTGGCCATACTAACATGAACAAAAGGCTTCAACTAAGGAATTGGAAGAGTGGAGAACAATTCAATTTTCATGCCCCTGCTGATGCTATTTAGAAAATATCTTTTCGGAAAAGTTGTGACGCACTACAGAGATAAAGCACGTGTCAAGACAACAAATCTGCAGCAATACATTCCGTCGGTGCAGTTTAGTTGGTTAGAACAACTAGCTCCGGAGCGAGTAGGCGCGTCCTATTCTGTCATCAACAAATTTGTGAGTTTCACAAAGTAAACAATGCAGTTTTTCGATGAAAATACTTAGGGCTATTCGACGAAAAGCACGAGACTTATTGTTACTTTGTAAAGTCGAGAATTTAAAGTTATAAAAAACAACAACACTTGAACTGGGTGGGGAAGAAAAATTTTAGGGTGGGCACCCCTTGGCGACGTTCCTGATGCGTGATTACCCAGTGCTCCATGAATCTCCTGCATTACTCTGCATTTTAGTGATACAGATGACAAATAATTTTGCTGAGCGCTTAAAATCTGACTTGAACAACGGAACAGTCTAGTTTTCGGCACGATACTGTTAGACTCGAATATAGTTAATATTTGATGAAAACAAGCTACAAATACCGAGCAAAAAATATGAGGCGAACGATAATGGCATATAAAATGGTGTTTCTGAAAACCCTTCTTCCCCCATGAAACTCAAATTTCAGTAGCAGTCACGAGCACTGCCAGATCAAACATTTACTTTGGTGGATGGGGGGTGGGGGTGGTGCTACACTTGTTACTGCCGACATCTCCAATAAAATCTGCGTTTTGACAGATTTTTACATTACAGAATAATTTAGACTAGGAAACACAGACATTAAACTGAAATGTTATCAGTTTTCAACTCAAAGGCTTTTGTATAATGTTTAAATAGATAAAAAAAAGTTTCGTCGTGAGGGATGCCCCCCGCCCCTTCCCCCATGAGTACAGACAGACCTTTTAGTTAGCAAGCTTCCTCAATGAAGTAAAGCTGGGCTGAACACATTGCCCCATGAACTGAACTTGTAAAACGCGTTGTGTTTACGACACGAGAGAAAACACTTAATGACAAAAGCAAAAGCTGAGTAAATAATATTTAAACAGAGCACATATCTCCGGTGAAAGTAAGTGCACCAAGATTCGAACTTTTGTTTTAAAGTTCGTAGTTTTATCACAAGTCAAACTCAATATTATCAGCATAACAGAGCACGCACTTCGCTATGCATTGATTTTTCGGTAAATAAAAGTTAATAAGCCATACAAATTATTTTAGTTTGTTTGAAAACAACTGATCAGATAGTTTTTTAAAAGTGATGAGCGCTACAGATGTCCATCACCTGAGAGAAAGGCTGCATAGACAGATAGCTCACAGACGAATTTTCAAGAAATGAATTGCACTTTTTGCGACTGGTGCCAGGTGATTTCCTTTGAAGACTTGAAAAACACGCGTGACTTAATCAAGTTTGCTCTACGAATGCTAACAGAGAAGCAGAAACAAAAGGATAAAATTTCAGTGATGTCTGAATGTAGTGCAAAAGAGATAAATAGGTATATCCTAATTTTCAACAGGTAACGATTTCCAATGATTCATTTTAGCACCTTCAGATTAAAAAACAACCTACAACTGCAAAACAAAACAAAACAATGTTATCGAGAAGATTTCAGTGATTTCAAATTTGGAAGGTACTTTTATTGAATAGAAGGTGAAGATTAACTGCGTACGTTTACCAAATTAAATGGATTGAGATAGAGAGAGAGAGAGAGAGAGAGAGAGAGATGTAAGTTTTACAAGACTCAGTACCTTAATTTTTACCAATAATTTTGACATAGACCACCTCTATACTAAAAATAACATTTTTTACGATTCTGTTTTGGTGGTTATGTATAGTTTACCGTGAATTCAGGAACCTGGATCTCACATCAGACTCAAATGTTTTCGTAGTGGCATTATGATTTCAAAGATAATTTTATAGCTCGGTTATCTGGAAGGGTGTGTCAGAATTACAGTTAAACGTGTTGCCACTATATACTTGTATTGTATCAAAATGAGTGATTTCGGTCTTTAACAGCAGAGAAAAGTGATCTCCTTTTGTGTGGCTTAAAATCTGTGGTACTCATGGTCTCACAATAGCTCTTTGCATAGCTTTAGAACTGCTGTGTTCATGGTCTCTTGCTTAGTTTAAGAGCGGTTTTGAGCTCCGCATATCTATATATACCAGGGTCAGTCAAAAGTTCCATTCGTTAGCCGCTAAAATGTTTAATGACGTAAGAAAGTCATACACGCTCACCTCATCCTGCAGAGAATAGGCTGTTGTCTTCTACAGTTGTTTGCCAACGTTCCACCAAAACCACTATCCAAAGGTGGCACCAGTCGGCAGTTTCGAAGACAGAAATTACTCCACATGCACCACTGAAGCGAAGTGCCGTCGTTGCAGGAAATGGGCCATGGAACGTCACAGGTGGTAGTCGGATGGGAAAGGTCGGAACTGTATGGAAGATGGGATAGACTTCAACCACTTCTCATACTTGAACGAAACACTGGAGCTGGCTCAACCAAGAGAAAAAGTTGGATTCAGGAGTGGTTACAACACTATATAGATCATATTCGTGTACTAAGAAAACTAATGGAAATAACCAAGGAATACGAACTCCCACTATGTATGGCTTTTATTGATTATGAAAAGGCCCTTAATTCTGTGAAACCTCAGCAGTCATGTTAATTCCGTGAAACCTCAGCAATTCAGTGAAACCTCAGCAGTCATGTTGTCTTTGAAAGCTTAAGGTATTAAAAATGCGAGTGCCTAGGTTCTACTGTTTGAGGACATGGCACTTATACAAATTGGAAAGGGCGTGAGACAAGGTGACACCGTATCTTCCAAGCTTTTCAGAAAATGCCACATTGCAGAATGTCTTTCAATAATTGAACTGGAAAGACAAAGGGATACAAATTAATGAAGATTATCCAACCCATCTGGGTTTTGCTGATGAAATAGTCATTTTTTCTAGTATTCCCTCAGAGCTGCAGATTGTGGTGCAGGAACTTGCTGAAAAGAGTAGTGAAGTGGGCTGAAAAATGAACTTACAGAAAACAAAATTCCTGTACAATGCTTTCACAAGAAATGAAGATATAGGGCTTGATAGAGCAATTCTAGAAGTAGCTGACGCCCACATGTACCTTGGACAGCAGATAACAAGCAAAGGCCGCATCGAATAAGAAATTAGTGGCGTATAAGGCTTCGTTGGAGAGCATTTGGAAGAAACACAACAATTTTCAAGAACAATTTACTATTATGCCTTAAAGAAAAATGTTTAGTCAATGCATCCTTAAAGTTCTTACTTATGGATCAGAAACATTGACATCAACTAAAAGACATCCAGAGGCTGCAAACTACTGAAAGGTGCCTGAAGAGACGCGTACTTGGTGTAACCAGGAGGGATAGAAAGAGTAACTCATAGATCAGAAAAGTGATGGGAGCTGATGACATCATGATCACGATAAAATCCCTGAAATAACAATGGGCTGGACATATTGCAAGAAGAATTGACAAGTGTTGGACAACTGAAACTCTAGATTAGATTTGAAAGCAGGCACTGGAAAAGACTCAGAAGAAGACCGAGCAAGAAATAGATGGATGAAATTCGAAACCACGACTGAGTGACATGGAGGAGAATTGCTCAAGACAAAGTTGTAGAAAAAAATTGGGGAAACCTTCAACCAGCAGTGGATTGATAATGGTTGATAATTTGGATAAGGCGTCAAAATCCTGATTTTTCAGGGTGTCAGTGATTTCATTCTACAGCGGGTACTGGCCTACCTACCTTTATCCCTGAAACTGTTACAAATTTTCCTAACCAGTACAATTTTTGCAAAAAAGATTACCACGATTGAAATAATAAAATAAATAACAAGAGCTGCAGAAAATACAGCAATCTTACTCTTGTTGTTGACATACTTAACGCTCATAATTTCGCAACTTTTAACTCGTTACGTATAATACCCAGCCTAGCCTAGTTGTTTATTTAGCCTTTAAAATACGTAAGTTCGATGGGCGACATATCGGGAGAACAGGCGAGCCACGGCAGCAGTGACACCTGGTGGGCCGTGAAGAATTGGTGCACGATGCGTGCCACTTGCGGGCGCTCATGGTCCTGTTGAAACGTGGCCGCTGGCAGGTCCTGCAGGTAAGGGAGGAGGCTCCAAAACGTCGGAGATGTAGCGGTGGCTGTTGAGTGTACCGGTGATGCTTACCAGAGAGGTGCGGGTGTCATATCCAATTGCGATCCAAATCATAACGCCAGGCGACGGACCGGTATGGCGATGCATAATGCCGGCGTCATACCGTCTCTCGCATCGGTGCCGCCACACGCGGATCCGACCATCGTGGTGTTGCAGGCAGAAGTGGGATTCGTCGCAGAAGACAAAGTCGTGCCGTTCCGTAGTCCAGGGGCGGCGTTCAACGGCCCACTGCCGCCGCACTCACCGGTGGTGTAACGTCAATGGTAATCGGAGCAATGGGCGCTGTGCGACAAGTCCCCGCTCCTGCAGACGGCGTCGAACGGTACGTGCTGACACAGGATGTTGCGCAACACACCCTAATTCCTGCGCTAACGTTCGTGATGTGGCGGTGCCAGCCGTCAATGCCCGCCGCACAACATGCCGGTCCTCTCGTTCGGTGGTGTGCCGCGGCTGCAGCAATCGTTCACGTTGGTCCGTCCGTTCCTCCTGCGCCCACTGAAACCATACTCGCCTCATTGTGGCTGGATGTCGTTCCAGACGGGCGCCGATGTCTAGGTACGATAAACCGCTTTCGTGATAAGTCACTATTCGTTTTCTGTCGAACTCCGAAACGTGCTGGAATGACTGCCGTATTTTGCGACGAGGCATCAAGAAGCTTCCCACGCACAGGTCTGGCAGCACAACACACTTCCACTACTTTCACCCAGCCTTTTGTGCACCCTTCTTATAGTGATACTCGGTGGCGTGCCGGGCGCACATGATTTGCATATGCCCTGCAATGCTAATCGTTTGCATGTTCTCTCGCGGGTGACTCATACTGTGAATTTCAGGCCAATCGGATGCTTCCTTCTTGGTGTTGCATTTTGGATGGCCAGCAGTGTACATTCCACAACAGCAGTTCTTACCTTCCTCTCTGATCCGGTAGAAGGAGGAGGGGTTCTTCATCACTCCAAGAAGAAAGATTGTAACAGAGGAGGAGGCCATGCACTTCGAATCGGAATGAGAGAGCCGTAAGGTAAACATTGTAATTACCATTCGTCACTGTAAAATACCGTAGTCATCACACCCTTAACGTAGTTTGTAAATCCAATAGAGGGTACATAGTAGATGTGATGCAATAGTGTATTAGTTTTTCTGATTCTAAATCAAGAGACACTCGTCCCAAACCAAAAAAAGGAGGGTGTTCATGGGGTGGAAAACATACCCATTTCATCCAAATTATGAATCTCAGCTTTGCTCGACACTTCGCGGGGTGGCGCGTTGGCCTAGGGCCGTTCGGTGGTGGTAAGGCGAGATCAGCCTGCCGCACAGACGAGTTTGTAGCCGAGGGCCCAACCTGATGCCTCAAGGCAGGATTGCGATCATAACGCGATCACATATTATTCCTAAATGAGTCCCATTACATCCTGTGGTGCCTGTCACTTGCTAGAACAGGAGAAAGTCATCAGCGATTACCTTCCGCTCGAGAATATGTCATTTCACTTTGATCTGTTGTTAGGGTTGCAAAACAAAAATTCGTCGGGAGAGCAAAATGAGGCGTTCAGGCTGAAAAATGTTCAACGAAAATAAAAAAAAAAAAACACTTTACATATGGAGATAGTAGGGAACTTAAAAGGCGGGTTAAATTATAGAGTAATTAACACAGACACCTGACGTGGACCAGGAACATCAAAGGTCTTCGCTCTTTGCACGTTTATAAGTGAGTCACGGAAAGATTCTCATTGGCCGCCACCGGGAATCAAAGCCAAGGTCTTCCAGTTACGCGCCGGGTATGCTTCCACCACACCACAGCGGCCTCGAATTTCTCCGGACACACACGCGCTAACTGCCAAGCCAATTCGGCACGTTGCTTCTTGGAGCCCCGCACAATGCTGGGGATCACCAAAGATGGTAAGCAGCAACTGAAGAAATAATTAGAAGGTGAATGAATAATTAACACAGACACCCAACGTTGCCAGACTCACTTATAAACGTGGAAAGAGCGAAGACCTTTGTTTGATGTTCCTGGTCCACGTCGGGTGTCTGTGTTAATTATTCATTCGACTTCTAATTATTTCTTCAGTTGCTGCTTACCATCTTTGGTGAATCCCGAGTATTGTGCGGGGCTCCAAGAAGCAACCTGCCAAATTGGCTTGGCAGTTAGCGCGTGTGAGTCCGCAGGAACTCGATGCCGCTGTGGTGTAGTGGAAGCATATTCGGAGCGTAACTAGAAGACCTTGGGTTCGATTCCTGGTGGCGGCCAATGAGAATTTTTCCGCGACTCACTTATAAACGTGGAAAGAGCGAAGACCTTTGTTTGATAAATTATAGAGTATTCATCGCATCCTTCAAAAATCTCTTACAGATTCTAAACAATCTTTTCCGATATGTTAAGGATCAGCCTTCTCATGGATTTCCCAACAATAAAGACTTGAGAAGAAAATGAAAAATTTTGTAGTGGTCATTTAATGCAAATATTTCCATAAGCAGATATTGTGGCCAAACTTGAAAGTTTTTCTTACTCTTCGTGCAATGTTTTAAAATACAACTCAGACGCTGCATTGCCTTTTGTTTAAGTTCATAATAAATTAAAAAGCAGTTAGTGACGTCTTTATCATTACCTAACAATTCGTTAATAAACGTAGAGTAGTTCAGAGGTTGAAATAAGTCATGTTGAAGAGTAGTTCAAGGATTGAAATAAGTCTCGTATTTTTTATTTTTTTTTTTCAAAACCGGGTAAAGTTTGGTATGCTTTTAAAATATAATTTTTTATAAAGAAAATAATGGTATGTGGAAATGAACTCCAGAATACATCTTTATTCACGCAACAAAAGCAGTTACAATGACATCAACTAGCCATGTGGATAACATTAAAAAAGTTCGCTTGAGTCCAGAAATGGTGTTACACTTCTTAATAACTCATAAAGCTGGCAAAAAAAGGAAAGAATCCTTTCCATAAATGCACTTCTTTTTTTCCTCCAGTGGAAATCGAAAATACTTCAAGGCGAGGGAGCGAGACGATCAAAATAATGCACAGCGAGCTTGCATAAATAAAAACCTGTAACATTGTTTCACAAACTTAAAAGCAAAGCGTATGGAGAGCTTCACATTCACGAGTTATTGGGAATTTGGAAGTTGTAGTCGTTTATGCAGGCATCGTCATAAGCAGTGCAGCTGCTGGATCGCGTCCAAAACCCCTCTTCTACCGTACCTCTCTCTCTCCACGCATGGCTAACAAACAAAAAGCACAAGCATCATTCACAACACCTCCGTCGGAAAATGCTTCCCTTCGGTGCCGCACCATTTTCAACGATTTCTTTTTTTATTCTCCGACTCCCATAAACAGGATGACATGAAAGATGAATCGCATTAGCTCCGCAGATCGGTGATTATACTTTGATGTACGCTTTGTTGAGGGTCACAGATTTGACAAACTGCAGTGTAAGGGCAAGAGGGGGGGGAGGGGGGGTCCTTACCAAACATAAAATTCCAGATGGCGAGTATCTTTGACAATGTACACATCATTAAAGTACAGCAAACACTTTCTACGCGAAATCATCCCACCTTGTCATTGAAGTTCGTTGTCGTAATGAGCGTCAGCAACAGCATTGGAATATTTTCTGCTCCTCGAACACCGATATTGAGGTTGTTTGTCGTTGGTCTGAGGTTAATGTCATGAAATTTAAATTTGTTCTTGTTATAGCCGGTGCTTTGCCATAAATAACGGAAGAGATCAGAAGTTTCCCTCCACTGGGTCAAATTAAAAACTGAAGTAAATATTTCTCCAGCAGTTCTTGTTCTGAATGTTTCTAATCTTAAAGCCTGACAATGCGTAATCGACATTTCTTTCACGACAAAATAAGCTTAAAAAAAGAAAGAAGGTATCTAGCAGTTCTTATGTAGATAACATTTGGCATTGTATAAATTTCAATATGTCTCCTCCAAACAAATTTCGCCTGTCTATGTACATCCTGATATTTTCTTCACAACAGCTTACTGTACAAAGTCCGAAATATTTCTTCCGAACAACTTTTCACTCTGAATAAATCGAAGATGTTTCTGCTAAAAGTGTTTTTGCACTGTATTAATTTCCGTGTATTTCCTCTAAACACATTTCTACACTGTGTAAATCACGATGTACCTACTCTGTTAAAATCTGAAATCACTCCGGTGTCGCAGTGGTCTAAGCACTAGCTTCTGTATATACTCGTCCGTGATGGCTCCGGAGTTGAATCCAGATGATTTTTTTAATTTTTTGATTGGAGGTTTAACAACCACCGTGAGCAATTCAGTGGACCATAAGCAGTCGCCTGTCGCTAATTTAGGGCCACTGGCTCCAGGGAAGAGACAGAGAGAGAGCCAGTGCCGTAAGGTAAACACAACATCCATGCCTCACCGAGATTCGAGCCTGGACCCATCTCGGACGAACACTCACAAACCAGCGTTTAGACAACTGCGCCACCGGGGCGGCCCTTGTGAGGTATCGATGTCGTGTTTGTCTTACGGCACCAGCTCTCCCTTCCTTGGAACCAATAGCCTTGTCTAGTGTCTGCGCCGTATTGTCGGGCTCGCCCCGGTGGCTCAATGGAATAACAATGGCTTCTGATCATTCATCCGAAAGGGGTCCGGGTTCGAATCCCGGTGAGGCATTGATGTTGTGTTTGTCTAGCGCCTCTGGCTCGCTGAAGCCAGTGGCCCTAAATTATGGACGGGTGACTTCTTATAGCCCATTGAGTTGCTCACGGTGGTTGGTAAATCTCCAATGAAAAAAAATTGTCTGTCGGTGGCAACCTTCGTTGCTTTAAGAAAGAGCTGGCAATATGTTTGTATGAAAGATCATTTTTCTCTCCGCTGACACTAGCATCGAGCAGAAAATTCCACAGTGCGCATTTTTCTTTGAGCTATTCTTTTTTCTTTTCAAAAATAAAACGAAAATAAAACCGGGACGAAATCAGGTGAGGAACACCTTGACCCTATGCGTATGACCTGCAATAAATTTCCGACCCGTTTTCATCTCTGGTCTGAAGCACTCTTTTCTGACTGATCGTCCGAGATCAGCCCCCGTTCGAATCTCAGATGAGGCATGGGTAGTGTGTTTATCTGACTGCGCTGGCTGTGTCCTTTCCCTGGAACTAGCAGCACAAATTACGGATAGGCGACTGCCCTTTTCCCTATGAATTGCTCATGACTATCGTTTAACTCCGAAACACACGCAAACAAAAGAAAAAAATGAAATGATTTTACCACAGATGGTTTTCTCAAATTATTGTTTTTCTGCAGCATCAGAACTTTGGAACCACAAAACTGGTTTTCTCCAAAAAAAGCATCCTTTAAATACGGCAAAGTTATTTTTGAAAAGATACATGCTGCAAAAGAACTGTTTGTTCAAGATGTGTGTGTGTGGGTGTGTGATTTGCAAATAATAATAATTGTAAAGATCTTAATCCAAGCCAACACAGTTTTAGTTTAGGAACAGAAATACTTGGTTTTGCCATAAAACTGTAACAAACACATTAGAAATTAATCAAGTTTTTGATCATTTAATTACCTGAGGCAGGTAATATATGTGAGACCCAATGAAAACCAGTTTCAGCCTTTTAAATTGTTCCATTTAATTACACGAAGTGACCGGAGGCTCAGCATATGACCAATAGCCGTGAAAGCATGATTTCAGGTGCGACGTCCTTATTTTTTACCTTTACTTTTTTGTTCCATATCCTCAAGAGATCTGCTCTCATTAACATCGCTAACATATTCGTTGAACCGTACCACATGATCGGAATCTGAAAGTCCAACCATTAGCACCGAAAACAAGGCGCCTTCTTGGTTAAAAAAATTCTTTGTAATAGTAGGATTCATACTCTTGGCAAAAAAACCTTCTTCTTTGTGATTCCGTCCATTGGTGTAAATTATGAAAAGAGTAGTAAGTCAAATAATATCTGAAAACTTTGAAAATTTCATCGTCCTGGAGCGGGAATCGAGTCCGCGTCTCCCGGTTTGCACCCGAGTATGCTAACCACTACACCACCTAGAACGACCAAGTCTCTTTTCATAATTTACACCAATAGACGAAATCACAAATTCAGACTTGTAGTGTATACTGGTGTAACCCCGTATTTCAGGGTTTATCTGCTTCTCCGGGCAATCACAGGAGACAATGAATTCTATTCATCCAGATTCGCTAAATACAAATGCCGTTGCTTGGACTGGCGATTCCTGTGGTGTGTTAAATTCAAATTACTCGGCAGCTTGAGACTTAGTTGTTCTGGGTGGTGTAGTGGTTAGCATACTCGGGTGCAAAGCGGGAGACATGAATTCGATTTCCGCCTCAGGACGATGACACTTTCAAGTTTTCAGATATTATTCACAAAGAAAAATTTTAAAAATACTATTTTTTTCACAAATTTTTTTTTACAATTTTTTTCACAAATTAAATTTAAAATATACACTCTTGTCATAATTTACACCACAAAACGGAATCACAACTTCAAATTTGTATTGCATACTGGTGTAATCCTGTATTTCATGGTACAATTACCAACAATGTCTTCACCATAGAGATCCTTATTGGACGTAACAAAATGCATTCATTCTCTTACAAAGTGTTTGCTTTTAGCAACTAGTGTCCTTGTGACCAAGCACATTCATTGGTCATAACACCGTTAAAATAGAGTGAATCAAATTATCATTAAGTTTAGAGGAATTTCTAACTGTAAGGCTTTTTTTACCCGTAATTCTGTAGAGCTAAAAGCATAGTTCTTAGCATTAATATTTACCAAAATTTGCCTTATTTCATTGGCTAAACTCATGAGGTAGCATCCATAAATGATACGTTCAAAAAGCTCAAATCCTTTCAGCCCTTGCATGCGTCTGAGAGCCGCCCAGATGTATGAGTGGGCTGAGATGCTGTCTTCTGAACATTCATCCGATATGGACGTGGGTGACGCGTTTGTCCGATGGCACTGGCTTTGTCCCTTACCTGGAACAAGCGTCCCAAAGTTAGGGACGGGCGACTGCTTATACCTTTGAGTTGCTTACGGGGCGATCGTTAAACCAAAAGAATAATGTCCCAGATACGCTTTGTTTCTGGAATGGACCGATGATAGGGATCTAAACATTAGAGCAATAACTTTCAGAAGAAATTTTAATTAATTTTTCCCTTGTGGTTTTCCAGTTATCTGCAGAAAAGGCAAAATGTGATGTGTAGTGCTTTTGATCTTGGCCAATACAGCGTTGTTTCTTTGCATCACAGTTTTTTATTTTGGATGCAACAGGTGTAAATGCGTCAAATTTCGGAATACTTATTCACTTTCGAAAGCTGTCAAAAATGATACCAGCGCAGCGCAAAGATGCTTTATAAAATTATATGGCAATTCCAGTGTGGAATCTTCTGGCTGTAGCAAAAATACTTCCATTTGCGGAATTCAGAAATTTATCCTTTATCGATTCTCAACAGCATTTTCAAAATTTATGGATCCCCATCTTTCATTCCAGAGTTTGAGAGTTGCAACTTTTTGAATCAATTACTACAGTGCATCTCAGTTTATGTTATCACATCCATGAGATATTATGCTACTTTATTTCTTCTGACAGTCTTCATCATTTAGTCGATGAAATTTCCTTTCTCGAAATTTGTCTTGGGAGTTGATTTTTTGACCTTTCTGTTGCAAGATATATTTATTTGTGTTAATGCAGGTGATGTTATGTTTTATGAATATACCGTTAGGATATGAGCTAAAATATTCGTAAAGATATGAATAAATAAATAAATTCTTCCCTTTATTTTGAAAATAAAGATAAAGGTCACCAAACGCAGGAATTACAAAGGAACTCTTGAATGTGATGAAAATATTGTAGGAAGAACGAGAGAATAACCTTCTTTCACAAACTAAATTAAAAAAAATACACATTGAAAAAATGCTGCGTATAGACACTTTTGATAGCGCACATAGAAACTTTTGATAGCGCACAGAATAATTAGAAATGACCCAAAAGTATTCTCTAATAGACACTTTTGATAGCGCTCAGAATAATTAGAAATTATTTAAAGGATTCTCTAATAGACACTTTTGACAGTGCACAGAATAATTAGAAATGACTTAAAGGATTCTCTAATAGACACTTTTGATGGCACACAGAATAATTAGAAATGACTTAAAGGATTCTCTAATAGACACTTTTGATAGCGCACAGAATAATTAGAAATTATTTAAAGGATTCTCTAATAGACACTTTTGACAGTGCACAGAATAATTAGAAATGACTTAAAGGATTCTCTAATAGACACACAGAATAATTAGAAATGACTTAAAGGATTCTGTAATAGACACTTTTGATAGTGCACAGAATAATTAGAAATGACTTAAAGGATTCTCTAATAGACACTTTTGATAGCGCACAGAATTAGAAATGACTTAAAGGATTCTCTAATAGACCCTTTTGATAGCGCACAGAATAATTAGAAATGACTTAAAGGATTCCAAAAGAAACACTATGTTAAAAATTAGTACAAAAATACAAGGTGTGCTAGAAAAAAGCTAATATATTTTCCTGCTAATGAATTCAGCCTACTCCATTTGTTGATCTGCAGACGTCAAAACAGTATCCCTCGGGTATTTCACTATTATTATATACACTCAATAGACAAAACATTAGAGATACCTACTTAATAGCGAGTTGGTCCACCTCTAGCGCGCATAACAACCTGTACACATCGAGGCATCGACTCCCACAGATGCCGGAGGATTTCCGGAGGTAACGCCAGCATGACTATTTTTGTTCAAAACTTTGCCCGAGACGTCGGTCCAGGATTCATGGATCTGATGTTCCGCCCCAGGGCATCCCAAAGAGCTTCCACAGGTTTTAAATCCGGGGACTTTAAGGCTCACTGGATGGTTCCAAACTCAGATGAGTGTTCCTCGAGCTATGCGTGGGTGATTGCGGCCCAGTGGGGCGGCGCATTGTTCTGCTGGAACAGACCATCGGCCGCAGGATGCGCAAAGGCCATGAAAGCGTATAGGTAATCCCGCCAGCACATGCTGGTAGCGCGCAGCAGTTAAGGACTTCTCCAGACACACTAAGGGACTTAATGTATCCCATGAGAAGGCTCCCCAAACCATCCTAAAACCACCACCGTTTTGAACCTAGTCGACCTGGCACGACGGAGTCATAAGAGTGCTATAGTTACCTTCTTAAAAACAGTTAAGCATGGAAATGTATGTGTAAAATATTAGAGGATATTCAGACTGGAACAAACTGGAAGAAATGCCGAAAATGTTGAGAGCAGGTATCTGTGGCTTTTCCAAAGACTAGCACAAAAGCTCCAGCCCTGATCTTAACCATAGATGTAATTAACGTGGGTTTTGGAGGGGAGATTTTTCATATATATATATAAACACTATATTGACAAACGTCACCGGGCATTCCTTCAAAAGCATCTGAACGAATCAGCTGCTTTGTTAAGATGCGTGGTACGGCTGCAAACGGTATAAAACGTGTCTGCAGCTGACCACGATCCTATAGCACTGTGAGACTGAGTGAAAATGTCGCGGCTGGAGAGAACTGATTTTGAGAACTGAATAAGTGGAAGACACATGGCGTGCCTTAAGCAGAAAAACGTACCGGCAGACCAAAGACAATCAGTGATAGAGGACGTCGAAGCTTCAGGGAGTCGTTAGAGCTAATCGACGGAGTACTGCACAAGACCTCAGAGTACAGGTAAGTAAAAATGCTGGAACCTCGGTATGTACACGTACCATTCGCAGAGAACTTCATTCCATGGGTTACCGTGGTCGTGCGGCTGCTCATAAGCCTTTCATCTCCACTCAGAATGCTACTAGTCATTTAGCATGGTGTAAAGAACATTTATCGTGGACCGTAGATCAATGGAAACGGGTCCTATGGACTGATGAATCCAGATACACGATCCATCAATTTGATGGTCGTGTGTGGGTATGGCGGTAGCCGGGGGAACGCTATTTACCACAGTGTACTACTCCTACGGTCAATTTTGGATCTGGCAGTGTACTCGTGTGGGGGTGTTTTTCGTGGTATGGTCCTGGCCCATTCGTAATTGTTGACTAATCTGTTAACCAGCACGTCTACCTTGATATTCTGGACAATTATGAACTACCAACTCTGTGGCAAAACTATGTAGCCGAGCCTTGTTTGTACAGCAGGATAATGCACCGAGCCATAAAGCAAAGACTGTTACGCTGTGGTTTGAAGATAATTCCGTATCGTGTGTGGACTGGCCAGCACAGAGCTCTGATCTTAATCCCATAGAGCACCTATGGGATGAATTAGAGCGCCGTATAAGAAGTTTGGAACCAAGGCCTACTATTAAGCAACAGTTAGCGGAAGCATTATGTACTGAATGGAAGCGCATACCTATTGCTGTGATCCAGAACCTTGTCGAAAGTATGTGTCGAAGGGTCAGTGCATACATTAAGGCCAAAGGTGGACTGATACCGTACTAATGTATGTCAATAAATGTTATGTTGCGTTTCTCTTCTAGGTGTCCGATGACTTTTGTCAATATAGTGTATATACGTATATGTACTGTATATAGTGACTGACAGATGTGTATATACACTGCCCTACCATTTTTCGGACACCTGCCTACACATTATGTTGATTTACCAAAAATTTCACATTGTATGCTTGAAACCTGTGGTTTTTATATATGCAGTAGATTGCGGTGATTTGGGACATATTGGAGAAGGAATACTTTGGCCTAATAAGCGGCCGCCCCAATTATGTGAAGCTTTACCCAAAAGAGCTAATTTAGGTTGTTCTTCAAGAATTATCCCAAATAAACGGCTGTCCTGATTAACCGTTGGCCGAATTAACCCGAATCTACCATATCAATCATGTGTGTGTGTGTGTGTGTGTGTGTGTGTGTCTGTCTCGCGTTATCACTGGCCGTCTTTGAACTGTGAGTAGCAATTAAAGAAAAACACATGTAGTTTCTAACCGCTATGTGTGCACCACTGAAAATATATTTTTTTTCACAAAAAAGGAAATAATACCTTTCTAGAGATTTTCCGCTTACTGAAAACTTTCACCAACAGAATTGTTGCAGCCAGACAGTAAAGAAAAGTCCAAGTGGGGAGAAATTATTGATTTTTTGGATAGTTCTTTTCGCTGCTTAAAGGGGGACGTTATACTGGTAAAGCCTGACTCCCTTCAGAATGACTTGCAGGTGAGTGAGACAGTAGGCGCTCTTGAACATTCTGCAGATTGGATAAAAGGCTTCGATTTGCTTCTGTGGTAACTTTAAATTAAAGATCCTTGTTTTTTGGGTGATTTGTCACTAACTGATCAGAATTTTGTTTTCTTTTATTTTTTTGTAATGTTGAAGCTCCTTTTGTTAAGAGGCGTAGATGATATATGTTATTCTTCTGTAGCTTATTGATTTTTCTGAACATCAGAGGAAAGGAGCGGTCACCCCCACTCCATCCCTGACTTAGGTTGATGAAAAATAAAAATACACTCATGATCGGAACACCAAGGCAAGAGTCAGAACCGCAATCGCTCGGCAATTACGGGGCATCTAATTGACGAAATATTACGGTTCTTTCGGGGGCCGAGGGAATGAATTAGAAGGTTATGTGGCACAGAAGCCAGATGTGGCCACAGTCACCAAACACAAAACAGTGTAAGATATGAGTCAACTAGGGCAGAGGCAGGCAAAAAACACCTGGTTAATTTGGACACCATCTGATCATACTGCATCGGGAGGTTTTGGTTGCGTGTTACGTCCTGAGTCCTTGTGGATCTGAATTTTTATGAAACTTAATAAGCATATCACTTGAATATTAATATAATTTTTATTCACATATCTCTTGTTTCAGTGAATAACTAGTAAGTACGAACGCACGGTGGAAAAACATACGTAACATTCTTATGCATCAGTGTAATTCATGAAGAAATCATTTTGCGGTAGATATCAGAAATAATTTGTGCGTATATTGATCCCACGAATTTTGGAAACAAGCGCATAAAGATAAAAAAATGTTTACACTTTTTGTGCTTCTCTATATGTAGAGTTTGTTACCAAACCAATTATTTATTTTTATTCATCTTCTAATTCATATTTCTGAAAATCCAACATTTAAAATATTAAAAAAAAATAGTTATTAAAAATAAAATGAATGACAAACTTTCTAAAGGCATGTAAACGGCGGAAGCTAAGTAGGTGCAAAAAATACTAATGCAAGCTGAAGAAAGCAGGCTCACAAGGTCAAAAACGTAATAATAAGGAATAGGTACATCGTTAAGTGGTTAAGTTAGGCGGTGCGTTTAATTAAGGTTGTACCCGAGGAATTCCCTTTCGATCGCAAGCTCTTACCTAAGTAAATGTGTCATAATTGCCGTGGCAACACAGCCAGATTTATGTATCCTGTTATAGGTTATGCTTCGCCCTTATGGACATGAAAAATAAATGAAGAATAAAAAGCAAAATCCACGCTTCGACGTTAATGTCGTGCTTTGAAAATAAGAATGTCTTACGAAGCCCAGCAGCAGCTGACCCTCTTTTTCCCCCTTTCGGAAAAAGAAAGGCTGATGATAATAATAATAATAAAAAAAAACGACATCCAACTACGATTGGTGGACAGCAATCCTCAGAACACAGCATACTCCATCAGATGAGGGTCGGAAAATCTTCAGGTGTGAGTGACTCCAGGTTCAGCCTCCACCTCTCAAGGATCTTTTAATGTCTGGCAACAATATCCTCTTGCTTGATTCATCGACACTCTCCCCCATTCCCCCCACACCCTTTGCCTTCTTCACAATTACCCCCTGGCGTTCATCTCACACCATTACCCTGCTCTGGTCTGCTTTGCAGGTCAAGAAATAACCGGTTACGGTAGGACGTCTGGCAGAATACAAAGAAAAAGAAGGAAAATATGGAAAGAAAAAGAAAAAGAAAGAAAGAAAGAAAAGAAAAAAATATTTTGCGACAGGTAAATTATGTCCCAGGTTAGGGTCATGGGTTTATATCATGTTTTATGTCACTTCTTAAAAAACCGCGAAAGAATGCGAGGACATAAAACATTTGTAGCGGAAAACTTACTTTTTGCTGCTTATGTAGCTACAAGAACAAGCAAAAAGGTGAAAATAAGTTCGCTTTAATGATCAGTATCAAGAAAAGCGTTACGGTCTCTCTAGTCAAAATGAAAATCAGATACCTTCGAATATTTCGGAGCCAGGCGCTATGTGTCAACAAATTTGTTCTGTTTTTTCAATCCCAGAATAAAGCACGGTTTGCCGGATGTTAATACACACTGGAGGTTTCTCAGAAAAACTAGTAGCTTTGTTTTCCCGCATAACAGAATTTGTACACAATTGCATAACTGTGTTGTTTTCTGTGCGAATCATTTTTTTTTCTTTCCACTCACTACGCACACACTGGTGTGCAAACATTAAGGACAAGACAGGTTTTGACCTGTAGTGTCGCACGGGTGCGGCCTAGATATGGGAAATTCAAACCTTAGGAACTCCGTTACTTACCGAAATGATGACGCAAACAAAACCGACACAATTGCAGATACTAAAGGGTAAAGTGGAACTTTATTCCGAATTGGCTACATAACACTGAGTGTCATTATACAGATGCATCACTGCCAAAGACGGTACGAAGGGAAGTGGAGGTACTCAGTAGGGGATATGATCACCCCTAACACAGAAGAATGATTTGATCAGTCTGTCCATACTTCGAACTAGGTTGTTTTTGAGTTATTGCCCATTCTTCCGTCAGTGCCACCTTCAGCTGTTGAACAGTTTCTGGTGTTTGTTAACGTGTCGCAAAGTTTCTTCCCAGAGCGTCTCGCACTTGTTCTACACCCACGAGCCATTACATTATACCCACCTACCTAATAAGCTGTTGTTCCCCCTTTAGCCCGCAAAACAGCTGCCACTCGGCGAGGCATCGATTCGATGAGATGGCTTTAGGTATCCTGGGGTATCTGGTACCATAATGTCAACAGCAGGTCCTCTAGTTCCCGTACATTTCGGGGGTGAAGGTGATGTAGCGCGAACCCGCTTTTCCAAGTCGAACCACAAATGTTCGATATGGTTCACGTCAGGTGAATTTGGAGGCCAGGGAATTAACAGACAGTCACCAGCATGTTCTTCGAACCACTCCTTGACGATTCTGGCAGTGTGGCATGGCGCATTATCCTGTTGGTAATGGCCATCACCAGCAGGGTGCGCAGTTGCCCTGAATGGGTGAACTTGGTTCGCAACGATGTTCAGATACCTTTGAGCTGCCAGGGATTGTGCTATTGAGATAATGGGGCTTTACGTGTCACAAGGAAACATCACCCACAGCATACCACTGCCACCGCCGGCCTCTTTCCACCCAACAGTGCAACCAGGTGCATAGCTTCCGTTGGTAATCGGTATAACCGCGCTCGGCCGTCTACGTGATGCACCTGGAATCTTGATTCCTCAGACTAAGCCACTTTCTTCCAATCATCACCGGTCCAATCTCGATTATCTTGGGCCCATTTCATGCGTTGTTGGCGATGACGTGCAGTGAGCATGGGGACAAGGCTGGGTCTTCGGCTAAGCAGGCCCATGCACAGAAGGCTGAGATGAACTGTGTGCTGTGACATATTGCCCTTATCAATACTGTTGTAGCTGCGGGTGATTTGTCGCATTGTGGCCCTGCGGTCGCTCTGAACAATGCGCGACAGTCTCCGCTCCCCTCTGGCATCAATGAGCTGCGGACGACACACGGATGGACAACGGTTCGTCGTTTGGCCATCTGTGCACCACATTTGATACGTTCTAAATATCCACAATGACGAAAATGAGATAAGCAGCATTTTTATTTTTGGCAAAAAATTTTATTTTGTAATTTTTTTCTTTTTTTTTTAGCGAACTAACGCTTTCCGTATTACTTCCTTCCGATCGACCACACGGAGTACCTGCAGCGCAAATGTGAAGAAAAAATATGTTAAATCAGAATGATGTTTGTAGCGTGAGTTATCGTTCGCTGCCTTTTCTCACCGAGTCCGACTGAAATCAGAAGCTTTAGATTTCAATCGGAAACATGAAATAAATTAAGATAAGCATAATAACTGGAAGCAATAGTTGATTTTAATTCAATTGAGCAATACAACTGAGAGATTTAGAGAACGAAAAAAAATCCATTCGCTGACCGCTGGTCATTGCTGTTCTTAAAGTGCAAGTGCCGCTGGCTGTCAGCACGATTGTCAGCAGCCAATCAACTGAGTGGTAGCGACATGTTTCAGAGGTGAGTTGATTTTATTTCAATTGAGGCAATACAATTGAGAGATTTAGAGAACGAAAAAATCAAATCCATCCGCTGACCTCTGGTCATTGCTGTTCTTAAAGCGCAAGTGCCACTGGCTGTCAGCACGATTGTCAGCAGCCAATCAACTGAGTGGCAGCTACGTGTTTCAGAGGTTTCATCATCGCGAGACAAATAAGGTGCATTGATTGTAGTTCTGGCGGCTTTACAAAATCATGGGGTCTTGAAGGGGTCGCGAGGGGGATGTTATTAGCACAAAACAGCTGCCACTCCAAATCTGTTCCGGTGATTTTAATGATGCTTCTATCCAACGGAAATATCTGTTGTAACAGCTTTTAAACAAGTTCTTAATGAAAGAATATTACATTTCATAAGCTTTCGAAATAAACGGAATACTGCGTTTCGGGTGCTCGGATCACGATCGAATTTAAGGTGGTTCCACCTAAAATCTCTGCCTTATGTTTCCAATGGTAAAACTTCTTTGCATATTTTCTTCACAATTAATGTATTCCCAAGGATAATACTTGCTGAAAAATAACCATAATTAAGCAATGCAAACTTTGTTTGTCTACTGGCATCATCAACGTACAGGTCGCGCCATCTATTAACAGGTCTGAACATTACTCAAAGGAAAATGTTAGATTTTCAAAGTAATTATGGTTATGTTTTAGCAAGTATTAAGTGCCCATGCTATAACTTCAAGTTAGTTTTATCGATGTGCAAATTTTGATTATTGGAATACATTAATTGCGAAGAAAATATGTAAAGAAGTTTTATCATTGGAAACATAAGGCATAAATTTTAACTGGAACCACCTTAAGGCACAATATGTGTATAAATATATTTTCTTCTCATTGAGAAATTTCAATGACCAAACAATAGATAAGTCGATGTGGCGTATAAGTCGAGGCCCGGACTTCCGAAGAAAAAATGTCTCGTCTTTTACTCCGAATAATTTTGTAATTATTTATCAAACACCAAAATGTGAAAGAATCTTTTTAAACAATTAGTAGAGGTTAGTAGAGGCTTTGAGGTATAACGACTACTATGAGCAACCGTAAGGGCTACATGCAGTCGCCCGCCCTTAATTTAGCGCCACTAGTTACAGAGAAGAGAAAGAGCCATCACGGTAAGACAAACACACCAGCCATTCCTCATCGGTACCTCGAATTCCGGCCGAGCTCTTACGAATGGCTAAAAACTTAAGCCCCTATCCACTCGGCCATCCGGGTGGTTAAATAGGCAAAGTTCTAATAAGGAAAGCTTCTAATGAGGATCACCATAACGTGGAATGGTTTCAGATAAATTTTATTTATTGATCTAAATTCAAACAGTTTGAAGTTCATGATAATCAGGAAAATCCTAGCCGGCAATTTGATGTATTAAGAATGAGGAACTTAGACAAGCGACCCATGTGACGCTTATTTGGGTGCATAATAATCTATATAAATATATATGATCGAAGCGTATAAAGATACACTGAAGTGCAAAACGTCATGGGATACGTACATAGTATCGTGTAGGAGTTCTTCTAGCCCGGCGAAGTATTGCAGCAACTCGACGTGGCATCCATTCCACAAGTAGCCGGCACAATATCTCTACAGAATTCTGAAGAGATATTGAGCTATGCCGTCTGAATAGCCACCCACAGTTCTCTGGTATTTGTAGGTTTAGGGTTTATGTGCGAATAGACCTTTCCACCACGTCCCTTAAGTACCTTATTGGATTCTAGACGGGCGAGCGTGGTGGCCACAGCATCCATCGGAACTGTCCACAATGCTCCTCGAACCAATTTTGGACAACTTGGGCCCGATGGCATGGTGTATTGTCCGCCTGGAAAATCCCATCGTTGTTGGGGTACATGACGTCCATGAAGGGATGCAAATTGTCACCCAGTAGAGCGAATAAGCGAATACCGGTAAGTGACATGTTTACGAGGATCAGAGGACTCAAATCGTGCCACGTAAAGACACTCCAGACATGTATGGAACCACCATCACTTGCATAGCGCCTTGTTGACAGCTTGGGTCCATGACCTCATGGGGTCTGCGCCACACCCGAACCCTACCATCAGCTCGTAACAACTGGTAGTGTGACTCATCGTACCACGCCACATGTTTCCAGTTTTCCAGGGTCCAATTACCATGTTCACGAGCCCAGGTGAGGTGCTGTGTCCGATGTTGTGGTGTTAACAAAGGCACTCTGGTGGGTCTTCTGCTCCCATACCCCATGGACGCTAAATTACGCTGCAGTGACCTGATGGATATATCTCTGGTACCTCCTGCATTGAATGTGGATGTTATTTAAGCCAGTGTCGCTTGTCTGTTAGCATGGACAATCCTGATCAGACGCCGCTGGTCACTGTCATTCAACACCCGTGGTCGGTCCTTCGCTGTCCACGGTAGGTGGTATTGCCTTCCATGAGGTATTCTGGGTACACACGTCACACTGTGGATCGAGGAATGTTGAATGTCTCATCCTTCTAGCTTCCACTACCATGCCTCATTGAAACTCTGATATAATTCACGCCGGCTTGCCGCAATCCTATTGGCGGTTGTCCAGCCTGACTCACGAGATTACAATTCGCAACTGATAAAAATCGTGGCGTGCGTAGAAACCTTTATACGACGGCAGCTCCAGCTAAAAATTTGCATACTGCTATCCCATGACTTTTGGCACTTCAGAGTAAATAATAAAAGAACATAAATATAATATGTATATTAGTGCGACAAGCATGCACATATCTCTGGTGCGATACCAGCTCCAATACACGCGAAAGATACATGCGTGAAGCATACACTGCCTGCCTATATTCAAAGGCTTCAAGAGGATAATAATAACTAGATCTTTTGCACAGCACCTTGAAGATTTAGCGTTCATTTTAGTGTACCATCCTAAAGACTAGAACTATACGCCAGGTTTGGGTGAATATGGGACTAATAGAAACTGTAGTTCCTTCGAATTTGGAATGGAACAAATATCACTTGGTCGTGAACAAAATATTCAGTCTACCCACATTCAGGTGAAATGTTTCTTGCCAACGGGTTATTTGAAATAACAGGAGGACAGTTTTTGCTACTTTGTTATATTAGCTGGGACATTTTCACAATTTCCTTACCCTATCGAATTATCTTTACCCAAACAATATAAAGGGATAAAGAGGACGTAACATTACTGAACGATTGTTTCTCATTTTTATTAGAAACCTGTGAATATTTAATGGCTCAGATGCATTATTAAAGTTATAATCAGCAAAACTATGAAGAATTTAATTAAATGAACTAGGCCTAGTCATTTTGATACAGGCATGCATTTTCAATAAAACCCAATAACAAAACGCGCTTTTCAGTTACATTTTCTTTAGGAGAACTATCTGTTTTCGAAATTTCGTTAAAAAAAGGAAAACCTATTATGCCATAGTTCAACAGAGAAAGAATTCATCCAGAAAATATCTAAAGTTTGATCTAACTGACGATAGATATTTTTGACTTCTAACGGTTTGCCCTGTGCAGTTTCACAGAAAAAGGTTGTATGAAAGGCTAAGAAAATTTCACCTATTACACTCGTGATGTGCCTTTGTACTCATTAAACCTGTGCAAAAATTAGAAAAATTCTAAGAAAGTAGACCATCAGTTCTCTTTAAAATTTTAAAAACAATTTCCAGAATTTCTCATTGAACTTTCCGTATTTTTTCTCAAAATATCTTTGTTCCCCAACCTTAAATCATTTATTAAACATGTCTGTTACTGACAAATTCGCATAGAAGTGTTTAAACAAAAATAAACTCGGTAATTAAAAAAGAAAAGGAAAGAAAGGATTTTGAGTTTCTGTCGCATCATTTTTAAAAGTCATGATCTCCTTGTCCGATGCTATTATACGTTTAAAAATACATTTTTCTTTTTTTCATTTCTTTTCACTTTCTTTCTACGTTTTCTTCGTAATGCGCTGCGCTCAATGAACTATCGTTACACAGGAAATCTTCATTAGGGCTCTTGTAGTGGGCGGTCGTGGTTCTTTAAACATTAAAACGTCTCTAGTCTTCAAATCGAGAACGAAGTAATTTTTTCAATCGAGAAAAAACACCTGGTAATAAAATGCAAAAAAAGACTTCGCAGAGAGTTGGAAGTTCCCTTCTTTTTCATCAAAAGTTTTCTAAAAAAAAATCACTAAAACATCTTGTCGAAATTGAAAACTTTTTAAGGGATTGTCGCTACGCGAGATTTCAGCTGAATTGATTGGTTTTAAAAATATTCCTCCGGAGCAGAATAAAGTCAGATGAGAGAAAAATAAATTGATTCGTTTTTCCTTTCTTTCGATTAACTACACATTTGCACAAGTTGCTTTTCTTTTAGGTCGATGCATTTGATCGGACGCTGATCTGTAGCTAAAGCCAGAGAAATGGAAGCTGTCAGATTTCACGGATTTATGGGAAGACATCGAGAACACGGGCCTTCCCCCCCCCCTCCATTATCTATTTCTTCAATCGTTAAATAAATGTCTAAAGCTTTCTGCCATTTCAGTAGAGCGCTTTGTAAGAACATACTGCTAAAAATCTGGATCAAAGCAGAAAGAAGTCTCCTGGATGTGTTGGACAATAAGTGCTGTTTCTTACCAGGTCTAAATAGTGCTGAGGAAAAATTATGTTGAAAATATGGCGTTTACTCTCAGCCCAAAAGGAAATAAAAAATTTGCCGATGATGAAATAAAGAAAAAAAAAAAGAAACCTTAAAAAAAAAAAAAGAAACGCATTAGGAAAAAACATCCCCTTAATGTGAATTCCGTGTGAATGTCAGTGCGAAATTATAGATATACGCTTCCTAATATTGATTTTATTTGCTTATACATAGTTGAGTCGCATTATTGTGACCACCTCCTACTTCTGACGTCAAAAGCGCATAGCCAATGAAAGAACGCACGTGTCGTGAGCTGGCTTGGAGGGCATATAAGGTGTGCTGTAGGCATTCTGAAAACATATCACTCGTTACTGTCATGAATAAAAGGAACAATTTTATCAGATTTGCAAAAAGGGATGATTATCGGCTTTCGGGCCAAGGGTGGTAGTATTTCTGAAATAGCGCACTTTGTTAGCTGTTCGCGTGCAGCTGTGGTTAAAGTGTATCGTGATTGGAGAAATTGCACCACTGCGAATAAGCGACGTGAAAACTGCGGAGCACCGCGTGCCATTGATGTGCGAGGTGAACGTCAGATTCGAATGTGCATGAGGGCCGATCGACACGCTATAGTGGAACAACTCACTGACCGAATGAACCAGGGGGATACCGGAAGTGTGTCTAAAACGACAGTTCGGCGAATCCTGCTGCGTATGGGGCTCCGATGCAGACGGATGGTCACTGCACCTATGCTAACGAAGGTGCATCGGCAGGAAAGGCTTACATTTGCACGGCAGTATCGGGATCGGACCTCCGTTGATTGGCAAAGGATTGCCTTCTCCGATGACACGTTTTTTGCTTCATCGAACGGATGCACTTTGATTTATAAGGCAAGAAACATCGGAGAACAAACACTTTTCAACTAATGCTAGAAGCAACCAAGCTGGTGGGGGCAGCGCTATGGTCTGGGGAATGTTTTCGTGGCATTCTCCGTGTCCACTCGCACCTGTGGAAGACACTATGGACTAAATTCTTTATGAATCCATCCTTGCAGACCAGATACACCCATACATGTTGACTGCCTTCTCTGGGGCGGATGGGATCTTCCAGCACGACAATGCTTTTCTAACGACAATGCTTTTCACGACAATGCTTTTCTTGAACATTTCTAGCTGTGTGACACAGCTAGAAATGTTCGAGAGTGGTTGAAAAAGCACGACGAAGACTTCAAAGTACTCCCCTGGCCCTCTAATTCCCCAGACTTGAACCCAATTGAGCATCTGTGGGACCACTTCGATCGTGTTGTTCGCTCTACGGATCCTCCATCACGCACCCTCCAGCAGCTGTCAGATGCACTGCAGTCAGCATGGCTCCACATACCTGTGAACACCTTCCAGCACCTTATTGAGTCGCTTCCAGCCCGTCTAGCTGCTGTCAGCGTAGCACGCGGCGGCCACTCTAGATAATAGCTGGTGGTCACAATAATGTGACTCGACCGTGTACATAGTGCTGTAAAAAGTGCTAGTCCGTTAAAAGTATTATCACAGATTCTTGTATTCCTCATTTGCACAGCGTTATCAGGCTTGATATCTGAATCATTTAAAGTTCCGGTATATGACGCATAGATTTCCAACATTCTGTACAGTGGGGCCCCGGTGGCGCAGTGGTCTAAGCGCTGACTTCTGATCATTCGTCCGAGATGGGTCCAGTTTCGAATTCCGGTGAGGCATGGATGTTGTGTTTGTCTTTCGGCACTGGCTCTCTCTCTCTTACCTGGAACCAGTGACCCTAAATTAGGGACGGGCGACTGCTTATAGCCCACTGAGTTGGTCACGGTGGTCGTTAAACCTCAAATAATTAAAAAAGAATTCTGTACAGTAAAGTTAGTGGATACTGTTCAAAAATTTACCAGCAGCATTGGCGATCATGAGAAAATCTCTGCTAACAGCGTGACAAAAATTCATGAACACATACACACTGCAGCTCAAGAATTTCATATCAACTGCAGAAGGCATAAAAAGTAGACACTTGTGAGGTAGATCTGTGCTACTTTATAGATAGTGACACAACGTTTCGAAACTTTAGGAATTGTGACGTACCTGCCAGCAGGACACATACGACATAAAGGCAGATAGCAGTCAGAACGAATGTCCGCGTAGCTCAATTGGTAGAGCGACTTATTCCGAAATGAGGGGACCCGGGTTCGAGCCCCGGCGTGGACAAAAATGACGGAGAAATGTACTTCGTTATAGAATATATAGTCTTTACCAAAAAAAAGACCGATAAAATCCAGCTCAAAGGTTTGTAGCAGGGGTGACGCACATGTCAAGACGAGAAGTAGTGGCGATAAGCCCTTCCCGGCGTAGCTTAATTGGGACAGCATTCAGCTTCAGAGCAGAAGGATGTTAGTTTGAATTTCACCACCGGAAAATTTGGGTTTCACATTGTCGCTGGTGTAGCTTAATTGGAAAAGCATTCGGCTCCGGAACAGAAGTTAATTTGCACATTGGCGCCCGAACGTAAAAATGTATCTCCTAGCCGTTGGGTTCTTCGAAAAATGTGTGATGTTTGTTACACACATCGTCTGAGATTAATCAGAATTCCTTCTTCTACAGCAACTCCATCAAGAAATATTTTGCTGGCTGACCCGGAAACCTATGATTCCGTCCCAGTTCTTTCTCAAGAGCGAGGTATGTGTGGGGTATCTACCTCAGAGATGACGTACATGTCAAGACGGCAAGTAGCAGTGATAAGCCCTTGCCTGTGTAGCTTAAATGGAAAAGCATTCGGCTCCGGAGCAGAACGACGTGGCTTCAAGATCTGACACCGGCAGACAGATGAGTTTTCACAAGTAAAATCAGCAAACAATTTGCATTTAAGCTGCCTTTTTAAACGTTTGGTCAGAAATTGAGAGAATACAGAAAGCGCAGAAGTAAAAAAAAAATCATTCATTCTCTCAGAGCTGATTTTCACTATTAACTCTTAAGTGAAACTTTTCTTTGTCTATTGGAATATTCGCTGAAGTATTTTCTGTTATGTATCATAAAGTTTCACAATATCGGAAACATCGGAATATAAGTATTGAAGCACCGCCTGTTTTTGACAACTGGTTGCTAATGAATCAAAAGATTTACATTTTAAAAGCATATGTTTACAAGTTGATTTCGTAGGAATAGCATTTAAATTATATTTGTTTCAAGTCTTTATTTAAATTCTAAAGCGAAGGACAAGATACCTATTCAGCATGTGTTTATCATCTTGATTATCAGGTATCTACAAGGCATCTAGGTCTCGTTCCTGATAGACTGACGCCTTTCCTTTGGCGTGATCACTGTTCAGCATACTTACATGGTGAAGCACGTGACCATATTATAACGAAGTAAATTTCTCCGTCCTATGTGGTCCACGCCGGGGAACGAACCCGAGTCCTCTCATTCCGGAACAAGTAGATGTACCAACTTAGCTACGCAGACGTTCGTTCTCGCTGCTATCTGCCTTTATGTCGTGTGCGTCCTGCGGGGCAGGCACGTTACAATATATTTTGCTGATACGTTGCGTAAGTGATGTTTACGCACATATTTGCACAAAGGTTTCTAATTCAGTGGCCGGTGTGTGTATAAGGTTACTGTGAGGCCTAGAAAATGTAATCTAAATTACATTATAATATATTCTGTCTGACGCTTTCAAATGCCAAGTTAGAATGCACTGCTGTTTTCAATTCATTCCGCAAGAAGAATCGTGTGTATGAGATAGTTATGGCTCCAAACCCAGGTAATTTTTCTATTTTTCTCATGGCATTTGGTTACCATATTTTATCTTGCTTTACTGAAAACTGAGACCTCACTCACTCTTGGCGCACTGATAAAAAATTGCCAATGTGTTCCGCATCCCATGAAAACCAATACCGTGATTTCTTGGAATGCAATATCTGTCGAGAGATTCCGTTGTCTCCCGTTCGACATAGAAATGTCTTGATCTCTCTTGTCATTCATGCACAAGATGTGTCCAATTCTAATCCAATATCTGCATCACAAAGTCAGCATTTCCCCTGTTATTTCATTCCACGTATTTTGTCAACAACCTATCTCTTCAACGATTATGGCTTTCCCTCTTTTTTTCAGAAATCTGTCATTGTCACAAAAGTTTATAAATCTCAGTTTTAAAAGCGACAGTCTTCTAAACTACAATTTCGATAACATTTTGCTGCTTTTTTTATCTGACAAGTTTATCCGTATAGATCGTATTTCCAAGATTAGGTAAACGCTTCCCTTTCAGAAGCATCCCAAATTTCATTTCTTTAGTTCATAACTTTTGGCGAAAAATTAATATTGTAATAGGTGATTTCTATGAATTCTTAGCTTAGATGTTCTACAAGATGAGAAAATCTTGAAGTGTCTTACCATAAATATAATTTTTCCCCAGGATTTTCCATATTGAGGCTACGAACTTGCTAAAATAAATATAGCATTTTGGAGACTTTATTTCCAATATATGTGGTATTTTTGATTATTAATTTACTAGCGCAGTCATTCCAAAGTGCTCAAAATAAATGAAGAGTTAAATTTAACCAAAATTAAGGAATTCCCAAAATATTATTTTAAAACCCATAAATAATTTGAGGTGCATTAGTTTTGACGTACTTGCAGAAACATTGCTGTTAAGTGTATAGCGTATCGAAACCCCATCAAAATCCTTGAAAATTGCATCGTCTAAGACTGGGAACACGATTTTTAAGTTTTCTTTGGAAAATGCCACTTTTATTGTTTAGAAATCGTAATTTGTTGTCAGCTTCTGCTTACCACTGGTACTAACGGTTCTGTACCCAAGAAAACGATTTCCCAGCAACTGAAGAATGTAAAGCTGAATCAACAGAGAGTGTCACCAGAAGAGGCGTTGTCTCCTTGGTAGTGACTAATCGAGTTTTCTGATTTTAAGTTGCTTCGAAATGCGTTGTTGTGGATTGTATAATACAGTATTTATACCATCCACAAAATGATATGTTTTTGTTCCAAAATGGTACACGTGTGAAAACACAGGCTTAGCCATGCCGGGCATCGAACCCGGGTCCCCTCAGCAAGTCCCTCTCCCAACTGAGCTACGCGGACATGCGCTCCCATTGCTATCTCCCTTTATCTCATGTGCGACCTACGGCGCAGACACGTTACAAATTTTTGAACATTCTGCCATATAATGACACAGCCAAAATCCGAAAAGAAACAAAAAAGAAAGATTTTATGTAATTACCGTGAACTATTTTTGTAAATAGAGTAACGTGTCCATACGTTACTCATCTGTGGAAGTGCCGTGAGCACACATACACTAGCGTGCAAAAATTAAGGACGAGGCGGTTTTTCCAATGTAACGTTGTACAGAAGTGCTCCACGTCGACTCAAATCATACCATAAGATCCCCAAGATGTAAGAATACGGGACAAGTGAGCAAAACCGTCCAAACAAGGAATCCAAAGGATACAGAGGCACTTTATTGCAAAGGTAGCTTCGAGCACAACTGGACAGAAGACAGAAACGTCCATGTGACATGCGGCTGCCAAGAAAAATCCAGACTTTAATAGGGGATATGATCACCCCTGACTGCGTTGCAGGATTTACAACGTCTGTCCATGCTGAGGACAAATTTGTCAAGGAGCTGTTGAGGCATCGCGGCCCATTCCTCTTGTAGCGCCAATCGCAGCTGCGGAATCGTTGCTGGCGGCTGGTGACGTGCTGCCAAGCGTTTCTCGAGAAGGTCCCACACGTGTTCGATTGGATTTAAGTCCGGTGACCTTACGGGCCAATCCATGCGTTGAATATCTTCACTCTTCAACAGCTCTGCGACAGCCACTGTACGATGAGGTGTAGCCTTGTCTTCCTTGAAGAGGAACTCAGGACCCACGGCACCTCTAAACAGACACACGTGAGGCAGGAGAACCTCGGTACAATAGCGGACTCCAGTGACTGAACCTCCTTGGAAGATGTGGAGGTCAGTACGGCTACCAAGCATGATACCGGCCGAAATGAGAACTCCACCACCTCCAAACCGGTCCCTTTCGATAATGTTGGAGGTGTTATTGGGTGTTCCCTGCTCTCACCAGATGTATATACGTCCAGAATCGCTCGTCAGACTAAATCGGCTCTCATCCGTAAAGAGAACTCGAGCCCATTGCTGATGTGTCCAGTTCTTGTCACCACAGAAACCGCCGTCTCCGATGAGCAGGCGTTAATGGCACACACCGTGCTGGTCATCGTGTAAATAGACCACCTTTGTGCAGGTCCTTGGCCACGGTAAAACGCGATGATGGATGTCCAGTTGTCTGTTGCATGTGCCTTGCGCTTTCTCCCGCTGTCTGCCGTCTGTCTCTTCTCGCCTGTGGGACAATACACCGGTCGTCCGCCGCCGTGGTTGCTCGTGGACGACCACTGCTAAACTCTTGGACAGCTGTTCCTGTCGTTTGAAATGCTCTCCAAGCTCGTGAAACGATGCTGTGAGCGATCCCGTACTCCTCGGCCACACTAGTCACACTTCGACTTTCTTCCAACTTCCCAATGACGCGACCTCGGGTAAAGTCATCCAGATGTCGTCTACTAGATTGCCTGTTGGCCATATCACACGGTGGCAGCAACTCGACGTCGTTCAAACGGATCTACACCGTGCAATAGCTTTCACCTAATTGCTGAGCGTACACCGCCAGTGTGCTTTATACCCTTCCGACACTCGCCCCCCCCTAGGTCATGCTGCATATATGCGCATGCCCTACCGTAACGGACCCTAGTCTATCTCCTGAGTGGTCTTTCGGTCTGTTCTGCCAGCTCGTTCCGCTGTTATGCTAATTTCTCCTCTTCGTCCTTAATTTTTGCACACCAGTGTAGTATTCTCGAAATGTAAAATATGAAGGAAAATTACATAAATTAAATGGAAATTACCTATCAGAAACAGGAGTAAAAATGTGTAATGTTTCTTCTTCTCATATCTAATGAGGTAAATTCTGATTCAAATCAGTGGCGTACGGCGGTACGGTTTGGGGAAGAAAGGCAGCATTAAAACCCTCTGATTGGGGATACAGACCAATTGCTGTAAAGTATTAGTGCCCAAAACAAGGCTTTCAGGCCGTATTTGCTGCGTTGATTGAGTGAAGACTTCGAACAAAGTGCACGTTCTTGGTTTCTGAAGAGACATGAGCATTAATTTCTTTTTCAATAGGCAAACTTGCAGCCACGGTGGCGCAGTGGACTAAGCGCTGTCTTATGATCACTCGTCTGAGATGGATCCTGGTTCGAATCCCGGTAAGGCATGGATGTTGTGTCTGTCCTAAGCCACTGGCTCTCTCCCTTCTCTGGAACCAGAGGCCCTAAATTACGGACGGGTTACTGCTTATAGCCCACTGAGTTACTCTCTGATAGAACCGAAATTAGAAGCGCCGTTGGTAAGTATTAATAAGTAAGACGTGTTTATTGTTCCCTTACAATATATTAGAACTCCGAAATAGAAGTCATATTCAGTGACTGGTATGTATACATGAGGCAAATATTAAACTTGAAATCTCAGATCAGCGTTCATTGCACGATCATAATTCTGGCCAGTGGGAATTGGTGTAATGGCATTGCAGTAAGGACTACGAAGGGAAAAAAGCGCAACACATTGCCTGCCAAGAAGATAACACCAAAACAATATCTTTACTTTATTCACTGAGAAAATTTGAGTGGCAAAGTTGTTCAGTTTAATCATGTAATGTCAGAGGTCGTTAAACTGTGGAACTTCTGCACCAACCGTCGCAAATTCCGGGAATATTTAAAAGAGATTTATGTAGAATATCGTGATCCTGTGCCTTTAAGAAGAACGCTGTTAAGTCGCGGAAATGCTTTACGACTTTTTTGTGTTACTTAAGGATAAAATAATAAAATTTTTACAGCGAAAAGATAACAACGTATCTTTTCTAGCCCTACAATTCTTTGGCGCAGCGTGCAAAATTTAGCCAGCTTAAAGATTTTAGCTGTGTGCTCCTGGTGATGAGGATTCAATGCCATGTGCATCAGTTTTGCTTACCACTTCTGTCGTGAAATCGCATTACTTCTTAGTCGTGAGCACTTCCAATAGGATTAACCTATTGTCTAGCACCGATTGAGAATATTTGATTTTATGTTAAACATTCGGAGTGGCAGTTGTTCATAAAATTTGTTTATTTCTCCTAATCTTCGTAAATTCGTGTACAGGAAAAGAACCTTTATTTACCAGATCTATTAAAAAAAGGGACTCAGAAGCCTTAGTTGTACTACGCTGCACTATGCCATTCTTTTCACTGATGCATCTTAGATTAACTTGAACTAATACATGATTTATTGCAGGGAAATCAGAATCATGTTTCCGTTTATTTAATTCAAGTTAATATCACTGTGCGATTACTAATTTTGCCTTAAATGGATACATTTCTTTGTTTCTGTTCATTTAAGGTCATTTCACGATATTTCACGATTACAAAGAATTTTCAAACGTTCCAATTCATGAAGACATCGTATCCATTGAGTAAGAACGCATTGTGTCCCTTTTCTTCCCCTCTGCTCTATGATATTGGAATTATAGCACTATGGCCTCTGATCATTCGTCCGAAAGGGGTACGGGTTCGAATCCCGGTGAGGCATGGATGTTGTGTTTGTCTTACAGCACTGGCTCTCTCCCTTCCCTGGAACCAGTGACCCTAAATTAGGGACGGGCGACAGGTTATAGCCCATTGAGTTGCTCACGGTGGTCGTTAAACCTCCAATCAAAAAAAAAAAAAAAAAAAAAGAATTATAGCACTCTGAGGAAAAACATGAAAACAGATAGGAAGCTAGCATAAATGACAGCGAAGGAGGTATGATAAAATATTCAAATGCTAATGAACACATTTACTGTCAATAAACGGTGCTTAACTATAAAGATACGTAAAACCACCGCGGTTGCGGAAACTTTGATCTAACCCCTAGACATGCAGAATAACCGCTGTCGAACCGCTTCGGCGGTATTTCCCACTGAGCCTATTACACCTGGTCCAACAAAGCATCCATGGTGCGCACTGGTTACGGGTGGATCTGAAGATGGTGTTCAATTATGGCCCACACGTGCTCAACTGGGGAAATATCAGAGAACCTGGTTGGACAAGCAGTGCATCCGCATTCAAAGGAAACGCGCGATGTGTTCCATCTCGGCAATTTAGCCGCGAGCAGTCAGATTGCCGTTGGCGTATATTAACGATGAACGACAACCGTGACTGACCGCTCCCCACATGATAACGCCAACAGAGAATCCAGTATAGTATTCCACAAGGACTCTAGATTCATTGCATTCACAACGTTGTACTTATATGTTCCGATCATTGCGACCCCAAGAAAAAGAGGAATTCATCGCTGTAAACTGCTTGATGCCATTCCGTATCCCGGTAGCCCGGTGGCGCAGTGGTCTAAGATCTGCGTATGATCATTCGTTCGAGATCTGTCCGGGTTCGACTCCCGGTGAGCCATGGATGTTGTTCTGTCCTGTGGCACGTGCTTTCTCCCTTCCCTGGAAACAATGGCACTAAATTAGGGACGAACGACTGATTATAGCCCATCGAGTTTGTGACGTGCTTGCGCCGCAGGACGCACATGAGATAAAGGCAGATAGCAATGGAGCACATGTCCGCGTAGCTCAGTTAGGAGAGCGACTTACTCCGGAGTGGACAACATTGGCGTCCGAACTTCAAGGATGACCTGGCCGTTAAGTTTCTCGCAATGGTGTGATGTTCTTTCCACACCGCGGGACAGGAAAAATGAGAATCCCTTCTTCAGTGTTTCGAAAAAATAAATCTGTGCGATGTTACGTTCCACACATCAAATTGTCTGGGAGTTCTCAAATGCAAGTTCTTCATCAGATGACTGCCTGCAGCAACAGATGGTCACGGCTGACCCGTGGGCCATGCCCCAGGCCCTCTTTCGGGATGGAGGGATGTGACATGCCTGCACCGTTGGACGCACATGAGATAAAGGCAGATAGCAATGAGAGAACATATCCGCGTAGCTCAGTTAGGAGAGCGACTTACTCCGGAGTGAGGGGACATACCTTTGTTTTCATAACTTGCTCACGGTGGTCGTCAAATCTCCCAAACAAAAAAATCTGTACTTAACAGATACACCGATGAGACATTACATTATGACCACCTACCTAATAAGCTGTAGGACCCCCTTTGGCTCGCAAAATAGCGGCCACTTGGCAAGGCATCGATTCGATGAGGTGGCGATAGGTATCCTGGGGTATTTGGTACCATAATATCAACAGCAGGTTCTACAGTTCCCGTACATTTCGGAGTGGTGGTGATTTAGCGCGAAAACTCTTTTCCAAGTCGAACCACAAGTGTTCTATTGGGGTCATGTCAGGTGAATTTCGTGGCCAGGTCATTAACAGAAAGTCACCAACATGTTATTCAAACCATTGCTTGACGATTCTGGCAGTGTGTCATGGCGTTAGTAATGATTATCCTGTTGCTAATCGCTATCACCAGCAAGGAGCACAGTTGTCATGAATGGCTGAACTTGGTCTGCAACGATGTTTAGATACCTGACAGCTGTCAGGGTTTGTACTCTTGAAATAATGGGGCCTAAAGTGTCCCAAGAAAACATCTCCCACAGCATAACACCCCCGCCGCTGGCCTATTTTTGCTCAACAGTGCATTCAGGTGTCATAGCCTCAGTTGGTAATCGGCGTATCTGCGCTCGGCAGTCTACGTGATGCACCAGGCATCTTGATTCGCCAGACCAGGTCACTTTCTCCAAGTAATCCACGGTCCAATCTCGATGAACTTGGGCCCATTTCATGCGTTGTTGGCGATGGCGTGCAGTGAGCATGGGGACCCGGCTGGGTCTTCAGCTATTTTGGCCCATGCGCAGAAGACTGCGATGAACTGTGTGCTGTGACACATTGTGCTGATTACCACTGTTGTCGCTGAGAGTGATTTATCGTACTGTGGCCCTGTGGTCGCTGTGAACAATGCGTGACAGTCTCCTCTCCCCTCTGGCATCAATGAGCTGCAAACGACACACGTATGGACGACGGTTCGCCGTTTGGCCATCTGTGCAACACTTTTAATGCGTACTCACTACAGCGGCACGTGAACAAACCACAAGCTGCCCCGTTTCCGAGATCGTAGTTCCTAGGCGCCGTGACATTACAATTTGTCCTTAATCAAACTCAGATAAATTGGCATCTTTCCCATTCTAACTTCGAACACTCAACTAATCGAAAGCCGGTCCTCGGGCTGTATATATACTGCTCTGTGAACTTCATCTGTGCCACCGTTTAGTCCCCAGGCGCGCTCATTTTTCTAGGCTGGGGGTGGTCATAATGGAATGGTTCATCGATGTATATATAGCTCATGCATGAAGCCATTTCAGCGGGATAAGTGATGGGCAGCAAACACTGGTAATCGACGAAATAGGCAGTATTCACGAAGTCTTCTTTCGGCCAGAAGAAATGTAATTTCACGTGATATGTTGTTGCAGCCGGCATAAGTCACAGCTCGTTGAGTGACTGTAGGTGCAGCATGAATCTATCTACACATAAGGCGATCCTCCAGTAAGGTTTTCGTCCGCCGTGCTCCGCTACAAATTCCACGAGTGCTCTAACCTTCCAGCAGCCAATCTTGCTAACACTGGACGACGGTTTGCCGTTTAGCCATTTGTGTAACAGTTTTGAAACGTGTTCACTAGGTGCACTGTGCTATCGTCACTGCCCACAGGTTCCACTATACGACGAAGCGCCCATCCCACCTCTCGAATGGATCCTGCCGCATTGTTTTTTCGGGGGGGGGTTTAACGAATACGGTTAGTAACTCAATGGGGCATCGGCCATCTCCCGTCCTAATCTGTGGGCATTGGTTCCCGGGAAGGGAGAGTGCCAGCGCCATAATGCAAACACACCATTCATGTCTCACTCAGGATTAAGAAGAAAATTATGTACAAAGAAACGCAGCAGTATATACACACCTGTACACCCAAAGCCTTGCTGCTTTATTATGCATACTTTCACGTTGCGTTTTTTCGAAAGAAACTTTCGGAGCAAGAGATGTCTTCAAAAAACGAAGAATATAATGAGCACAAGCTCAACTTTAGATATATTACTTAAAGGAGAGAAATCGGTCGTTACATATCTACTAGCAATGAGTCAGAAGAACGTGAGGACTCAATGAAAGTCTGAGACTAATTTTCTTATGATAAACGTTCTTTTTCCGTTGAATTTGAGTTAAATTTATCGAAAGAGAGAGAGAGAGATAGTGAAATGTAACTTGTCCACTTTTTTGAAGATACGAACTCACACAGAAAATAAATGTACTGTCTTTTCCCGTCGTTAGACGAACTTGAAATAGAATCTGCGAGACGAAGAACAATGCAATAAATTTATCTATGAGACGAAGACCGATGCAATAAATTTTTTACGTACACAAACACCAATGCAATATATTTAAGGTTCCACATGCTTCAAACTACGATAATAACAATAAATTAATGTCCTCAATGTAGATTTCTGTCTGGTTCAATTCTGTTGAAATACAGATATTTTGTTTCTGTTAGTTTCTGTGTATAACGATCACCGTGAGCAACTGTAAGGGCTATAAACAATCGTTGGTCCCTAATTGGGGCCATTGGTTCCAGGGAAAGGAAAGAACCATACCGTAAGATAAGCACACCACCGATCTCGGACGAACAGTCAGAAGCCAGCGCAATGGCCACTGCACCACAGAGTAGGCTTAATCAAAGCAGTTACAAACAACTTATTTCTATAACAACACCTTTATTCAATGCTCCTTTCCACTTAGCTAACTTGGCCACGCCGGTGTGCTATGGTCAGAGTGGTGAACTTGGTTGGGCCCGGGTCCGAGCCCGGGATGAAGCGTCCGTGGTGTGTTTCTCCTACGGCGCTGGCTCCATCACTTTTCTGTAACAAGAGACTAAATTTGAGACGGACGACTGTCTGCAGCCTTAGATGCTCACAAAGGTCGTGCATGCCCCTTCCTAGAAAAAAAAACTGAATTATATAATAAAATAGCCACCCCTTTTGCATGTCATAATAGGCCCATGCACGTGTGGAACATTTTTAAACATGATGCATACTTTTTCTTCAGTAAGACGAGGGAAAAAAATTAATACGGCATCTAGAAGTGGTAATGTCGTGCTTGTTAAGTGAATTACGTAAGACAGCATGCGCTTCAAAATACGGGATAACAAGACATTCTGATCTTCAGTGTTATCCTATTTATCCTCCGATAGTGCACTGCTACAGTCTATTCAGTGTATGCTCGTGTCTATAACTGCTATTGGCCATGAATAAATTGATGTACAACTAAAGAAAACATTTTACACTATGGCGTTACACTTATTTTTCGAGCCTTTTAGTCGTAACAGAAGAAATACATCACGGGAACCCTCTAAGCCACGGTCAACGCAGTTTTCCCAGCTCTTGCAAACTTACACGAGATAGCGAATCTCAAATTAGGCACAAGGGAAAACTAAAAATCAGGTATTTGAGGACCTCATCATTTGAGAAACGTCCTTTAGCGAAAGTACGATATTGTAAACGCAGCAGAGTGAATAATCTTTTTTTCCACGAAATGGCATCAAATGACCCTGCGCACTGCATTTCAAATTGCCATATCAAAAACGAAAGGGGTGGGAGGGGGGGGGAAGTGATGTTCAACCGATCATCCAAGTACCTAGACATTCCGCTTCATAACGTTCTCGCTTGAAAAGCGCGCACGTATAAATGTATGTGTACGTGTGTGTGTGTGCGCGCGCTTTCCCACATGCTTCATTAAAGTTTAGAGAAGTGCGGTTCCACGTTTCTGAACTCAATTACAGGCTTCCGGAGAAAACCCATATACAGAGGAGTAAAGAAAAATGCCAAAGAAAGAGTCACAGTAATCGAAGGAATGATAGAAGAAAGAACATGAAGCCTGGGACCCCGCGCTGGGACTGGAATCTCGGCTGAAAGTGATTTTTAAAACAGTGTGGTTTCCGCATTTTTATCCCCCAACCTCCGTTCTCCTTAGCCGAATCTCATATTCCTTAGCTACCTAACAACCACCCCACCACTCGCTTCCCCTCCCCCCTTACGTCTTCCCAGGTCCCCCAGCATCGCATGCTTCTTACGTACACAAACACCACTGCAACTCCTTGACAGACGGAGAATTAAATAAAATAAAAACCATCGGAAAAATCTGCAGCGTTCTAATCGAAAATCGATAGTTTTGCTTTTATATTACTTGTGTGAGGTGAACGAAAAAAACGCACAATCTCTTAAGTGTGTGTCGTGCTCCGAGGTTTATTGTTGTGTTAAGTTTTTTGTGGGTCTAGAGCTACGAGTAGGGCACGAAAAAAAAAAGTATTATTGTCCCGTTTGAATAGAAAGACATTTGACACGATACCTTTTTTATAGAAGGTACACAGCATGAAAAAAATTGCAAATCAATAGAATAATTGATTTGTGCTTTGAATCACGAAGCGAATTAATCTTTCCGGTCTAAAATATTAATATCTTTCAAAAAATGGCGGAACGAATAGATTTCGCACTTAAAGCAATCATCGAAGGGAAATCACAGCATTGTAATAAACATTAGAATGTATAAATCCACACCACATTGTCTACTTTCGGCTCTCGTCTGGTAGCTACCATCAAGTCAGCTCGCATCTCATTTGATTGGGTGCTGGGATCCCCACGGCCTGAGTCGCCCTAGGTGCTCAAAGTGTTACGCTGCACTTTAGTCAAGCATGGTCCTTGCGCCAAAACTTTTCAGCAAAGAAGCAAAAAAAGTCTGTGGTCAGAGTTACCGACCGACTCCCGGGGTGTCGGAAGTGTGAGCAAATATTCATCGGAGCTGGGCTCGGGTTCGATTCCAGGAGAGAGGCATGGATTGTATGTTTGGCTCTGGTTCTGAGCCTTTCCTGAAATCAGCGATCCTAAATTAGGAACAAAAGATCCTTTTAAACCTTAAATGCTCACGAGGGTAGTAAAACCCCGAGAAAAAGAATAAGGTGAAAATATGTGACAGAAAAAAGGTGAAAATATAAATACACAGAATAAGGTAAAAGATATAAAATATTAATGACGTAACATCTGTGTTTCATCGTTTGCAAGAAAAGAAGTCCTGGACTTAAATTAATATCATTACACCTGACAGGAAATATGACAGGAATTCAAATATGACTGATTCTGAAATTTTCAAGTTTTTTGCTTTGCACACATTGTTATTCATTCCACTAACGCAGTAATGTATGAGACTAATACCGTACAAAACAGGATTTGTTTGCACAGCGTTGATGTGACTTTTTGTCCATAGGTATTTGCGAAATAATAATATACCAAAGAGCTTCACAGAAGAAGCTATGAAAGTGCAGAAGTCAGGTCGTACCAAGAGCTTCACAGAAGAAACTATGAAAGCGCAGAAGTCACGTCGTACCAAAAGCTTGCTCAATGATACGAAATAAACTGAGGTAATTGGCGTGAACTTAACCTACACCCAAGGCTTCGGAACACATTCGAATCCGTCGGAAACATTCTCAACTGTCAATCGCCCAATCTTCTGGTCTGTTCTGTTCTTAATTGGTAGATCCCATTCTATTTCGGTCTGTTTCGACATAATATTGAGGCTTCCACTGGAAATTGTAGTCATCGCTTCCGTTCCGACATAATGGGCGGCCACCTTAAGACTAAAATTACGAGCGAGAACGAGCTCTCCAGCTAAACGCCATCCAGTACCACAAAGTATTCCAGACGCACTGGTTCGATGAAAATGCAGACAGCAGTACACTGATATCTTAGGGTGCTGGCGAGCGTAGTGAACTGGAGAAAAAACACAAGTTGTTTATTCATATTTCAAAACTTAGGCAAACGTATGTGACATACTGGAACACTTTATGTGGTACATACTGTATCTAGAAGTAGCTAGTACTGGAAAATGCACTGCTGTCCGAAACTTAAGGATGAGGTACATTGTGACCAGTTAAAATCGGAAAAAAGGTTTTACAACTGTAAGTGGTATCAATGATAATACTGTAGCAAAGGTAAAATCAAGTGCACGACATCAACAACCATGATGTGCGAATAGGTAAGAAAGAACGAAACAGGTCGAAATGTTACGAAGGTGATAGAGGCTCCCCGGTTGACCACCAACACCCTTCCATCTGCAAAACATAAAAATTGCACAGGGTGAAGTCATCAGTTGGCGCTAACTCCACCCAGCACCGCAAAGCAGGTTCGGCACCGGTGTGTCATGCTTAGCATCAAGTTGCTTAGGAACTCTTGAGGTAAACTGTGCTACTCTTGTTGGAGAGCCCTGAAAAGCGCTGGAATCGTTTCTGGGGGGGGGATTCCTTTGCGCAAAAGCTTCCCATGCATGTTCAGTTAGATAGAGATCAGGAAGCTTGCTGGCCATTCCATCCGACGGATATCCTCACTGGTCAATACTTCATTCATAGCTCTTGTACAGTAAAGACGGGCTTTATCGTTTATAAAAATGACACCTGGGACTACAGTATTACGGAAGAAACGAACATGGCAAAGAATCACATCACTGCAGTACCGCTGTCCGGTGATTGGTCTATCACCTGCAGTCAGGTACATGCATTGGCCATGATATTGGCCCCCATGACGCCGTGACAGCAATATCTGTGCCTCTCAACGATGTTCCTGGCATTATACGTAGTCCCACGTTCCTTTCAGATCAACCATCACTTGAGACCCAACGAAAGGCTCAAGCGTCATTCGTTTGTGAACATTACCTTCGCCCATTGATCTGAAGACTAGTTAAAGTGAGACATACACCCCCGATGACGGGCTGTACGATGCGGCCTGGATTATGATAGACAGTGTACTGGTTTCCGGGCAAATAATCCTTCTTCATTTAGACGTCTTGACATGGTCTGGTGCGAAATTCACACATCTGTGTTTGCTTGAAGACGATTAGCCAATTGGCCCACAGTACTTCCCTGACCGCTATTTTTCATTATAAACCGGTAGTGGTCATCCACCTGGCTCGTACACCAGATACGACATCCTGCAAATCATCTGGTAGCCGCTGTGTATCTCTTGAACAAGGTAACAACGTTATGCTGTGAGCTACTCCAAACTCTTAAAATTCCCAAATGCGCTATTCCAAACGTTGCTTGCAAAACACTTCGCGCATGTTGTGTCGTGGCTAGGATGGAGTGAATAAATGATGGGAAATTTATAACATTTCCGTCATCGCTTTCGGCAAGAAGGTGAATATAAAATGCAGGACTGAACAAACCATTGAGCAGAACTTGGTGTATGATCTGTAATTTTTTAACCCTTCTGTTTCACCCTGGCGTGAGGCTAATGTGGCTGCATACTCCAACTACTCTACAGACACCCTATAGTTCGAATGAAAATGCGAGATAACATGCAGTTTCATCCACCATCAAAATAAATAGTCGAGCGCTTTTTCTCTCTCGTCCTTATGATGAAACTGCATATTGTCCCCAGAAGAGGATATGGTTTCGAACACAAAGAATGCATAAGTGCATTAAGGAGAAAAATTTGAGAACGCACTTCTTCAAGAAATTTGGTTGTAACTACAAAGATTTGCTGTATAAAGTATTTTGGACAAAAACGTACGAAAATAAAACTTCTTTTATTTCATTCTGAAGATGGATTTCTGAACTGCCTATCACTTGATTTACAGCCCATTTATACAAGTGGATATTTTTGGAGCAGGCGATTATCGAAGAACATATAGTATTTTTAATCGTAAGCACAATCTCTAACGAAGTTATCAATTACTGGAGGTCTTGACGGGATATGAGTACAAATTTGGGAAAGCGGAAACAAAATGAAATAGTCGAGCGCTTTTTCTCTCTCGTTCTTTTTTTATTCAAGCTAAAGCCGGATATGTTAGGGTTCACACAGAGACAGTATTTTAATTTCTGTATTTACCGGTTTCCAAAATGGAAGACCATCGAGAATCGTGGCGGTTTCTTCATGAACAGGTGAAAAGCTGTTCATGAAGAATTAAAATAATATTTTACTTTAAGTTTAATTTGTACAAGAGTGCTCTTTTTTTCTCTGTACACTAAGCGGATTAAAAAATGATTGGATCGACTTTAAGTTCTTGGTAGAAAAGACTTTGCTGGCTAAAGAGTCAAAGACTAAAATCGTCAAAGAGAACTATTAATTAAGTAAAACATAAAACCTAGTGAAAGTGCATAAGACTGGCGTGTCTTTACGAAATGTTCTAATAGCTAAATGTATTCAAGCTTATTTTGGCTGCAGAATACTTAGAATGTTTAATAACATGAAGTTCAGTTATTAAGCTTTCGATTTTTCTGATTATCAATGGTTGTTCCCGTGAGTGATTTGTGTGGGCTGGATGGTGAAATTGCTTTTAAATTCATTAATTGTACTGCTTACTGAATAAACTGATTTTCACATAACTCCCCTGGTAAAGTGGTTGCCGGCATATACAGTTTCAATAAATGATGTTTTTGTAATCCAATGAATTTTATGAATTCAGATAAACCTGATAACCTTATTTTTATATTCAGGTTCGAATTTAGCCACGAAAGGATGATACTAGGTAACAAGAGAAACAATCGCATCCCCGGTGGCGCAGTGGTCTAAGCGAAGGCTTCTGATCATTCGTCCGAGGGGGTCCCTGTTCGAATCGCGGTGAGGCATGGATGTTGTGTTTAACTTACGGCGCTGGCTTTCTCCTTTCCTAGGAACCAGTGGTCCTAAATTAGGGAAAAGTGACCGCTTATAGCCCATCGAGTTGCTCACGGTGGTCGTTAAACCTCAAATAAAAAAGAAACAATCTTTTTGCAGTTCAAGAATACACAGTAAAATCCTAATGAAACTTTACATACCCATCGTTTACGTTTCTGATTTTTTATCAAGCTGTACTTTGTTTTAGGTAGGAAGATTCTGTGTGAATACAATTTCGTGTTCGGGATAAAATATGATTATACACCTAGCAGCCAAAACATTATGACCAGCGCTTGTTTAGATAAATCAGAATAACTGCAGCTAAACGGCAGAGAGTGGAAAGGTCAAGAAACTGTATGAATAACACCTGATACTGAGTTTTTTAATCACTGCTATTCTTGCTTTTCAGATAGGAAAAGCATAGGACTCAAGAAAGTTTGACAAAGACCAAATTGTGAAGGCCAGACGAATGAGTCAGAGCATTTCCAAGACGACAAGGCTTGTTGAATTCTCACGGCCAGCTGTACTTAATATCTTCAAAACGTGGTCCGAGGAGGAAAAAATCACGAACCGCAGGCAAGTTGTGGGCTGACGACGGCTCATCGATGCTAAAGGTGAACGAAAGCTATCCCGTATGGTACAAGTCAACAGAAGGCATACTGCGGCGCAACTTGCTGGTAATTTAAAAGCTGGTAACGGGACTAATGTGTCATAACTTACAGTCTATCGGACCCTGCTGAAAATGGGGCTGCGTAGCTGCAGGACTATCCAAGTTCCCATGCTAACCTCTCCAAGTTCTCATGCTAACCTCTCCAAGTTCTCATGCTAACCTCTCCAAGTTCTCATGCTAACCTCTCCAAGTTCTCATGCTAACCTCTCCAAGTTCTCATGCTAACCTCTCCAAGTTCTCATGCTAACATCTCCAAGTTCTCATGCTAACCTCTCCAAGTTCTCATGCTAACCTCTTCAAGTTCTCATGCTAACTTCTCCAAGTTCTCATGCTAACCTCTCCAAGTTCTCATGCTAACATCTCCAAGTTCTCATGCTAACCTATCCAAGTTCTCATGCTAACTTCTCCAAGTTCTCATGCTAACCTCTCCAAGTTCTCATGCTAACATCTCCAAGTTCTCATGCTAACCTCTCCAAGTTCTCATGCTAACCTCTTCAAGTTCTCATGCTAACTTCTCCAAGTTCTCATGCTAACCTCTCCAAGTTCTCATGCTAACTTCTCCAAGTTCTCATGCTAACCTCTCCAAGTTCTCATGCTAACATCTCCAAGTTCTCATGCTAACCTCTCCAAGTTCTCATGCTAACCTCTCCAAGTTCTCATGCTAACTTATCCAAGTTCTCATGCTAACATCTCTAAGTTCTCATGCTAACCTCTCCAAGTTCTCATGCTAACATCTCTAAGTTCTCATGCTAACCTCTCCAAGTTCTCATGCTAACTTATCCAAGTTCTCATGCTAACCTCTCCAAGTTCTCATGCTAACCTCTCCAAGTTCTCATGCTAACTTATCCAAGTTCTCATGCTAACATCTCTAAGTTCTCATGCTAACCTCTCTAAGTTCTCATGCTAACCTCTCCAAGTTCTCATGCTAACCTCTTCAAGTTCTCATGCTAACTTCTCCAAGTTCTCATGCTAACAGCTCCAAGTTCTCATGCTAACCTCTCCAAGTTCTCATGCTAACCTCTTCAAGTTCTCATGCTAACTTCTCCAAGTTCTCATGCTAACCTCTCCAAGTTCTCATGCTAACTTCTCCAAGTTCTCATGCTAACCTCTCCAAGTTCTCATGCTAACATCTCCAAGTTCTCATGCTAACATCTCCAAGTTCTCATGCTAACCTCTCCAAGTTCTCATGCTAACTTATCCAAGTTCTCATGCTAACATCTCTAAGTTCTCATGCTAACCTCTCCAAGTTCTCATGCTAACTTCTCCAAGTTCCCACGCTAACCTCGATTCATCTTTGAAAGCGCCTATAATGGGCACGCGAGCATCAAAACTGGACCTTGAATGGTTGGAAGAAGGTTGCACCATGTAGACGGTCGGGAACGTGTTCCACGTTCACCTGGGAAATGTTGGGAGCTAGATGCACCGTTTGAAAAAAGACATGCTAGTGGAGAAAGTGTAATGCTTTGGGAAATGTTCTTCTGGAAAACTCTGGTCCAGTCGTTCATGCGCTAGAAAATATGACTTCTACCCTGTAGCGCACCTAGAAAGTTCCCAACTGGGGAGCCCGTGACTCACAGAATTTTCTGAAGGTGGGGGTGACCCCCTTACATTTACCGGGGAAAATAGTCAGCTGCCAAAACAATTCAGAAGGAGGTTGACTTTTGTATAATAATTCTTATCCAGTTAATAGTAATGTTACAGTACAAGAAGGTTAAATGATTAGAAGAAGTAGTAGAGGATTTTTTTTTCTGGTTCGATTTTTCTATATTTATTTAACAGAACTACTCCCTTATAATTATTGTATATTATAATAATACGGAACATGGTTAAGAAATATATGTAGATCTCGTACCGTGATTTTTTTTCAAACTTCGATGTAATAATCTTCCGCTCTGTCAGCCCAGAGGGGGTGGGCTTCATCGGCCTTCCTCTGGGTGCGCTACTGCTTCTACCACCTACCTAAACATCATTGTAGACCAGGTGTATCCATTCATGTCAACGGCATTCCTTTCTAGTAGTGCCTTCTTTCAGCAAAATAATACGTCATGCCACACTGCCCGGATTGTTCGAGAATAGTTTGCGGAACATGACGAAGACTTCCAGGTATTGCCTTAGCCTCCAAATTTCTCAGGCATCACTCCAATAGAACATGCGTGGTTTGTGTTGGAACAGCAAATCCGATCTGCGGCGGCTCAACCGTAACTTACAAAAGTTAAAGGATCTGCTGGTAACTTACAAAGTTAAAGGATCTGCTGGTAACTTACAAAGTTAAAGGATCTGCTGGTAACTTACAAAGTTAAAGGATCTGCTGGTAACATGTTGGTACCAGATACCACAAGGCACCTTTAGAAATCTTATAGCGTCTATGCCTGGGCGAGTAAGAGCTGTTTTGGCAGCACGTGAAGGACCAACATCGTATCAGGCAGGTGGTCATAATATTTTAGCTGTTCCGTGTATTTAGAATGCATGGTACAATGTTGATAACATTTTTCATTTTCATCCCTTGTGGCTCTATCTGCTGCATGTTCCGTTCAGGGTTTTACTCGGTTCCTAAAAAAACACGATCGGGTTTCAAACAGAAAATATTTAATATGAAAATGAGCTGGATTACTTTGATTACAATGTTCTCTACTGTTGCATCGCAATTTAGAGCCGGAAGCGGTTCTCGAAAATATGTTTTACATTGTGCTCGCTCTGATAACGGTTTCGGGAAAATTTAAGTGGTGGTGATGAATACCGTTTGGAGTAATGTTATACCACTGATTAGAAATTACTGAAAGGCTTCATATTGAAGCACACAAAGTTGTGCTTCAATCACCTCTAGTCATGCAGTTGATCTACAGCACTTAGTCACAATATGCCAGCTACTGATCTCACGTTTCTTGTCGAAAATTGTTTGAATTCGGCATTCGGAATGGGTTGTACCGTATAATGAGTACGCGGTTCGAGTAGATTTGGAATCTAATCAATGACAGTATAATCAGGAGTAGCTATTCGTGCCAATGTCAGTATCATGCTCAATACAATTTATACTAGAAAAGAACGAAACTGATGTACTCACTGATAAATCACGATACTGCCTGCAGCAGAATTTAAAGTGATCTTGTATCTCAAGCGATCGGGCAAGCAAACAGCACTCTTTATAACATTGTTCAAAGAAACTTTTGTGGTGGAAGTAAGTAATTGGTGTCAGGGGTTATCGTTATCACTGGCCGCAAAGACTCTTAAGCATTCTTTGGAGACAATTCAAGAACTTATAACGAAGTATTTTTCTCTGTCATTTCTGTCCACGCCAGGATTCGAACCCGGATCACCTCATTCCGGAATAAGCCACTCCACCAATTGAGCTACGAGGACGTTTGTTCTGACTGCTACCTGCCTTTATGTCGTGTGCGTCCTGCTGGCAGGTACGTCACATCTCCCCCCCCGAAAGAGGGCCGGGGGCATGGCCCACGGGTCAGCCGTGACCATGAATCGTTGCAGGCAGCCATCCGCTGTAGAACGTGAACTCCCAGTCAATCTAGTGTGTGGAATGCAACATCACACATTTTTATTTTTCGAAGCGCTGGAGAAGGGATTCTCTGATTTTTCCGATCTCGCGGTGTGGAAAGAACATCACACCAATGCGAGATTTTGAACGGCAGGGTCATCCGGAAAGTTCGGGCGCCATTATAACGAAGTAAATTTCTCCGTCAGTTTTGTCCACGCCGGGGCTCGAACCCGTGTCCCCTCATTCCGGAATAAGTTGCTCTACCAGTTGAGCTACGCGGATCTGACTGCTATCTGCCTTTATGTCGTTTGCGTCCTGCTGGCAGGTACGTCACAAACTGCACGTTATTGAGATGAGTCCTGAAATTCTCATTTTGTCAGTAAAAGTGAGTACTGACTACCTTGAAACAGAGAACACTAACGTAGTAGATCATAGAGATCATACAATTGTGGAGCAGTCAGCAAGATCTCCTGACATACGTAGGCGTAACGTTGGGGTGAAAGGAGTGCGTGCCCCCAACTTTAGAAAATTTAAATGCATACACATATACGCGCGCACAAACGTTATACTCGCCTTTTAGGTTTGGCTGTGACTCGCTTTTGTGAGGAAGTAAAACCTACACTTTGAATGTAGAGAATACATTATACACAGTGCGTCAAAGAATTTTTAAGACTGGCGGTAGATTTCAGCCTACGGTGGCGTTACCAGTGTAATCGCGAATGCGTTATAAACCGTGACCATCTGCTTGCTTTCTACCAAAAGTACTGCGCTGTTGTTAAAGTAACTCAAACGAAACGGCCGTTCAATAGAGAAGTAGATTTTTTGCATGTAGATTTATTAAGATGGAACAAAGGGCTGTTATTAAATTCAACGCAAAACTTGGTAAAAGTGCCTCGGAAACGTACCAAATGATGAAACAAGTTTACGGTGAGTTTTGTTAGGTAGAACAAATTATTCCCTTTGGCAAAAACGTTTTTTGGACTGAAGAGATACGCTAGAAGATGATAAGCATACCGGAAGACCAAGTTCATCTAGGACACCTGAGATTATTGAAAAAGTGCGTGATTTCGTGGCAAACAGTCGATGTGCATCACTAAGAATGATGGAAGAGTCTTTAAACATCAACAAAGAAACGATTCGAACCATCCTGCATGAAGATTTGGGCAAAACAAAAGTCTGTGATAAATTTGTTCCACACATGTTAACCAATGATCAAAATTAAAGGAGAAGTGCTCATTGCACAGACATCATTTCAACCGCTGAAAATGATCCAATTTTCTTAAAATCGATTAGTACAGATGATGAAACATGGTGTTTTCAATATGATCCTAAAAAAAGGGACAAAGTACGGAATGGAAGTAAAAAAACTCACCACAAGCCAAAAAAACAAGAAAAGTTCCATCGAAAATCAAAACAATGCTCATTACATTCTTCGATAGTAAGGGTATTATGCACAAAGGATTTGTTCCAAGTGGACAAACAATTACTGGTGAGTTTTATTAAAATGTTTTGAGGCGTTTCATGGGCAGAATTCGTCGCATTCGTCCAGAATATCGGGATGAAAACAGTTGGTGTTTGTTGCACGATAATGCACCCAGTCACACCTTACTTTTTGTTTGTAGATTTTTTGCGAAAAATAACCTCTGTGTGTTGAATCATCCACCGTATTCGCCTGATTTAGCACCCTGCGAGTTTTCTTTATTCCCAAAACTTAAAATGACGTTAAAAGGGTGTTATTTTGATGCTATTTTGACCATACAAACAGCTTCGACGCGTGCTTTGGAGGCAATTCCGCAAAGTGAACTGGAACAGGCATTCGCATCATTATTAAAGCGCTGTAACAAGTGTATTGAAGCCGGAGGGACTTATTTTGAATGACAAACCAAAACAAATTATAATTTCTTGTTTGTATTTCATTTTACAGACCCAGTCTTAAAAATTCTTTGCCACACTGTGTATGATATTATTCATGTACACCAATAAGCCCTTTCATTATGACCACCCCCAGCCTAGAGAAATGGGAGCGCCTGGAGACCGAGCGGTGACGCAGGTGAATTTCAGAGATCAGTATATATACACCTCGAGGACTGGCTTACGGTTAGTAGAGTGTTTGTAGTCAAAATGGGAAAAGCTGCCGATTTATCGGAGTTTCATAAAAGACGAATTGTGATGGCACGGAGCCTCGGAACTACGATCTCGGAAACGGCGCTGCTTGTGGGTTGTTCACGTGCCGCTGTAGTGAGTACGTATCAAAAGTGGTGCACAGATGGCCAAACGACGAACCGTCGTCCAGCTGTGTGTCGTCCGCAGCTCATTGATGCCGAAGGGGAGCGGAGACTGTCGAACACTGTTCACAGCGACCTCATGGCCACAGTCCGACAAATCGCCCGCAGTTACAACATTGTTGATTAGAGCAACGTGTTACAGCACACTGTTCATCGATCCTTGTGCGCATGGGCTTGCGTAGCCAAAGACCCAGACGGGTCCCCAACAACGCATGAAATGGTTCCAAGATAATCGAGATTGGACCGGGGATGAATGGAAGGAAGTGGCCTAGTCTGACGAATCAAGATTCCTGGTGCATCACGTGGGCAGCCAAACGCGGATACACTATTTACTAACGGAAGCTATAGCACCTCGATGCACTGTTGGACGGAAACAGTTCGGCGGTGGCGGTGTTATGCTGTGGGCGATGTTTTCGTGGGACACTTTAGAGCCCATTATCCCAATTGCATAATACCTGACAGCTGTCAGGTATCTGAACATCGTTGCGGATCAAGTTCACCTATTCAGGGCAACTGTGGCCCCTGCTGGTGACACCCTTTACCAATAGGATAATGCGCCATGCTACTCTGCCAGAATCGTCAAGTAGTGGTTCGAGGAACATGCTGGTGACTTTCTGTTATTGCCCTGGCCTCCAAATTTACCTGACATGAACCCAATCAAACATTTGTGGCTCGACTTGGAAAAGCGGGTTCGTGCTGAATCACCACCAACACGAAATGTTTGGGAACTGGAGGACCTGCTGTTGACATTATGGTACCAGATACCTCAGGACATCTATCGCCACCTCATCAAATCGATGCCTTGCCGAGTGGCCCCTATTTTGCGGGCTACAGTGGGTTATACAGTTTATTAGATAGGTGGTCACAATGTAATGGCTCATAGGTGTATAGTAAAAAGATTTGTAGTATTTAAATATAATTTACAAAAACAGAAAGCACTTTATTTTCAGAAGACTTAGTATCTTGTCAGATATACGCTGGACTGTTCATCATCGTTCATTATCAGCAGTGGTTGAACATTTTTCTTTAGAGTGCATTACAAAAAGTGTTTGTTATGCACTTTAAAGATACAAATTTTGTGTCATTTATGGAGAAACTGTTTCCGAGAATTGCATCCCACCAAATCGAAAACATCAGTTTACATTTTTGGTGCCCCCAAGGAACCAATACCTTAGATACATCACCAATTGATGTTCTGACGGAAGAGTTCCTTTAAAAAGTTTCATTCTTATTGTGAAGTATCGCTATCAATACTATCACTGTTATTTTATGTTCGTGTAATCTTTTAGTCTCTTGTCAATTCAGCTTTGCCAACTTCGCACTCTCTACAACGACTGTAATTACCTTTTTTTTCAACGCATGCACGAACGCTACTATTTCTATCCGTATAAATTCGGTATCCCAAAGTTGCGAAACTTTGTTGAAGTATTCAGTTCTTCCGTCCGTACGATCTGAGTATTTCAACAAATTTATCATCCAGTACCGTAAAAATATGCTATATGTACATCTGTTTTACTGTTGTTAATTAATAAGCTGCATACATAACGGTTAACTCTTTTAGTTTCATTACCATGATTAACTGCTCAGACAACTTGAAGAATCACATCATCCGGGAATCTTCGGTGATTAAATTTTCCTCATTTACAAGAATTTCGTTTTTCTCTATAGTTTAATTTTAATATTTTGCGCAGATGTGTTACAAATAATATGCTGCAAATTTGTTTTTTTTTCCCATTCTCCAGCAAATTTTGCCTGGTTTCTTTAATGTAAAAATTCTGCTCAAACAAAAAAAAAATCCACTTTGTTTCTGATCGTGCTTACGATGAGAGGGATACTGAACCAAACAAAAAATTGCATGTTTAATAAACCGCATGTTAGGGATCGCAATGATTATCGGGACTACAACTCTAGGAGTGTTTACAGAAAATAAGCAAAAACTACAAATTCGCTGGCACATGCGTAGTCTCAGAATGTTATTTAAAACTGCTATTTTACTTAAGAATGATAAAATGTATTTTATTTTCTCAGAATCGTCGTAATACACGAAACGGGAAACGAATCGAAATTCACTGAAAGGAACTTCAACACAAACTGACATTTTAGTTTACTCAAGAAAGTGAGCAAATATCCTTGCTGTTGATGTGTGCTCTTTGAAGTTTGCCTAAGACTATGTACATAGTCTGTTTCGGTTGTATTTCGCGTAAGTTACGATGCTTAGCAATTAAGGACAATTTTATTTACTCTGTCACCAATATCTGCATCACGTCGGGTACAGAAATTCTTAATTAAAAAGAATTAATAACTTCTCGAAGAGTGTGTATTGCCTCTGTTTATTTAAATTAATTAATTCACTTGTAATTATAATTCGCAGTCCAACAATAAGAAAATAAATTATAATTGCATTAATTTTTTTGCATTAAAATATCCTTCATGACTGGTATTTGCAATGGATTTAACAAATCTCTTGGCAACTTGACTTGGGCAAAAGGTATTTAATTGTGATATATTTGCTACTGTGGGAAAGGGGAAAAAACTGTTTTAACATTACGAGAAAATTGCTTTTGAAAATTAAGTCGCGTGTTTAATTAATTACTTTTTTCTCTATCTGTAGGAAGAGAAGCTGTGCAAGTGGTAGTCACAAAACAATAACGAAATGAAAGAAAAACTTGAAACGGATGCAATAAGACTCGCATTTTTTTTTTTTTTTCATTTCAATTAAATTTGAATTTCTTCAAGGTCTTTCGAATGGAAAAAAGAATAAATGCGTTTGCACTTTGTTTTGGTTTCCTGAATAATTCATTAATATTTATCGAAACACCTGGTTAATTCAAGACGAGAAAATATCTCAAAAAGTAACATTCGTGATGCTACTCCATCCCAAACAAAGGGAATTATGAAGTAAATAGTTATATGATGAGTATAGGTTTTCCGTCTCACTTATTTATGCGTTTCTGTATTAAATCATCGACTCTTAAGAACTTTTCGCAGTACGTTGAGTCTTTTTTTTTTTTTTTTGTTTGTTTGGTGGTTTAACGACCACCGTGAGCAAATCAACGGGCTAAAAGCAGTCGCCTGTTGCCACTCGTTCCAGGTAAGGAAGAGAGTCAGTGCCGTAAGATAAACACAACATCCATGCTTCACCGGGATTCGAACCCGGACCCATCTCGGTGTAACTGGTACTTTTGGCGTTCAAACGAGAGAACAACCCATTGATTCAGAAGGAATGTAAAGCACACAAGGCTTATCTTGATCAGTCAGTGCCCTGTGACAGTTCATTGGTTGTTCCCAACCACTTGGCATCGCCGTGGCATATTGTGAGATGATTCAGCTGGCTTTAGGGAAATGCCACACACAAGCGCGCGAAAAGTCACAAAGTTCTGAAACCGACGAAGTGGCCAGATGACGCTTGTCCAAGTTCCTTTGATCTCTCACTACAAGTTAGCATCGAGGCAGAACCCTCCCTCACACTGTGCTGATCCTCGACAGAAGGGTGTTACTGAAGAAGGGTATCACTGCTGTGTGCGTTTTAGGTTCTACAGACACAAAGTCGCCGACTCTCGAAATGCAGGCCAAATCTGGACTTACTGAAGATTAGCTACAATAAGGGTTGTCAAGTCACTTGTTTGTCACTTGTCTTTTCATGTCACTTTTCTCTTCGCTTTGTTACTTTTCCTGCTACAATAAGGGTTATCATTTTTATTCACACCTTTCTTGCCGGGTTTCAACAGACAGTGGTAAATAGGCACAATTGACGTCTCGATCAGACATTTGTTTGGTGGTTTAACGAAGTCGCTAGCACTTCTAAAAGAAGGTAGGGTGTGGCGGATGGACATTACGGGGTTTCTTCGAGAGTATAGTACGAGATATTTTCCTTCCCAAGACGTACGTGTCCTCGAATGACTACTTCTCTGTTATTCTGCGACATCTCCTTGCTCTCAAGAATACTAACGGATTCAACTTATCACACTTTGTGATACACGAAGAGCTGATGCTCCATCTGTCTCTTTTAAAATACGCTGAATTGCTGCATTTCGATGGACCCTCTGCATTGCTCAGTCTGACAGTTGTGTTTTGCAGACGTGTCGTGTTAACACACGCTTTTGTGCAATAATTGCTTCGAAATCCAGTGATCCTGCTTAGCTTACATGTTCCTTTCTGCAGTGTGTTCGTGGCAGCAAATGCGGAACCCGAAATTTGCCGAGTTTTGCGTTTTGAACTTTCCCAGCTATCATTCTGACCTGACAACATTAGCATAAACATTCGCCTAAGGTTATAAATAATAATATCCTTAACTCTTTTGAGCTCCTTTTGTTTTTACACCCACTAATTAAATCAGTGGGATACCTGAATTTATATTAATGACATTACGGAGAAATTTCAATATTCCTCTGGTTTCCATGTAATTGTTTATATTTCGTGAAAGTCTCGGGAGAGAAATTTTTCTTTATACATAATCACGTTGATATAAATGTGTGAAACAGATTCGCTGTGACGGAATCAAGAGCCAAAAAATCAGATTTTTCTTTCACTGTATGGTTAACCTGCATTTAAAGCAGAAGCAACAATTCTTCAAAATTATGCTTTTGTACAGAAAACGCTTTCAGATTTTCTGTAAAACGTTTCTACCAAAAATGCCGTGTAACAAAGTGAACAATACGCATTAGCTGTAGCCATAAAGTTTTTTTTTGTTTCGGGGTTCAGTTTTTGATTAACTCCATCCCTAACAGCCGCTTGGACAACGAGGCTGAATGCCACAATGTTGATTACACTGGATTATTATTCCACCTTCTCTGAACAATTTAAAATTTATTTGCTACAGATGTACTAATGTGTGAAAAGAAAAAGTGAAAATTACAAATTTGCCATATTTCAATGGCTGATTCGCTATACGAAACGAGCGTAGTACTGCACGTCAGTACAGTGCTAGATGCCATAAGAATATTACCGAACTGTTTTGAGTATTGCATTTCATTAGGAAACGTACTTTCATCCTGAAAAGTATTTAAACACACAGCACCCATTGAGCGCGAAAGATCGCATTTGAAAAATAGCCGGTGTATCTAAAATTTACCCTGCAGTCAGTGAATGTTTGAAACAACATTGTAACAAAAGCTTTCTAGAAAAAGTCCTGAAAATGTTCCAATTTCACATCTAGGCCTAGTGGCATACCAGTGGAGAATAATTAGATCAGTCTTTGAGTACAACGATAAAGTGGTATGAAATCTCTATTAAACTGAGCAAATAAAACTCTGTGTTCATGTATTCTTCAGTGATTCCTATGAAGTGGAAGAGTACCGCCCCGGTGGCGCAGTGGTCTAAGGCACTGGCCTCTGATCATTCGTCCGTAAGGGGTCCGGGTTCGACTCCCGGTCAGGCATGGATGTTGTGTTTGTCTTACGGCACTGGCTCTCTCCCTTCCCTGGAACCAGTGACCCTAAATTAGGGACGGCAGACTGCTTATAGCACATTGAGTTGCTCACGGTGGTCGTTAAACCTCCAATCAAGAAAAGAAAAGTGGAAGAGCAGTATTTTTTAACTCGTGAGATCGTAGTGGAGGCATTTTCGGCATATTTTTAATGTTCTTACTATGCACAACGGTACGAGAATCACAAGTTTCCTGGTAAGCCTCATACATTTCAGGGGTCTACTTTAGTTTCACTGAAAACAAGAGTCACACGATCACAGTATTTTAATGGCTTGGAGTTAACTTGAACTTCCTAATCATTTGTTTAGTGCAGATGGGCGTTGTGGGGCTATCAACGAGCAGCGAATCCGCATAAGTTGCTCTACCCTAATAGTTCTCCTAAGAACAGCAACGTGATCCGTTAAAGACATGGGCTGTTTTGAATATCAGATTCCATAATCCCTAGGGTGCGTTTTACCACTAGCGACCTTAAGGTCATCGTGGGAGCTTTGCATTTCGCTGCTGAACGACGCGAAGTTCCTTGAGCGTCACTTTCCTCTGAGCGTCTTTCTTCTAGAGAAAATGAGATCGAAGAATGATAGTGAAGTGTCGTTGCCTGTTTTAAAACAAATGAACAATGAAGGAAAATAAATTTGCAAAGAAAAAAACCCCGAAAGAAAACAATGTACTTCTATTTCCGTGAACTAGATATAACGCAAGTATTGAGTAAAAAAATACAAAGAAGAAATAAAATAAGTTCCGAAGCGAATTTCAAATAACTTGAAAAATCAATCAAAAGAGTGGTACTCTGGTATTCTTTGTAGATAATTTATGCTATGCATCTTTTGCACACCAAGATCTTTGTAGGTGTGAAATAAAACGATCGATTCGAGTATATACATTTAGCTACTCTCGAATCGCTCGTTTTACTGCATATCCACGACCACATTCTCTGCTGCCAATACTGATCCTTCATCCAAATATATCCTTAATTTCAGGGCGTGTTACAAGGGTTGTATTTCTTCTGCTTTTTCCTCTTGCCACACCTTTCTCACTGTGAATCTCGGTTCTCTTTCTTATATCATGTATATCTGGAAACACCCTATATTGACAAAAGTTACTGGACTCCCCTTCGAAAGCAAATGAACACATCCTCTGCTTTGTTCCGATACTCGGTACAGCTGCAAACGGTATAAAAACAAGCCTGCTGCTGAGCGCAATGATATCGCACTGTGAGGTTGAGTCAAACTGTCGCGGCGGGAGAGCACTGACTTTGAGAAAGGAAAGATTGGTGGGTGTTATATTAGTGGGTTGTCCATAAGAGAAACCAAGAGGAGTTTAAACATACCCAAGCCAACTGTTTTGGATGTACCGAATAAGTGGAAGACACATGACGTGCCTGAAACAGCAAACCCAACCAGCAGACCAAAGAAAATCAGTGGTAAAGGACGTCGAAGCCTCAGGAGAGTCGTTGCGACTAATCGACGGAGTAATGCACAAGACATCAGTGTACAGGTGATAAAAATGCTGGAACCTCGGTATGCACACGTACCATTCGCAGAGAACTTCGTTCCATGGGTTACCGTGGTCGTGCGGCTGCTCATAAGCCTTTCATCTCCACTCGGAACGCTACTCGTTGTTTAGCCATGGTGTATAGAACATTTATCGAAGACCGTAGATCAACAAAAACGGGTCCTATGGAGTGATGAATCCAGATACACGATCCATCAGTTTGATAGCCGTGTGTGGGTATGGCGGCAGCCGGGGGAACGCTATTTGCCACAGTTTACTGTTCCTACGGACAAGTTTGGAGCTGGCAGTGTACTCGTGTGGGTCCATCGGTTATGTACTTCCCGGCCCATTGGTTATTGTGGACAAACCTATTAACAAGCACGTCTACCTCGATATTCTGGACAATTATGCGTTACCAACTCTGTGGCAATACTATGGAACAGAGCCTTGTTGGTACCAGCAGGATAATGCACCGACCCATAAAGCAAGGTTTCAAAATCGCTTTATTATTATTCATCATAAGAAAACATAAGAAGGAGACGTACAGTGTTAGGCGTCTCACTGGGAAATAATACAAACTGTTAAAAGATGATGGTATATACACTGCAATGACAATGGGGATGAATAACAAATGCTGCAAGCAAAGCTTATTGCATAAAAATTGCAGGAGAAGTGACAGAGAGAAACACATCGTGTCACATGACATTGGCTGGGCATGATTTACAGGATACCACAGGCGAAACAATAGTACCCAATTAGAAAAAGAACAGCACAAACACCGCAGTGAAGGTAAAAACATTACATATATGAGATAAAAACACAGCGTGCACAATTGTGCAAGTTATTTAACGAGGGCACCGAAGCAACATAATACAGGCGGGGTGAAGGTAATTAATGTACACGAGTAAGCATGAAAATATACTGAGATGACATTAGCATTCACAATTCAACGGTAGCGCTGATTGCACGAAAAAAATGCAGAAGGAACAGTAAGATCACAGAGCAAAACTAGGAATGCACACTGGGATGACAAGAGGAATTAACGCAAAATGAAAGCGCTGTACGACGCAATAGATGTAACTGGTACATTAACAAGACATGATGAACCATATTATACACAGGGATGACCAAATAAAGTACACAATGTGAAGACACGATACAGCACAAGAAATGTTACAAGTACAGTAAAAAGCACACGATAAACCATGAGTGCACTCAGGAATGTTATGAGTATATGCTTAAAGTGAAAGCACAGGACAAGCCATGGGTTCTGACAGATGACAGAATTTATCATAAATTTGTACGTGCACGATCAAAGCATTAACACAATGTGAAAGCACGAAAATAGTATGTACACAATGTGGAAGTATAGAACTGTACACAAATCAAACAAGTGCAAGGAAATGGCTAAACACTAAGAAGGTGTGTGAGTGCGGCAAATATAACAAATGAGAGATAGAGACGTACACCACCTGACATCTCAAAGTAAAACACACTACAGGAACACGGTGTAATTCACTAGGTGCATAGACAGAAAGCACTTAAGGTGACCAGGGTACAGACCCAAGTAAGTACATAAAAGTGACGGGAGGTCACGGAATCAGAGGGCACACTGATAACAATGTAAATATGGTAAAGCATAGTATGACACGATTCAAATGACAAGATCACAATGATATGCACACTGAAAACGAGAAAACAAAAACTTGGGTATTACAGCACAGGCTGTAGCTCGATCACATGATATACATGGAGACGAGTCGTAGAGTGGAGGAGGGGCACCAGGGTGCCACGGAACTCAGCAAAGGAGGTGTAGAATGTCCTAGGGTACTGATAGGTGTAGCAGTCCACAATCAACCGCAAACCATGGAGCGACCGGCGCCCAGGTAGCATAGAAGGTGGCTTCTCGACGACTGGAAGAAGCCGACTGGTACTCCAGGCGGAGTCGAGAAAGCAATCGATGTTGAAAATGGCACAAAAGTGCTGCGCTGGCCTGGTCTAAAGAGACCGGCGAGGAAACGCTGCGGAGTTGTTGAAGGTATACGTAAATAACGTGTTTAACAGCACGAAAAGATAGGCACATACTGACGGAAGAGGCGTAGGTGGATGAGCCCGCAGAAGAAGACGTCTGTAGGCAGTGAACGGAAGATCTTGAGAACAAGAGCGACTGGCAATCCGGAAAGCCTGGTGGAGGAGAGGCATCAGGATGGGACAGTAAAGGTAGACGTGGGAAACGTCTGCCTCATGTGCGCAGAAGGAGCAGAGAGGGGAGGAGAGAAGGGACATGCGAAAGAGAAAATACGGAACAGGGAGGCGATTATGCAAAAAGAGCCAGTGGGTATTAATTTCAAGAGGGGCGGATAAGGGTGAGCGGGCAGCGGCCCAGACAAGAGGAAGAGAAGCAGGGGAACCTCGAGAATAGAAAGCGGTGAAGGGGTGGCAAGGTGCACTAGAAAACGATAAAGAGATTTAGAGGAGAGAGAGGAGAAAGGAAGAACCGAGTCTGAGAGTCGGAGGAAAAACGGCAGCGGAAGAGGGGCAGAAAAGACAGAGACGAGACCGTTGGGGGAGACAAGATCAGGGAAAAGCGAAAGAAGTGCAGTTAGCAGAGAGTCATAGACCAAATGGGCGGATGGGGACAAGAGAATAGCAGGGGGGGGGGGAGGCCAGAGAAAGAGCGCCAGGACAAATCCGAGTTAGTGAGGTCTTGTACGGTTACTACACCTGCTCGGAGCCAAGAGGAGAATGAAAAGCAGGGGAGATGGGGGGATGAACAAGGGAGTTGAAGAAGAGGGGTTCAGAAAGAAGCTCTAGAGTTGAGGAGGGAGGGGAGCGAATGAGGGGGGAGAGCGAAGGTGAGTGAGGGCTTCAGAATATGCAGGTGGGAGTTTGGAGGGGGGGGAAGGACAGCAATCCATGAGAACTAAAGAAAGAAAGGAAAAATGTGGGTTACGCAAGGAGGCAAGAACGTCACGTACCTGAACTGCGGAAGCTACTGGAGCCGTGAAAAGGTGAATGAAGTTGATCACTCGGCTTGCTTTGTAGCACAGCGGGGCATCAGGTAGGCCAGCACCACCATAGGAGGGAGGAGCACAGATCTTTTGGACGTTAATACAGTGATGACCCGCCCACATTACTCGAGTAAGGCAGCGTGTAACCTCCTGGAGACAGAAAAGCGGGGTCGTAGATGCAATCCAAGAATGTTTGCAGATGGACAGAAGGTATGTCCTGGTGAGATTTGCACGCTGGTAGTAGGACGTACAGAACTGCGCACGACACCAGAACGCAGCTGTGCGGAGGAAGCGAGGATGGAGTTCCGTGCGAGTTGCACTGGATGTAGCTTGTGGTGCGCCTAAGCGCATACCCAGGAAGCGTTGGGTAGTGGATGACCATGTGGCCCCCCATGGAGCATCCATGCGATTGGACCACGACCCGCACCACAATCCAGTGCTCTTGGACGTATTCAGTTCAGCTGCAGAACATGAAACATATGCGGAGAACAAACGACGAAGCAGTTGGAACTGTGAGTCGCTACGAATGCAGACGGTAATGTCATCTGCATAGGCAGAGTAAATGACTGAGTGATGCCGTGAGCTGGCAACTGGTGGTGGAAGTTGTGCTAGGAGAGATGTTTGCAGAGAGCGTAGAAAGGGCTCGACGGCAATCGCAAACAGTTGACCAGAAAGCGGGCAGCCCTGACGAACTCCCCGCTTGAAGGGAACATGTGCTGTGAGAAAAGATGCCGTCTTGACATGGAAAACGGCGTCCCGGCAGAGGGAGAGAAGAACAGAGACAAATTGTGGAGGAAAGCCAAAGTGTAGCAGGGTTTGTGTTAAATAGGCGTGTGGGATATTATCGAAAGCGGAACGGAGGTCTAAGGAAAGGAGAGCAAGAGGTTCTGAATGAGTCTTGGCAAGATGAATGAGATCGCGAAGAAGTTGAACATTGGAGGAAAGAGAACGGCCGGGAACCGTATAGGTTTGAGAGTCAGCAAGGATGTGAGGAAGGACAGAGTTTAGTAGACGGGAAAGAAGCTTAGTATAGAGTTTATAATCTTGATTGACAAGAGAAATGGGGCGCCAATTTCCCAAATCAAGAGGGTCACCCTTCTTGGGAAATAGGACCACATGTGCGTCCGTGAAACTCCTCGGGAGGGGGAGCAGTTAAATGCAGCAGAAAAAGCGGAGAGGAGAAAAGGCAACAGAAGAGGCAAGAACGCACGATAAAAAGGAAAAGAGAGGCCGTCCGGACCCGGAGCGGCATGGGGGTTAAGGGAAGAGAAGGTGTCGGACACCTCCGTAAATGTAGGCGAGAGAAACAGAGTGTGAGCAAGATGAGACGGAACTTGAGGCAGGTTATTGAGAAGATGGGGGAGAGCAGAGGGAGAAGGGGGAGGAGTTTCACTGAACTTGGTGGTATAGAACTGACGAACGTGAGAGCAAATCGCTGCCGAATCGGATGTGATTTCGCCATAGGGGAGGCGAAGATGACGAAGCGAGGTAGAAGACTTACGTGCAGATTCCATTGATGTTAGAAAATCATAGGTGCATTCCTCCGGATTGAGATGTTTAATACGCAAACGTAAAAGTGCTTGCTGCGCAAGAGGTTTCAGCAAAGCCTGGAGCTCCGCTTGATATGCTGGAAACAGCGGATCTGACAACCCAATCAGTGCGAGCATTTGCCTGGCGTGATCGAGGCGCATCTGACTAGAAGTCTTCATGGTGAAGGAAAGTTGCTTGATATGTAAGAGGAGCTGATGCTTGACATGAAGCCAATACGTCAAGGTACAGGGTGCGGAATTCAACCCTGCGCGACGAGCAGCGAGGAAAGAACGGACAGAGACACAAAAGTCAGGATCAGTGAGGAGATTGGAGTCAAACGTCCACGGACGAACAGTCCGAGGGAGTGACGCCGCAACAAACACTGTGAGGGTGACTGTGCAGTGGTCTGAGGAAGCAGTAGGTTGATGCCGCAACTCAGTAATAGAAGCAAGAAGCGGTGTGGAAACGTAAACCCGATCCAAGCGTTCAGTCGATGGAAGCTGACTCCCAGACGAGCGCCACGTGTGTGAGGTCTCTTGTGGATGTAGGCGCCTATAAGCATCGGTGAAGGAGAAATCAGCAACAAGGTCATGGAGTAGTGCGACGAGATGCGTCCGACGCTCTCGAGACGAAGGAGAGCGATCCAGTGCCGGGTCAAGGGTGCAATTGAAGTCTCCACCCAAGAGCACACGATCCGAAGGCGAGACTTTCGAGAGAGCTTGACGGAGTTTGGTGAACAAGATGGATAAATGAATAGAGGTGCACGAAATATACACATTAAAGATGTGAAATCGAGCTCCGCCAACTGTGAAGGAGACTTGCTGGAGTAAATCCCGGCATAAGTTCTGCACTGAGAGTGCAGTGAGGGTGGATCGGAACTGCTGATGTATTCCGACAGAGCCCACCATGAGATGAATAGCGAAATGCATGATGGAATACATAATCGCTAGCACGCCAGCGAGTAAACAGAGTGGAGGAATGGCAGTTTGTTTCTTGCAGTAGTAACAGATCGGCCCCAAGGGGCGAGAGGTCTTCCATTACAAGAGCATTTGCTAGGGGGCTAGCGAACCCTCTGCAATTAAGGGTCGTGACCTTGAATGGACTGGTCAGTCGTTGATTGGAGGAGTCGCGGAGCAACTTTCAGGAGTTGTTGTAATCGGTTTACGCAGCCAAGGGCCCATGAGAGGTACAGGGGGTCATGTACAAACCCACGAAGGTATTTAGCAATGCATCCGGCTTGCAGGAGCAGCGCGGGAAGAATGTCTCCGCGCTCTCGGAGGTAGTCATACGTCGACTCCAGGTTCGTGGTGTGGGTGCAAAACTGATAGTAATCTCCAAGATTGAGAGGTTCTGAAGGAGCACCACATTTGGAGAGTACACTTGAAAAGACCTCAAACGAAGGCGGAGACCCATCATCATCAGTGTCCCTTTCAATTTCTGTTGGCTCCTGAAGATTTGGTAGCACGGAACGGTTGCCCATCCGCAGAGGAAGATTTCTTCTTCTTCTTCTTATATCGGGTACCTGTACGAGTGCCAGAAATGTGTTTTCCAGGGAGCGACGATGCTCGGGAAGCAGACGCAGAGTCAGAGGAGTTATCGGCGCCGCCGTCACACTCGGAGACACCAACAGTGAAGACTGGTGGGAAACAAGCGGCGAGGTCTCCCGATGTTGCCATGTGATCAGGAGTAATAGGTGAGGCGAGCACTGGAAAGTGAAGGTGGGAGGTGAGGTCAGCATCAAAAGACGCTGGTTGACAAGAGGCTTTAGATATACTTTTTGTGTAACTCGGCCCAGGGGCAGTTGGCACACTAGAAGACGGTGCAGGTCGTGAGCGAGATGTAGCAAGAGGCTGCTTAGAGGCGGTAGGCACTGTAGAAGCCGTGGGAGCTGGATACTCGTTGTTGGGGCATCGAGCACGCTGATGCCCAAGTTCTTTGCAATTAGCACAGTGTTCTAATGTTAGCATGTCAATTCTGCAGGAGAGCTGCCCACATCGGACGTTTAGGATCCGTGGGAACTTACGGAGATGCTCCTCTGTTGGAAAGATGAGTCGAACACTCCGGCGAAAACTACGACCATTCTTATTTGCAGGATCCTTGGGCGCAGCTGAATGTGTGATAACAGGACCAACAATCTTACCACACTTACTAAGTGCAGTACATATCATCACATCCGAGATTTCGGGGGGCACCGGATGCAAGGAGACCTGAACAGGGCGCCTGGCGATCGGTTCAGCTTCAAGGTGGTGGTCTCCCAGGTCAAGACCAAAGTTTAGAAGCGTGTCTGCATGCTCTTTGGATGTGAAATAAACAATCACCGTCCGCGGCCGGCGGGTGAGGTGAGTAATGGCTCCGGCTGGAAGAAAAGCAAGGAGCGTATCACAATAGACCTTCAACGGTGTATTCGGAAGAGCATCTAGGCACACTACCAACTCGCGGGTGGAGTGAAGTTCCTGCGCAGCGGGTGAGAAGTGCGGAACGTCCAATTGAAGTGAGTCACCATGTATCTGGACATGGGCTTCCGCAAGAGGAAGGCGAGTCGCTTGCGTCGGTAGGGACGCACCTGAGGTAACGCTAGAATAAGAGCGGGAAGGCTAACCTCCACTGGAAGGCAGAGGTGCAGCGCTGGATGAAGGAGCTGACACAACGCTGGGCAAGGCTACCGAGGGCAGAGAAGCAACGCCCTCAGAGATATCCATTACGTCATCGGCAGCATCAGAAATGAACGACGTAGCCTCACCACTAGGAGGGGTGGTGGAGTCAGAGAGTCGAAGCGTAGAAGAAGAAGAGCAATAGGCATCAGGAGGAGGACGATATTCTTTATCATCAAGGACGGACGCTGATTGGTTTGCTCCGTCAGAGATAAGGATCGACGTAGTAGGAGAAGCTGTGACGAGAGCGGGAACGCTGCTCTTGTCAGCAGTCGCCGTCGCCGATGGCGAGGCCTAATTTAGTAAAAACGACAAACTGGTAGAGAAAAAAAGTGCTGATAGCTAATTGAAAATAGTACTCACCGACTCGGGAGATGTCTTAAATGAAAGACAGAACCTTCGTCTTGAAGGCACGCACAAAAGTTAAACGACAGAGCACACAAAACACACTCAGTAGACGGCGAAACATGGAACTCAAAACAGACACGACTTACGTCCCATAAAGCAAGGACTGTTACGGTGTGGTTTGACGATAATTCCGTATCGTGTGTGGACTGGCCAGCACAGAGCCCTGATCGTATTCCTATAGAGCACCTATGGGATGAATCGGAGCGCCGCATAAGAAGTTTGGAACCAAGGCCTACTACTAAGTAACAGTTAGAGGCAGCATTATGTACTGAATGGAAGCGCATACCTATCAGTGTGTTTCAAAACCTTGTCGAAAGCCTGTCTCGAAGGGTCATTGCATGTATTAAGGCCAAAGGTTGACCGACACTGTACTAATGCATGTCAATAAATGCTATGTTGTGTTTCTCTTCTAGGTATCCGGTGACTTTTGTCAATATAGTGTATATGGTATAGGAAAGAGAATGGCTGTTTAATTGTTATCATTGCGAGAGTGTTAATAATAATTAGTGATAAGGAACTATGCACGAACATTGCTAAAAATAGTATAACTATACTAGGAATCCGAATTTCTTGGTATAGAGTAGAAATCAAAGTTTTCAAGCTTTCGCACATCAATCAGATGGTTTTTTCAAAGAAAAACATTGAAAAAGCCATCTGGTTGATGTGCGAAAGCTTGGAAACTTTTATTTCTACTCTACGCCACGAAATTTGGATTCCTGGTAGAGTTATACTATTTTTAGTAAGAGTGTTAGTCACGTTCAATCAGCATGTCCTCATCGTCGACAGCCTCTTTTGTCTCCTGATCCCGGTATTCCTCCTGTTCCTTATGGTCCTTCTGCGCTATGATTTACGACTACGGAGTCTTCACCTCGGCTTCCTACTGACAACTTTTTGCCTAAGCTTGACCCTATCTTGTCTACTAGTCTCTCCTTACCCGAACCTGCTCGTGTTGAACGCATGTAGTCCCATGTGTCTCGTCTACAGTTGGACCTTGCTTGTAGAATGGAAATTGATTGTTCTGTTGCTCGTCTTCTCCGAACCAGCTCAGCTTTGTGCTGCTTCCACTCCTCCTGCCTCCAGTGATACTCCTCTTCCTCCTACTGGCGAAGAGGCTTTTTTGTCTACTGCTGCTCAGGAGTCACTGGATGACCAGAATGATGACTCCTCTTTCTCCGACGATACCATTCTCCGCAACGTTGATGGGAACCACTTTAATAAGATTCGTCCTTCTGAAGAAGCTCTTGGTCTTTTGCCGTTAGTTGAGTTCCCCCTTCGTCCGCCAGGTCATTATATCGCTGCTCCGGTCCCATTTCACTTACTCCGGATTGCCTATGACATTTCATATCCAAATTTTCATTCTTTTCTTAGTGATGTCTTCTGTCTTTCCAAGTGGTTCACTGACTTTCTCAGGACTTTGCTTGATACTTCTGATAATCATGTCTGCCATAGTGCGCGACAAGTTCTCTTCGTAGCGCATCCTGCGCACTCCTAGTACCGTTTACAAACCTTGTCTTGGCCTCCCGGACTTTACTTCAAAGTTTGCCTCTAATGTTCTTATGGAGTATCGCGACAACGTTTTTCACATTGATGGTGCTCACTGGGTTTTTTCGTCTGGCTATGATCTTCAATTGCCTGCTTATCGTCAAAGGTTTTGGACTTTTTTTGTGCTCTTCGCAAACAACGCACCTCTTGTGACTCACCGTGACTTTTCCTGCTCTGCATGCAGTTTCCCAGATTACTATCCTGATTTCTTTGTCTTTTCCACGCTGCTCGAAGTCTTGCAATCACTTTCTCTTGCATATCTTTTCAAGCGTGTATCGTTATTTTTTAGGTCTCTTCCTAGAGAGCACTGTTTTGTATTGTTTCTAATCATTTGTCTCATCGCTGTGCTTATTCATTGAACTTTTGCTGAACCTCCGCTTGCGCGTATGCCAGCCCTTTTTTTTTTTTTTTTTTTTGATTGGAGGTTTAACGACCACCGTGAGCAACTCAATGGGCTATAAGCAGTCGCCCGTCCCTAATTTTGGGTCACTGGTTCCAGGGAAGGGAGAGAGCCAGTGCCGTAAGACAAACACAACATCCATGCCTGACCGGGTTTCGAACCCGGACCCTTACGGACGAATGATCAGAGGCCAACGCCTTAGACCACTGCGCCACCGGGGCGGCCCAGCCCTTTGGAAACCAATAAAACCGAGTTTTGATCCACAGACTGGAACATACTGAGTGGAAATAAATCATAATAACAAACAATAAGGTTTACTAATTCCTGACATTGAGTGATACTTAGGTAGTTGGATTAATCAATGTTATTGTCGTAAAACCAATTAAGCAAGATATGTGAGTCGTAAAAGTAAATATATACTAAACTATGAGGGCGGCAATAATAAGTATTTCGCCTGTTTAGTTTTTCAAAAACAATATTTAGTATTATCATTATATTATTCAGATTTAGACTCACGTAAAAAAGACCGTGACCCCGATGAGATGTGATGTAGCAACGAAAGTCAATCTGCGCATGCGCAAGCTATAATACGACTCAAGATAGAAAGAAAAGCTAAATGGCAAGTGTATTAATGAGAGAGATTGGTAACTTTTGGTCTAGGATACCTACATGTTACACCACATCGTATTATGCATCACTTTAAATATCTGGTCAGCAGTAGGTACCACCGTTGTGGGGGTCGAGAGAAAGTCATATTTCTCTACAACGTTCTGTGTTCATACTATTAAGAACACATTTGTGTAATGGATTTTATCACATTTAGCATCAGGTTCTCGTAATTTACGCGGATTACACTGAGATTTTGTTAAATTTATGTAAAACGTGATGAACTTACGTTCGGCAATAATTCAGTAAAATAAATTGTTGAGTAAGAATGAAATCAACTATTATTGCGTCACTTCATGAGATCCCGGTTACCCATTTTCGTTAAATCGAATATTTTTGCATGGGATTTACTTTGTTGCTGTCGAGGAAGATGCATGGCATCGAAAATTGACCACTACTTTTGGATAAAACTGTAGATTTGCAGTCCAAACGTGTGCGGTTTCTGTCTGGTAGCGCTTTTTCATTGGGATAAATATTTCTGTAATGTGCTAACTAATCTTCATCATTTTTAATCCGTTTTTGAACGGCGAATTACATTATTCTTGCTGTTCCGATCACACGAGGTTATACACACGTTGCTGTTACGAGGCCGTAGACACATCTAACCATATCACATTCTTCAAAATAAACAAAAAAAAAAAAAAAAAAAAAAACGCAGACAACTGCGAAATGGGAAAACAAAATCTACTCCTTGAAAACATTCCTCAGCTCAAGGCTATGTATTTAGGAAAGAGTCTTCGTTCTCATCGTGCTCTGAGTACGACTGTAAATTTACAATATTGCAGGAAAAGTGTTTTCTTATTCTGAATCTAAATCTTCCTTGGAGCGCCGGGCCTGAAATTTAAACTACACAAAACACGACTAAATTTCCTAAACATTATTTGATAACAAACATGTTTCTCGGCGCTGCGAGTGAAACTCAGCACTTGCTGGGTCTGTATTCGGCTCCCGCAACAAAGCATGTGTTACAAGGCTGTTCCGTGAGTCCTGTATCGTCGGTTTGTGATGCCTTCTCTTGTAAGGAAATTAAATTAGTTCCGGGCTTTAAGCTATAAAATAGAAATTCTCTTCCACAGTGGTGCTCTTTATTCAATGTTGTGTGTGAGCAAGGTCACATCTGAGCTTTGTCCTGATTTCTTTACTACTCTTTATGTAATCTACATATTGATTTATTCCTGCTTTATCCGACTTTACCTTGGTTACCATGCAGTTACGTTTCTTTTTCCCAACTTAATTTTTGGTTCAATATCCCATCTCGGCATCGGACATTCTCCCACATCTATTTCCCCTCTTACGGGGGAATCTTACTCTCTTTAAGGGTCTGATCAAGACCCCATTCCTCGTTTCTTCTTCTCTTTTGTCAGAAAAGTGCAAGATACTGTCCCCAGTCCACTAGGTCAGCCCGAAGTCACTTTTCCCCTCTCATACACATTCATTAGCAACTTTCTTTGCACGTGTCTCTTCCTTTTATGTGTGAAACATTGTTAGTTCCACTACCTTCTCGAAATGAGGATGGATCACAAGAAATCCAAAGCTGTAAACGATTTGCAGAGCGATAGAGTAAAACTGCACTTCATGAACAAGAGATTGCAAGGAGAACTACCACAAATGGTGTTGAAGCACAATAAGGAGTGGTTTCCACCGTCCCATTAACACAGCTGACAGAAAACTGGGAAAAGAGACAGTCTTGGTATCTCTGCTAAAGCAGTAACGTAAAAGAGAAACGATTTTAACAATGAGGCGATATTAAAGATTGCTATTTATGTTAACGTTTTCTGAAATTAATAAGCCCAGAATTTCATATGGATGTTGGATTTGCCCTTTCGATGCTAGTTGTCTCCTTTCCCAGGAATCAGTGGCCTAAATTAGGGATGGACGACTTCTTGTAGTCTTAGATATTTATAGGGGTAGCTAACTCCCCCGCCAGAAAAGACACATGATACTAGCGTTATGTTCAGCCCCCTACCACATGCATTGCAGAGCATTGTGCCTAAATGACATTACAAAGCGTAAGAACCTTCCCATAGTTTATTCTCAAAGCTGTAGTGAAATCTCCAGAAACTCGTAACATCATTTCCTCTTATATGATTTTCTTTGTTAAAGTGAATTTACGTTACTTTACTTCTGGTTTTCCTATTTCAAACGAAAGAACATGCTTTAAACGGATTGGCGATCATCAAGAAGCAAGTTTCTAGAGAGCTAAGTTATTTAGAATCGCACAAATCAAACTTAAATTATTTGGCAAATCTCAAGGATAACTACAGGTTCCGAAAGGATACCAGTGGCCTAAATGTTTTACAGAGAAATGTCTTAAAACTCTCATAATCACGCTTCTAACACCTGCTGACATTTGAAAAAAATTCATATTGTATGAGAAAATCGTAAAACGTTTGGTAACAAATTTCGTTGTTATACTTTTACAACTTCATAGTCACTAATTACGGCTTCATAGTCACTCGATACAAAGCTGTTTTGGCAGCCTTCAGTTTCTCCTTCCTGTTGCAAAATTGGTATTTATGCTACCTGTGTCATTACCTAATGAAATATAATTGTGTTGTCACTGTGTACTAAAACATGTATGCCCTAACGTACGCGTAATAAGCAATATTACTGTTGCAAATGTTATTTATAAAAGCAACAGGCATTAAAAACGAATTTGTGGATTTTAATAGGGAAAGAATCATAGCCAACGATGAAATAAGAAAAAGAAAACAATTCACGTATTGCTTTTACTTCCTAAAAGAGGTGTGTAACAAAAGAAAAAGTTATCTCGCTATTAATAAATGTTTTTATACGTAGCTCTATATTGTATCTTGTTATAGTACATGTTCAAATTAAATTGCAAATTACTCCTTGTAAGACATTTTGAAATAAAAAGTAATATTTATATATGAATGACTAAAAGGCAAACATGAAAAAAAAAGAACATTCTTTGAGTTAAAAAAGGGACATTCTTTGAGTTAAACAAGGGACATTCTTTGAGTTAAAAAAGGGACATTCTTTGAGTTAAAAAGGGGACATTTTTTTTAGTTGTTCTACTTGTGAAAAAGAGAAGAGGAGGTCTGCCTTACTACACTATTTTGAATTTCTGATGTGGTTGAACAGATATAGTAGACTGAAAAAATATGTGTAATTTCGAATTCAGTCATCGAGAGAGAAACATTCTTCGGTCACATTCGTCTAACTCTAACACTTGAGCAGGTTATTAATTTTGTGTTTCAATGGTTACCATATTTTCTCCACAGCACTATTTCCTAGAAAATATACACTGAAGAGACAAAACATTATGACCACCTGCCTAATATGATGTAGGACCGCCACGTGCCGCCAAAACAGATGTTACTCGGTGAGCCATAGACGCTACATGATCTCTAAAGATGTCTTGGGGTATCTGGTACCAACACATTACCAGCAGATTCTCCAACTCTTTCAAGTAACATAGTTGAGCCGCTGCAGATTCGATTTGTTGTCCCACCACAAACCACATATGCTGGATTGGATTGATATTTGGGAAATTTGGAGACCAGGGAAATATTTGGAAGTCCGCAAACTAGTCTCGTACTGAAAGAAGGTAATACTAGAAGGAAATTCTGTTGCCATGAAATTATGTACCTGCTGTACAATGATGGTTTGTTAAGTAGTAGATGTCATATTTTCTTGCACATGAATGACTGATCCCAGGGTTTTTCACAAGAATATTGCCCAAAGCATTACACTTCATCGACTGGCTTTTTTTCGTCCCAAGGTGTTTTTGGTTCCCACATTTCCCAGGTACATGTACCATGCCGTCCTCATGATGCAACAGGAAACGAGATTCATCTGAGCAGACGACTTCTTCCAGTCATTTAAGATCAGTTTTGATTAATTAATACAGACATTTGACGTGGACCAGGAACATCAAACAGAGGTCATCGCTCTTTCCACGCTATAAGTGAGTCACGGAAAAATTCTCCCGGTGGCGGCCAATGAAAATTTGTCCGTGACTCACTTGTAAACGTGGAAAGAGCGATGACCTCTGTTTGATGACCAGTTTTGATGCTCGAATACCCATTGTACGAGCTTTCAACGGTAAACCGAGGGTTGCATGGGCACTCTGAGCGGATTAGGGCTACGCAGCCCCATTTTCAACAGGGTTAGATATACTGTGTGTTGTGACACTTTAATCCCATCACTAGTATTCAAATTAATGGCGAGCTGCGCCACTTTATGCCTTCTGTTGGTTCGTACCATACGAAATAGCCATCGCTCACATCTAGCATCGATGAGCCGTGATCGGCTCACACCTTGCCGGCGGTTCAGGCCTTTTCCCTCTTCGGACCACTTTTTTAGGGGTACTAATCACGGCTGACCGTGAGCACTTGCAAGCCTAGCGGTCTCGAAAAGTGCTCTGACCCGTTCGTTGCCCATAAGAATTTGGCCTTTGTCAAACTCGCTTAAGTCCGCTGCGTTTCCCGTCTAAAGAACAAGAATAACACTGATTATTAACATATATCAGTATCAGGCACTCTATTACTTTCACATGCGCAGTAGTTTATCTGCAGGTACTTCGATTTGCATAAATACACGTTGGTCATAACGTTTTGGCCCTTCCGTGTATACTCAGTTCGACGGAGTGTATTTCTAATAATGAATATTTTTCTTTTCATAACATAAACTTCTACATGCGAGGTTTTTTTTTTATTAGAAAACGTCATTTTTCAGTCTAGTTTATAATTGAAATTCATTTTTTGTTAAAAAGTCGGCAGTGTTTAGCTTTGGGAAATTTACCAAAGCAAATCAGTTTAAGTACATTCTAATTTGAAGAAATCTAATAACTATATCCTGATTTTCAAAAAATTAAAATCCAATGAATTATATCATATAAAGAAATAATCCAGTAAAATAGGCTTTAATTTTTTTTAAAGATTGTTGTATCATTTTTAATTTCCTGGATTTGCTTTTTTCTAAAACGAGTTTGTTGAATTTATTATTTGTGAAACGGGAGATCAGGATATCTCACAGTAAGGGGGGAAACTACGAATAAGTTTCCACCACTTTCGCTTTGTCGAATAGAGCAAATTTTCATTTGATATAACGTCGCTTATTTTACGCGGAGAAATAATGGCCATACATTAATCCAGGCACCTCACGTCCGCAGCCACGTGGATGGATTCCTGCAATTAAATCCAACATTTCATCTGTTCATGAATAAGAAAGCAAATTGCGAGCGGGAATCAATGACACCACCTCGCGCGGTTTATTATACCAACCGCAAAACTGAGCTGTTTTCCAGCCACTTTAACTTATTCATTTGGATCTCGGTGAAGAGCATTTATCTCTTCTAATGAAGATGTCGGAATCGTGCAGCTTTCTGTCTTAATAAGACGTTTTGGGCGCTCTATGGCTGTTCGGTGTGTTGCCAGGCCGAGAAACCTTATCGCTTGGTCATAATTCCTGCAGCTCGATCTGCCCCATGGGTGGTCTCTCAGCTCTGGCTGCCAGATAAACCAATGCTAATGCCTGACTTAAGTGAACATTTATCTGCTGCTGCTTCTTTATTCGTTTTTCCATTTTTTTACTGTCACTTCTTTTTTCCTCGTCGTGTTTCATTCGCGTGTAAAAAAATGAATCGAGTGACTGCTTATCAGTTTCCCCTTTTTATTTTTTCACCGACACTGCATACACTTCGCTCAAAGCGCACCAGAGGCAAAAAAATCATTTTTATGGCTTATCACGGCACTAGCATTTTTTGGCGAGACCGTTTCTACAGTGTCGTTTGCTAGTTTGAGAGTGTGGCGCACTGGCTAGTTTCTCACTTCGGCTGGAAATCTAGGGAAAAAATGATATATGTCAGGAAATAATATCTCCTCAATGGGAAAAAAATTAAGCTGTGCTGTGTCTTACAACTTGGGAAAAAGAAGTCAGACATTTTGAATCAATACAGGGCCAATGACTGCGATCCATAGTAAGCAGAAGTCTGGACATCATAGATCCTAGTCACACGCTCAAGTAAATAAAACGGGTAACGATATAGCTTCAGCTTTTTCTTCGTTCAACATAAAGGGGCAACCTTTCCTGTTAAAAAACTATGAAGCGCACACCTCTTTTTATGTCAATGCTCACAGAACATTTCCGAAGAAGATTTTCAAATTTGATGTGTCGACATCATCGAATTTATCCAATTAAAACCTGCTGATTTTAATGACAAAAGTTAGAGAGTTGCAAAATTTTGAACAAATGTTCTACTAAAAGCACGGCTTACGTTTTTCATTAGGGGACTCCTAATTTCTTTATAACTGGGAACTCCTAATTCTTAGAAAGTTTAAAGCAGCTTGAAATTTCTCAAATGGCTGGTAAATTTTCCACTCAGCTAATGTGTGTGTGCGTGTGCGTTTAATGACCCATACAAACATTTAAGGATAGAAAATATCGTCTATATCTAACTTAAATATATCTAACTTAAGACTATATCTAACTTAAATATATATAACTTAAGTCTATATCTAACATAAGACTACATCTAACTTAACTCTATATCTAACTTAGCCGCCCCGGTCGCGCAGTGGTCTAAGCGATGGCCTCTGATCATTCGTCTGAAAGGGGTCCGGGTTCGAATCCCGGTGAGGCATTGATGTTGTGTTTGCCTTACGGCACTGGCTCTCTCCCTTCCCTGGAACCAGTGACTCTAAATTAGGGACGGGCGACTGCTTATAGCCCATTGAGATGCTCACGGTGGTCGTTAAACCTCCAATCAAAAAAAATATATATATATATATCTAACTTAAGACAACATCTAACTTAACTCTGTATTTAACTTAAGACTATATCTAACTTAAGACTACATCTAACTTCACTCTATATCTAACTCAAAGCGTACCGGACGCGAAAAAACAACAGCAACATTTTTATGGCTTACGACGGCACTAGCATTATTTGGCGAGACCATTTCTACAGTGTCGTTTGCTAGTTTCAGAGTGGGCACACTATGGAGATTTTCACAATTTCTCTCGCCTTTGAATTTATTAGCTATAATTAAATAGCTTGTGCCGTTAAACCCCACCAGATGGAGACGTCTCAGTTGCTGAGCCCATCTCTACAGATTTGTGAAGACAGATGCTGTCAGATAAACAAAGCACGTGGATTAGAACACATAGCACCGTGGATTGTTGGCATCGTAGCGTAAAGCGAACGTACTCGGATAGTTATCGAGAGATCTGGGATTCGATACCAGCGAGATCGAAGTACGATTTTTTGGTTGCTGTGTGTTAATTGAAGAAACGCGTGGAAAAATCGATGACTTTGTCTGTTTACATTGTCTTCACATATTTGGAAAATTTCCACTTAACTTAAGACTATTTGTTCTAGGAGAGGGAGAAAACTAAATCTGTGAGAACTAGCTCAATATTCGTGTCTTACTTGGAATTCGAAGTGAAGCCAAAAATCCTCCTCGTCCGGAAGCTTTTTTTATTATTTTTCTTTTTTCAACCCTGGTGTGCAAAGTTTGACTGTCTGGAAAATGTAGTGTATTTTAACAATAATATAAATTTACATAAATCCTTTTTCCGTTTTTTTTTTTTTTTTTTTTCAAATTACCAAAGTTTTTTTTTCCTTGTGATGAAGGGATAAATCATACGAACACAGCAGAGGCTCAGTTTGGGGATTTTTCGATGCGTGGTTTTCAGCATTTTTTCGTTTCGTCTTGCCTAAGAAATGCTCTGATCTACTGTTATCTACTTCTTTCTTACAGCGATCATATCATTGTAAATGGAGTTCATTTCTAACGTTCCATCATAGCCTTCCGGGTATTAAAAAACAAATAACGTAAACCGGCTTTGCAGAAAACAGGTAAAACTACACAGTGATTCTGCAACTCCGAAGTTATCGTGCGCGGAGACCAAATTGCTTTAACAATGGCTTTTCACCTACAATAACCTGCGGCTTTATTGATCCAAATAGATGAATACAAATTTTGAAGATGACAATCCGTAATTCTTTCATGATTTCTTTCAACAAATAGATGAATTTTGCAGTGCTCTGCAGACACTTTATTTGAAAAATGTCACTTCTTGATTGGTCTACTCTTCACCAACGTGATTTGCTTGGCAGCTCCCTGGATGGAGCTATTAAGCACGATTTCTAATGAGCCTGTCCTGCCCACCTTTGAGACAACAGGCAAAAGGCAGGACTTAAAAAAAATCAATATAAACGTATAGCATTTATACATCCACGTATTTATCTATATTTATATTTGACGCTGGTGTTTTCAGATACGCCTAAAAATTAGGCATTGATAAAATAATTTAATCTGATTGAAGAAAAATCTAAAAAAATATATTTTCATGAGACAAATGCAAGCATGACCAAGAAATGTCATACTTCTCTTTTAATTCTGGAACGCATTGTTTTCCTGTGCATGAATTATATTGGTGCTTTTTACGATATGTTTGTTTTCAGAAGATCGCTTGCTTGTTAGTTAAGGTTTATTAGCCCAGGAGCCTCTTTAGAGCGCAGAGTACCTACTGGGCAGTGCAAGTTTGAAGCAACGCAACACAAACTACATTTATTTTCATGTTTCATTCATTATAGAGCTCTTTTCTCAAATCGGTAAGTTTCTAAAGCTCTTCCAGAACCTGAAAAGAAACTGAGATCCACGAATATCCAAAGGAAATCCACAAGCAAGAAATATAAATTCATGCTTTGTTAAGACGAAGCACATCGCCTTTTACCACTTTTGATGATACAGTTAAATCTCTGTTAGCGAGAACTTAGTATATAAGAATTCTACGTGTTACTACTATTGAGACGCTCAAGATTATTTACCAGACCGTCACTACGGTTGGAATTAACAGAATCAAACTGGAATGTGGGTCTTCATGTGAGAATATCTTCTCTGATTCGAAAATGGTTGTTGATTATCATTTGCCAGTTGAAACAATGCGTAAGAGATGTCAGACACAAGACACATTGGGAAATTGACATTTTTTCCTTGTTTGTTTCGGGGTTTAAAACGGCGATCAACTCTTGAGGGATGTCGTCCATTCCTAATTTGGTTCAAGGGAAGGGAATAGGCAGCGCCGTAAAATCAGCACATGCCCCGTTCCTCATCCAGCACTCCAATCAAGGGTCATCTCGGACGAATAGTCAGAAGCCAGCGCATCAAACCACTCAACTGCCAGGACGGCCGATTTTCACAAGGCAATGTGTTTCCGATTTTAATAAGGCATAGCGGACCAATATACACTGCTGTTTGTTAAAAATGAAAAACCAGGAAAAACGTGTGCGATCGGACTCAAACTCTCAGGATGGGCAGGTCACTTGAGGAGATGCAAATGATCACAACCGCAGCGCACATGGAAATGATATGTGCCATCCACGACCTAATAGTTGTCTTTCAGGAGCATAAAGGCAGGACGTCGATTCGTGGGAATTGTGGCAGTAAGTAAGGCAGTGGTAGTAACTGAGTATGCCCCGCCGCAGTAGGCAAGACCCATAAGTACAATTGACGAACTTTGAGCAAGGCCGATGTGTTTGACTGCGGAAAGACGGACTTTGCTTCCGCTACATCGCTGCTTGTGTTGGACGAAACGCGAGCACAGTGATGAGAATGGGGCCTCAGTGGAAACAAGAATGTCTGACGCATCGACAAGAGGGGTACGGAGCCCGGCGTCAGAAGAAGCCACGGAAATGCCAACATACGCCGTTGGCGAACCAAACAGCTTCGTCCAGAGTTTTAGCATTATAGTGGAGGTCATCAAGGGTTGTCTGCCGGTCATCAAGGGTTGTCTGCAAGTCATCAAGGGTTGTCTGCAAGTCATCAAGGGTTGTCCGCAAGTTCTGTGCGACACAGTTTGCTTCAGATAATCCTAATCGCTTGCTGTCTGTTGCTTCTACTTCTTCTGACCTTAAACCACAGATGTTAACGGCTGCAATGGGGCCAAGAACACAAACACTGGCATGGTGAACGGCGGCGCATAGTGTTTTTCGACGAGTCACTGCTTAACCTAAAGACACATGATGAACATATCCTTGTACGGAGACACCATGTAAAGAGATGCTGGAGGCATGCGTTATGTGGCGTCATACGGGCCTGATACCGGGCGTTTTGCTGTGGGGTGCTGTTTTGTTCCATTCACGTTCCTGCTTCCTACGCATTGCAGAAACCATGACCTAGCGTTACATCGCGAATTTTTTTTAATTGGAGGTTTAACGACCACCGTGAGCAACTCACCGGGCTATAAGCAGTCACCCGTCCCTAAATTAAAGCCACTGGTTCCAGGGAAGAGAGAGAGCCAGTGCCGTAAGACGAACACAACGTCCATGCCTCACCGGGATTCGAACCCGGACCTTTTTTGGACGAACGATCAGAAGACATCGCTTAGACCACTGCGCCACCGAGGCGGCTCGCGGAAGTTGAGGATGCTAAGTAGAATCATATCTTCAGACGATCCCGGGTGTCATCTTTCAACAGGACAATGCCCAAACACATGTGGCGCGGAAGGTCTTACAGTTCTTGGATGCCCGACGTGTGACACGTCTTCCTTGACCAGCGTTTTCGCCTGATTTGTCGCCCATTGAACAAGTATGGGATATGCTCGCTCGACGCGTGGCCCATCAGACTCCGCTGCCAGTAACCCAAGATGGACAGTTGGTACGAAACAGACAGCAGGGAATGATCTTCCACAGTGCAACATCCAGAACCTCTTCCAATGGATGCCAGGCCGTGCACGATCCGTTATTGCCACACGTCGTGGATGCATGAGGTACTGAGTATGGTGCGTTCCACATGACTTACCGGGCTGTACAGCAGATAACTTACGTCCTGTATCATTAATAATGTACCCTATAAATCTCACTTCAATATGTCAGGTCTTTCTTAATGATGCATTTTCAGCAGATGGTAGTGCATCATAATTTCCGCACTGCTTCAACTAGTTCAGTTGGCACAATTTCGGGTCCTTAACGGAAGAGCCGTTACTTGATGTTCCAGACATGTTACATCAGAGGAATATTAGATGAACATTTTGGACGTGTGATATAACCACCACTGTTGTATGACTGTAAGCAGCCTGCGACTACTACAGTTCAATACGTATGCTTATCAGTTTACCGGAAACTTAGTGCATCACGAGTAGTGATTGTGAGTCTTTGTTCGAAGATTTTTTTATTGTGGGTTTCACGACCACTGTGAGCAACTCAATGGGCTATATAAGCAGTTGCTCATCCCCAGTTTAGTATCACTGGTTCCAGGGAAGGGAGAGAGCCATTTCCGTAAGGCAAACACAACATCCATGCCTCACCGGGATTCGAACCCGGGACCATCTCGGACGAATGGTCATAAGCCAGAGCGTTGGACCACTGCGCCACCGCGGCGGCCTGTTTGATGAATGACCCACTGTTGGAAAACTGGTCTTGCGGCAACTCCGAGAGTGAGGTTCAAATGCAACCGAAGTGAAGGGTGTGTAGCATTTCTTAGTTTTTCGCGTTCAGAGCCACATTGCATATTCTTACTTTTTGCCATTGGTGTCGCAATATCAGGGGCAAAACACCCTTCTGTCCAGTGACTTTCCTAGTACGATCGCTGCCACATGTGTAATATCACTATAGGATGAGATGTCAGCAATGAACTCGGTTCTAAGGATTATTGCTTCATGTTGTCTAGTCATACTTCTCATCCGAAACTCAGGCATGTAGTGATACTTCTGAGTTGCGTTCTGTAAAGAATGATACTCAACATTAAGACGGATGCATGACTTTTTTAGCAATTTGGTTACGTTTGAAGTGCTCGTTGATTTCACTGGTGTATCTACTTGTCATATATCCGCTTGTTATTTCAGTAACGCCTTTCGCCAATCTTCCTTCGGCCAGCTCACCCTACAGTTTTAAAGAATACAGTGTGACTTTTCACAATTTTAAGCGCAACTGACCCGTCTCCCCCCCCCCCCGCCCCCAAGAAAAAGAAAACTTGGAATTGAATTCTGAGTGAGAAAACCTATTTTTTTTGTAAGATGTTTCGTGCCAAAAATTTTTACTTTCGGAAATAGAGCTTATATTAATATCCATTGCCAGAATTCTAAAACTTTTTTTCTCCGCCAAATCTTTTCATTTAACGCGCTTATTTTAATTTTTCTTTTTAACTAATGTATGAAGGATAATTTTTGCATTCTCCCAACATTTTCAAAACCACAATCAATAAAGACGGAAACTAAGTTTAATTGGAACTGCAGTTGCTAAGAAAGCTTGCATAAATGTGCGATTTAGAATAATTACGTTCACTCCTAAAATTAAATTTCGTATTTTAATTTTTATTATTTGGTGATGTACTTTTTCGTTTTGCGTATGGTAAAGCATACCGGCAATTTACATCTTTCTTGAAGCTTAACAACAGCGATTATGCGAGAGCTCAGGTGAATTGAGCGCGTAATTTGACGAAAACGACTCGAATTTAAAAAAATTCCGAAAATAATTGTATGACACGAACTGCCACAGTGCTTTTTCACTGAACTCTTTTCTTAAATACACTAGTAATTTCTTCTGTACGGAATATGAGCGTGTAGAACATTTTGACTTTAAAATGTGATGCACGTATAATCAGATGAACATCAAGCAAAATTAGACGCAAATTTTTGAAGTATGTGGAAACGAAGTTTAGTTTCAAAGAGATGGGTTCGAAAATCTGAGAAAATATTATACAGAGTGATCGTAAAGTTCCCGAATCCTGAATTTAAAAAAAAATATTGAGTATACTGTAAGCAAAAGTTCAACCAATTGATGTGGCAACACCAGTCAGCAACTCCTCGTGAACAAATACTGCGCTTGTCGAATGTCTGAAGGAAATTGGCAGAGTGCCAGAAATGAATAACCGGTTCCATGTGTGCTACGCGGTTTTCCCACTTTAGCGTCGCCATTTGCACAGAGGCATGGGCTTGACGAGGAAGCAGAGAATTTGTTTACTTGAAGCTTATTTGCAAACGCAGTCTTACAAATAGTGTATAGAGAAGAGTTCAGAAAAAAATTTCTGCAGTATACTGTAGTAAGTAAATCAACGATACACAGTTTACTCGTACGATTTCGGAAAACTGGAAGTGTCGATGATATGCCTAGAAAAGGCCGGCCAAGTGTGTTAACACCGGAAGTGATAAACGACGTTAAAAAACGTTTGCAACAGTCACCTACAAAATCGCCTCGTCGTTTATCTCAGCAAGTGAAACTTTCTGACGGCTCAGTACAGAAAGCGACTAAAAGATTGCAGCTTCATGCATACAAAGTGAAAGTTGTTGAAGAACTGAAGCCATCTGATACGCATAAGTGCCTGCTGTGTTGCCGTTGATTTCGCAAATTTACTCGATACAACAAGGGCTTATTGAATAATGTTTTCTTTTCGGAATAATGTTTCTTTTTTATCCTTTTGGGATATTTAAAGGACCGTGTTTATGCAAACAACCCGCATAACCTACAGTGCTTGAAAACAAACATTATTCAGGCTATAGCGGAAATGAGGCCATCTACGCTGAAACGCGTTACGAAAAACATCTGCCGCCGTGTGGATTTTTGCCTCCAGCAATACGGAGGTTATTTCCAGCATCTCCTTTAGGTCAACATCAGTTGCTCAAAAGTCGATGGAAGATGTATCAAAGCTGTAAATAAACTTTATATATCTGCATAATGCAAATAAAAATTGTTCCAATTAGGGTTCCGGAACTTTTCGGTCACCCTATACCTTGATGGTAAAATCATTCGTGGAGGAGACGTAAAAGTTGGAACAACTCGGAAAATCGATATTGGGAATTAAGGTTACCACTTATAAGAAACTAATTTTTTTCATCTGTGAATAACAGTCCACAAATGAATGTTTGACTGTTTGTCAGCAAACATCCCTATGAAGTGCTGTTATACCACCTGTTTCTCGTAAAGGAAAGAAAATATCCTGAGGTAGTTTTGAGTATTGTAATTTAACATCCCTATGAAGTGGTGCTGTTATACCACCTGTTTCTCGGAAAGGAGAGAAAATATCCTGAGGTAGTTTTGAGTATTGTAATTTCACGCATTAACGATTTTGAGGGCTGATATTCTGCCTGGTATCCAGTGTTTGTATAGAATGCTAATCCATCAACATTGCGTATTAATTTGTAATGTCTTAACAAGTGTTTCGCTCCTCATACAAGAAAACCTCACGAAATGTCCACCACGGCTTTCATACGACTCTTTGCAAATGTCTTCAGTTCACAGCAATTACTATCGGTCGTTCGATACATACAGCAAAGCGTTTAAGTTCAAAGATAGGGTATTTTAGTAAAGCAAAACGCCGGAAAAAAATGATAAAGTTTTCGAAAACTTGAAAACGCATAATTTCTTCCATAAAACGCAGCCGTTTTCATTTTTGTTTTGTATTATTTTTTCCCCCAGATTGTGAAAAGAAGCAGCTGCCGTTTATCTGTTTTTAAATGCTTACTGCGAGATAATTTATGTTCAGACATTTTCTTTTAAGACACTCATAGAAAACTTTTAACGGGAAAAATCAACACACACGGTAGTCTCAGAGAACGGTGGCGTCTACGTTTAACCCGGCGTCTTGAAAATCTGTTCATAAACCCTTAAAAACGCCATCATCACCGGAGTAAAGGAACAACATGGCGACCATTCATAAAACTTCCACGAGCGTCGGTCATCGAACATCAGGTTTTATCACTCAGATATCTGGCAACACGAATCGCGTCTTCCACAGCCGCCATAAAAAGTAATAGTGGGCCTAGAATGAAAATTACTTATGTTCTTCGCAAAGCGCCGCTGAGCGCATACCGAGGTAAAAGGAGAGGAATTTGTGTGGATGCGTGCGAGTATATATTCCTAATGTTTATTAACTGTTCCCTCTCGCGGAACTTAAACCGTAAATATGTCTTCAGCTTTATACATATGTATAGAATGTGTCTGCAACAGAGATGGTTGCGGCTGATTTATTGGCTGAATCTTCGGATCGTAGATTTTTACTTACCAAGGCGTAAAAAAAGGTCCTTCGAAGTCATAAAAGGCAGAGATATTTACGGCTGACGAGTTTCGAACCGAGAAGAAGATAATGAAACAGACACCAGACAAGCTGAATATGTAAATTGATTCCGGTATGAGATACTGCAGCAATAGTACACACATGCTCACATATAGCTGTAATTCTTCCACCTCATTTTTACACTGCACGAATATGTTTATTCTTATGCGTACGTGCATGGGACAAGAGTGCATTCACGATTTCCACGTCTTTGTTTGCAGCAGAACTAACCGCGCATAATTTTTTTCCGATCTCTCATTCATTTATTCCAATTTATGGTTTTTAAGAACTTCTGAAATACACAGAAAACTAAGATGATAAATCCTGCGACTTCTCTTATACGTTCGAGCTACGAGAAATTAGTCACATTTCGTTCGCGAGAAGCAAAGAAAACGGATATAAATACTTCAAGTTCCTACGCGGTAAACCTGTCTTAAGATCAAGGTTAGTTAATAACAATTGAAGTAGGATGTGTTTCATGATGTAGTCAAGTGCCACATGTTGTCTAATGCCGCTGAAAAGAGGCAATGACAGTTTCTCAGATCTGGTCATTTTTTCAAGCTATTAACCTTGACACCAAGTAACTACGCAGTAAAATGTGCTGTCAACCTTTGACCATAAAGAACAATATAGGTCAAGAAAGCTAAACGCTGGAAGGCCTACAAGTGGGGCACACAAAAGGAGTGATTCTTTCTCCTTTTTACAAAAGGGGTTACTGCTGTGGTTTACGAAATACTTTTACAAGAGGAAACGGAGGATCTTTAAAATTTACAAAGAAAAGGATTCACGAACAACACTTAGGAAATGTTAATTACCACAGAACGGAGACAGAAGCTTTTCAGAAACTGTTTTGTTTTTTCGACGAATTGGTAAATAGCTGGCTGCAAATTGCTCCACTTTCGTAATGAGATGAAACGAGACCAGTTATTTCTACGAACGGGAAATAGAGAATCAGCGGCCTCAACCCTAGGAAAAATTCCCTAGATTTAGGAAATTTCAGGATGTTTTAGAGAATTAGGGAAAACTGACAAAATTCTTGGGATTTGTGTATATTTTCAAGGGAAATCCCTTTATTTAGGTTTTGTTTTGTTCAATTTACGGATTTTTTTTTCTGTGCGAGTGCAGTCGAAGATTTTGAATATTATGACACTACAAATCGAAGGCAGTTAGAACCCGGTAGTGTTCTTTCGAATTCCAATTTAAAAGAAAAAAAGAAGAAGGGGAAAACTGATTGCATATTTAAATCAGTAAATTGTGAACTAAGTTCTACGTTCTTTCCTCAAAGAACAAAACATATCTATATTTTTTTCTTTTTTTTTTAACGTTACGCATGCATTGTATTTTTAAATAGATTGCCTAGCGTGCTGCATTGGGAAGTTTTTTTTTTTACTCTAGTTTGTTCTCATATTGCGCATTTGTCTGGACTTTTAAATATTTTGTTTTGCAAAAATAATTCCCAGGTTTGTGTTTCCGATGTTTCACCAATACTTGACAATAAGAACGTGAAAATATAATATACCGTGTCTGAGAAATGCTTCATTAAAAATTTCTCCATGACTATAATGGCGATGTTGTCATGCATAATTTGACATAAGCATCAAAAACAAAATTTTCATGGTAATTACGCAGAAATCCACTTCTGACGCCACGTAAATATGGCCCACAACATTCTATTTTACTTAATCAAAATTTTCTTCTACAAAATTTCGGAACAGATTTAGAAATGTCTGTGTGAGTGTTAACACTAGAAATATATCTAAGAGTTTTTTTTTTTGCTTTTTTTTAATGCATGTATATGTTTTTCCTTAGGGAAATTCTGTGGAATTTCTACCTGTGGTCTAGGGAAACATTTGTGGAACACGTTAGGAGCACTGTAGGGAGTAGACCACAAACAGTAGTACCCAACGTAATTTTAAAATACTCTGTGTCAAATTTAAAAGCATTTTCTTATGTAAAAACCCATTTTTAGAAGCAATGCAGGAAATCCTACATCGTTTGGCCATTTTAAGTAAAGCACTTGCGTGTAACCTAATCAACATTTTGATTAGCACGACAAATGGTAATGCCCCTGAGATAAGTAACTTTGCGTATCAGGATAGTAATCGCATTAACAGTGTCACGCGTGCACGACATACAACACGTGCTTCTCCTACTTTTAAATGTGCGGAGCATAGCGTTCTGTATCGTGGCGAGCACTGTTAAAAATTATGATTTAATGACGTGTGCGTGATGGAAAGAAACAAAAGTTTTAGAAAAGTACAGAAATAAATCAGTTCGCACTGTCCATTTAACATTTTGTCATCGTTGGTAAATAGATTCAACAGGAAATGTGATTTACACAATTCCGATATTTATTTCCTGAAATTTGTATTCAATACTCCCTTATATCTCAACGCAAGTAACTTGTGTGCACATTTTTTACTACCAAAGGAGGGCATTGTTGAACCTTGTGAGTTCTCTGTAGTTCTATTGCTATTCTGAAGGAAGAAAAATAACGTTACGTGTTTTACGAAAATAAACAGAAATCCGTTTTTAATGGTGCGAAATTAATATACGTAGGTAAATCAAAAAGGCAATTTGAAAATTACGCTATAACCACAACGGATTGAAGCTGATGTAATACAACACGTTTGCAATGGCTTATGGGTAGTTTGAACACACACACAGCGCAGCGCTCTCCGTTAATCTAGTTGAAGCCAAGATGAAATACGTATGGACGCTCCCCTGCGGAATTGCACCATTGTGGAACAACCAGCTGTACTGAGATATCTTTGGGCAGAGGAAGTGAAACCTGAAATTCACCGAAAGATGTTGGTTCTGAATGGAAGCGAAAACAGTATGACTCAACGAAAAGTTTGTGAATGGGTAGAAAGGTTTAAAAGCGTGAAGACGTTTAACCGACGAAGCTCGATCTGGTCTGCCATCAAAATCGCACGCACAAGCCGAAATCGACAAAACCAATGGCTTGATCAGAGAAGACAAACGGATTACGTTGTCGGCTGTTGCTGCATATTTGGATATCAGCTATGGATCCGAACGTGCCACAGTGCATGTTAACTTGCGGTATTGTAAAGTTTGCAAAAGATAGGTACCCCGACAGCTCACTGATCTGCACAAACAAGTGCGTGGAAGTCACGACCTAATTCCTGAAACCTTATGAAGAAGATCCGAGTATTTGGAGCGGATTGTCACAGACCACCCTGCGGTTTTCAGTCCGATAATCAGGCCTCCCTCAAAGTCCATAAGTTGCGTAAATCGACGTCTCTGGCGTCTACCCAACAGTCTTGTCACTCTGTACTCTTGCTTGCGTTGGCCCGTGCTTTTCGATTTCATGGGGCATCGACTACACGCCTGTTTATAAGGCTGCCGGTTCGTGCTTGCAGCGCCACCAATGGGTGTGCGGTCATGCGCACTTGCACCGAACGTGGATCATTTGCATACCAGCACGCACTCTTGCTATTTGCAAAGTTTCGCGGTTGTTACATGTTTTTTTCTAGGTGCGCAAATTTCATTGTCCGTGAGTGTATATCCCAAAATAAATGGAAAGCCAGTGATTGCAATAAAAACTGATTCTTCCGTCCCACAAAAGCAAGGTTATACGAGGGCTGTTCAATAAGTAACTGCTGAAGACCTTTGGCCACGGATTAGGAATATGTAAATCGGAGTCTCCAAATGTCATCAGACTCTCCTGACTAGAGCGCGTTGTCTGGCAAGGGGTTTGAATGATAACAATAATGTACCGAACAAGAGATTTAAGTGGAAATGCTGACTCGACTGGAAATATGATCTCACTCGTAGGTACGCGCGATTATTAGGTTGAACGATGTCACGCGAGGTACCGAAAGAAACATTTCGATGTGCAGCAATGTGATGCAAAGTCACCAGTTTGTCTTCTTGCACCACAGCTGCACATACTCCATGTTGCGGTATGTTGTAGATGTTTAAAGCCTGTCACCGCGTTTCGCTTCCGTCAACTCATTGCGCCCATGTGCAAAGTTTGTACACCATTCTTACACGCTCATGACTTCAGGACAACACCCTTCTTGATTTGTCAATGGATCTCCTCTACCGGTGTTTCCCGTGTCCAGAGGAACCTACTCACTGCGCTTACTTCCGAATAAAACCATGTTAAATCAATCGTCATCTTCACTTGAATCTGTACTTCAGTACGTCGGTTTTTCATTCAAACTCCTGTGCCAAACGACGAGCTCTAATAAAGAGATGTACGGGGAACCTATATATTCTACATATAACATTTTCTCAAAAGAATACTTATCGTTTTTCCAATACAGTTACTTTTTTGAATTGTGTGTTATTTAATAAGTAGGAACTGTGCACCAATTATACTGAAAATAGTATAACTATACTAATGATCCTAATTTCTTGGCCTTATTTTATTATATGGCATACCCTTATACCCTTAAGTTTTATACATCATACATTATTTTGACAGCAAAACAGTCTTTTACGAAATAAACGACATTCTGAACTATTTATAGATTTTCTCCCTCTCCCCATGTGATTTTTATTAAGTACGTCTTCAGCATGAGTAATCAAAAGGATTTACATTTCTGATGTTTTTCCAAGAACAGTCAGAAACCTTAGGTAAATGTCTGGAAAATACGAATGATAGCAGAAACACTCTGAATCTTCTGGGAAACTTCTCGGATCTCCCACATTACGCACGGTCACAGCGTTATCATAAAGAATGCTCCTTTAATTACCCAGCGGTCTCCCATTTTTCAGCAGCTTATCTTAAACTGTCACTAAGTGTGACCATAATAGATATCAGCCACGATGTCATCACCAGTTTTCAAACAAGTGAAGGAAACTGCGCAATCCATAGATCACGTGATATCACAAAATGGCCTTACGTAAAAGTTAGTTTGGACCTTCTCACCGTATTTCATCCGCATCTAATAAAATTTGGCGTGCAGACCTGAGGTTGCAAATTAACACATAGCAAGAGCTTAGTGCAGTTTTTCAACGTGGTATCAGTAAAATAAAGTTTTTAAGGAAGAACTGTTTACTATTTTTTTTTCTTCTGCGTTTCCACCAAAGAAGAATTCTATTCTTCCGGGATAATGTAGGGGGTCTCCCAAATGGTCATACTTTCTGATGGCCACTTCGGGGATTTGAGAAAGGGAATTCGAGATCACCGAATTAATCGTCGAAGAACAGAACTCCTTGATGAAAACGTAAACATAGAAATAAGTGAGAAAAAAAGAGGCAAGCAGTTCCGCCCGTGTCCTTCGTTAATTTTGAACCCGGAAGGGTTCGTTGAATCTTCAAGACAACTTTGTAGCAGAGAAATAATTGGGGTCCAATGCATTCGGGAGAAAATCTCTTGCTTATATCACTTACCGAGAATGGGTACCTTCATGATAACATTCAACATCATGAATGTAACTGTACGAAAACCTGTGGGAACCACATACCAATTCAACGAAGAGAACAGCAAGAAAGCACGTCAGAACAGATAGTGAGAATACTGTCATCCACGTTAGGCGTTACGCATGGCTTTCTTGGGATGTTTTGGCAATCTCATCTTATATATTAATATATTAAGAACTTTAATGTAAATGTTTGAATACATTTGTTCTGATCACATAGTACTTTCAGAATCATCTATTACTTTGTAAAAAATCGGGACAAGTTGACACTCTCATGCACACAAGCGTACGAACAGACACACTCGCACAAACACACACATACACAATCTGCGATTTTCAAATCTGTGTTCTGTTCGTCTATTTGCTTTCGAAGCGGAATTTTTTATTTTTTTTTATTTATGTATTAAGAATTTATAGGGCAAGGCCATTCTTGGATAAAAAGAGCAACGTCAAGTTACAGTGAGTACAAAGTCAGCCACCCAGGTACAAACAAATCGGTTATAAGATCATCTCGAGCTGCTTAAACTCCTTCCTTCAATCAATTGAAATATTCATTAGTTTTGGCAAGCTTTATGACGAAAGTACCTGGTTTAGCCAAATGGGATAGAGAAGGAGAGAGAGAGAGAGAGAGAGAGAGAGAGAGAGAGAGAAAGAGAGAGCGAGAGAGAGAGAGAGCTTCCAATGAACCGAAGAGCCGGGTGATCTTGTGTATGCCTGAGATTGAGAGAGATGACGTGTTTACATCAATTTACAAAATTGAAATCTATGAAGTCCATTACACACAAACACAAACACGCGCGTGAGCAAGAAGTCAACAGGTTTCATATACTAGAGGTGTTCAAATGAAAAGGTACGAAACGTCATAAGAACGTAACCGTTAACATATTTGCCTATGCCGCTATGGGAGAACGTAGCGACACATCTAGGGATGCGATTGGAGTCGCCGGCGTGGATCGGAGCAAGCGCGGGCGCCCGCATGCGCAGGAGAGAGCAGAGGCTCTTATAAAGAGCGCCGTCCAATTGACGCGGCAGTGCGTGTGAGGACAGGATGGCGTTCACATTGCAAAATTCGACGATTGAGGAGCAGCGAGGCGTTATCCGATTTCTGACAGCAGAGGGTGTTAAACCGGCCGCTATTCATCGCGGAGGGTGTGGTTCTGCTCCATGATAACGCGCGTCTACACGTCTCCAGGGTTACACACGCGGAACTGGCCAAGTTCTAGTGGGAGCAGCTTGACCATCCGCCCTACAGCCCGGACATGTCGCCCTGCGATTTCCATGTGTTTGGTCCCCTGAAAAAACATCTGAAAGGGAAGTGCTTCCACTCGGACGACGAACTCAAGGACGCTGTGCAGGAACGGGCCTCGTCACGGCCACAGGAATTTTGGGAACAAGGAATCCTTCGGCTCGTTAATCAATGGGATCGTTGTGCTACGGCCGATGGTGTATACTTTGAATAAAGTCTTCATTTATACCCACAGTGTCGTTTCGTACCTTTTCATTTGAACACTCCTTGTATATATGTACAATGGACTTCACAGATTTCAATTTGTAAATTACTGGAAATCATGAAATCCAATAAGCGATTTCAAAAAGAATGATTAGGATTTTTAATGCAATGTGTGAGGAGAAACAGTTTTTTATTTGGAGGTTTAACGACCAATGTGAGCAACTCAAAGGGCGTCACCCGTCCGTGATTTATGCCACTGGTTCTAGGGAAGGGTGATAGACAGTGCCGTAGGACAAACACAACATCCATGCCAAACACCAGGATTCGAATCGGGATCTCATCTCAGAAGAATGGTCATAAGCCAGCGTTTAGGGCACTGCGCCGGCGTGGTAGCATGGGAAACAATTGAAGCGAAGTGAAGATTCAACATTTGAAATCCATCTATGTTAGTTTTTGCATTGCTTTCCCAGCACCTGTTTTACAGCTGTTTTTATCGCTTTATTATTCTAAGTCCTCATTATTTGCTCTCCTATTTCTTTCTATACAATTTTCTTCTTTTATCCGAATTTCTCTTATTGTGTCGTCATTTTCGAACTCTAATGTTTCTGTAGCATCCTTCATCTCCTCATTTTTTATTTTTATATGAAGTCATCCTCTTTCATTTTTCAAGCGCTCGGTAGTTCTCATCAACACTTTCTCTCACTCACCAAGCGAAAAGATTTCTAGCTTTCATCGAAATCGAGGAAGCCATTTACTTGATCTTAATCTCAAAGCAGGAGCTTTAATCGATTAGTTATTCACAAGATTTTATTTATCATTTTTGTTTTTCTGACGATTCCTTAATTGCAAACCAAAGTCAAGAAAATATAAACGTTCTTAAAATGCATACATTTACCGTTTCAACAAAATAATTTTTTCGAACGTTAAGCGTTTCTCACATACAACATTTGGAAATATTCATTTAGATTTGTAAATGTATATGCATTTCGTCAACGAAATTGCACCAATGAGTTTAAAATTTCACTAATTCAAAACTGAGAACGCGAAGTTTGCTCGAAATAAAATTTTCCACCGAAACACTTCTGTAAATAATCAAAAAGTCTACAGATATGTTGTATGCAATTCAAGATAGTAATTAATTGTTGTAAGAAGGGAGAGAAGATAATAGAAAAGAGAATAATGATGAATTACAATAGGTGTGTTATGTATCGACGGCGTCAAACATTGCAAAAACAAAACATAATCGCACCCCAGTACAAATAGTGAGAAATATTACCTTGTTCAAGTGTTGAAGACAGAAGAAAAGGAACAATTGCTAAATATTTTCAAAAGGAAGTTAGAATACAGCACTGGAGAAATTCAGAAAAATAATCATTTAATGTGAAAAATTAGTCTCCTTCATGAATTCCCTATTTTAAATAATTTTATTGTAGTGTTGACATAAAATAAATTTTAACTTTTCTAAATTAAATTTTCCATAAAGGTTATAAAAAATTCTAGATAGCTATTTCCATAAGCAAATGAAAAATTCTAGATAGCTGAAATTTAGTTTCACAGCAGCCAACAGATGCAATAGTAATTTCAAAGAAATTTTTCAAAACAAAGTGATGTTTAAGAATGATTCATTTACTTTTCTGAGTATGGACTCAGATATAAAGTTAAATGAGAATTTAATAGGTATGAAAGTTAATGTTTTTAACATTTATTCATGCTTAAAGGAATTTTAGATAAAGTTCTCATTTCAAATTAACCCTTGTCTTTTAGAAAAAAGGAACTCCATCTCACAGTGCATAAAATCGTTTATTAAAAAACGTAGCTATAAGTCTATCAGTGTCGCAAGACGAAAATTAGCTGGTATTACAAAAGGGAAAATTTGACTGAGAAGAATTTTAATCACACCGAGGCAGAACGAATACAAATCATCATATTTTTTTTCATTCCTAAAAGAAACAGAATAAAAGTCTTTAGTAAAATATATATGCTAATTTTTTCTGCGGAAAGGCACACGTTTTTCATTTCAGATTTGAAATCAGTAGACTTTGAAAAACATTTGTTTGGATTTTAAATGAAGTTCAAATTGAATTCTTACTCCATTCGATACTGCACAAAGCGTAATTCCTTTAGTTCTACTTTCTAAAATGAATGGAATATACAATGGTACCAATTCATGCTAGAAAAGACATCCAATTTTACATCATGTGAAAAGAGACAGCAAAGTAAATTAGGGACGCAGTTTTATGGTGAAAATACGTTCCCTTTGAGATTCTAAAGTTTTAAACTTTTAACAAACCTGAAAAGCTAATTTTTCTTTCCTTTTTTTTACATGTTTCAAGCGTTGGTTGTCGGAAAGTGTTCTTCAGCAATAACTTCTTAGGAAACGCCAGTCAATGATGACGTAAATGTATTTATAAAGCTCATAAGAATTTGGCCAAAAGATTGAAATATTGAGATCTGCACTGGATATAACTGCTAGGGAGATATAGATAATTCCGAGCTAGATTTGGAAACAATTTATAGCAGCTTAAGAATACATGGCCTTTTGTATCATATCAGGTGCACCAACACAAAAAGAACAGAAGATATACGCAGGAGACACCGACAGATTTGCCATATCAGAGAATAAGAAAAATTCGTTTTGACTATGTAGCTTTTGGGTACATTAGAAACTTCTCCCATAAGTCCCTAAGATCCGTAGATCATTGTGGCTTGATATCAAACGTTCAAATTGGGGTTAAACGAAAATGAAAAGATCGCTAAAGTTGTTTAAATCTCGTAGATGTACGGATCCTGTTATATTCGCTATTCAGTTAGGCAACAGCGGTGGTTCTTTGGTAGATTTTAAATCCAAGATTCTAGTGAAACACAAAAGAAGGAGAATCAAATATAGAAACACTGAAAAGCATTAATACGCGAAGTATTTATATTTAAAGAAAAATCACGGCACCTATAGAAATTTAGAAAAAAGTATAGATTCTGAAACGCGCTTTTGACAAATAAATAGTCCAAACGGCTTTTGCAACATTTTAAAGTCACTCAGAATGGCGTGTAAAGCCCACTTAGGGACATCGCAATTACAGGGTAAGCAAGGAATTCACTTTAATATTAATACTTTTTTTCTGGATAATAGTTGCTCAGATATTTGTTTTTTGTTTTTTCTTAATTCTCTTCTGGAGAAATTAAATTTTTGTTTCTGAAGATGCAGAGTCTAGTTTTTCTAAAAATATGTGAATGAGGGTTTACACAGTTTTGCACTTAATCCATCAATCAAGACCTCTCCGTACCTCTACTCATCCAGTTAGCCACGACCCTATCATTCACATGAGTTTACCCATGACTTAGAATTTTTTTCTTAGTCGGTATGTACGGGAGTATACTAGCACAGTGTGATTAAAAAAGTTTGTAGACATAGAATTTTTTAATCTCTTCCGACTTACTGTTTGGCAGCAAGTAGTTGCCATCCTTAACTTAGGGTTTATGGGTCCCCTCAACTAGATGAGAATCGTAGTCGCATAAACTGTGTCGGACAAGACACAACATGAAAGGCTCGATTCTAATATTGTCACCAACTCGAACCAAGGATAAAAACCAAGATATCTAACTAGTTAAGTGCCTGACATTTAAAATTAGAATACCATATATATATACTGTGTATGCATATACACTGAAGAGCAATTGAATTATAGACAGCTGGCGTTATGAAAATCTGGCGGTGTGGGCGGCCCTGTAAACGGAAACGACATGACGTATGCAGCGATCCGACAATATAAGGAGTGATGCGACGGGAATCAGTAAGAGTCGGACGCAGTATGGGTAAGACGAAGGATCTAAGCGCATTTGATCGTGGGCAAATTGTCGGGGCCCAACGAATGGGTCACTCCATCTCGGAAGTCGTGCAGGCACTGGGATTTTCACGAGCCACTGTTCACGGGTGCACCGTGAATATATTGAATCCGGTAAAACCATCCCTGCAAGGGCCAATTGCCGTGGACAACAGCGTGTGGATGAGCGGGGTCATCGTCGGCTAGCTCGCATTGTACCAGCGGGTAGACGGACCACAGTGCAAGAAATCACTCGGCAATTTAACGCTGGAGCACAAAAACGTGTAAGCAGCCACACCATCCAGAACCATCTCCTCGCTATAGGGTACAGAAGCCATCGTCCCACGAGGGTACCGCTGCTGACCGCACATCACAGGGTGCAAACATTAGCATGGGCGCGGAAACATCGCCACTGGACCCTAGACATGTGGGAAAATGTTTCCTGGACTGATGAGTCCACATTCACGTTGGTACATGCGGATGGCAGGATACGAGTACGGCGCAAACCACACGAAGCGACGGACCCTTCTTGCCAGCAGGGTACTCTTCAAGCTGGTGGGGGTGACATTCTCGTCTAGAGACTGTTTACGTACGCTGAAACGGGACCCCTGGTATGTGTGACATCGTCCCTCACAGGTCTACGTTACAGGGATATCCTGGACGACCATTTGCTCCCGTTTGTGCGTCTTCAACATCCAACTGGGGACCTCATCCTGCAACAAGACAATGCACTGTGCCATCGCTCCCGACTTGTATCCGAATGGTTGGATGAGCACTCACCGACGTGACCTCGCTTCCTTGGGCAGCTAGGTCACCTGACCTCAATCCCATCGAGCACATCTGGGATGCCATCGAGAGAGATGTTCGACCCCTTTCCATCAAATCTTCATGAGTTGTGGGAGCTTTTTAAGGGGTCGTGGATCCGCATGGCTTCCCAAAGCTTCCGGTGTATTGTCGAGTCCATGCCGAGACGAATCGCCGCCGTCATCAGGGCGAAAGGTGGTGCTACACGTTACTAGACAGGTATCTCTAATTTAATTGCTCTTCAGTGTATATATATATATATATATATATATATATATATATATATATATATATATATATATATATATATATATATCCTTGATAAATGTCAACTCCGCCATCTCGTGGTGCATCCTGTCCCCACTAAAGGGGCTCTGACGACCGCCAATAGCAGTATAACTATACCATTGGGATTAGAGGAAATGCTATCCCACCCTCACCAACCCGCTTGGCCACGTTGTGAGTTATGGCCAAATCCCTCCAAAATGACTGCACAATTTAAATCTTGGCCCTCAGTCTCCGGCAGCTTGAATGTACGTGGCTCAGGCAGCGGCCAGTGTGACATGAAGGCAGAGGGTGCTAAGAATCACCGGAAGACCGGACTAGGCTGCCATCTTATGCTGAACCTTGGCTACGTATAATGGACGCTCCCTACCTTCTTATTCAAGGTTCCTTGAATTGGAAGAAGCACTACAAAGGATCAAGTGGGACATCGTCGAGCTAAGTGAGGTAAGGAGATCTCTTCTACTATCGTGGGACTGATACTGGCAGAACTAGTGGTGTTGGATTTATAATAAACAAGAAACTGAAGGATAAAGTTGTAGAAGTTGAAAGTTCTTCTGAAAGAGCTGCACGACTTGTTATCCAACTCTCGAGAAGATACCAGGCTCAGAATATTCAAGCTTATGCACCCACTACAAGTCATTCTGAAGAAGTGATTGAAGAATTTTATGAGGAAATTTGTCATCATAATAATAAAGGCAAGCAGCACTTGAAAATCATTATAGGAGATTTTAATACGAAAATAGGGCAACGGTAACAGAATGAAATTTTAGTAGGTGAATTCGGTCACGGCAACAGAAACCAGCGTGGAAATGCTCTCTTAGAGTTTGCAGAGGCAAAAGGGTTTTTCATCATGAACTCCTTTTTTAAGAAAAGGCCGCAAAGGAAATGGACATGGAGGCATCCCAATGGATTGACAAGTGAAACTGATTTTATTATGTGTAACAAGAGATTTGTCATGGACGACTGCAGTGTGCTAAACAAGTTTAACACAGGTAGTGACCATAGATTGGTGAGATGTAAGATGCACCTCAATGCTAAACTCGAGCGTTGCAAGCTCATTAAACAAATAAAGTGCATTGCCATGACCAACCTTATAAAACATCATAATACCTTCAAATTGGAACTGAAAAACACATTATCTGTTCTAGAAGGTCTAACGTCGGAAGAAGTAGACATCTCTGAAGTTAACAGAAAACTAACCAAGGCTCTTATGGAAACGGCAACAAAAATAGCTGGTACTAAGAACAAGTTGCATACGAAAATATTATCAGGAAAAACCAAAATTCTGATGCAAAAAAGAAGAGAGACGAGGACAACTAAGGGAGATGGGACTTCCAAAGTGGAGTATATAGAGCTATGAAAAACGGTGCGAAAAAATATCACTGAAGATGTAAGTAAATTCAACTGTGAACTAGTGAGGAAAGCAATTGAAAACAACCAAAGACTGAAGAGAGAAAAGGGTCATCTGAGTAAGGGGAAAAACAGATTATGGCACTGAGAAAAGAAGATGGTTCTCTAACAAGAAATAGAGACGAAATTTTGACACGAGTGAAAGATTTTTACTCAAACTATATGAAAGGGATGATACATGTACTCCAGACATTACGAAAGGCACCAGTACCAGAATTCTTCCAGTTCTACCAGCAGAAGTTGCACATGCAATCAAGAACATGAAGCTGGGAAAAGCTCCAGGAGAAGATGGAATTACCGTAGACATCATACAAGAAGCAAGTGGAGAAATTGAAACAGTACTCGCCCAAGTTTTCACTCGATGCCTTAATGAAGGGAAGATTGTTGAGGATTGGAACAACGCTACAATGATCCTGCTACATAAAAAAGGTGACATTGAGGATCTCAGGAACTACAGACCTATCAGCCTCCTATCAGTGGTTTATAAAATCTTCACTAAAGTTCTTTCACACCGCTTGAAGGTAACACTGAACATGGCTCAACCGATAGAACAAGCTGGATTCAGGAGTGGCTACAGCACTATAGATCATATCTACGTACTGAGAGAACTAATTGAAAGAGCAAGGGAATATGAACTTTCATTATGCATGGCTTTCATCGATTATGAAAAGGCCTTTGATTCGGTGAAACCATCAGCAGTTACAATGGCTTTGAAATCCTGCGGTATTGAAGATGCATACATTTATATTATTAATAACATCTATGAAAATGCAAGTGCAGAGATTCGGCTATTTGAGAATACGGTACCCATAAAAATTGGAAAGGAAGTGAGACAAGGTGACACTATATCTCCCAAACTCTTTAATGCCACTTTGGAAAATGTTTTTCAATCACTGAACTGGGAACACACAGGGATAAAGATTAATGGAGATTATCTAACTCACCTTCGTTTTGCTGATGACGTAGTCATTCTTGCAACTACCCCATCAGAGCTGCACAGTATTATCCAGGAACTTGCTGACAAGAGTAAAGAAGTGGGATTAAAAATGAACTTTCAGAAGGCAAAAGTGATGTACAATGTTTTTACAAGAAATGAAGATTTATCGATTGATGGGGAACAGCTGGAGATAACCAATACCTACATTTATCTCGGACAGTAGATATCAAGTGAGGGTCACATTGATGAAGAAATTAATCCGCGTATAAAACTTGCCAGAAGAGCTTTTAGAAGAAACAGTATAATTTTCAAGAACAATATGCCATTATGTCATAAAAGAGAAGTGTTTGAGCAATGCATCCTTCCAGTGCTTACAGAGACGTGGACCTTAACTAAAAGAGACATACAAAGTCTGCAGCCAACTCAAAGCAGCATGGAGAGATGCATGCTTGGTGTAACCAGGAGAGATAAGAAGAGGAACTCGTGATTCAGAAAAATGACAAGAGTGGAAAAAATCATGATCAGAGCTAAATCCCTAAAATGGCAATGGCCTGGATATATTGCCAGAAGGACAGACCATCGATGGGCAGCCGAAGTTTTAGACTGGATTCCAAGGGACAAGAAAAGACCCAGAAGAAGACCACATGTGAGATGGGTGGATGAAATTCGAAAGTATGCGGGAGTAACATGGAGGAGGCTGACACAAGACAGACCGTTGTGGAAGAAACTTGGGGAGACCTTCGTCCAGCAGTGGATTGATAATAGTTGACAATGATCATGATGATGATGTATTTTGATTGGAGGTTTAACGACCGCCGTGAGCAACTCAATGGGCTATAAGCAGTCGCCCATGCCTAATTCAGGGTCACTGGCTCCCGGGAAGGGAGAGAGCCAGTGCCATAAGATAAACACAACATCCATGCCTCAACGGGATTCGAACCCGAACTCCTTTCGGGCGAAAGATTAGAGGAAATCGCTTAGACCACTGTGCCACCGGGGGCGGCCCAGATATTCTGTTGCTTCATTAGAAAGCACGTACCCAAGCAAATTAAAATATTCTGTGGGTATCCAAAAATTTCTCTTTCGTAGATCTGCTGTGTACGTTTTGGAATTTAACACCGTTTGGCCATCTAAGGTTAAAGAAGCCGCGCCGTCCCCGTGCCCGACTGGTCTGAAGCGCTAGCTTCTGACCATTCGTCCAGGGTGGGCCCGCATTGGAGTCTGGGATGAGGTACAGGTGGTTCGTTTGATAGCGCTGGCTTTCCTCTCCTCGTCGGAACCAGTGGTCCCAAATTAAAGACGGGCGACTGCTTATAACCCTTGGAGCTCCTCTAAACTCCAAAATAAGAAAAAAGGATTTGTCTATTTTAGGCCGATGATTCCAGGAGAGGTACAGAACCTGCTCAGCAAAACAAACACCCAGCCCATGCACCACCTGGTGCACAAAGTCGGGACCTGCTCCGACGATTAATTAGAAACCAGCGCCATTGACAACCGAGCCACAGACGTAGACCTAGAACAGTTATTTGAAGCTGAAAAATTAAAGAATGATTCGCATACTAAAAAATTCTAGTATTTTTTTCTTTTTTTTTTATTGAAATTCATATTAAAAAGCTAGGAACCCAGAAAAAACCACAATGAATAATGAAGAGATAAAAGGGGGCATTTCATTGTTCATCATTATTATTGAAAAAAGACTTCTTCAGAAATTTTCCGAGTACTAAGTACACTAATGAAGAGAAACTTAAGTATAAAAACTTCCTAGGACGCATCGTGTACGGGGACTGTAATACTGTCTGTCTTGGTCGCTGAGATATTTTGCGAAGTAAAGGTATCACGTAGACCTGAATGTGAGGTAACGAACTGAGAAAAGTTGTCATTCTCCATCAGCTTCCAGCTTTATCTTTCTGCCAGTCTCTGAAGGAGGAACTTGAGCAACACACATACAAAAACTGCACAACTTAACCAAGGGAAAAAAAAAGGTTCGAAGAAACTTTGGAAAGCATGTTTTCTTCTTATGGTGTCACGATGGGGGGTAATTACTATTTGAATCAATAATATTCCAAAAATAAATATCTAATGAAAAATGCCTGAATGATACTACTTAAAAGGCTCATAATTATTTATAGCGTGTCTGTTACTGACGCAGAATGACCTACCGATTTATCAATGTCAGGTAAAGCTGTATTTTACTCGACCCTTCTTTTCCTGTGTAGGTATTTATAAAAGAAAATAAACCCACAAAGCTTCGCATCTCGCGAACATGTCTGCGCATTTATCAAAGGAAATATTAAATGCAAATTGTTTTTAATGAAAACCTCACCTACGCTGATGCATACATAAAGCGTTACATGGAATACTTGCACGAATGAATTGTAATGCAAAAAAGTTCGATAATAGAGAACAGATAATTACATTCAGTGATGAAGATTTAACGTTGCTTAATCAAAATATGAAGAATTATTTAACTTTTTTTATCATATTGCGAATTGAACCTTTAGAAGCTTCTTAATATTGTGTAGGCATGCGACCAGAATTATGTTTATTCATAAATATTCTCTCCGGGATTTTTTCATGGATTATAACGTGAACACGGGTGTTTTTAAAGAGACTAACCTGAATGTAACTCATATCATACTCCCCCATTTCCATCTCATCAGTAATACAGCTTTAGTTAGAGGAGGCAAGCGTCTGGCTATGGTAAACAAGTGATCTTTGTTAGCACTGTAAGGAGAAACTCATGCACACAACGGCCAGTACAAATTTAAAATTACAACATAGTTTTGCACTGTTTCTTTTCAGTGGAACAGCTCTATAAATGGCTTGTGCGATACAAAGCAACCTCTTAGAATTTCTAATCTTCTGTGTTTGATAATTTTTCATTTATGCAAATTTGGTTGCTTTACTTCTCGTCTGAATTCCCATGAATTTGTTTCATTGGACTACGACCAGCACATGCTAGTGGAACATTGTGTTTTTTTTTTTTCTGGCTCTGTTCCTTGACTTTTAAAATCTCGCCTTACCTTATATCGTAAAACCATTGCAGCCTGATTTACTCGACATCATTCGAGTCAAAGGCGGCTAGATAATATCTTACTCAGCATTTATTTTATGGAAACTGCTAATATTTCCTGTCTTAGAGAAATGCAATGCTAAATAACACTATTCTGCTGCTTACCCCTTTAAATTCCATTTAAAGTTTCTTTTTAGCTCTGTCCAAGTTATGTTTCCTAAATCACTGCTGATCTTCGTATAACTATTAAGTTTACATTGAACTCAGAATGCGAAAATGCGCATATAATGCGCTTTGAGTACCATAACCATGCCGACAGCGATGGTGCTCCTGTTTTACATCTCATGATTGTTTACACATTTTTTTTCGTGTTTTGTTCTGGAGCTATTTCAGTCAATGTTCTGCAGCCTGATGAAGCTGCCCGTTGGCAGTGAATGCTCGCATTTAGTTAGTATTTCTTATTACACCTATGAACGGAGATAATACGTGACTGTATTCTTGTGTGTTAAATAAACAGGGTGTACTTGGAGCCAATTTCTATCTCGATTATACTGAAATGTTTGCTTGAATTCACAAATTCCCTGTCTTTGCAATGTTTTTCCTCCAACCAATATGTCGAACTGGCGACTATACGTCATCATCTCATTACAGAAGTAAGCGCCACTATTATAGCCCCAGGGAGACAGTTGGGAAGCCACTTCCGTTCTCCCCGACGTCCAAACTGAATATTTATTAAACCTTCATGTTGCTAATTTGGCTTTCTACAGCCGTACCTGAACCTTAGGCCGATCAGCACGATTTAACGTTAAATCGCCAAAGATAGCTTTTTCATGCAGTGTTCGATGTACGACTGATATGTCTCTACGTTTGGAATCAACGGCTGGCATAATTTCACTGATACACTGGTGTGCAAAAATTAAGGACGAAGAGGAGAAACTAGCATAACACCGGAACAAGCAGACAGAACGGACCGAAAGAGCACTCGGGAGGTAGACTAGGATCCGGTACGGTATGGCATGCGCACATACATGCAGCATGACGTAGGCGGAAGGGGGGGGGTTCGGAAAGGTATAGAACACACGGGCGGTGTACACTCAGCAATTCGGTGAAAGCTATTGCACGGTATACATCGGTTTGAACGACGTCGAGTTTGCTGCCACCGTGTGATATGGCCAACAGGGCAATCCAGTAGACGACATCCGGATGACTTTACCCGAGGTCGCGTCATTGGGAAGTTGGAAGAAGGTCGAAGTGTGACTAGTGTGGCCGAGGAGTTCAGGATCGCTCACAGCATCGTTTCACGAGCTTGGAGAGCATTTCAAAACGACAGGAACAGCTGTCCGAGAGTTTAGCAGTGGTCGTCCACGAGCAGCCACGGCGGCGGACGACCGGTATATTGTCCAACAGGCGAGAAGAGACAGACGGCAGACAGCGAGAGAAATCGCAAGGCACATGCAACAAACAACTGGACGTCCGTTATCGCGTTTTACCGAGGCCAGGAGGCTGCACAAAGGTGGTATATTTGCACGACGACCAGTAGCGTCTGCTCATCGGAGACGGCGGTTTCTGTGGTGCCAGGAACACAAGAACTGGACACATCAGTAATAGGGGCCGTGTTCTCTTTACGGATGAAAGCCAATTTAGTCTGACGAGCGATTCTGGACGTATACACATCTGGAGAGAGCAGGGAATACACAATCACACCCCCAACATCATCGAAAAGGGACCGGTTTGGAGGTGGTGGAGTTCTCGTTTCGGCCGGTATCATGCTTGGTAGCCGTACTGATCCTCCACATCTTCCAAGGAGGTTCAGTCACTGGAATCCGCTATTGTACCGAGGTTCTCCTGCCTCACGTGTGTCTGTTTAGAGGTGCCGTGGGTCCTGAGTTCCTCTTCAAGGAAGACAAGGCTACACCTCATCGTACAGTAGCTGTCGCAGAACTGTTTGATAGTGAAGATATTCAACGCATGGATTGGCCCGTAAGGTCCCCGGACTTAAATCCAATCGAACACGTGTGCTACCTTCTCGAGAAGCGCTTGGCAGCACGTCACCAGCCGCCAGCAACGATTCCGCAGCTGCGATTGGCGCTACAAGAGGAATGGGCCGCGATGCCTTAAGAGCTCCTTGACAAATTTGTCCTCAGCATGGACAGACGTTGTAAATCCTGCAACGCAGTCAGGGGTGATCATATCCCCTACTAAAGACTGGATTTTTCTTGGCAGCCGCCTGTCACATGGACTTTTCTGTCTTCTGTCCAGTTGTGCTCGATGCTACCTTTTCAATAAAGTGCCTTTGTATCCTTTGGATTCTTTGTTTGGACGGGTTTGCTGACTTGTCCCACATTCTGACATCTCGGCGATCTTATGGTATAATTTGAGTCGATGTGGAGCACTTCTGCACGACGTTACATTCGAAAAACCGTCTGGTCTTTAATTTTTGCACGCCAGTGTAGTTCTTCAGTACGTCGATGTTTTGCACCAACTTCTTAAAGAAGCCTTGGAAATGGCCATAGCTAGAAATGATCTTAATTTTCGGAAGTCAGCGGTGTGAGTCTGTCATGAATCTTTAATTTAGTATATTCTTCCTGTGATAAGATAACTCTACCTGTTATAAGATGTTTGATAAGGTAATTTTTGCTTTAGTTTATTGATATCCGTAAATCCAAGATGCAATCAATATAAAATGCTAATTCTGTGATTTTCGAACACTGTGTGAGCCTCAGTTTCTCTTTTACGCACCAAAATTAAGTATACATATTGAACATACGAGGCAAATTTGCACCTAGATGTCAGAACAAATTTTCTTTTTCTTTACTTCTTTAGAAAAATCCCACGGGAAGCCGTTCTAAGACACGTTCTAGATTTATTTTTCAGCAAAGCAATTAATAACTCTTCCATTTTTTAGATTTGGCTCTCCGCAGAGTTGCCTCCTCATGGGAGTAATCCAAAAACTTTTAAGCAGCAGGAGCGTCAATCAATACTTATCATTCGTTTCCACTTTTTGGCATGTTGGTTGGTATAGTAAGACTTACCGTATAACGGTATTAATCACAACTTGCTTAACTCCCCTCAACACCGGTTGACGTAGAAAGCTTCTGTGTTAAACAATGAGACACTGGTTTCAAAACAGCAATTTATTTAACATGTTGGGGAATACGCAACTGTCGGTTATTTTTTCTGTGCATTTTCGGACCAAAATTTAAGTCAGCCATGACTTCTGCTTAATCAGCAGTTGACGATGTACGACGGTTTCCCATATAATAGGAACATTGTACAATAACCTTTCATTTTGAAACAGCAAGGTACTCAGGAAGTATTTTTGTCATTGCACTCCCAGTGTTACAAAAAATACAGAACTTATCTCATACGGATTCGGTAATTCTGCTTCTTTGGTGTAACTTAAGTTCAATAACTTTTCTTTAATACGTAGTTCAAGAGATTTTGTTGATGGTTCCAAATGCAAACTTTCTCACCACTACATCGTTTTGTACATACTAGGTGCGTTCAGTTTAACGTATCAATATTCTGCTTTATGAATTGTACATCGGCTTGTATGACCGCCATTATTGTGCTTATTGACTTCTCCATACATGCTGGTCACAACAAAAAGTTAGGAATATTGCATGAAATGTGGGGGGCATGTATAGGACTCAAGCAATACGCATTGAAATAACATCAGAGAGGCTACGTAACCTAAACTGTAATGAGCGCGTTTACAAGAACAATTTATTGTGCAATTTGGGCACACATCAACGTATCACTGCAATACAGACATAATAGAAAATTTGGAGAATGTTCATACCTCTGGGTTTCAGTACCCTGTAACACCACCTCTGTGGTACCTACGAGGCGTACTTACAATGGCATTATTGATGGGTGTCTGGGGCAGCTCGTCCCATAGTACAGGCAACACGTTAAGGAGGTATGCTAGTGTACTGGAGTGGGGATCGTGGTTATTCAGACGTCGCTGTACAGCGTCTCAAACGTTCTGTGACGTGCCTGCCCCGCAGGACGCACATGACATAAAAGCAGATAGCAGTGAGAACGAACTCCCCGATAGCTCAGTTGGTAGAGCGACTTGTTCCGGAATAAGAGGACTCGGGTTTGATCCCCAGCGTGAACCAAAATGACGGAGAAATTTACTTACGTTATAATGGCGCCCGAACTTCCCGGATGACCCGGCCGTTAAAGTTTTCGCAATGGTGTGATGTTCTTTCCACACCGCGAGACAGGAAAAATAAGAGAATCCATTCTTCAGCGCTTCGAAAAATAAATGTGTGTGATGTTGTATTCCACACACCAGATTGGCTGGGAGTTCTGAAGTGCACGTTCTTCAGAGGATGGCTACCTACGACGATACATGGTCCCGGCTGACCCGTGGGACATGCCCCGGCCCTCTTTCGGGGGGAGGGGAAGTGACGCACCTGCCTCTCAGGACGCACACGACATAAAAGCAGGTAGCAGCGAGTATGAACGTCCGGATAGCTCAGTTGGTAGAGCGACTTGTTCCGGAATAAGAGGACTCGGGTTCGATCCCCGGCGTGGACCAAAATGACGGAGAAATTTACTTCGTTATAGTTCTCAATAGGATTAAGATCAGGAGATCTCGGAGGCATCTGTAACGATTCAATTCCATGATTTTTCAGTTCCTGAAGCACGCTCCAAGCACGATGGCTAGTTTCACTGTTATCGAGAAAACGGAATGCGTATCCAATAGCAGCGTGAAACAGTGTCACAAAAGGCATATTGATCTCGTTTCGGTAAGTTGAGGCATTCGTGTTGCCTTGACAGGCATACAAAGAAGTAAGACCACGAAAACATACTCCTGCCCAAACCAGAACTGACCGCCGCTGGTAAGAGTGGAACGAAGTGCACATAGTGTGGTTACATTCGAATGCCGGATCTCTTTCACACGTGTAATGGTCGAGTATCAGGTTAAAGAGCGAAATGGGATTCGTCTGTTAAAAGTACATGGTGCTACTCTGTATTTCATGACATGTACTGTTGGATCCAGGTACATCTTTGACGACGGTGAGCTGATGTCAATGCTGTACATCTCAACGGCCTCCTTGCTCCAAGTCCGTACTCATGAAGACGGTTTCGTACCGTCTGAGTTCATACTGTGACACCAGAAGCAGCTTGGAATGATTCCTAGAGTAGGCTACTACTGGTGATACTAAGGCCTTGCTGTCGAGTAGTGATCTTACCTCCTTATGGTTACCCTCGTGAGACCCCTCCTGGGTCGATCTGCAACATTTCCATGCCGTAGAAATCTTGTGTGTGGCCGACTTACTACACTTTGGAAGACTCATAAAGCAGCACACAGGTCGATCTGCCGTACACTTTCCTGCAACACGCCAATAGCTCTATTTCTGTTGTGAATGCTTAAACGTCGTCTGGAAATCACTAAAGGTTAATCTCACGCTGAAGACATATTATGAAAATTGTCAACCATGCAATGAAACGACCCGTTTTGCACTTCTCGTAGGGTATTTTTATAGGAGCTCGCACGCCATGAGCTGTGTTACCATGATGCTAATTTACATATATTACGTAGCTACCCTTGCTGATCGACCTCCAGTAGTCCCTAAATTTGCATATCACCACGTTTTTCCTTTGAAGCCGCAATATTCCTAACTTTTTGTGTCCAGTATATTTCTTGATACTTGTGACAATGTGCACATCCGTATTTAATTCTTGCTTTCTGTTTCTGTCTTCATCGCTGGGTTTCTCCTTCGCAACGTTCTGTCGCATAAGCTACTGATTTGATGACGTGAAACATAGTGTATTTTTTTTTTTTAGGTTTAACGACCACCGTGAGCAACTCAATGGGCTATAAGCAGTCGTCCCGTCTTTAATTTAGGGTCACTGGTTCCAGGGAAGGGAGAGAGCCAGTGCCGTAAGACAAACACAACATCCATGCCTCACCGGGATTCGAACCCGGACCCTTTCCAGATGAATGATCAGAGGCCATCTCTTAGAAAACTGCGCCACCGGGGCAGCAAACATAGTGTTGAATCTTCAAAGAAGGATTTATAGAGGTAAATCTCCCATGGAGTCTAATGAAAACTGGTTGGCATCCAAGACCTCAGTAGAGCAGCGCGCCAGTGGACGAACATGACACTAATACGTCGTGACCGTAAGAGACTGTTTTTTTTTTTTTTTTTTTTTTTTTTTATCAAGAGCATCAACTCTCCAGCGATGCTATTTTTATAGTCTCCGGTTCAGCATCACGTGACAGACGGTAACTTAGTAACTTAGTTTCATGTCTGACCACTGGAGCGCTAATAAAAACACGAGTGGTACCTCTGTATATTTCCTCTGTAGTTGAAATTGTTGCAAGAAGTCCCAAGCACTGCTGCTACGTCATATCACGTGCCGTCGTACATATTAAGCTGTTGCTACTTACATGATGGTTCTGTAACAAGAAATAGAGGCGAAATTTTGACAAGAGTGAAAGATTTCTACTCCAAATTATATGAAAGGGATGATATATGCACTCCAGACATCATGAAAGATACCAGTACCAGAGTTCCTCCAGTCCTTCCAGCAGAAGTTGCACATGCAATCAAGAACATGAAGCGAGGAAAAGCTCCAGGAGAAGATGGAATTACTGTAGACATCATACAAGAAGCAAGTGGAGAAATCGAAACAGTACTCGCCCAAATTTTCACTCGATGCCTTAATGAAGGAAAGATTCCTGAGGATTGGAACACCGCTACAATGATCCTGCTACATAAGAAAGGTGACATTGAGGATCTCGGAAACTACAGACCTATCAGCCTCCTATCAGTAGTTTATAAAATCTTCACTAAAGTTCTTTCACACCGCTTGAAGGTAGCACTAGACATGGCTCAACCGAGAGAACAAGCTGGATTCAGGAGTGGCTACAGCACAATAGATCATATCCACGTGCTGAGAGAACTAATTGAAAGAGCGAGGGAATATGAACTTCCATTGTGCATGGCTTTTATCGATTATGAAAAAGCCTTTGATTCGGTGAAACCATCAGCAGTTACAATGGCCCTGAAAACCTGCGGTATTGAAGATGCATACATTAATATTATTAATAACATCTATAAAAATGCAAGTGCAAAGATTAGGCTGTTTGAAAATACAACACACGTAAAAATTGGAAAGGGAGTGAGACAAGGTGACACCATATCTCCGAAGCTCTTTAATGCCACATTGGAGGGTGTTTTTCAGTCGCTGAGCTGGGAAAACAAGGGGATAAAGATTAATGGATATTATCTAACCCACCTTCGTTTTGCTGATGACGTAGTCATTTTTGCAACTACCCCATCAGAGCTGCAGAGTATGATCCAGGAACTTGCTGACAAGAGTAAAGAAGTGGGATTAAAAATGAACTTTCAGAAGACAAAAGTGATGTTCAATGCTTTTACAAGAAATGAAGATTTATCGATTGATGGAGAAAAGCTGGAGATAACAGACACGTACGTTTATCTTGGACAGCAGATATCAAGTGAGGGTCACATTGATGAAGAAATTAATCGGCGTACAAAACTTGCCTGGAGAGCTTTTGGAAGAAACAGCATAATTTTCAAGAGCAATATGCCATTATGTCTTAAAAGAAAAGTGTTTGATCAATGCATCCTTCCAGTGCTTACGTATGGTGCAGAGACGTGGACCTTAACTAAAAGAGACATACAAAGGCTGCAGACAACTCAAAGTAGCATGGAGAGGTGCATGCTTGGTGTAACCAGGAGAGATAAGAAGAGGAACTCGTGGATCCGAAAAATGACAAGAGTGGAAGACATCATGATCAGAGTTAAATCCCTGAAATGGCAATGGGCTGGACATACTGCCAGAAGGACAGATCATCGATGGACAGCCGAAATTTTAGATTGGATTCCAAGGGACAGGAAAAGACCCAGAAGAAGACCACATAGGAGATGGGTGGATGAAATTCGAAAGTATGCAGGGGTGACATGGAGGAGACTGGCACAAGACAGACCGTTGTGGAGGAAACTTGGGGAGACCTTCGTCCAGCAGTGGATTGATAATGGTTGACAATGATGATGATGATGATGACTTACATGAAACGTGACTGAAATCGCTGCAGATAATCTTCGCTTATTAAAATGTGGCCACTTCGATATCATTTTTTAGTAATCCTTTCTGTTTAGGTCTCCTGACTGGCATTGTAACAATTCACAGGTTTGTACGTTTAATAAATATATTAATAAGAGTATACATTTTTTTTAATATTAATGATTTCTGAAATACTGTGGTTTCTATTTTTCTCAAAAGCAGGAAAGAACCGAAAAGCTGAAGGACAAACAGAAATTCATGTTCAAATATTATCAGTAAAGAAAAATTAACTGGATCAACGATCTAAGTACTGGAAAATTTATCCTCTGATTTGAAAAGATCTTAACGACTCTGGAAGTTTTAAAGGATTCACATGATTAATTTGGTTTTAAAATGAAAAATATATTTACGGAATCCTGCAGTCTAAGGCGCAGGTAAAACCTTGCTTCACATAATTAGAATTCAGAAGTTTATATCGTAGTACCATAGAAGCTAATAAACATATGGGAAAACGAAAAGTCTCATGAATTTACTTTTCTTCATTAATTTATGCTTCGATAAGTAAAAAAAATATTTCTTTTAAAATGTACCGAAATAAAAAAAGGTCAGTACTTTCAAAGAATACATGTAAATTGAAGAACGGAGGAACAAAGCCAAGAAAGATTTTTAGAGCACAAGGCAATAATCGATTTTAAGAGTCTTCAATGATGAACATCAAACAGGAAAAAGAAAAACTCTTAATGCTGCGCCATATCATGAAGGCTGGTGAAAAAAAAATAGGCTATTTCTGAAGGAATGGAGGAGAGTGTAAATAATCTTAGAGAGGAGAGGGGAAGAAAAACTTGGGAAAACTTGTTAAATCAGTTAACTAGAAAAAAAAAGGATTATCAATTTTTCATGCCCGTCTCTAAGACAAAAGAGGCGTAAGTGGTGATAGCAAAACATAAAACAATACTTCTCTTTTTCAAGGGCGTATTTGATTTAGTCTGAAATCTCCCAGCTGAAAAGGATCAACTTGACATAGTAAAGAATTCATTTATGTTTTTTCATTATGGTTCACGGCATCTGTTCATCCTCTTCATAAGTTTATCGGAAAACTTTTAAGAAAACATATCGTGGACCATAAACAGGGCGAGACCTTAAGTGTTCAGCAATGGAAAAACAAAATTGACTGATACTATCCTATCTATATTTATTTTCTGATTTTTACAGCAATTATTCTTTTCATATTAACTCCCGAGTGTTAAGCATAATTAAAAATAGAGAAGCTCTTTCGCAGGTCGGTACTTTCTAAGAATACGTGTAAATTGAAAAATGTAAGAAAAAAGCCAAAAAATATTTTTAGAGCACTAGGTAATGATCGATTTTAAGCCCCTCTACACAAACTGAAGATTTTCAGTTATTGAACGGGTTTGCTGTTCTTTATTATTATTATAATAATGATTTCTTTTTTTTCTTTTTTTTTTGGGAAAGTACGATCCCATAAGATCCTTTGTTCTTTTCATCAGTAGTACAGCATCTCCGAATCTCAAGTCAAGTTTGATAAATTCATTTTGCACCATATAACGACGAAGATGGTGATTTATTAATTTCACAAAATAACATATCACAAAATGATGATTCATTTTTTGCACCAAATAACGACGAAGATTTATTTCATGAATTGCTGTAATCCAGTTTTCCAGTTAGTGTCGTAGAGATATGCGTATGTTCGGCGCGATATCTATGCATCCTAAAATCGCAACTGGAAAAATTCTCTTTGCTTTCGATGCATTAAGCTGAACGCAAATTACCCTTATGTATTTTTTTCTTTCGCGATGTACTGTGCACAGTTTTGCCACTAGGTAGAGCACTCGCATATTTCTGTCATGTGGCGTAAAATATATTTGCATTTAACAGTGTATCTCGGATTCTAAAAACTCCATTCAAAAATTATTTTCTCATTCAATAGCTGTCATTCGAGCCAAATTTTTCCGTGTGTTTTGAAACTTTCTTGATAAATATTTTTCCACTAGATGGTGTAAATTTCAATTAAAGTTCGACAGTATCGTCTTTTTTTACAAGTCAAATTGAACATATTCTTTTAGAATTGTCTAGCTTCATCCAGAATCGGCACATCGCGCATTCTAACCTATTTTACAGATGCAGTATTTCCTAGACGAAGAAACAGTGCTACACTTCTCTTACGAACTACATCCGCGCTTCTAATAGCCTGATTTCAAAAAAATGTACGCATCAGATTATTCTAGATGCATTCGCAATTTTTCTCATATCTTTCGGCTAACTGCTAATTAGAAATTGTCTAGTTAAGTGGCAGTTTTTTTCTTATTTGTTACAGAGTTCAATGACGACCGTGAGCAACTCAGTGGACTGTAAGCACAGTATCATTCGCCCTTAATTTGAGACCACTGTTTCCAGGTGAGGGTGTAAACCAGTGCTGTAAGACAAGCAAACCACCTATACATCATCAGGGATTCAAACCCTGACCATCTCAGACGAACGGGTCAGAACCCAGTACTTGCCTTTGAAATCAATATAATGCAACACCGGGAGCCCCTAAATTTTCATTTTCCATGCAATGTTACTCTCAACTTCTACTAGTCGGACTCGAAAAATGAAGTTTTTTTTTTTTTTTTTTTTTTTTTGACTACCACCATGAGCTATTCTTAAATTTCTAAGCAGTCTTCCGCGTTCCTTACTTGGGGCCATTGGTTCCAGGGATGGATGAGTGCCAGAGTGCCGTAAGACAGACGCATCGCGCATGTTTCATCCGGGGCTCTAGACCAGTACCAGTTCGGCGATTAGTCTGATCACTGGACAACAAATGTTTACAAACGTTTTGCTCCTAAGATTAAATTCATAATTTCTAAAAGATTTCGAGGTGCTGAACACGAATATACACTGCTGGACAATTGCTAAGGACCGATCATAAACGGCTATATAGCGCATAAAAAAGTAAGTGTGGTTGGATGCCAAGTGAAATAAAATAATGTCAGAATGCCAGGACATTACAAGAAAGACAATTTATTGTGCTCTGAAATCCAGAAGGCTTTGGAACGTGTTCAAGGGACAAACAGGCCATTTTGTGCAGAATACGTAAACGCGAAAAAAAATGCAATTACCGTCCGCAGGCGTTCCGGCGTAAGATGTCAATACGGGATATGGCCACCATGGAGGGCGATGCAAGATTCCACACGTCGTTTCATGCTTTGCACAACATTATCAAGCAGCTGTTGGGGTAATTTATCCCATTCCTCTGTCAGTGCACGGACGAGGGTATCCTTGTTTATTGGAGGGCATTGGCGACCAGCAAGACTCCTCCCCAAAGCATCCCACACATTTTCAATGGGATTCAGATCTGGAGAACGTGCTGGCCATACGAGGCGTTGAATATTCTCGTTCTCAAGACACTCCTGGACAGCGACTGTTCGATGACATGTTGCGTTGTCGTCCATGAAAATGAATCTATCACCGACAGCACCACGGAACATGCGAACATGAGGTAGCAGAACATCATCAATGTATCGTTGGCCAGTCATAGTCTCAGTTGGAGGTACATAGAGGGACGTACGGCCATTGATCATGATGCCAGCCCATACCATGACACTACATGTCGGATATCGGTCCCTTTCCTGTATTTTTGCTGGACAATATGCAGTACCACTATCACGCCAGATCAGTTGTCCTTGACAATCATACGATAGACTGTATCTACTCTCATCTGAGAAGAGGACAGCAGACCAGTCGTAATCAGTCCAATTGCGATGTTGATGGCACCATTGCAAACGGGCGGTACGGTGAAGTCTGGACAATCGGATGCACACAACAGGACGGCGGGCGTATAGTCCTTCTTCATGCAAACGTCTGGCGACAGTTTTTCGGGAGATCCGCTTGCCAGTAGCAGCCATAAACTGATTTGCTACCTCACTAGCTGTGCTGCGCCGGTGTCTTTTGGTTGATAGCACTATGTGCCGATCTTCTGCAGGTGTCGTACTGCGAACACGACCTCCCCCGTGACGTTTGCTACACTCTCCATTTGTTTGAAATGATTTCCAAAGCCTTGAAACAACACTGTGGCTGACGTCGAACTCCCTGGCAACATCTGTTATTTTTCGCCCTTCTTCAATCTTGCCAATAATACGGCCACGCGTAAAATCATCTAGGTGATGTCGGGAAGACATACTGAAAATTGCAAGTTCGTCAATTGATTCTTTCCCTTTCAACTTTGCGTTTGAACAACAACGGTCAATACGCGTCAAATCCTTTATATCTCTTATCAGCGCTATGACGTCACGAACAAGTTCGGCAATCCAAAATTTGCATACGCACAACACGTCTTACTGTATCCCGCACTTATGCTAATTTCCACATTTTCCTGCCTTCCATTTTATGGTTGCTATCGTTGCTATTGTCATCCGTCCTTAGCAATTGTCCGGCAGTGTATTACAATGAAAAAACAAAATTGGCTGTGGTTTATGAGAGTTCCGTAACAGTTTCGTATACGTACTTACCGCATTTACCGGCAAATGTCTACGTCTGACGCCGCTTTGCCTGTCGCTTGTATAGCTACTCAGGATCATTTCTTTCGAGCATCCAAAGCCAACACAGAAGTAGACCACTTTCACTGGTATCGCTTCTCCATCGTTGCAATTTCTTGATTGAACCGTTCACCGTGCTCATCACTAACCATGCCGCAGTTGTCGGGGAAGAAATCCAAGTGGGAATGGAGTAAGTGTCTCTTTAATGACATATTGCAGGCAAGTTTGTGATACAGCGACAACATGTCCTCAACCAGTTGCTTATAGATTTCTGCCCTGGCATTTCCGAGGAAGTTAGTTGACCCCAGACGAAACTTGTTCCAAGCCTTTTACTCACCACCCTGTAGCAAGTTTCCGAACATCTCGTCAAGGAAGAGCTTTCGGATCTGAGGACCTGGAAAACTGCCCTCTTAATTTTCGCTTCGCTGAGCCCAGGGAAATTGTCAGCCAGGTACTTGAAGGCTCATCCAGTCCGGTCGATGGCTTTTACGAAGTTCTTTACCAGACCGAGTTTGATGTGTATAGGGGCAGTAGCACAATTTTGGGCGTTTCTGCCAGTGCTGTGTGTTGCACATTCTTCTCTCCGATCATCAGAGATTGATTTCCTCTAGGCCAGTCTCTGTTCACATAGTGTAAATTCATTGCTCGGCTGTCCCATTCATTCAAAAAGCAGCAGTACTTCGTATATCCCAGCTGCAGACACATCAACACAAACACTACCGTCAAGTCACCACAGAGATCCTATCCGTACTTGGAGACAGTCCAACAGCTTTTTTAGGTTTTGGTAGGTTTATTTCATGTAGACAATGTGTCAGACTGGAACAGATGGAGCTGGTTTCTATTATGCAGCAAAACCACCTTGAGAGTCACTTTCGACCAGTCTATGAATAGTCGCCATTCGTGCGGGTCATGTTTGATTCGAAGGGCATTTATCAGGCCATCTACATAGCAGCAGAACACAAGGTCATCTTCCTTTCAGGTGCAAACTGCTCATGACGAGTGCAAAACGAAGTTACTCGGACATTTTTCTTGAGAAGATTCCCATTGCAGAAGTCTTGATCCCACACCGCATTGGCCTTGGACAGCTCCAGATCCCGAACAAGATCGTTAAATTCTTCTTGTGTGAGAATGTGTGGCGCAGATGACGCACCGCGGCTGACATATGGATCATAATTAGACGCCAAAGGCTCAGGAGAACCCGACCTCGTCGTCCTCTGAAGCAATGAAAAATTATTTCGGAGGTTCGTGAACGAGAAGTCCTTCGCAGTGCGGGACTAGGTGGATAGCAGATGGTATATTCGGATACGCTGTTGTCCACTTCTTTTTCCTCGTGATTCCTCCAGAAACAGGTGGTACCATAAAGAAGTAGCAGTCATTCGCATGATTGCTTGGCTCCCTCGAAACCATAGGAACAGCAAATGGCGTCGACATTTTACCGCCTTTCAGCCACTTCGGAAAATTTCTAGCACACGTACCACAGCATATCTGTGGGGCCCATGCCTTGTCCCCGATCATGCTTTGGAAATAAAGCTGATACACCATTTTCACTATCGTAGTGATGGTTCTTTTCTGGCTTTCAAACGTCGCTTCTTCGCAAATATGAGGCCTGACCAAACGAAAAACTTTCATCCCGCGTCACGTGGACCGGCGCACGGGAAGCATAATGGCGTCACAGCTCGCGTGATAAACGCAGATCAATGAAAGAGCCAGCACACGTTCATTTTTCTTACGTGTGTGGTTTGTACTGCAGATCGTTGACAGCATGGCCGGTGTAATTCCGAATCCGTCCAAGGTGGATCAGCAAGCGGTGATTCAGTTCCTAGCAGCGGAAGGATGTCGACCAGTCGACATTCATCGCAGAATGCAGACGGTGTATGGTGACAAATGTGTGTCGAAGACAACAGTGACAGACTGGTCACGAATGTTTCGGGTAGGACGTGAGGAAACGAAAGATCTTCCGCGGCCGGGACAGGCACATGTTGATGCGACAGACGAAGCCATCGCCAAGATTGATGCAGCAATACGGGTGGACAGTCGTCGGAACTTACGTTCGCTAGCGGAGGCATTCGCTATGTCATTTGGGATAGTTCAAATGGTGGTTGCGAAGACATTGCAGTATCGGACGGCGTGTTCACAATGGATCCCACGGATGTTTACCGACCACCATAAGAAAGAGCTCATCGGTTGGAGTTTGAACCACTTGATGCGTTACGACGCGGAAGGTGAAGCATTTCTGTCGCGCATAATTGCAGGCGGCGAAACGTGGTGCCACCACTTAGAGCCTTCCAGCGAACCTGCGAGCATGCAATGGATACATCCCGGGTCAGCAAAACACAAAATATTCAATCCACAGGCTTCCGCCGGTAAGGTTACGCTGACCAGATGTTTTGACCATGAAGGGCTTTTGTTGGCGTACTTTAAAGAGCCTCACGTGAACATCAATGCCAACCGCTACAAGGATACACTGGACAGGTTTCATAAAGCCATCAAGAATAAGCGCCCCGGCATGCTTTCATGTAGTGATATTCTCTTTCACAACAGTGCTCGTCCGCATGTTGCGAGCATGGTGCAGGATGCTTTAGCACGGAAAAGGTGGGAGGTTCTGCACCACTCTGCCTATATCCCCGATCTGTCATCATGTGACTTTCATATGTTCGGACCCTTAAAAAAAGCTCTAAAGAGACAACGATTCCACTCAGTGGCCGCGGTGACCAAATGGTTCAAGGAGCAACCAAAGTCTTTCTTCGCTGACGGAATCCGCCGTCTCCCCAAGAAGTAGGATGCGTGTCTGAATGCCTACGGCGACTTCTTCTAACGAACGCTGGTGCATTCTTGCTTCCTTATATATTGCTTTGTTTAATTCTGTCACACCTGCGGATGCACCTTTTCGTTCGTCTTAATAAAGCCACTCGAACTGGTTTCATTTGATGACGCCTAATATAACAAGTTATTTGGACCATTAACACCGTTTAGAGGCATCACTACTGCTGAATTACACTGCAGGAATGCCTTGTGTATATGACGTAGGACTAAATGGGAGTTAGCAGAGGAAATCGCACAAACACTTGCTCATCCTACGAGATTTCATTTTATACTAATGATTGCATCATCTTACGTCAGCGATGCCATGCCTCGACTGCATTGCATCAGACAATAGTGCAATGTACGTATGATGGGCATATGCAATACGCGATGCAGAATGTTGCGGAGTGATTCTCTCCTAAACAATAGCCAATTGACAGATTTTATTGTCATTTCAGTGTTCAGCACATCAAAATTAGTAAATATTCTCTATTTTCATTTAAGAGGAAAATTGTGTGTTGTCTGGTGTAGTCTGCAGCTTGGACCTCTGAAAACTCCTCCAGCAGGACGGCGAAAAATGTTTCAACAGCGACTACATCAAATCGCATTCAGCATTACCTACATGCCAGATGATCTCCCAGATGCACACTATTCCCACAAGAAGCAATAATTATTTCGAATTTGCCCTTATAAATGCTTTTCCAAATTTTTACATTTATAGTTGCTGTGTCCAAGACGTCCTAGTGCTCATCAGCATTTATTAATTTAAATTTTCCCACTGGAAGGTATAAAATTTAATACTGTTGTTAAAATCCTCCTGACAGCATGCAATTTAAAACAAAAAAAGTGTGTTGAACTGTCTTTAGCAAAAATAGTTTAAGATTCATGCCAAAAATCGTGCTCATAACACATCAGAGAACGATAACGCGAATGCATATATGAAGCAATGGCGTTTATTTAAACGATGCGAATGGAGCAATTTTCTGAAGCTCATATTCTTGAGCATTTTGTGTTAAAATATAAGTCAGATGGATTCTGAGAAGTATGGACTGAAACAATGGTGGACTGGCGATCCATAAGCGGCCCTGGAAGCTGATTTTGAGCAGCCCACTTTTGGGGAAAAATTATCACGGTATTTTCCCTCCTCTAAAAAAAAAAAAACAATAAAAAAACCAGTACGTCAGCATCACCGTTTACTGTTTAAAGATCGTTTCAAGACAAGTTTACGAATCATTGCAGTTTTTTGTATTGAGGCGAATAATTAACAATATGTTAACCATTTTCCTGGACAAAAAAGTCACGTGTTTATTCAATTTAATGTAATAAAAAAATTACTTCCGTTGCTTAGAAGCAATAAACAAGGTACGTTCGCTGACAGAGATTGTAGAAGACTTTATCCCATTCTTATGCATTTTACTGTCATAACTGAATTCAGAATTTGTAATAGTTTCTTCGGTTTAATGAGAATGGAAATCCAAAAGTGCAAAAAAAAAATGGTTTTTACTTCTAGACCTACTAATCATTAATAAAATAATTACGAAAAAATCTGTGAAAAAATTGAAAATGTCCAGAATTGCAAAAGTTTCAGTGCACATTTATAAACTGAGTGAAATAAAAGAATGCGAAAATTAACTTTTATTTAATTTCAAATGAAAAAGTATTTTTGTTGTAGCTGAAACAGACTTTCCAAAACTGCAGTTCAAGAATTTCTGTAACTGTGAGGCCCAAAATGTAGTAAATAAAGTGTAGATCTCGTTCAAGAAAAAAATAAAAGCGCATATACATATAAAAAGCAGCAACCCAAAAATTTTTACAATAGGTGAATTTAATGCATTTTTGTACACAATGAACTTCGAGTTTCTATCCCAGACCATTAATGACATATTTAATTAGATTGTATTGATTATTTAACTGGATCTGTAACTGGCAAAAGTAAACTGAGGTATAGGATATTAGCCCAAAGGGACGGGGCTTGAATTTGAAAGTTCCATAAAATTTTAAGAAAACTAAATTTTAGAAAATTTTAAGGAAATTAAGTTCTGGAAAATTTTAAGGAAACTAAGATATCATATCAGTTGGCAGATAACATCATATACGTTCCTGTTTGTTTGTTTTTTCAACTGTGACCAATTATTTTGATAATAAGACGAAACGTTTTGTAGTAAGAAAAGCGGAAATCTTGGGCATGCGTGCTAGTCTCCAATCCATCCAACAGAAAAAGAGATATCAAGTAAAAAAATGAAGGTTGCTCGCTGGAAAACTGTGTATTGAGAAAATGGAAAATTCATAGAAATATTGGTTAGACTTCGCAGACAGAGACTGTAGAACTCATGGAAATATTGGTTAGACTTTCGCTGACAGAGACTTAAGAAAATGGAAAATTCATGAAAAATGTTCGTTAGACTTACCTAAGTTAGATACATAAATGGAAAGCACGCAGAAAATTTGACTAGATTTACCTTAGTTATATGCAAAGAAAAGCGGAAATAACCAATGTGACTCCTGGAAAAGAATATGTGACTTCAAAACAAGCAAATAAAACCAGCAAGAATTTGCGTTACATATCGGTAAAAGTGTGCATACGGAGAACAAAAAAAAAAAAAGATTATCTTTGTATGATTTTAGATATATAATGAAACATAAAATAATTCCAGGTCCATTCCTTATATGCAGAGGTGTTTTTCCGTAAATCGGCGGCGAAATTAATAACATAAACACGTGATTTTTTTTTCGGAAAACACATACGGTGTGTTAAAAAAATTTCCTTAAAAACAGAAAACACGGTTAACTGTCGTAATTTGAACCTGATGAGATGTTATTCCCCGGTTTGTGAATACATTTCTTTTTGAGTTAAAACATCCTTTCACGATTTTCACCATCAAAATCCAGAAATTATTCGGTTTTATACGCAAAAGAGAATGCACGAACGGATCTAAAATTTCAAAATAGCAATGTCAATATTAAGATAATCTTTTTTCCCTATGCGAAAAATTTCTTTCGTGATATTCATACTGAAGATGTACTACTTTCCGAATTTCAGAGCCATAAATCGTAAGTACAGATCTGTCGTAAACATTAGTAAACCTGTAGTGTATAAATAATAAAACTTAAAAGAAGCAAAAGGGTTTTTCTTATTTCTGCTAAGCTGGCATGTGCACAGAAGATATTCTAAATTTACATATCTTTATGTGTTTCCAGGATGAAATCACGAAGTAGCTAAAATTTAATCAATCTAGAACTCAGAAACCACTAGGGGTCAAATTTATTGTTGTTTCAAAACATTATCTGCTTGGAAGTAGTGTCCAGGTGGAAAAAAAATGAGGACTCATGGTTCGTGGATTCCAAGTTTCCGCACCTCGGCTCACACATCGTAGACGACAATGTCTGTTTTATTCCCTATAAATTGATAAACTGATAAAACGTAACAAAATCCGTTAGTTGTCTATAGATTCGTCTACAAATGAAAAGCAATGCGCAGGTTCTGCAGGATGTATACTGTACTTCCAAAATCGCCCGCAGGATCAAAGGTTACAACTTCGGTAGTTCAGGCACGATGTGACAATGTTATTTCAAAAACTACTGCATCTCATTGTGAATGAAAAGATGCAGGAACGAAAACCTAGAGACAGAATCAGCTGACCTACATACACAAACCGAGCACAGAAACGGGCTTTCTAAGTTGTCACAAAATGGAAAAGTGGCAAACAGAACGAATTCCCCGGTAAGATGTTCCAGCAGGTAAACAAAACGTCCTGAGACCGAATGGTGAAGAAAAACAACCTTATCGAAGAATTTATTAAAGTGTCACAAAATGTTTATTGTTAACAAACGATTCTGTCAAACTCCAGCCAAAATAAAGGCGAATAAATTTCAGACTAATACACTACACATCGCTTTATGACGAGCTGTAGAGAATTTTAATATACAGTAAAGATACCACAAAATATATTTAGAAACAGTGTCCATGCCCAGAAAACTAGATAGGATTTCTTAGTAATTTATCGGTATTAGTTCATGATGTTAATTAGCTCCTCCGGCAATGGTTTCGTTTTGTGCTTCTGCGTAGGCGTATTCACATATTACGAGTAACTGCAAAGAAGAGAAAGCGCAATTTGTTAATGTTTTTTTATTCTTTTGCTTTTGTGTGAAGTGATATTGGGCAGTGAAAGGGGAAAAGTTTCATATTATCGTCAGGCATCAGAGCTTCCAAAGAAGTTAGTGGTTAAAAGCCGTGAGTACAGAAGGTCCGGACTCAAAGCAAAGAAAGCCGCATGCATCGTCTCTAACACCTGGACTCGAAGATTTCAAAGCAATTAAACAACAAGACAGTTTGTTGAGGTACGTTTGATGCTTTATAATGATTTTGCAAAGTAGTACAGCCTAATCTTTGGAAAGTATCGTCGACTGGATGTGTGTGTTGAAGCTACTGACTACTAAGAGGTTCCTTGGTTTGATTGTTGCTTATAAAGTTATTCCTTAGAAAGGAAAGATGCGTATGAAATTTTCAATTTATCGTATCACGGGATTTATATTTTTTGTACACCATCATTATATGCTTTTTTTAATTATTACATATAATTTCTGTTCCCCATATCAAGGTACTGTTTTATTTATTTTTCATTTTTTTTCAATTTTACAATCTAGAATAAATCAATAGAAATAATAGGGCCATAGAAAATCTTATCCTAAGGGATTGTTTTATGAAAACTGTCAATTCCATTTAGTATACTGTTTATAACCGAGTTCATTTAACTTGCTTGTAGTTACTCGCAATTTTAACTTACAACAGTTCAGCAGTGAAGAAACAGAACCACCAGCATTTAAATTTTATACGTCGAATGACTCAATGAAAGACTTTTGAAGCTGTACAACTGCTTGAAAATTTGTTTATTTAATTAAATATCCCGAAAAAGAGTTCTATGACCATTAAATTTTTCCGAACTTTTTTGAAAAATGGTCAGACAGCGGAATGAGATAAGTTACGCACGACTTTTCAGTCGCACTTTGACTTCGAGCCTTGCGCTTTTAGAGGTGTTGTTAACACCAGCGGAAACAAACAAAAAACTTGCCAATAATGTTTGTTGATTTATCTTTGGACTGACATATTGAATGATTTTGAACACTTCAAAATAGGCAAATGCAGTATAAATACATAAATTATTTTTTCTATTTATTGAGATACTAGAACTATGTCTCCGAATATGTAAATACCTGTGACATACAGCGCAACCGAATGTTGATAAAACAGGCGATGAACAGGTGCTTTTATAACGGCATCGCTTTTAAGTTGTTGGGGAATAAATTGTTTCATTGAAGGGCCGAAAATGATGGAAGAGGTACATCGCTATGTCAGGACAACAAGATGAATAACTGAAATATTTCCAACCTACAGGATACCGACTTTAACAACAACTTTTCTCAAAACCTTATCGTCCCCATGCGGTGGGAAATATCATTGCAGCAGAAGGAAGTAAGACTGCAACAAAAACGAACATTTGTTTCCGATAGCAGAACACAAACGCATCTCGAAATCATTTAGCGTTGATGGTGCAACCCGCAGGTAAGAAATCATAAAAAGGCCACCGTCAGTCAAATGATAACCAATGTTACTTTTCGTGCTGATGAATTCATGAAGATCTTTGTTGGCGGCCGTAAGGGGATGTTTCTTGTAAAACATAGTACCTTCATCTTCGGAAGTGCACTAATCGACTAACACTAATTTTTCGTGACTTTGCAATCTGAAAATTCGTCCTCATCATGAAATAAACAGATAATACAAAATGAATGCACTATAAATAATCATTTGGTTCCGAATCAAGTTTGTCGGCGCCCGCTATGCCGTTAGGCAGTCGCGGATGACACCGTTAACGGTCTTACACGGAACTGGAAGATCGCCAGCAATATCTTTGATTTTTATAGGCCTGTTGCTTAGAATGACAGCATCCGAGAGTTCTTAGCGTTATCATCGGTTTTCCATATTTTAATCATTTGTATTACTGATTTAAACTTTATTACCATGCTTTACGTATATCTTTTCCGTAAGCAGAGTCCGTCTTCCGATGTCCCTAGGTGCAGTATTCTCTGATCGTATAAACTACATAAAATTTCGTTTTACACCTGATGATAAGAGGGAAACTAAAACAACGACACAGACACTCAAAGAATAGCCTCGCGGTCTATTCAGTGAGTTTTCTTCTACTTAATCGCTTGACAATTTAACTCAAAGAATTACAAGTGAAAAAATCTGGAGATTCAGATTTTTCGCCATTACACAATAAACGATACTCTCTCTCTCTCTCTCTCACACACACACACAGCTTTCTTAGGTGCCACTCCACCTAAGCAGCACAATCTATTTTCAAAACATGTGTGTCTATTTTCAAAACGCGCGCGACGGTAAACCTTCCGTTCCTTAACTTGATCTTATTTGTGGGTTCAATTTTTGTGATCGTTTTTCATATCAAGATTTCGAGAGCACTGGTTTGAAATTATATAACTTTATATATATTTATATATATATTTCATCCGTGATGTTCACACAATCTAAACTGAAAGTACTCCTAAATCTAGCAGTTTTTGCTCTTTTCTAATTTAAATTCACTGGCTTTAGAGAAAGTTAAGAACCAGAATAAAAAAAACAACACTCGTAACACGTGTTTTACCCACAATCGTAGTATCAGCACTAGAGGCTAAAATTATCACCGTTCTGTCAAATGAAAGAATCGTTAACTGCGCTGTGCGAAATGGTACTATGTGTTTAAGCTAAATATTTTTATAAATTACAATCAAAGATGCCATCACACCTCGAAAAAACTATCAAGTTCTGGCCGCGCACAGAATTTTTCGGTGACAAAAAGGAATCGAGAATTTAATTCAATCAAATGTCAGTAGTTATCCAAAGTTTCCGTCAGCAAAGCAGCCTGGAAACTTTGGATAACTACTGACAAAACAAGAAAACCGAACTCCAGTATTTGTCCGTGGACGACCCACATGCCTTTTATTAATCATACATGATGCTCCTCACAGATTTATAATAATCTCGTCAACACATTCACCATACGGGAATTATTTAGAGGGGTACTAATAATGATCTTCCTAAACGAGAGCGATAAACTGTTTTCAAAAATAAATATTTGATTATTCCAGCTTGAGTTTCTGTATTTGCCAACAATCCAATCATGACCAAGTGTACTAGACGGTCATTTACAGCGCCTGTTTATCTTTTCTCAAGGGGGTTCCTATATACACCGCAGAGTAAAGGAGCCGTAGCCGTAGTCAATTCAAACTCTGACGTTTCAGCCGGAGGCGGTGGCGGCAGAACTTGGCCGACGGAGCCATCGTAACCGAGCCAGCAGGCCGGTATGTTTACCAAGATCGTATATTGGGTGCACCGCTCAGTATTTGCATCGTGTCATGGTTTATATTATACATGGCATCAAAATAGTGTCATAGAAACAACCCAAGCGAATAGTAAATCAATTAAACACGAAATTTCGTATATTTAAAAAACGTGAGAAATTGTTCTACAAATTTTAAAGGAGTCGTTCTAGCTTGGGTTAGCTGTTTTTTTCTGTTCCTCTGACTTAGAAGTACAGTATCTAATAACATAATGAAGAATTCAGTGTATTAATTAGTAATATGAAAGATTTTTAGTTAGTCAGTAATCAAAAAATTAAACCGAAACCCTCGTACTTCGAGATCAATTTGCGCTTGAATCACTTGTTGTTGAAGCTTAAGCCCATACATTTTCATCATTAGTATATATTCATTCAACACGGACACTTCAAAGTTTAAGTTCAGAGTAACCGAAGTCTGCATATTTTATGCTATTTTGAAATTTTGCCTTCCTGCACTAACTTTCTAAAGAGTGAAGTACAATATTACTTAGCTTTATTGTATTATTAGACTCTGTTTAAATTTATGGAAAAGTGAAATTCATTAACACCGAGACGTTTCTTAATCATAATGATTTCTATGTAATGCAAACAGCAGCAAGTCTGTGAAAATCCATCACGGCAGCTGAGTAGTATGTACTAAAGCTTCAGCTTTCACTACAAGAATGCACACATCAGTTTTTTCTGAAGAAAACGGGGGCTGTACAACATGATCTGACAAAAATCTTTCTTTGACGGTTTTGCAAATTTTCCTAAATTAAGTTTGATCCAAAATTGGGTGGCGGGTTCAGGTACCAACTTCTATATGTGTGCCTACGTGTGTGTTCTTTCATTTGTCAAAATAAATAACATTTTACATAGAGAACAATTTTTCAGGTATAGTAATTTAGTATAATTATGCAAAGCCGAAATTTCATTTTTGTACGGTTTCAATAGTACTCAGTGTTTTTATTTCGGTGGATACAGTATGTGTATCCTACATCAAAAACAAACGAGATAGCCTAAAGTTGGAAGGTGAACATTTCTAGCTTATACATAGCTTTTGGTAAAAAATCAGAAAGATGATGTTGTAGTAGTTAAACCTGCTAAAATAAGTAACGCTTTAATATGCTAAACCTTATAGTTCATGCGTGCAAAATAGAGTGAACTAATTTTAATTATTCATATTGTAACGTTTGTTTTAATGTGAATGGAATATAGTGTCATTCCATACTAACGAGGTATAACTTTCGTTATAACGAAAACAATAATTACAAGCATTTTCGCGCATTTGCATATATGCATATATATATATTGACCAAATTCCCAAGAAGAATAAGGGACATTCTTTAGTTCTCTTCGTGAATTGGTAAGTAATATTTCATGCTTTTGGTAAATGTAAACAATATATCTGGAATAACAGAAAATCTCGCGAAAATCTCAATTTAAATTATTATTTTTCAACAGCCACTTGCCTGTTCTGTAATAACGAATAATAACTAAAAAACAAGTCAACTTTAATCACATTGTACGGCTTTCACTGAAACTTCCCACACCCCAATTCTTTAGGATTAAAATAGTCTTATTCCTTAGCTTTCAGTCTCAGGAAACCACAGATATCTGGGTACCTTACTGGAACTTAAATGAAGATTTGTAATCCTTGTAATAAAACTGGGTATTGGTGACAGCTGAAAAATTATCTCGGAAGAAAATTGAAATATTGTGAGGGAACATATAAAATATGATCACAATAACTAATACGCATTTTAGAATTGTTCAGATTAAAACGATATCTATGTTAAGCTGATGCATAAAACGACTTAAGCAATAATACAATTTTTTCAAGTCCCTTAAATTTTAAGTGAGCTGCTTGTTAGGTGTTAAATACACGTAGGTTTTGCTCAGAAAACCATACTTAATTACTCATGCCTTTACAGCAATTTAAGTATAAGAGCAGTTCGACATCCGATTTTTATGAACTGGCAGATATAATCTCTTCTCGTTCCAGATTTAGCATTTGAAAACTGTAAAATAAAGTTTTTCGAAATGTTTAATTTCTATCTTGTACATTGACTACAATATTCGAATCTGTAAACATAGGTACAATTGTAGGCTCGGGAGGGGATTTGCTCTTTTATTTGAAGTCAAAATAAAAATTTTTCTTACGGAGAATAAGGAGAAATGAATTCACTCACATGGGATTGGTGATGTTCCAGTAAATGTCGGCTAGTCGAACGCAGGCTACATCTGAAGACAGAGTGTCCAGCATGGTCAACAGAATTATAACAATCATCCATGGCATGGTTATTAGGAATCCTTTGTAAACAACAATCGGGGGATCACAGAGATTATGTCTCACGTTGAGATTTCATGGGAACAGCAGGCACCAGCACAAGAGTCCCCCGAATGAGATCTTTGAGCCACACACACACACACATTCAAAAGAAAAAAAAATTGACAGCTCTTCGGCGACACGAAGGTATTATCCTCCAGTTTGGGCAACAATAATAACAGGAGCACAACCGTCGGAACCCCTCACTGGCATCATTCGAGCCACGTTGATCTCACTGAGCTCCTCCGGCCGTAAGGACTGCCCGCCCCACTAAGCGTGTGCTTCGAAAACGAAACGACCAATGAGCGTTTCTGCAACCGGGTCGTGGAAGACCCCCGACTGGGAGAAGAAAAATGACAGTTGGGCACGACGCTACTACAACGCCGACAGGTGGCAAATTTCGACACTATCTGTATTATGTTAATAATTCGCTCCCATACCCGGCACGGAATCATCTGATCACGAAAATAGTTTCTTTTTATTTTCTCTCTCTCTCATTCCATCCATCGCTTTCGAAGAAACTGATTTCAATTAGTAGATTTCCTAAATACTTCAGTGTGTGCTCATTAACAAAATTAGGTCGTTACTGAATTCCCGATTAAAAGCTCCCAAAAACATTTAATAACTTCTGATGAAATCGAAAAAGAAAATTAATTGCAGTAACTCCAATTCGGTAGAAAACCAATATTTTTCCGAATCATGGTTTAACGGAACTGATAATAATGATAATTAACAAACTAGTAATTCAAACGGAGATGCCGAAAAATTCCTTTGGAGCATCTCTGCTGCTCTGAAATTTCGTTATAAATTAAGATATGGTTGGCAAATTTGGTTGCATCTTCGCCACTTATTTAAAACGCGGGTTTTTTACATCATGAATATTTGATCTTGGATTAAAACCCATGATTGGCATCTGGTTAAATCTGTTTGGTTTAACTCCCGATTAAGGCGCGCGTTATTTTTACTCACCACTTCTGTTCTTTCTCTTTTCCTAGAGCAAGTTCATCTTAAAGTAGGAACATTTTTCATTCATGTAGGTTAACAAAGCACGAAAACCAAAATGATGGTATTTGTGCTTCCAAAGTGGCGCTAATTGCAAGAAATAAAATCAGAATCATTCCTCTGCTGTACCCAAACAATTCCGAACATGGTTATGCTGTGCGCATGAAATAATGCTGCATCCATCGGGGTAGTTATTTTTTTATTTATTTTTTTTATTTTTTGCACAAGTACACAGTTGTAAATATGTATCTCTCTATAAGCTTTAATTCGTTTAAAAGTTTAGAACTGCTGACTGATAAAATTAAAAGCTTCACAAATCATGATATAGTACTTCGTTAAGTCTCTTAACACTCCCTCTAGGTCGTCCCGGTGGCGCAGTGATCTAAGCGATGGCCTCCGATCATTCGTCCGAACGGGGTCCGGGTTCGAATCCCGGTGAGGCATGGATGTTGTGTTTGTCTTACGGCACTGGCTCTCTCCCTTCCCTGGAACCAGTGACCCTAAATTAGGGACGGGTGACTGCTTATAGCCCATTGAGTTGCTCCCGGTGGTCGTTAAACCTCCAACAATTAAAAAAAAAACGCTCCCTTAGGGACGCTTTTACAGTTTAACAAACTCTAGAACGTTTTTTGAGTCTCTTAACAAACGCTCTCTGAATCAGGCTTTATATTAATAAAGGTTCAGATTTTCTTGATTTTTTGAGTCAACACAGCAAAAGAAAGAGTTAAAAATGAAGGGGAAATTAAATAAATTTTCAGTAAGCAGGCCATATATGGTCGCTCAAACAGCACCACTTGAAGGAAATGCCTTACTATGTAGTTGATAACACGGAATATTAACACGGAAAACTGAGGAGCTTTCTGAATATAGTACATACCAATGAAGAAAAGTTCACTTAAAAATTAATTGAAGTTATTACTGGTTCAAAGAAAGGACTGGTACTACGCTTTTAATTTTTAGACCAACGGAATTTCAAGACTGTTTCCATCATTGTTAGAAATAAGGGAATTAGTTTTTGGAAAATAATCAGCTTTTTTATTTTAATTCCGTTTCAGTCTGGAACATTTATTTTCAATATAAGGAAGCCCCAACACTACTGCAACAACAAAAAAAGCTAATTTAGAGGAACATTAGGTAGGGTATGAACAACTGCATGTCAGTCTGTTACGGTTGGTCCAGTGCTTAGAGCACACGACTTAGGCTCCAGAGGCTTCACGCATTACGCCAGGCGGTTCATGACTTATTGCAGCCAATAATCCACTGTGGTTCGGAAGTCATGCGTTGCCATTCGTAACAGCTAGGAATTTCTTGCTCTAAGCAAGTCTATGCCCTTTCGGTCGGAGTTTAGGGTGTGGCCTTGCAGGCCATTTTGTAGCGTGAGCTGACCGGTCAGGGATCGACAGTCATCCATCTGGTCTGTTGCTACAGGGAATAGGTAAAACAGAAGTAATAATCAAAGCGAGCAGGCCCTTTTCCGCGGGTGGTAATTTCGATACCACGTCTTCCCACACCGGAAAATGGATGTTCTCCTGACTGAACTACGCCGTCAACTTGCCGTTTTGACTTCCGTCATATCCGTAATACGTCACATATATCTCCCCGTTGAGAAAGACGGGATTGGGAAATCGTAGATTTCGGGTCTGCCGACAAACCGTCCTTGAACGAGTTAATTGTGGAAGAAGGATTTTTTATTAATTCCAGGCGTTGTGTGCAAGAATCGTCACACATTTTTTTCTTTGAACCTCACGGCCGAGAGATTCATTTTATATTCGGGCGCCTATGCAACAAACAAGCCCTTTTCGGCTTTTAGGAAGATTCGAACCAACGTCTTTTCACTCCGGAGCGGGATGTTCTCCCGACTGAACTACGTCGGTATGGTTTATCACTGCAGGTTGCCGTCTCGACTTACGTCACCTCAGTAGTACGTCACATATTACCACAGGGAATAAAAATAAGCAATACACAAATATGTATTTCATTTTAACGCTAACGAGACGGCCCTAAAAAGAACTACAACTATTAAAATAATAGTTTTATAAAAAACAACAACAACAAAAAAAAAGGAAAAACAAGAGTTTCTCTAAGAACAATTCAGCATTGACAAAATTTAACAAAAACTCTGAAATATTATTGTACTCATTTTGATCAGCTGCAACAAGCCGCTGAAGCTGATGATTATTTACGGCTATTTAGGCCATTTGTTATTTTACGGCCATTCAGGACAAGAACTACCACTAGCAAACCCCTTCATCGCTCTCGATCATATGTCTCCTGAGGTCTTGCATTCATTCTTCTCAGCCCCCCTTCCACCCCAGCACCACGTCCATCCACCAAGTTCAAGGTCTTTCCCTCGGTCTTGTCTTATTTATTCGATTTACTAGCTCCTTCACACTCATCCATTCTCTTTCTACACATGTCCAAACCATTCCATTCTGTACTTCGGGCAAATGAAAAAAGGTCTGGCCGTTTAGATAGCTACCGAAATTCCTCATTTATCAGTTTTTGTATAGCTTCTGAAAATAAGACCCTTTGTTAGTGGTGGAATTCGAATCGACTTCTCCTCGCTCCGGAGCCACTTATTCTTCCGACTGAACTACACCGACCATGGCTTATCGTTGCACCTTGCCGTTTTGACTTGCGTCATATCAGTAATACTTCACATACATCTCATTCTTAAGAAAGAGAAGGAGCAGAGAATCGTAGGTTTCGGGTCCTCCACAAACCATGCTTGAAGGAGTGGTCACTGTAGAAAAGGAATTCTAATTACTTCCGGGCGATGTGTAGAAGCGTCACATATTTTTCGTAGCTTGAGGAAGAAATCCTGATCAATTCCAGACTGTGCGTGAAAAAAGCATCCCAAATTATTCTCGAAACTGTGAAAACACATGTTTGTCCGCGAAGCAAAACGAATCCGTGTCCACTCACTCCGGAGTAAGTCGTTCTCCCAACTGAGCTACGCGGACAGAATGTCTTGCTGCAGATTGGTCATCTTGACACATGTTTTCACCTCTGTAATACGTCACAAACCTCACTGCTAGAAGATTATTTTTTTACGTTAGGGTGCTAATATGAAAATAAACCCTTTTTTCAGTGGTAAGATTCATATTCACGTCACCTTGCTCCGGAGCTAGTTATTCTCCAGAATGAACTACGCCGACCTTGGCTTATCACTGAAACTTTCCGTTTTGACTCTTGCGTCACCTCAGTGACGCGTCACAAGCTGCTGAAGTTCTTCAGTTATCAGTTTTAAAAATACTGAAGGCTTAACGCTTTAACAACCATAACATCCGAAACACTCTTATATCCAAACTATCACGCCTATCTAGAGTGAATAGGATTTATTATCCCCCACCTGTTCTTTGCCTTTACACCGCCTCTACAGGATTAGCAGAAGTCACTTCCAGTCACCATTATCTTCGCTATACAAATAAGTAAAGCAAACATTGATATATCCCCGGGCGATATTGTTTACTCTCGTGACATGGCATATTCTTCTCCGTGGAAGAATTCAGTGATTCGCCTCCGGAAACGTGTGAAAGGTCAGTGCACATCAGGACTACAGATAAGAAATTTCGTGTGTTTACCGAGCATTAATCTTTCCTTTGTGGAAGGGAGAAATTCTGAAAGGAGCAACAAACAGTTTCTGGCGTTATGGAGTTCCGAATGACACAAGATTTCAGGACCCTGATCATTAAAGGGTTAAATAGAAAGAAACTGCTCGGCATAATGCCAATAATAAATGCTTATACACATTAAAAGGTTTGCCAAAAAAAAGTTCGATGACGGCGCGGTGTAAATGAAGAACAGGTAGTAAATTAGGTAAACACTCCTCGCAAAAAAAAAAAATAAAAAAAGCGAAACACCGAGAATCATCCAATAGAGATGATGAAAATTTGTATGCGCAATGTACATGTATAGGGAAAAAAATTATTGCAATTCCAGAGCTCTAGGGCCATTTATTTGGATGACGAGTGGAACAATTCAGTTCGTTCAGTGGAAACACTAGTGGAGCAATTTACAAACACATTTGGCTCGGATAGAAGGGGTTACCTGTCCTGAGGTATGCCAGATGGTGTTCAAATTGCGGGCCAGTTCGCAGACATTCCGGGATGGGCATAGGTGGCGTCCCATCATGTCCCGAACATGAGAGGTCGGGCGATTAAGCTGACCATGGAAGGGTGCCGACATTACCGAGACAGGCCTGGGATAGCCGAGCCAGGTGTAGCCTGGCATTATCTTGTTGAGAAACTGTTCGGTGATGCTGCGACAGAAATGGTAACAGAACACGTCGTAGAATGTTGTCGACGTACCGCTGAACCGTGAGGGTGATACGGAGGACTACCATGGGTGTGCGGCTATCGTAGGAAATGGCTCCCCAGACAGTCACTCCCAGTGTGCAAGACGTGTGCCACCTTAAAGGCAGGATTCGTGCGCTGGGCGGTTTATCTCCAGATGGTCATCAGCGCCACGTGCAAACCGCGAGTCATCACTGAAGACAACACGACCCCACTGGATACTATCCCACGTTGATCGGGCTCGACCCCACTGCAACCCGTGCTGTTGATGCTCATTGGTCAGTGGTAGGCTGGCCTCCCCGGATGTAGTCCCCATGCCGGAAGTCGTTTGGTAACGGTTTTTATAGCCACTTCCGTACCTATAGGCGACGCAACATGGCCACAGATGGTTGAGAGCGACGAATTCTATTCTATTCGTGCAACTCTCACTCTTCATTTTTGGCAAAATATAGATTACGTGCCAAGCATTTCAGGTAATGAAAACCTTTGCCGTAGAGTATTTCTTGCTGTCCCAGTGGCACAGTGATCTAAGCGATGGTTTGTGACCATTCGTTCCAGAAGTGTCCGGGTTCGAAACCCGGATAGACATGGATGTTGTGTTTGTCTTACGGCACTGGCTCTGTCCCTTCCCTGGGACCAGTGACCCTAAATTAGGGACGGGTGACTGCTTATAGCCCATTGAGTTGCTCACGGTGGTCGTTAAACCTTCAATCAAACAAACAAACAAAAAAGTATTTCCCATCTAATGGCAAGCAGCTACAAGCAGCCTAATGGTGTGCCTCATCGTATACGTACTACTGGGCCCCCTCCCCCACAACAGACGATTGCCTAAATGAGCCAAGGCTGAAACATAAAAGAGAATATTAATGAAAAGTAAACCACTTCTCAACAGATCTTTTTCGTTTTCCCGCAGTGTCAGACGTTCAGTATGTGACTGAGCGTTTTGCTTTCAAAAACGACATTTTTTACCGGATTATTACTTTGAAGCTCACGTCACAACTTTCTAAGCCCATGAATATAGCGATCAGAGTGGATGACATTCCTCCTTTTGGCAAATAACTAACCAGTTTGTTTGTTTGGAGGTTTAACGACCACCCTGAAAAACTCGATGGGCTATAAACAGTCGTCTGTACATAATTTAGGGCCACTGACTACAAAGATGGGAGAGGGCCAGTGCCGTAAGACAAATACAACATCCGTGCCTCACCGGGATTCCAACTCGGACCCATCTCAGAAGCCAGCGCTTTAGACCACTGCACCACTGGGGCGGCTAACTAACCAGTACGAGTCCTTCAGCATCTCCAACGGCTGTTCGAATTACTTCTCCTTTGGAGGATCCTGCTCTTGGTTTCTTCCTCGTGGAAGATGTCATGTGATGTCAATCCATAGCACGTCATTTTATTATATGCATGTTGTAAATGGTGGAACGAACATTCCCCGTCACGATACTCAACATGAAGGCACACCACTCATCACCATGCCGTTAAAACGCCGCAATGACACTAACAAAGGGAGATTCGAAAGATCCTTTCTATCACTATCACCCAGTTGGGTAGGTGTCAGAAGCGCGGTCTTCTGGCTAATTGTCTGAGCTAGGCTCTGTTTTAAGTCACAAGTAACGCATGGTCGGCGCGTTCTACATACGCCATTGGTTCTGTTTGTTTGTTTCTTTGAATCAGTGGTCTTAAACTGGGGATAGACAATTCTTGGATGTTCGTGTGGGGTTGTTAAACCTTGAAGCAAAGCAAAATAACACTTCGTCCACCATAAATTTCGTTGTTTTCCAACGTCCTTGTCAACCAACCCCTCTACGGCATGGTACCTCTTTCCGGGATGTGTTGAGATTTTCCTGATCAGTATCAGTACTCTTTGATGAGCGCATTGGCATTGTACGGGGTGCGATTGCTCGCAGTCGCATCAGTTTTTGTTCGGCTATCACCAGAGATGGAAACGGGTAACGGGTCGACAATTTCTAACGTGTCAGACGTGCCTGGTCAAGGTGTTTCTCACCCAAATTTGACCCAATTTTATTTCCGTTTTATCTTTGAAAAGCAAATAAAAAAAAATTCTTCCAAAGAAAAATGCGCGGTGTGGAATTTTGTCCTCGATACTGGCGCCCGCGGACTGAATAATAATATTGTCATGCAATATGAAGAGTGTCCTTAGAAGGAAAAGTTTCCCTTTCTTCTGAGGAGCCATGATTAAAAACAACATCCACATTTTGGAAACTTTCAACTCATCATAAACTTGTGAAAATTGCTGTCGCTGTGAAATATGTTCTGAAGTTATCAAGAAAACAGCAAAATTTGAAATTAAACATGCAACAAGTTCCTTAATTCCAAAATTTTGACAGTAGTGCCATCAAAATTAGTTGGATAAGCCTTAACATTTTTGCGGAGGAACTTTTTGACACTCGCAAATGTGTTTGAAAACATGTGTGAAACCTGTGGGTTATGTCTTGCAAATAAAAGATGGCAGTTCCAACACTTCCTGTAAGTAAGTGAGTAAATTATATATTCCTATAATATACATTTGTTAGATTTTTTTTTCTTTTTTGATTGGAGGTTTAAAAATAATATATTGGTCCTAAGTAACACATACAACTTGAATTCATACATTGGTCATGGTTAACACATACATCTCGAATTCAGACAAATACAGTATTGTGCGTCACAGGGTACGAATATTATCATCAAAGTACAGATCCAACATGTGATACAGCATGCCAGATTTGCCAAATAACAGAGAGAACCAGTGCCAAAAGGCAAACACAGGCATCCATGCCTTACTCGGGATTCAAACCCAGACCCCTCCGTTGGGCGAAGGATCAAAAGCTATCGCTTAGACCACGAGCCGCCGGGGCGGCTGTTTGATTTCCACATTACCTAAGATGCCCGCTGCGGAGATACTTTTTGAGCGGTCTGTATATATATTTTATTGTACAAAGCAGATTTGTCCGGGTCGGGTCCAATTATGCGACGTCTGGGTCCAAACTTTTTGATCCGTTTTCAAATCTGGCTATCAGTCTCCGTTGTTAGGCGACGCCCGTGTTCTCGTATCGTGCTTATTGCGATTGTCTCATCATCTAATAGTGGCGGATCTCATATAGGCATCCACGGGTAACTGCATCTACACATATGATGCCGTTTCCCGTTGAAAATCCGCTGAGGTTTCGTACTTTACTGGGAACTCAAGTCACTGCACGTTGCCCAGTGATATGTCATCAAGGACTACGCATATTACTTATTATCTGACTAGGCTATACGTATTATATTTTCAACACTTTACGTAAATGTTATGGATGTTCCACAAATTGCAATTTATTCAGTCATACTAAAGATAATTGATAACGTTTTCTTCGTCGTTCTACAGAAAGGCGTTTTGGAACAGATTTCAATTACGGAAGACAAAGGGATGTTACATGTTACTCGCTTTTAGGTAGGTAAGTTTTCATAACATCAGTAAATACTACTATCCTAAATATTTGCATACTCTTCCAGTTCTTTGAACAGTGCTACGTGGATCTGTGAACATAAGAACAGAAATGTCGTAGTAGGTTTTGTCTTGCGGCAATAAATTACGATCCACTATGTGTGGCAAAATGTTGCATATGTTTTCCTCATTATTCCCACCTACAAATGTTTTGGAAGTGTTTCAAATAATGATTACAAAGCGTAAAAAATGGTATGAAACTTGTTGCTTACGATTTTGTTACGTCAGAGAATGGAAACTGTTTTGCTTTTCCCAGCATGAATTATCTTGACCGTGTAAACACTGCGCTCAGTTGTTTAATTAAAATTTCATTAACGTTAAATTTTGAATTTCTTTAAATAAAGTACATTGGAAGAAGATTTTCATGTGTAACGATACAGCACACAATTATTTCAGGGAAGAATAAATCGGGGACGTGAAGCTTTGCGCTGAACACCCGTGTTCCTCAGTAAGGTAGATGTTAACATCCCTTTAAGCTCACGATTCAAACATCTCTTTCAAGGTTTCAAATGGGAACACGAAATCAATGCGAACAAACCAGACATCGTAATTTAGCGTTACAAGAATCAGACATGCATATTAATTAATGTGTCAGTCCCATCTGATCGCTACGTAATTGCCAAAGAAACCGGAGAACCGATGAATTACACGCATAAAATACATGGAAATGAACAATTTAAATGCCGAATGTATCCGAACAGCTATGGTAAGAAGAATCTGGCACTGACAGAAGATTTTCGTTTTTAGAACGTGATTGTTAGTTTACGAAATCTTTGTGAACTGCTGCAGAATTGTTTCCGCGCGGACAATTTGACATTTTCATTTAGACATATAACTTGTGATACGCTGACTGGAATCAACAGTTTTCCTCGAGAGTTAAAATGCAGTAATGACGAAACAAGTTCAAGGCAGAAAAGAAATTCAGAATCAAATGTTATTGCATCGTATCAACTATAGTTTATTAATAAAAGAAACTGGATAGATTTTGCTTCGCGTTCATTTTTTTCATATGAAAAGTGAAAAATACTGAATAAAGTTGAATTCGATGGGTTTGACTTTATGTTTCTATCGATAAGGTTCTTTTGGAGCTGAATTAAGTTTCTTAAGAGTTTTCTTACTGAATTAGAATGCTCCTTCCTACTTTCCCTTTCAACTGCTTTTTCAATTCATTCAATGCTTCCTCAGATATTCTTTGTACAGTACATCTGAAATATTCCGGTATGGCAGTCTGTTTCTTAATTAGTGCTCTACAGGAAGGAAATATTGTGTGCTGATCGAAATGTAAACAGCTTATAACAAACGACGTAAACCTGGGCTTTGTGTACATAGCTTTTATCAGCATTGAACTTTACAGGACGGTAGGAATTTAATGTGGGATTTGACTGTACAGGAGGCAGAGGAAAGATGACTGTGTTTGCAACGTCACTAAAAGTATTAGAACAGAATGGCGTTGCTTACGGAAATTCCGGAGTAAGCCTGGAAATAAAAGGAAGAGCTTTTAAGTTACTAGACATAGAATCGTGACCGAAATTTAAAAATGGATCTAAAAATATCTCATCTTTATCAGTCTCGGCCCAGAACAGTCTCCCACAGCTCAGTTTTTATCCCAAATTTCATCTATTTTGCTGGACGATATTTCATATTGGATTCTGTACTTCACCGATAACCATCGGTTGTTTACCGGTTCCGTCCATTGGCATCCTAAATACTGTATATTGTGGCAGTGATTTTTCACTCTACCTGGACTGAAGTAGGTACTTATTCTGCTCAACATTTTGAGATGCCTAGTTTGAAAATTGGGAAGGAAAGCCTATTGGCTGATGATGGGATTCGAACCCACGCCTATTCGTTCCGGAGTCAGTTATTCTCTCAAACTAAAACGCACACACACACAAAACTTATCGCTGCAACTTTGGTGTCTTGACATGTGCGTCATCCCCTGAGGTAGGTAGGTTACAGAATTCTCAGGATTGAGGTTTAAAGATAGCTAGCGCGGAAGCGGCCAATTTGCGCAAAACACGTGCACTATGTAGAGTAGCGATTTCTTGGTGAAGTCGCCAGGTCGACCTGCGCCGTCACGTCTTCTTCAGTGTCAGTGTTGTGTCATTCATTGAAATTGCCTGCTTCAGTTTCTACATCGTCAGCTACTAATAAGCCACCCACTTCTGCCTCCGGTTCTGCTCTGCTCGTTGTTAACAACTCACTTATGCTAGTACATTGGCGCGTTCTTCAGCTATTAGGACTCTCCTACTCCTCGCCTGAACGTGGTGACTATGTCACAGGAAAAGATCACAGGAAAGGATACAAGTATCCTTCTGTTAATACACCAACTGAAAAATTTATTAAACGGTGTAAGTTTGGGGTGACCTTTTAGCCTGGTTTCCTGACACCACTCTTAAAACGTATCTGGATGTTGCTGATGATCTACGTAATAAGTCAAAGAACCAGAGAAACCAATTTTTTTTTAAGAATAAGAAGTGAACTTTATAACGTAATTTGTCTTTCGGCTTTGACTTAGTCTTTACGTCAGTAATTACGTTATATGTGATAAAGTGAATGAAAGATTAGAAGGTAAACACACTCATTACAAGAAAGAGATGAATTGTAATACACTGCCGTGCAAAAATTAAGGACGAGACGGTTTTTCAAATGTAACGTCGTGCAGAAGTGTTCCACATCGACTCAAATCATACCATAAGATCGCCAAGATGTAAGAATATAGGGACAAGTGAGCAAAACCGTCCAAACAAGGAATCCAAAGGATACAAAGGCACTTTATTGAAAAGGTAGCTTCGAGCACAACTGGACAGAAGACAGAAACGTCCATGTGACATGCGGCTGCCAAGAAAAATTCAGTCTTTAGTAGGGGATATGATCACCTCTGACTGCGGTGCAGGATTTACAACGTCTGTCCATGCTGAGGACGAGGTTGTTAAGGAGCTGTTGAGACATAGCGCCCCATTCCTCTTGTAGCGTCCAATCGCAAGCTGCGGAATCGTTGCTGGCGGCTGGTGACGTACTGCCAAGCGTCTCCCGAGAAGGACCCACTCGTGTTCGATTGGATTTAGGTCCGGGGACCTTGCGGGCCAATCCATGCGTTTGAATATCTTCACTCTCCAACAGCTCTGCGACAGCCACTCTACGATGAGGTGTAGCGTTGTCGTCCATGAAGAGGAACTCAGGACCACCAGCATCCTCTAAGCAGACGCACGTGAGGCAAGAAAACCTTGGTACAATAGCGGACACCAGTGACTGAACCTTCTTTGGAAGATGTGAAGGTCAGTACGGCTACGAAGTATGATACCGGCCCCAAACGAGAACTCCGCCATCCTCCAAACCTGTCCCTTTCGATTATGTTGGAGGTGTGATTGCGTGTTCCCAGCTCTCTCCAGATGTGTATACGTCCAGAATCGCTCGTCAGACTAAATCGGCTCTCATCCGTAAAGCGAACTCGACCCCATTCCTCATGTGTCCAGTTCTTGTGTTCCTGGCACCACAGAAACCGCCGTCTCCGATGAGCAGGCGTTAATGACACACGCTGTACTGGTCGTCGTTCGAATAGACCACCTTTGTGCAGGCTCCTGGCCACGGTAAAACGCGATAACGGACGTCCAGGTTGTCTGTTGCATGTGCCTTGCGATTTCTCCCGCTGTCTGCCGTCTGTCTCTTCTCGCCTGTAGGAAAATATACCGGTCGTCCGCCGCCGTGGTTGCTCGTGGATGACCACTGCTAAACTCTTGGACAGCTGTTCCTGTCGTTTGAAATGCTCTCCAAGCTCATGAAACGATGCTGTAAACGATTCCAAACTCCTCGGCCACACTAATCACACTTCGACCTTCTACCAACTTCCCAATGACGCGACCTAGGGTAAATTCATCCAGATGTCGTCTAGCTCGATTGCCTGTTGGCCATATCACACGGTGGCAGCAACTCGACATCGTTCCAAACCGATGTACACCGTGCAATAGCTTTCACCGAATTGCTGAGCGTACACCGTCCGTGTGCTTTATACCCTTCCGACATTCCCCTCCCCCTCTACGTCATGCTGCATATATGCGCATGCCCTACCATACCGGACCCTAGTCTATCTCCTGAGTGGTCTTTCGGTCCGTTCTGCCTGCTCGTTCCGCTGTTATGCTAATTTCTCCTCTTCGTCCTTAATTTTTGCACACCAGTGTACTTACAAATACGTTTATTATGCTTGCATGGTTCGTACTCCATACTCACATCCAGTTTGTTGGTGTACTCAATACAGTATCAGTGATTTAACATCCACTCACAGTATAACAGCATGTCTATAATCAATAACATCAATCCCCTTAAACAACCGCTGCATTGCCTTTTTATCTATCGTTCTTATTCAGCCACACATACGTCACTCTTTTTCTGACTTCAGTGTGTGGTCAACGTCTATCTCGTTTGAAGGAAAAGACATAACGTTAAGGTTTGAAAATGTCTAAGAGAACGAATTCAAATTTAGATAGAAAAAGAAACTTAAAGGAAAGTCTTAATAGAATATACGTTACAACTTGGAATTTATTTCCGTTTCCACGTAAAAACAGTGCTATTGCTCACAACTTACCTAGTGGGCAGGCTGATCTTGTTTCTCTGCTGATAATTGCTTGCTGCTGGAACTGTCGAGAAATGCGCTCATCGAAGATAGTCTTCCACATTTAATCTATTTCTGTTCTTGTTTTTAATTTGAAGCAAACTTGAAAATGATACTTCACATTTGTAAGATGTAGGAAATAGCGGATAAATGATCAAAACGATGTCTGCAAGCACTGGATATGTAGTCTCGGACCTTCGAACTAGATCTGCGTTTCCGATAAGAAATAAAATACCGCATTGGTTAACCTGTCATTCACCATTTCCGTAAACTCCTCATAAGTGCCTTTCGGGACCTTAGAAACCTGAAATGTAAAGGGATGCTTTACTAATGGAAAGAGTTCGTTTGAGAAACATCCTAGAAATACCTTGAAAATTATCCCTTTAAAATCATCAAATGCTCTTTGATTTGAGACAGAAATCTTTTAACCATGCCAATGGTATTTTCGTTCTCTTCAAGTCGAGAAGCCATAATCGGAAAACACGTTTATATATTCTTTTCATCTACCTCTGATTTTCATAAGTTCAACTTCATTATGAATGATCCAATTATCTCGAAAGCTAAAGTCAATGATAGATTTAGGATATCCTTGCAGAAAAATGTTTCAATAAGCTGGACAAATCACTAAATAAGCAATTTTATTTAAACTGTCGTCTTGGCAAATTAGTTCTATAAATTCGATTCTTCCCTTTTCTGAGACAAACTGCGGTAGTTCTTCATACAGATGATGAAGGCGTTTCAATACTTTCTCTCTGGAAAGCCTCATAACCTCAGTATGAAGCAGCAGAACAGTTGAATTGAACATCTGTCTCAGAGCAGAGTTTGTTGAATCGCCGAGTTCAGAACATTGGACTCGATAATGTTTTCTTCAGGTTGAATCTATTGCCGTTTAGAAATATAGTTACATATAACCTCGACGCTCCGGTGGCGCAGTGGTCTAAGGCGCTGGACTATGATCATTCGTCCGTCAGGGGTCTGGGTTCGAATCCCGGTGAGGCATGGATGTTGTGTTTGTCTTACGGCACTGGCTCTCTCCCTTCCCTGGAACCAGTGACCCTAAATTAGGGACGGACGGGCGACTGCTTATAGCCCATTGAGTTGCTCACGGTGGTCGTTAAACCTCCAATCAAAAATATATATATATATAACCTAAGTAGGTTGTTTACAGTTAATAAAATATTGCGTTATGTAAATATTCGTGTAGATAGAACGGCGATCCATTTGAAATCTTTCTGAGACCCATAGGTTGAGAACCACTGATTCAGAAGGTGCTTTTGCCAAAGATTGCAATTGGACAGCGAAGCTATTAGGATGAACTTTTACTAAATTTTCCACTGCGGTTATTACTTCTTCCTTACCGCTTAAAATTGCAAATCAAGTGATATGATATTTTCTTTCTCCATATAGAATGGTAAGAGACTCGTTCTTCATATTCCTGTAAAATCCTCGAGTTCGACATATACGCAACTTTCGTCGTGAGGCTAGAAGGATTTTTAACACTGAGGAGGATGTACGAAAGCTACTGACTGCTTTTCAGCTGGTGTGAACTACTTCAGACGTAAAAAGTCAGACCACTTCAGGAGTGACTCTACTGATGTTGATGAGATCTAGATGTCTCCTACTTCAGCTGAAGTACTCTCATAGAGATAAATAAGCCCATTCATGCGATAAATGCACTTCACCACCTTCATTCATCATATAGAAGAACCATTTCAGTCCTCTTTTGTACTATTGGGTTGTCAGAAAAATCATGACGAATTTTGGCACCCGATGGCGGTTAGGCGGTTTTGGTAGTACTAGAGGCATGCGCAGTTCTGTTATCTCTATAGTATTCGACTGGTGCCAGTTCTAGCTGCAGTCTAAAAGGAATAGTGAGCGATTTGGTTGATTTGCGGAGATTTGATATCAAGTTGAAGATGGAAGACCAAACTGTGCATTTTCGCCATATTTTACTGTTTTACTTCCGTAAAGGGAAGAACGCGCGTCAAGCTTGTGAAAAGTTGCGTAAAGTGCACGGTGATAATGCTCTACAAGAACGTCAGTGCCAGCGGTGGTTCGCAAAAATTCCGTGCTGGTGATTTTGACCTCAACGATGCTCCTCGGTCCGGGAGGCCCACCGAGGTTGATGACGACCAAATCAAGGCATTGATCGAGTCGAACCCCGTTACACGACATGAGATATTGCAGACACATTGCACATCTATCATTCAAGCGTTCACGACCACCTGAAGAAGCTGGGATACGTAAGCAAGCTCGAATGTGTGGGTTCCTCATGAACTCAAAGAAGCTCAATTGACGGCGTGTATAAACATCTGCGATATGCTCATTAAACGTGAGGAAAACAATTTTTTCTTAGAAGCGACTGATAACTGGTGGCAAAATGTGGATTATGTACAACAATGTGCTGCGCGAACGGTCTTGGTCCTGACGTGCTGCTTCACCTCAAACGACATCCAAAGCAGATATTCATCAGCGGAAGGTTCTGGTCTCAGTGTGGTGGAATTTTAAAGGTGTCGTGTTTTTCGAGCTCCTACCACGGGAACCAAACAATCAATTCGAATGTGTACTGTCGGCAATGGAACAGTTTGAACGAATCCGTCATCCAGAAACGTCCAGAGCTCGTTCAACATAAAGGTGTTGTGTTCCATCACGACAACGCGATAATACACACAAGTTTGATCACCCGCCAAAAATTATTGGAGCTAGGGTGGGATGTGTTGCCACACCCAGCATACTTGCCTGATCTTGCGCCGTCAGACTTCCACTTGTTTCGCTCTCTTCAACAGTCCTTGCGTGGTATAACGTTCAATTCAGACGAGGCTGTAAATCAGCACATTGTACAGTTTTTCGCCACAAAAGACAGGTCCTTCTATGAACGAGGCATTCTGCAGCTCACTGAAAGATGGCAAAAAGTTATCGAACAAAACGGGCATTATATCATTGATTGATCTTTGTTCTTTCTATCATGCTTACGTAACGCACTATGGCTGCCCTGGCCGACCGCTTATATCTCGGGGTTGTCGACCTTGTCACGTGCGGTATACAATGATTCTGGGGGTGGTCAAATTATTCTGATACAACCGTGTATATGGCTTCTACACTGTTAAATAGATTCCCAGTAAAACCATAATTATTCAGTATCCTACTACAGAAGTATCCTAATTACTTGGTCGTAAGCTTTCTCTAAACCTATGAAAGCAGCAAAAAATTTCTTACCAACAGCCAGATACTTTTCAACCATCATGCGTAATGCAAAAATTTGGTTAGTGCAGTCTTTACCAGGCATAAAACCACTCTGATCATCCTACACTTTCTCTGTTGTAAGACAGGAGCTTAACTAGAACCTTTGGGGGGGGGGAAGCTCAAGCCCCCGCAATATATGAATAAGCCCCCAGTACAATTCACGGGAAATAAATCATTACAAATGAGTTTTCAAAAAAAATTGCAATATGAAAGAAATAAAAAAATAGTAATAAAAAAACATGTGTAATTTACGCTGTTGTGTGATGTTAGAAAACTGTTCTTCTTATTTCCTTATTTACTAGAGAACTGCAGTGCATCAACTAATATTTAATTCTCTGTTTTCCCCTTTTTCGTGATTCGTGTACCACCCACCGCATACGACCCCACTTCATGGACAAGTGGTGGGTAGAAGGGGAGTGATGTACTACCACAGGGACTACCAGTACTTCTGCTGCGTTGCTTCCTTCCGTTCCTCCCGAGGTGGTCTTTTTCTGGGTTTTTTTTCTCGTCATCTTTTTCCATTTCTCCACCACCATCCAAGGCCTCAGCTCATCTACCAGGAGCTCTGCTGGTATCAAACTTACCCTTATCTCAAGGATTCTTACTGTTCGCTTTGTCATGTGACTGGAGTGCAGACGGAGTGGCGCCTGGTGGCCTGGGACAGGAGGAAAAGAACAGGATATTCGCAGTATTACTAGAATGTTCTTTGACAACATAAATATGGGAGCTTTATTCATTTTAGAATGAGTTGAAACGTTTCCATCAAGAACTGGGCCACGTTTTAGCGTAGGTGTTTGTGTTTTCGAAAGCGACAGCGTACGTTTAATTTTTTATACGTGTATTTGTGATCTGTAAAAACCTCTCGGTCAGTAGTTTTTGTAACAGAACATATTCCTTGAATATGAGTGTTTATTTTTCTCTGTGGTGGTTTCGCTTTTCGTAAAGTTTTACATCCAAAATGGGATGTACGGTCATATTTTAATTTCAATACAAAAGAAAGCAATACTCTCAGAAAGTTTTCCTTTGTTCTCGCTTTCATGTCCAATAGAAAAGTAGTCCAACAGAAAAAGTGAAAGTAGGTCTATGCCAGTACTAGCGCTTTTTCAGTGTGAGTGCAAAATGTGCAAAAACAGGCAAGCGATCTTGGTTCGAAGGAAGGGGACCACATCAGTCACGAATTAATTTTCCATTGACACAATTTGGTGCACAGAAAAGGCAATTCAATGCATGTTGGTACAATTTCGAGGTATGAGTACAGCGTTTCATTAAACAGTGCTTTCTGTTTTCCGTGCTGAGTGTTCTTAACTGAAACAGAGTCAAAGGTGGAAACTGCTTTTACAAAAAATGGAGTTTGCAATTGGAAAAATGTTTATAAAAACTCTAAAACTACATGAAAAAACTGATTGCTAATTTTAAAGTCATGGAACTCTGGATGAACTATAACACTGTTATAAGTTCAGGAGTAGGAAATGTGGAACAACAGTTGATTGTGCTTCAGTAGAAGAAATAAAAATGAGGCGGAATTTCTTGCAGAGGGTTATTGAAGTTCTTTTATTGACCGTAAGGCAAGGGTTGTCCCACAAAGGACATGATGAGTCTCATGAAAGCAAGAACAAAGGAAACTTTCTGAAAATTTTGGAACTAACAGGAAAATATGATACTGATAGTGCTATCACAGCATTGCCAAAAAATGCTCGTTATACCTCCCGATAGTGTCAAAATGCGTTCTTACAAATCTGCAGTCAGTTTGTATTGAATAAAACATTATAGGAGGCCAACAGTTCTAGTAAGTTATAGTGTTTACTCAGTTTTGGTTGATGATGAAAGAGATATCAGTAAGAACGAACAAATGATTATTTGCATAAGGTATGTTTATGGTGGAAATCTATTTGAAAATTTTCATTGTTTTGTTCATGTTACTGACTTGAGTGCAATGGGACTAAGAGATGTGTTATGTGAAAAAAATAACGAATTCGGATTAAACGAAGTTCCGTGTGTTGGGCAGGGGTATGATGGATTACCTGTGATTAGTTGTAATGTGAAGGGTTTGAAAACACTATTTCAAAAAGAACATCCGCAAGTAGTCTATATTCACTGGTATGCACATTAGGGTGGAACGAAAAACAATTTTTTTATTTGAAACGTCACCATGTGCAACAGTTGCGATTTTATTACTGAAATGACCCCCGAAATATGGATGACATTATATGATATCTTAGGCTGCCCCAAGAACCTCGAAATTTGAAAGTTATAGGAAAAAAAGGTTTAAAAACACCCGCTTTCTCCATTTTGTAAATATAAAAAAAAACTGTGTCACCATGTTATTTAATATCACCTTTCAGTGTATAAACACGGGTAAAAGTTCAGCAGACATGAGTTAATTTCTTAGGCTTCGCCAGATCCCTTAAATTATGTAATTTTTGGCAAAAATGGCATGATAAGTTGCGTAAGTATTAAGTTCGACAGCAGCCTTATTGTTACCAATTTGGGCTTAACATTAACAACCCCCCATCTCTCATACTTTCTGGTAACCTCTTGTTGATATAGATTAAGATAATACAACGTAGTTGTCACAAATGTTTATTTTCTCAAGCCGACCATGGTTTCGCTGGGTATTGACCTAGCTTCATCAGGACGAATGGCACGTCTGATGAAGCTAGGTCAATACCCAGCGAAACCATGGTCGGTTTGAGAAAATAAACATTTGTGACAACTACGTTGTATTATCTTAATCAATATATAATCGTCACGAGACTGTAGTCTTTGAGATAAAGAACCTCTTGCTGATTTTCAGAAACATAGCTTGCTGTTTTGCGCTCTGCTTTGTTTTTGTTACCTTTTTCATCTCAGCCCACCCCCTCTCTCACAGCGGAGCTCAATTTGCGAACTCGCTGAGTCATCTCATCACAGTCGCATAGGTCCGTTTGAGAGAGAGTGTTGGTGGGTTTGCGTCATAATGATGCAATAGTTTCTTTCACTCCTAGTGACGTTGATTGGATCGTACCGGCATTTTCGTTTTGTCGTCCAACTACTTAAGATTGCTGAAACAAGAAATAAAGCTGATTGCCCTATCCTCTGGAGTTATAAGGAGATGCATGAAAATGTGTTGCCTACGTACGAAGATGTAATGCGCCATTACTACCTTGTGAGGAATATTCTTAGGCAGGAAGGTGCAAATTATGAGCCTGCTGCAGCAGAAATACTAGGTATTGTCGCGGACAAAGTGCTAAGTATATGGAAGAAAGCATCTCTTCCGCCGTCTCTCCACAAATCTGTTGCAAAGCGTATTACCGCATACAACACTGAAATCTGAAAGCTGAAGAAACACGCTGCAAGAATGGATGAAACATACAGAAAGAAGGTCGAACAATTTCGTGCAGCTTCGCAACGTATCTTTGACATATGCTCATGCAAGTGCAAATGTTTTAGAACCTGCAAATGCAGCTCTGCCAAAAAGGTACCCGTGAAAGAGCGAGACTTTCTGATGGACAAGAGACCAAACAGAAGAATAATAGTAGGTGGGCTTGACGCAAAAACCACCAGTGTACTGAAGAAAAGATCAGCTCGAAAGAGTGATAGGGAAGATCATGTCCTCAGGAAATTACAGAAAACTGGATCACTGAAGTCGGCCCTGCGAGTCGAGGATGATCCTTCAGAAGAGGATGCAAATACTAATTCTGCAGGAAAACCAGACGAGTCGGGTCCTAGTCATTTGTTGGCCTGGGAGAAAGATTACGATTTCACTCCACGTCGTTTTTCGAAACCTAGGCGTCAGATGACACTGTCTACATTTTCTAGAAAGTGCGATAGGCAAGGCATCAGCGACCGAGCGGCAGTTGATCTTGCGTCTGCGTTGCTTCATGATATAAGTGAACCGGTTCATTCGAAATAATGTAATGTATCTGTTATTGTTCGGCATAAAGTACGACGAGAGAGGAAAAATACTCGTCAAACAATTCAAGATGAGGTAAATTTGCCTGGTCACAAGATTGTAACTTTATTTTTGGACGGCAGATGGGATGAAACTCTTACGAATACACAGACAGATAATGGCAAGTGGCACAAGCGAAAAGAATGGGAGGAGCATATTACACTTGTTGAAGAACCGGGTTCGGTCTATTTGTGACATTTTGCACCGAAGAGCAAGAGTGCAAGGGACATTTCCGACGGTATCTTCAGCTTATTGAACCAGAAGGCATTTTACTTGTCGGGGTAAGTCTTTATTGGAAGTGACGGGGAAGTGACTAATACCGGCACAAATGCAGGTGCAATTAGGCTCCTTGAAGAGAAGCTTAATTCTCCCGTACACTGGATTATATGTCAACTTCATTTTAATGAACTGCCTTTACGCTACCTCACTGAAGCACTTGATGGGAAAACATCAGGTCCAAGAGGATTTAGTGGTTTGAGTGGAAAGCGCCTGTAGACGTGCCCAAACCTTCCTATCGTTAATTTCTAGAAAATTGAATTTTCGCTTCAGTCCGACATTAACTATGGAGATCTTAGCTCGGATCAACTTTATTTGTGGGAAATTTGTAAGGCAGTCTCTGCAGGTGATTGCCCACAAGATCTGGCAAATCGGGATCCCAGAGCGCTTACACATTCCCGTTGGCTGACACTCGCAAATCGCATTCTGCGTTTGTATGTTAGAACTAGTGATCCAACACCACAACTTGTCTCATTAGCCACCTTCATAATGAAAGTATATGCACCATCGTGGTTCACGATCAAATGTAACGGTACCTGTAAAGATGGTCCAAGATTTGCAGCTTGTTATATCTAGGTTTCGGTATCTATCTAGGTTTCAGTATTTCAGTATCTTCCAGATAATTTAAAGGATATTGTAAAAAGAGTCGTCCAAGACAACGCGTATTTTGCCCATGCAGAAAACTTGCTCGCTGCAATGTTGTTTGACGACAGAAGGTATGTCCGTGAGCTTGCAGTTCGACGTATCATGAAGACCAGGAAATCTTCCGAACAAACAAATACCATTAGGAAGTTTCGGATTCCTAAGCTGAATTTCCAGAGCAATTATTACATCGACCTAATCTACTGGCAAGAGTGTAATGTGACTGAGCCTGCCATTCTCAGGCAGTAGAGAGGATGGTTAAGATTGTAACAGATTCTTCTGCTCATGTGTACGGCCTTCTTGCAAGAGATGGATTCATCAGAGCAAAAATTTTGGATAGGAAGCTGATGCCAAGTTTTGAAAAAAGTCTGATTTCCAAGTGAAATAAACTCACTCCTCAAGTTATGCTACTAGGTAAGGCTGATGTCTATCATATTTACATAACTTATGCCATTTTTGGAGAATTATGACAAATCTTGAGCTCTTTGGGGAAGCCTAAGAAATTAACTCACGTCTGCTGAATTTTTACCCGTGTATATACACTCAAAGATGATATTAAATAACATGGTGATACAGTATTTCTTTATATTTACAAAATGGAGAAAGCGGGTGTTTTTAAACCATTTTTCAATATAACTTTCAAACTTCGAGGTTCTTGGGGCAGCCTAAGATAACAAATAATATCATCCATATTTCGGGGGGTCATTTCAGTAATAAAATCGCAACTATTGCACATGGTGACGTTTCAAATAAAAAAAAAGTGTTTTTCGCTCCACCCTAATGCACATCGCTTAGATTTGGTATTGGTGAATACTTGCTCTGACATTCCTGAAGTAAAAAATTGATTTGAGATATTTCAGTTCGCTGCATTCATATTTTTCCCAATCTCGTAGAGCTCATCACAACTTTATAGAAATTCTGGCTGATTTGGGTTTGGGCAAAACTGAAATGCAGGCATTTAAGTTCTACAAGTTGGGCTGGCAAAGTAGAGAATTAAAATCTGTGAAAAAAGTGTATGAAGCTATTTTAGCGGTTTTTTTAAAATCCCAGTGGTGGTGTAAAAGCTAGAGGACTTTATTGCTTTCTAAATTCTTTCAGGACCATAGCCATCCTTCTTTGTTCTACATAATATATTTTCTTTGACTGAAATGTTAAATGAATTTTTTCAGAATTCAAATTTAAAGATTTTAGAAACATCAGGAGGTGTGAAAGCTGTAACACAAACCCTGCAAAACATGAGAAACAGGAAGTTTTACTGAAATTTCCAATGAAACAATTGAATTTTCATCTACTTTACCTTTTAAGCAGGAAACTGTCTACAGGAAAAGGAAACTGCCCAAACCAGTGGACAATTTTCTTGTGACATGAGCAATAGGAAATATTTCTGGAGCAGAAGACTGCAACACGATCGAAGTTTTAAGAAAAAAATTTTCTTTTCTGTAATTGATAAAATTATCTCTGTACTTTCAAGGAGGTTCAGCTTTGAATCTGAACATATTTTGAATGGAATTCACTGTGCGTCACCTGGTACTATAGGAAATCAGCGTTTTCTCAACCTCCGTAATATGGAAAAGTTTTGCAAATTTTATAATACGGATTTTCCTGAAGCAGAAGTTAGAGTGTAGCAAAAAAACTTGTTTTCTAACAAAGAAAAAAACAACAGAGACATTGCTAGGGATGTTGCCATTACTGCCTTGTGATCAGTTTCCAACTTTACACAAACTGGTGAAAATAGCGAAAATAGCAGTTACAATTCCTTTTGCTTCAACATGTTGCGAGATGTCATTCAGCTGCTTGCGCAGGCTCAAGTCATATCTTCGTTCAACAATGGGACAAGAACAGCTTTCAGGGTTGGCACTTCTCTCAGTCCAAAGTGACGAATGTAGGAAAATCTGTTTTGGATACATTTGCTTCAAAACCAGAGAGGAAGGAGCAGTTGTCACATCGTACTTTGAAGCACCAACATTTATATAAGGAACATTTAAAAGTACTTCATTTTTTATTTTAGGGCGCTTAATAGTGCTGAATTTTTGCTTTTGATAATTAAAGGTGCTTAATTATTCTTAAGTACTTTTTCTTCATTACTGTTTTGATATATTTTATTTACTTTTTTGAAGTTCATCAGTGTATAATAATGATATATTTTATTACAATAAAAGATAAGGTGCTTAATTTTTATTTATTTCTTTAAAATGAGAGTACGAACCGAGAGCAACTATTGATGAGAGATTTTTTCTTTATGCCCCCCCCCCCCCCTGCGACTTTTCGAGTTACGTCACTGATGGTAAGACCTCGATTCTTTTCAATAAGAGATCCTTTCGAAACACTTTCCCTGGCACACTCAGTTAGCTAATACCACGACAGTTCTTTCACAGTCATCTGGATCACATTTTCTCTTATACAAGGGAACAATGCCTCCAATCCCGATGAACTATTCCTAGCTCCCAGCACAACTGGCAAATTTCAGTTAACCGGTCAATTACATAGTCACCACCATACTTTAACATCTCAGCAGTTATGCCATGTACTCCCAGAGCCAGCAAATGTGCCATCTACTCCTGAACAGATTTTTAGAGCTTTACACACCACGTCTCTTAAGATCATTCTGTGCGTCCATCTCTTATCGTGGCATCATCTGCTTCTGATTCTGAATCACCTTTGCTTTCTTGATCTAATAACTCACAGAAGTATTCACCCCATCTTTCATTTAAGTCACAGGGCTCCCATATCGTTCCTCCGATCCTGTTCTTGAAATTTTATTTCCTCTATTTTTCCTGTGTCTCATTCACTTCTAGAAAGTTTATCTGTTTTTCCAAAAAAAAAAAAAAAACAGTTCATGCCTGTCAACCTTTTCTTTCTTATCTTTTGCCTTATTCGGGCGAACCAGCTTAGCTACCGCACGCTTCTTCCAGCGATATTCATTCTCATAAACTTTTCCTCTTCCTTCTTCTTCTTCTTCATCACTTTTTCAATCTCACTGTTCCACTAAGCACTACCTCTAATGTTACCCACTATTGTAATGCCACAGACCTCTTCAGCGGCAGTGACAACACAGTTTAAAGCGCCGTAGAAAATGATAAATCAGAGTAACGTTATTTTCCCCACTGAAAAGCAACTCGAACAATTCTGGAACTTCTTTGTAGTAAATTTTTTCTGTGCATCAGCTTTCTGAGGACATTAATTAAACATCATGTGTCTTTTGTTCTTTCATTAAACTAATATTTTTTTTTTCCGAAAGAAGACCTTCTTTTACTGTATAACTGCTTCAGCGAAGCTGTTTCTCTCTGGCCAAGTACTGCAGTCACCGCTGACGAAAGAAGAAGTAGGTAAAACGCCCAAACTCAAATGCAACTTAAATTTGTAAACTCAAATTTAAGTTGTTCTCAAATTAAATGCCAAATATTTTGAATAAACATCAAGCGAAAATGAATAATAAATCAATGGATAGACATGAATACAAACCAATGGGTTTCATCTGAATCCATTTTATTCCATCCAGCAAAACTTTCTGAACTTGAGAATTTTAGGCTTTAAAACTTTCGAACTTTGAGGAGTTTAGAACGATTGCTGCAACTATTCAGCGGTGCTTAAACTGACGCGTAGAATGGAATGCCGCACTCGACAGCAGATTTATATCGTCGAGCGCAATTTTTTCATTCGCTGTTTGTAGAGTAATTTCTCGCAGGAAGTTTCTGCCAAAGTGTTGGTGAAGAGCACAATGCCCATAATTTAAGAATTCCAGAAGACGAGTAGCGCGGAAAATCGTAAACAGGATCACCTCAACAGTGCACTGATAAAAGAAACTTAGATTATGACAGAACCGTTACGATTTCCAGATAGCTCATGTAACTGTGAAAACTGCTATGATGACTGAAACATGCTTCGTCGTTCAATGCAATATAATAAATAGCACGCAAAACTTTCTTCCTACCTTCGTGTCGCTCTTTATATGTGAACTCAACAAGCACATAAAGGCTTAAGGCAGTTGAATTTGAAAATCAGATAGTCCATACATTTTAATGTGAGACACACGAAACAACTGTAGATACCGCCCTAGTGGAGCAATGATCTAACTGCTGGCCTCTGACTGTACTTCCGAGCGGGCCGGGGCTCCAGCCCATGCCAAGGCGTGGCTGCTGAGTCTGTCCCACAGCACTGGCGCTCACGCTTCCCTTGGAGCCAATGAGCCCAAATTAGAGACGGGCGGCTGCTTATAGCCCTTAAAGCTGCTCACGGTGGTCCTTAAACCCTCAAAAAATAATGAACAGTTGGCCAACAATTTATTTTTTTCTTTTAAAGAAACAACCATCTCTGAATCATTAATTTTGATTCAGTTTTAAGTTCTTGTGTAAAAGAAAGCTGTAGAACTATTTGTCGTGGCAAAAAACATTTTTACTGTGATAAAATTATCATTTATGAAAACGTACAAACTACATGTTGACAAAACTGTTGCATCCATAAGCCGAAAAGTAGTTTTCCAATGCAAAATTAAAATATTAATTTGATGTAAATTGCTACGGGGACATTTACCGAATGATTTAGGTAGACACAGTTTATCCAATCGTAATTTAGTCAGGGTAAAAATCTCTATTTGTTAAAAAACACATAAATGTCTTTTTATTATGAAAGAAATACGGGATTACGCCGTATTATACAAATTTTGAAGATGACAATCCGATTTTTTGGCGTAAATGTGACAAGGATGGTAAGTCAGATAATATCCGAAAACTTGAAAATTGTCATCGTCCTGGAGCGGGACTCGAACCCGCGTCTCCCCAAAAATGCCCGGGTATGCTAACCACTACACCACCGGAAACTTGAAACTTAGTCGTTCTGGGTGGTTTAGTGGTTAGCATACCCGGGCGTTTTCTGGGAGACGCGGCTTCGAGTTCCGCTCCAGGACGATGAAAATGTTCAAGTTTTCGGATATTATCTGACTTACCATCCTTGTCACATTTACGCCAAAAATCGGATTGTCATCTTCAAAATTTGTCTTTTTACTTTGGTCCATTTAAAGGATGCACTGGGTATCAAATGGTGTAGAAGGAATATATTTGTACATCTGCATATTCAGTAATTCATCAGTTGCTGCTTCTATTAAATCAGTTTCAGCTTTTCAAAATCAATTGCAAGGTAGTGTACATACCTGCCTATGATGAATTTGGGAGGTAAAAATTACTGCATCTCTGCAACGGAGCACATGTTTAGTCAATTTCTGTAAACTGAAAAAGTGTGCTGTTATCATATGACACCACACTTTTGGATTTCCTTTTTGGTTGGAGCACTTTTTACATTTCTTCCCAAAATTAGCGTACGGAATATTAGGAAAGCAAATTTCTTCCAGACGTGATATCTACAAATGTTTCTTCTGCAAAACTGTAAGGACAAGTGATAACAATTAGAATTTATGTGTAACATTTCCACGAGAAACCGGGGAGTTTGATTGCCTACCCAAAAGCTTCTTTGCTCTACAGAAATCGGGAGTTTTATTGCTCTACGTAGAAAGTTTTGTGCGAATTTTATATGTGGGGTATTCAAGACGAGGAGAAAGTTGTGTTCTTTTTTGTTTAAATGGTTTCATTTTGTATGTTAAATGTCACTAATGTATATCAAATGCTAAGTCGAGCCAAGTGTTCCTAATTTAAGGTTGTTGACGTAAAGTCAAGGACAGCGGTTAATACTGTAGATCTAATGGAAACCCATATCTCAGCTCAAACTCGAATGCAGCCCCGGTGGAGCAGTGGTTGAAGAACTGGCTATATGACCACTCGCCTTAGATGGGTCTGGGCTCGAATCCCGGTGAGACATGGATGCTGCGATTGTCTTACAGCACTGGCTTTCTCCCTTCCCTGAAATCAGTGGCTATAAATTAGGGACGGACGACTGCTTATAGCCCATCGTGATGCTCACGATGGTCATTAAACCCCAAACAAAGAAAAAGGCGTTGGCACGAAAACTTTGAGACGAAGCTGCTTCTACATCAGAAAATAATACACACACATACACACACACACACACACACACACACACACACACACATATGTGATGAGCGCCGCCCCACCTAGGTGAGAAGTCTGAGGCGTTGGCTTCGGATCATTCGTCTGAGTCGAGCACTGGTGAGGCATGGGTGACGTGTTTATTTTACGTCACTAGCTCTCTCCCTCTCTCCCTTTCCTGGAAACAGTTGCCCTATATGATCAAATGATAATATGTAGAGGATTTTAGGATGGGAGTGTCTGACCCCAGGTCTTAAACAACCCTTAGAGATAGGAAGCTAGGAGATTTGGGCTAGAGTGCCCGATAGGAAAGTGACACGGAATTGAAGTAGAAAGGGGGAGGAAGACACCCTTATTTATTACCGAGGGGCCAGTACCCGGGATCCGTGCCCATCCGACGCACGGCGGATATTCAGTGGATCGAGCGTTCGTACCTGCCTGGGATCAAACCTAAGGCCCTTTCCGTGGCAGTCACGAACGTTGCCCACTAAGCCACCAGCGGCCCACAGTTGCCCTATATTAGGGACGGACGACTTTTATAGCAGAACGAGTTGGTCACAATCGTTAAATCCCCCAAAGAGCAAACAAACAAACAAAAACACATGGAAAGAGCTGTGTCTGTCGCTTACTGTTTCTTTACGCCCTGGAAGTTTTTGGGTATCTCCATAAGATGTGACCAGCTGATTCCACTTTTTTCTGTTGCTTAACTACATGTCCTCAAACGTTAAGAGCAATTACTCCCCACAACTTACAAAAATAGCTCCTAAATTCAGGATATTGTGATTCCTTCCATCCCTGATTTAGGTAGATTATTAAGAATAGATGATGGAGGAGGTATGGAAAACTAAAAAGAGTTGAATAAGTTATCAAACTATTTGGGAGATGGCGGCGAATCGACCAATTAACTGGCGTCCCAGCTGACCTATGGGAAATTAGCAACAGAAAAAACAACAGCCATATCTTAACAAGACCCAACCCTGACTCTCGGTATAAAGAGCTTCCCGGACACCACCAACCGACACAAAGCGACTTATTTCTCCAAGGTTTTCTCCGATGCTCTTGTTAATAAGAGAATAGCGCGAAGTGAAATCTGTTCTGGGAGTCGTTCTATACTGAATTATCGAAACACATGCATGCGACAGCCATACCGTCGCTCGACTGGGATACCATAATTAAAGCACTCGCAACATTTGTGGAAATAAAGGAAGAGAAATGCCGTCAGTGTGCTTTTACTCCGCTTCGCGGTAACGTAGTACTAAATTTCAAACTAACGAACTCTGCAATGCCCTTTGGAAATATATGAGTACTTTCACAGTCGCAGTAATTAATTTTATGAAAGGGATATTGTGACCCACTGGCAGCAGACTACTGGGGCCGTAATATTACTGCGGTAATGATCATTCATTAGCCTATTGATTGGGAAAAATGTTTACGATAGCCGGGCAAACGTAATGATGGTTAACAAATTATTTCATTGCCTTTATGGTGGTGAGCAGTAATGGCGAGCTCATGATTTCGAATGTAACTATTACGATCATAAACTAGACCGATCGTAAATTGACGCAGGTCCTTAGATTTAACAACTTCCTATTGCTTCTTCCTGAATGTTACACGTTTTTAATGCATCTCGTTTACTGCGAAAAGAGAAATTTTATTTTGTCCGTCCATCTGAATGATTTCGTATGTATGTAAACAGGACACAAAGTGATGTTGAACTGAAAGCATACATTCCTCGTAGTGCACCAAATAAACTAAAAGCTTTCACTAAAATTCGAGGAATTTCTTCTACTAGATGCTTTAACATAAGTGTTACGGAGAAATACAGCCGTATAATTTTTTGTTTAAACACATATATTTTCAAGTTAAAGCAAATGTACACTCATAGTTGCAGATGCTACAAACGATTTCTATCAAATGATTAAAAATGAACAAATACGAGGACATACTGAAAAGTTCTCTGCCTATCCCACTTCCTGTAATTGTAGCATTATTTTCTCACTGCAGTTCTAAAGAGTGTTCTTTTGTATGGTAAAATGCCAATTTTCAGACTAATAGCTCTTTTTTTGCAGCTATTTGACGTCTTGAAGTGCATCATGTCAATGCAAAGTGTTGAATTTTCGAATGGAACTTCGGGCTGTCATGAAATGTCTTTTCCTGCAGAAAAAAAACTACAAAAGAAATTTATGAGTGTATGACGTAAGCATTAAGTGGCAAGCGCCCTTTATATTCCAGAGTAAAGAAATGGTGTGCCGAAGATTCAGCAAGGTCTGGGAGGCCTTCAACAGTGACAACACCCGAAATTGTTGATCGTGTTCATGACTTGATTTGGTCAGATCGGCGAATCTCAGCTTAAAAAATAGCTGAGACACTGGAGATATCCAGGGAACGTGTTGGGTTCATCATTTATGAGCACTTAGATATGCAGAAGATGGCCGCGAAGTGGGTGCCCAAACATTTAAACACCGACGAGAAACGAAAACGAGTGGAAACTTCCAAATCGGTTTTGCAGCATTTTGAGCGATCTGGTGATAATTTGTTGCAGCAACTAGTCACTACTGATTAAACGTGGTTACATCACTACGATCCAGAGACGAAACAATAGTCCCTGCAGTGGAGGTACTCGGGTTCTCCACGGCCAAAGAAATTCAAGACTCAAAAATCTGCAGGAAAGGTAATTTTTTTTTTTGGAGATTCGAGAGGGGTTTTACTGACTGAATAACTCCCGAAGGGCCTAACAATAAATGATGAATACTTTTCCAACTTGCTGGGCCGATTAAAGGAGGCTTTGAAGGAAAACAAAGGCGATGGAAACTGCGGAAAGGTGTTCTCTTTTTGCAGACAATGCACCAGCTCACAAGGCTGGAAAGGCAATGGATGTTTTGAGGGATCTGGGTTTTAAGTGCATAGACCATCCACTCTACTCACTAGAACGTGCTCCATCGGACTATTTCCTGTTCCCAAACCTTAAAGAAAGTTCGAAAGGGAAGCATTTTTCGAATGATTCGAGGGTGATATCAGCAGCAAAGCAGTACTCGTATTTAAGTGATCAGAATTCAGAATTTTTTTTGGAAGGGTAAGAGAAACTCCAGAAACCCTGTGCCAATTTTGTTGAACTTCGGGGGAATATGTGGAATAAACTTTAAGTTTCATGGCTCTTGCCCATTTCCTTCTTGGTGAGGCCGAGAACTTATCAGCATCCCCTCGTAAGGTACTTGTGATTAACCTTTGATCAATTATTTAATCGTACCCGCTTACAGTTATACATATATAAACGTATCAAATTTCTGCATAAAAGATATCCAACAGATAAAAAGTCATTTCAATTGCGCGCGGAATACGAAATAGTTTCTACTTTAATTCTTTGAAAAACAAAAGTTCAACTGCGACGCAACTGTTTTTTCACAAGATTACCATGGATGGACCAATACGGTGACTCACGCTATTTCAAACTAATCGAGTCCGCTGAGTAATGAGACTGATTTTCTACGGGGCAGTCCTTTGAACAAAATTAACAAACGCGTTTATAGTTTTGACCGCCAGAGTGTGCTGTAATTGCAGGAGCAACTTTCGAGACTAGCGTCTCGAGGTAGAGACATCCACATGTATCGAGTTATCTCATTGGCAGCAATACAACTGGGACCAACCAATTGGCGAACGGCATCGTAACGGCTTTAACAGTTTGGCGGTAATAATGGTGGATAATGGTTACTGCTACGCTGCGAAGAGGTAAGTTTGAGAGAATAAGTAAGTATTCTTTAAAACTTCTATCTAGTTAATAATTATATTTGGATGGATACTGCGAACAGGTTAAGTTGTTCGATTTGTACTGTTTCATTCAGGTAGAAATACAATTTGAGCCAGATATACGTCGTCGAAGTCGTGACACAGGTTGTTTACATCTTAGTTAACATTAGTTTCTTCGTTGGCGGTTGTCGATAGTCCTGTACAATTGATATTTTAAGGTGAAATTGGATTTATTTGATGTGCTTTTATGTTTGGCAGCTTACTGTAATCACCAATCACCAGACTGAGAAATCAGTGTTCCTTTTATAGATTTCCGAGAAACAAAGTGAAACATGCCCTGTGGACGAAAATGTCGAGGTAAGAATTTGTGGACTGACTGGTATTCTTGTGAACAAGCATATATTTTGTAGTATGTAAAATATGAATTTGGACCACGCATCCCGCCCCCTTTTGTTTGTTTGTTATCGTTTTCAGAACATTAGGTTTTACCTCGAGGCTGTTATATGAAGTTCCGTACCGATTTACTGGTAAACTCGTGCGAAGTTTTTATAACATGCGATGCCTTTAGGAGATGTTAGGTACCCTGAACAAAAATATAAATTTCAATAATAGGTGTTAAAATATATTGACACAGTTGCAGAGTATCCATAAAATTTACATGTTGAAATGTAAGCATGTAAATGGCCAATAATGTATGTCATGCACTTAACATTGCAGTACATCCCTTCTTACTGAATTCATATTTCAATACATTTTTTCAGAAGCTAATTGATTTAACAGGATAAATGTTATTTTTTTTGCAGGAAAGAGAGGGCAGTTGGATTTAATGGTGCAAAGACTAGCATAGGGGTTAAAATGAGCTTAACAGAATGTTAAAATAAATAGCAAAAGTGTCGGCCGTATCCAGAAGTTTACTCTAGAGGCATATAAAGGGGGAGATGACATTATGGAAAATTTTTTTAGATATACCTTATACATATTGGTGGTGCCGCTCTTACCTGGCGTTCCTTTGCAAGGTCTTCAAAACACTCACTTGCTCCAGGAATGTTAAATCCCTGAGTTAGAGCAAGCAATAGGTGAAAAATTGCAATTGATTGAGCGTTTCTTGAAGAAATGAACTTTATGCTGTTTTTAATTTGGCACAGACTACGTCTGAATGAAATCCTTCAAAATAAAGCCCAAGACCAAGACCTTATATTCAAAGTTGCTTAATTTAATAAAAAAAAATTTTAGTGGTCTCCACCTGACATTCTCATACATTAAAGTAAATACATGCCTGATTTCACCCAAAACATATGAACACACAGTTTAGTCATAAAATCACTAAATATAAAACATGCTAACTGGAATCCTTCCCTTTTTTTTGTTTGTAAAAGCATGGTTTGTACGCGTCCTGGAAATGTCCTAAAATTCTGTTACATGTCCGTGGTTTTTTATCCATTGCAGCCTTTTTGTTCCTGTTTGATGTTTTGTAGTTGAAGATTTTTCTACTGACATAACTTATGTCTGACAAATTTTCCTCCCCACCCCCTGTGCAAAACGTGTTGGGGGGGGGGGGGGGGGTCTTTTCTGTTAGGAGGACTGAAACTGCGTTATATTAGCATCTTTTGGCGTCATGCTTATGTCATCAGTTTGTCTGTTCGACCGTGAAACCATATCTCTGCAATTATTAGTTCGATTTGTAGAATTCTTTTTGTATTGTGAAGCTTAAAATGTGAGAATGATGATCTATTTGTTCCGTTTTGTTTTCTGATGCACAACTTCGCAGCTAGGGGGCGCAAATGATCATATCGAATTTAAAATGCATTTTATTTCATACATTTGCTTCTAAATATCCAATTGAAAAAAATATCTTTTCATTTCGATGGCATTTATATCGAAGACTATTTTAGTTACTTTTCCAAATAATACACAAATATTCCGCTAGGGAGCGTAATAGTAAATCGTGTTTTTCCCATTATCTCCGTTTCTAATAGTCCGATTTGAAAAATTCTTCTTACGTTGGATGCAGCTTTTGAGGAGAAATGTTTTGCATATAATCTCCTATTTTTGGGAAAAAATGGTTTGGCCGCCAGGGGGCGTAAGTGTTTATTTTTGCTTCTGATGTATTTGCAATAAAATCTGAGCTCGAAACTTGATTGAAAAAATTCCTCCGTAGACCGATACCGGCCACCTCCAAAACCTTTTTGAGAATACCTCCTGCTTAAATAGTGCATAATTTTCCCTTAGGGACGTATATCTGTTTCTAGGAGTAAGATTTGAAAAAATTCTTTGTTGGAGAACATTTTCGGTGCGAAATGTTCCTCATATAATTTATAATATTTCTTAACGCACAAGTGCGCCACTAGAGGGCGTAAGTTTCAGTTAACAGTATTTACAGTAATATCTACGGGACTAGTAACCCGATTGACAAATATTCTCTTTCGACCAGATATTGCTAACTGAAAACTCCTTGTGTGTATTTTCTTCCCAAAATAATGCACAATTTTGCCACTAGGGGGTGCAAATATTTAATCTTTTTTTCCTCAATATCTGTACTTCTAAATATCTGATTAAAAAATTATTTTAACAACAGATACCATTTACTTTATGGAGCACTAAGTGTGCATTTGCGGAGGTTTGTGGTTCACAATTCTGCCGCCAGGTGATGTTTATGTACTTCCAGTTGCAGCCTATCTCTGCCTCTAAAAACCCTAATGAGAAATTTCTTTTTTTACTGTATGCCATTCGCCATAATAAAGATGGAGAGTGAATACGAGTTTTCCTACAATAATATCCTCTTCAAATAATATGCACTTTTTTTCCCTAGGGGTTGTAAATGTCAAAACATTTTTCTTGCTATCTCTGCTTTTGTGAGATGTATTTGAAAAGTTTTATTCCTTAGCATAGCTTTTGCTATGAGGAATACTTTGGGCGTGTTTCAACTTTTCCTTTGTGCAAAATTCTTACGCTAAAGGCAGGGGCGGCTCCTGCTGTGGGGCTGCAGCCCCCCTACCCAAAGCAGTTTTTTTTCATGCCGTAGCAAGAAAGCGAATTAAGTTTTGTGAACACCGCTGTAAGTTTTCCCAGCATAATGCCACGACTGCAGTTTTTTTAACTCAACTGGAAGTTTTTCCTGCATAACTCCACTGGGAGCGGGAAGACGCCACGGACTGCGCTCCTTGCAGCCCTGACTGCTATTGAAACCAACTCATGTGGGAAACTCTACCTATTCCCACATCAGTTCGTTTCCTTTAAATAAAACTTCCCTGGGGACTGCATTCACGGCAGCTCCCGCTATCAGGGTTGCTCGCGAATGCAGTCTCTCGTTGGGTGGGAATGCATCGCCGGGCCTGTGTGCTTTGTTGATTAATACGGTTCTTGTGCTTCCGAATAAGACATAAAATAGAGGAATGAATTAAAAATAATGACGAATGTTGAAATAAAGTATGTTTGAATATATTACTCAACCTGTTTTTTTTTTTTTTTTCCTTCCTTCCAATTTTTGGTTTGTTCCTGCTTTTATTCAACGTAATAATTCTAATAACAATGTTGCTCCCATCTAATAACAAATACTCAGTTGCCGGGACTTTTGCAAAAAAGTTTTACTTATATTTACTCTTCTGGTGAAAATGGGCATGTGAACAAATTGTGATTAAAAATAGAGTTTAGTATTGGATAAATTGAAACAAAAAAAGAGAGAGAGAGTCAGGTACTAATTTCTGCAACGAAATATTTGCACAAAATTGATTTCTTCACTTACCCAGCAGAGCGAAATTTTCGCTCTTAAACTCGCATAAATTTTTATTCACCAAAAATCATTGAAGTCTCTCCACTGGATACATTTTATTTTATTTTTCTGCTGCATCCCCCTCCCTCCAAAAAATCAGTTGCGCATTTCAATTGAAGTAGTGTACTTAATTACTTTGAAAAGAACATTTAGTCAGATATCATTGTTTAGAAAATTTACGAAGTTGGTAAATTTTGGAAAAAAAAATTTCTACACTAAATTGTTATGGTGGCTTCAGAATTAAAACTGGACTGAATATGTTTGCAATCCGTTTTTATTAAAGAGAATGCCGGTGTCTGAGTATCGCAATAACAACTCATCGCAAAATTCTGGCAGACCCTTCAAAATTCCACAAAATGTTTTTCATTGTCATCCAAGTTGCAGTGGTCGGTATCAAGTCGAAGTTTCAAAGGGAGTGTATCAGAAGAAAAAATATCTCATATTTCTAGGGGTCACAACGAGACACTTGTGAACGCGTACATGATCTTGAGTGTGCCTCCGCTACCACTGGCACATGCATTAATTTTTGTCCTTATATATATATATCATCATCATCATTGTCAACCATTATCGATCAACTGCTGGACGAAGGTCGCCCCAAGTTTCCTCCACAACGGTCTGTCTTGTGCCAGTCTCCTCCATGTCACTCCCGCATACTTTCGAATTTCATCCACCCATATGAAACACGTTGACGGAATATATAGTTGGTTGGTATTATCCTGACAGACGTACTAAGTTTTTTTTATTTGTTTTATTTTCTACTAGTTGATTTAGCGTTAGTGCCAAGTGAAATATTCACTAATCTTTGCTTGTTTCAGACAACTGTTAACATTGCAACCCCTTCCCATAAAACGCTGTCTCGATTCTCTCAAAGTTGTGATGTACAAGAAAATGTATAACCAAAGTTCCACTGTAGGTCTATTAAGTGTGCAATAATATTTTGGTAGTTGTTATATGTTAATATGTGTTATCTATTTGGTATTCTCCTTGTATTTCCTTGCACCCCTTATTATTATTTTGCCTTCCCATCTGAACAGTGGAGCCTTTAAAACAATAAACATATGTATTTGTAGACGACATTCCATGTGATGGAAAGAATTTTTCTGAAGCTGATAAAGGATGTCACTTCGAGATGGGATTGACTATTTGAAAGAAGTGTTTTGTGTGGATTGATATAAAAAAAAATTCACTCAAGACATTTAATTTTAATGGTCTGAATTGCAACAGTAAGCAGATCTGAAGTTCAGGCTACAAATACTGTAGGTAAGCTTTGTTTTATTTTCTTGCAGGCATGTTTAGTGACCATAAAAAGTTTTACATTTGTATGGGCATCAATTCCTGTCAAGTTAAACTGTGTTATAAAAATGATTAGATAACAAGAAAACATAGTTGAAATGTGTATATGGTGTTTGCATATGTAGTGTTCTCCATAGATTTTTATTACAGCTGGGTGGCAACAGATTTTAGCTGGATGGTACTTTTAATGACCCTTCCTCAATCAAGAAAATAAAAGGATATTTTGCTTGACATTATTATACTTGTTAAACATCTTTAGGGTGTGGTAGGCATTAATGTAACACGTGATAAAAACAATAGAAAATTGTACCTAAATGAAAAAAAAATCAGTTATATTCACAGATTTCAGCCAGTTTTCATCAGTATTTATGGTGCATGTGGGAATAAGTTTATATTGTGAAAACATTCATTAAAGAAAATTTAGCTGGGTGGGCCACCCAGTAAAAAGGCTCTAGGGAGAACACTACACATGGTATTCATAGTTACAATTCCTGTTTGCTCCCTCCTGAAAACTAAACTATGGGCACCTGTGTTTGTGGTGAAAGGTATTGGAAGGAAAAATAATTTTTTGAATTGGGTGTTTTCAGAAAAAAAAAATTGACAGCACTGGCAGTTGTTTTTTTTTACTTCTAGAGACTTGGCTAATGTTATACAAAATCATTAGTAACAGGTATTGGCGAAAGTGATCCCCCTGGTGGCGCAGTGGTCTAAGTGATGGCTTCTGATCACTCTCTAATGATTCTCTAACAGGGATCCTACAGCTTATTAGATACATGGCCATAATGTAATGGTGCAGCGGTGCATTTAGTTTGTATACCAACATACTCATTGTAGTGTATAATTATGATTGTGAAGTCTGAGAAATTTAAATCTGTGTAAACCACAGCAGTTGCAGCATCTTTATTTCTCTGTATAAACTTGAACATGCAGAATTAAAGGAATTAATTTTTTCTCACTAACATATATATATATATTTTTTTTTTTTTTTTTTACTCTGGAACATGTATATCTGAAATGTCACTTTATGATTCTACTTAATGTGAAGTGAATGTCACTTTATGATTCTACTTAATGTGAAGTGCTAACCAAGATAACAATAGAATAAGATAATTTAAAGAAAAATAAGACAGTAAATAATTTTTAGAGTATTGCAGATTCCAATGAGGACAAAAGTACATTAGGATTGAATGAATGTGCAGCAATGTGGTGAAATGGCTAGATTCATTTACCTTCAACCAGAAATGAGGTGATTAGAATTAACATGGTTTCAAACTTCCATCAGATTTATGTTATCAGGTGTGGGTACCATATTTTCCCTGGACTTTATTAGTTTTACATATTTATGTATTATCTTGAAGTGGTGGCCAAAAATGGGTACACAGAAAATTTAAAGCAAAAAAGAAATTGAGAACAATTTATATTTTAATCAACAAGTAAAAGCTATCTGTGAAAGAAATCACAAAAGCAATAATACATGTGTGTAATAGTATTAAACTAGAATTCCTGGTGTTGCTTTTATGCACATGGTAATATACACAGACACACACAAATCAAATTAATACAAGTTGCCTCTGTTGTCAAAAACATACAAAGCGCTCATAAATGTAGAATATTGCAATTCTGTCAAATCGATTAAATACATCTGTAAGTATGTGAATAAAGGCAGCGATACGGCAGTTTTTGGTGTGCAACCAGAAAATAGTGAAAGAAATGCAGAACGAGTTATCAATGAAATTGCACAATACCAGGCTGGAAGATACATAAGCAGCAATGAGGCTGCATGGCGAATTTTTTCATTTCCCATGCATGAACGCAATCCAGCTGTGGTTCACTTAGCAGTACATTTAGAGAATGGACAGCGTGTTTATTTCACAGATGCAAATGTGCAACAAAGAGCCCTTAATCCACCTGGTACAACTCTGACTGCTTTCTTCACCTTATGTCAGGAAGACGCTTTCGCCAGAACACTGATGTACACAGAAGTGTCCTCTTATTACACGTAAAATGTAACTAAAAAAGCATTCGTATGACGCAGACGAGGGGAGCCAGTCGACGGTCAACCTGGCATTTTCAGAGAAAATACAATTGGTAGACTTTATACAGTGCATCCTAATCAAGATGAATGTTTTTTCCTTCGCATGCTGTTGTTAAATGTGCCTGGTCCTAGATCTTTCCAGCAATTGAAAATTGTTGACGGCGTCACATATACCACTTTCCGCAGTGCGTGTCAAGCTCTTAATTTATTAGAAAACGACCAACAGTGGGATATATGTATTAGTGACGCGTGCAACACTGCACATCCAAACCAAATTCGAGCACTATTCGCAATTATATTGACCGCTTGCTTCCCTTCATCTCCCACAGAGTTATGGGAAAGATATCGATCACATATATCTGAGGATATTTTGCATACAGTACGCCTAGAAAATGCCAATATGACCATGGAATTTACAGAAGGCGTTTACAACGAAACATTGATAAATATTGAAGTGCTTAGCTATTGCAAATAAAGTTCTTAGTCAATTGGGAATGCCAGCACCCAACCGAACTACGACTGCTTCATTTGATGTGGATTTGCGCCGTGAACAGAGTTACAACACCGGTGATCTCCAGTCATATGTCTAATCAAACATTCCCAAATTAACGTGTGACGAGAAGGGGATTTATGATCGCACAATGCAAATGATAAATGACGGAGTTGGGGGGCTTCTTCTAGGATGCGCCAGGAGGAACTGGGAAAACATTCCTTATCAGATTGATTCTGGCAACGGTTCGATCAAAAAATGACATAGCTTTAGCTCTCGCTTCGTCTGGAATAGCTGCGACATTGTTACCAGGTGGAAGGACTGCTCATTCAGCTCTGAAGTTGCCATTAAACATGCGAATCATTGAGACTCCCACGTGCAATATTTCCAAAGCATCCGGTATGGGAAAAGTATTACAAAAATGTAAACTCATTGTTTGGGATGAATGCACGATGGCACATAAAAAAATCGCTTGAAGCTCTTGATCGATCGTTGCAAGATTTGCGTGGAAATGTTCAACCATTCGGGAATGCATTGATATTGCTCGCAGGAGATTTTAGGCAAACATTACAACATTACCTGTAATTTATCGATCGACACCAGCGGACGAAATAAATGCTTGCCTGAAATATTCAACATTGTGGCGACACGTACGTACATTGCAGTTGACTACGAATACGAGTGTCCAGCTGCAGAACGATCAATCAGCCGAGGTATTCTCACGACAGTTACTGGACATTGGGAACGGACAACTGCCAGTCGATGAGACGTCAAGACGAATATCATTTCCTGATAATTTTTGTAATTTAGTAACATCGAAAGAAGAACTGATCGAAAAAGTATTTCCTAATATTCAAATTAATTATAAGAATCACGATTGGCTCAGTGAACGAGTTATCCTTGCCGCGAAGAATAAAGATGTCTATCAAATTAATAATGTTATTCAATCCAGCATTCAAAGTGAGGAAATTACATACAAGTCGATAGATACAGTTGTGGAAGCAGATGAAGTAGTTAATTATCCAACGGAATTTTGAACTCACTTGATCTGCCAGGGATGCCACCACACATATTAAAATTGAAAATAGGTGTGCCAATTATCATGTTGCGGAATATTAATCAGCCAAAACTCTGCAACGGCACACGACTCGCAGTTAAAAAACTGATGAAAAATGTAGTGGAAGCAACGATTTTAACGGGGCCTTTCGAAGGTGAAGATGTCCTCATCCCTCGAATTCCCATGATCCTGACCGATACACCATTTCAATTTAAAAGATTGCAATTCCCAATTCAATTGGTGTTCGCAATCACAATCAATAAAGCTCAAGGTCAATCTTTAGAATTGTGTGGTTTAGATTTAGATGCGGATTGCTTCTCACATGGACAACTGTATGTTGCGTGTTCCCGTGTCGGCAAACCAGATAGCCTTTATATCTACGCAGAGAATGGAAAAACAAAAAATATTGTATACCCACAAGTATTGCAAAATTAAACTTCTATGAAACGTATGCTTTGTTTTGTTCCTCAAGTACATATATTTTACTGTAAAAAATCACTCCCAGTTAGAATTTTGTCTTTAAACTGTGTATACCTGATAGCTTGTTTGTTTTTTGCTAAAAAAAAAAACAGTAATTTTTAGTAGGCCTACACATATTTTTTAAAACTGGATATTCAAATGACAAATTTTAAATATTGTTTTCTTGCAAATTAAAGTTGCATGATTTTAAAAGTTGTATTTCACCATCACTTTTTTTTTTATTTACAAGCAATGCTTACAAATTTTGCATTTAAAATTTCAAAACAAATGACAATAAATCATATTGCTAAAAGGTTTCTTTGCCTGAATGCACATTTGAGTTTTCTATATTTTTGTTGTATGAGAGCAGAATAATTTACTGCTTCTGTTATTGATTCATTGGTGTGCATCTTTATTTTTTCATAATTTTTGTCAAGATAACTTCATCGATTGTTTTGATATGTTTCTAATAATTTCAAATAATGTGGTCCCTTTGTTTTGGAAGATTATGTTAATTACTCTGTTATGAAAAGTTTTAGAAGGTGTTTGTGTCTTTCAATGCAGTTGGCCGTTATAACTGCCCCATATGTAATAACTGGAACTAAATAGGCATTTTTCATAATCTCATTTTGTATTTCAACTGCATTTACTTGTCTGTCTAAGAAGTAGAATCACTGCATTTTTAACACAATTAGTTTTTCAGTATTAAAACTTTCTTGATATGTTTGTCCCAAATATTTTTTTGGTCAACAGTGAGTCCTAGGTATTTCATATAATTTCTCTATGGTAATTTTGTGTAGCAAATTTTTGACCTTGTTTTTGGAAAAATGTTTGTATAACTTTTAGTAAATATTACTTGCTTTTTTTTATACATAGACATTGATGTTCTATTTTGTGAAGAATGTGCATAAAAGCAACACCAGGAATTCTAGTTTAATACTATTGCACACGTGAATTACTGCTTTTGTGATTTCTTTCGTGAAATGAGTCAAAATGACTTATATTTCATTTGTCAGTGGCCCTGTTTGAAAAAGGTCGCATATTTTCTGCTGCTTTTCATGTATTCCTGTGGTTTCAAAGATGTTTGTAGATTTCTGCAACTTGTATTAATTTGATTTGTGTGTGTCTGTGTATATTACCATGTGCATAAAAGCAACACCAGGAATTCTAGTTTAATACTATTACACACATGTATTATTGCTTTTGTGATTTCTTTCACAGATAGCTTTTACTTGTTGATTAAAATATAAATTGTTCTCAATTTCTTTTTTGCTTTAAATTTTCTGTTTACCCATTTTTGGCCACCACTTCAAGATAATACATAAATATGTAAAACTAATAAAGTCCAGGGAAAATATGGTACCCACACCTGATAACATAAATCTGATGGAAGTTTGAAACCATGTTAATTCTAATCACCTCATTTCTGGTTGAAGGTAAATGAATCTAGCCATTTCACCACATTGCTGCACATTCATTCAATCCTAATGTACTTTTGTCCTCATTGGAATCTGCAATACTCTAAAAATTATTTACTGTCTTATTTTTCTTTAAATTATCTTATTCTATTGTTATCTTGGTTAGCACTTCACATTAAGTAGAATCATAAAGTGACATTCACTTCACATTAAGTAGAATCATAAAGTGACATTTCAGATATACATGTTCCAGAGTAAAAAAAAAAAAAAATATATATGTTAGTGAGAAAAAATTAATTCCTTTAATTCTGCATGTTCAAGTTTATACAGAGAAATAAAGATGCTGCAACTGCTGTGGTTTACACAGATTTAAATTTCTCAGACTTCACAATCATAATTATACACTACAATGAGTATGTTGGTATACAAACTAAATGCACCGCTGCACCATTACATTATGGCCATGTATCTAATAAGCTGTAGGATCCCTGTTAGAGAATCATTAGAGAGTGATCAGAAGCCATCACTTAGACCACTGCGCCACCAGGGGGATCACTTTCGCCAATACCTGTTACTAATGATTTTGTATAACATTAGCCAAGTCTCTAGAAGTAAAAAAAAACAACTGCCAGTGCTGTCAATTTTTTTTTCTGAAAACACCCAATTCAAAAAATTATTTTTCCTTCCAATACCTTTCACCACAAACACAGGTGCCCATAGTTTAGTTTTCAGGAGGGAGCAAACAGGAATTGTAACTATGAATACCATGTGTAGTGTTCTCCCTAGAGCCTTTTTACTGGGTGGCCCACCCAGCTAAATTTTCTTTAATGAATGTTTTCACAATATAAACTTATTCCCACATGCACCATAAATACTGATGAAAACTGGCTGAAATCTGTGAATATAACTGATTTTTTTTTCATTTAGGTACAATTTTCTATTGTTTTTATCACGTGTTACATTAATGCCTACCACACCCTAAAGATGTTTAACAAGTATAATAATGTCAAGCAAAATATCCTTTTATTTTCTTGATTGAGGAAGGGGTCATTAAAAGTACCATCCAGCTAAAATCTGTTGCCACCCAGCTGTAATAAAAATCTATGGAGAACACTACATATGCAAACACCATATACACATTTCAACTATGTTTTCTTGTTATCTAATCATTTTTATAACACAGTTTAACTTGACAGGAATTGATGCCCATACAAATGTAAAACTTTTTATGGTCACTAAACATGCCTGCAAGAAAATAAAACAAAGCTTACCTACAGTATTTGTAGCCTGAACTTCAGATCTGCTTACTGTTGCAATTCAGACCATTAAAATTAAATGTCTTGAGTGAATTTTTTTATATCAATCCACACAAAACACTTCTTTCAAATAGTCAATCCCATCTCGAAGTGACATCCTTTATCAGCTTCAGAAAAATTCTTTCCATCACATGGAATGTCGTCTACAAATACATATGTTTATTGTTTTAAAGGCTCCACTGTTCAGATGGGAAGGCAAAATAATAATAAGGGGTGCAAGGAAATACAAGGAGAATACCAAATAGATAACACATATTAACATATAACAACTACCAAAATATTATTGCACACTTAATAGACCTACAGTGGAACTTTGGTTATACATTTTCTTGTACATCACAACTTTGAGAGAATCGAGACAGCGTTTTATGGGAAGGGGTTGCAATGTTAACAGTTGTCTGAAACAAGCAAAGATTAGTGAATATTTCACTTGGCACTAACGCTAAATCAACTAGTAGAAAATAAAACAAATAAAAAAAAAACTTAGTACGTCTGTCAGGATAATACCAACCAACTATATATTCCGTCAACGTGTTTCATATGGGTGGATGAAATTCGAAAGTATGCGGGAGTGACATGGAGGAGACTGGCACAAGACAGACCGTTGTGGAGGAAACTTGGGGCGACCTTCGTCCAGCAGTTGATCGATAATGGTTGACAATGATGATGATGATATATATATATAAGGACAAAAATTAATGCATGTGCCAGTGGTAGCGGAGGCACACTCAAGATCATGTACGCGTTCACAAGTGTCTCGTTGTGACCCCTAGAAATATGAGATATTTTTTCTTCTGATACACTCCCTTTGAAACTTCGACTTGATACCGACCACTGCAACTTGGATGACAATGAAAAACATTTTGTGGAATTTTGAAGGGTCTGCCAGAATTTTGCGATGAGTTGTTATTGCGATACTCAGACAACGGCATTCTCTTTAATAAAAACGGATTGCAAACATATTCAGTCCAGTTTTAATTCTGAAGCCACCATAACAATTTAGTGTAGAAATTTTTTTTTCCAAAATTTACCAACTTCGTAAATTTTCTAAACAATGATATCTGACTAAATGTTCTTTTCAAAGTAATTAAGTACACTACTTCAATTGAAATGCGCAACTGATTTTTTGGAGGGAGGGGGATGCAGCAGAAAAATAAAATAAAATGTATCCAGTGGAGGGACTTCAATGATTTTTGGTGAATAAAAATTTATGCGAGTTTAAGAGCGAAAATTTCGCTCTGCTGGGTAAGTGAAGAAATCAATTTTGTGCAAATATTTCGTTGCAGAAATTAGTACCTGACTCTCTCTCTCTTTTTTTGTTTCAATTTATCCAATACTAAACTCTATTTTTAATCGCAATTTGTTCACATGCCCATTTTCACCAGAAGAGTAAATATAAGTAAAACTTTTTTGCAAAAGTCCCGGCAAATGAGTATTTGTTATTAGATGGGAGCAACATTGTTATTAGAATTATTACGTTGAATAAAAGCAGGAACAAACCAAAAATTGGAAGGAAGGAAAAAAAAAAAAAAACAGGTTGAGTAATATATTCAAACATACTTTATTTCAACATTCGTCATTATTTTTAATTCATTCCTCTATTTTATGTCTTATTCGGAAGCACAAGAACCGTATTAATCAACAAAGCACACAGGCCCGGCGATGCATTCCCACCCAACGAGAGACTGCATTCGCGAGCAACCCTGATAGCGGGAGCTGCCGTGAATGCAGTCCCCAGGGAAGTTTTATTTAAAGGAAACGAACTGATGTGGGAATAGGTAGAGTTTCCCACATGAGTTGGTTTCAATAGCAGTCAGGGCTGCAAGGAGCGCAGTCCGTGGCGTCTTCCCGCTCCCAGTGGAGTTATGCAGGAAAAACTTCCAGTTGAGTTAAAAAAACTGCAGTCGTGGCATTATGCTGGGAAAACTTACAGCGGTGTTCACAAAACTTAATTCGCTTTCTTGCTACGGCATGAAAAAAAAAACTGCTTTGGGTAGGGGGCTGCAGCCCCACAGCAGGAGCCGCCCCTGCTTTTAGCGTAAGAATTTTGCACAAAGGAAAAGTTGAAACACGCCCAAAGTATTCCTCATAGCAAAAGCTATGCTAAGGAATAAAACTTTTCAAATACATCTCACAAAAGCAGAGATAGCAAGAAAAATGTTTTGACATTTACAACCCCTAGGGAAAAAAAGTGCATATTATTTGAAGAGGATATTATTGTAGGAAAACTCGTATTCACTCTCCATCTTTATTATGGCGAATGGCATACAGTAAAAAAAGAAATTTCTCATTAGGGTTTTGAGAGGCAGAGATAGGCTGCAACTGGAAGTACATAAACATCACCTGGCGGCAGAATTGTGAACCACAAACCTCCGCAAATGCACACTTAGTGCTCCATAAAGTAAATGGTATCTGTTGTTAAAATAATTTTTTAATCAGATATTTAGAAGTACAGATATTGAGGAAAAAAGATTAAATATTTGCACCCCCTAGTGGCAAAATTGTGCATTATTTTGGGAAGAAAATACACACAAGGAGTTTTCAGTTAGCAATATCTGGTCGAAAGAGAATATTTGTCAATCGGGTTACTAGTCCCGTAGATATTACTGTAAATACTGTTAACTGAAACTTACGCCCTCTAGTGGCGCACTTGTGCGTTAAGAAATATAAATTATATGAGGAACATTTCGCACCGAAAATGTTCTCCAACAAGGAATTTTTCAAATCTTACTCCTAGAAACAGATATACGTCCCTAAGGGAAAATTATGCACTATTTAAGCAGGAGGTATTCTCAAAAAGGTTTTGGAGGTGGCCGGTATCGGTCTACGGAGGAATTTTTCAATCAAGTTTCGAGCTCAGATTTTATTGCAAATACATCAGAAGCAAAAATAAACACTTACGCCCCCTGGCGGCCAAACCATTTTTTCCCAAAAATAGGAAATTATATGCAAAACATTTCTCCTCAAAAGCTGCATCTAACGTAAGAAGAATTTTTCAAATCGGACTATTAGAAACGGAGATATTGGGAAAAACACGATTTACTATTACGCTCCCTAGCGGAATATTTGTGTATTATTTGGAAAAGTAACTAAAATAGTCTTCGATATAAATGCCATCGAAATGAAAAGATATTTTTTTTCAATTGGATATTTAGAAGCAAATGTATGAAATAAAATGCATTTTAAATTCGATATGATCATTTGCGCCCCCTAGCTGCGAAGTTGTGCATCAGAAAACAAAACGGAACAAATAGATCATCATTCTCACATTTTAAGCTTCACAATACAAAAAGAATTCTACAAATCGAACTAATAATTGCAGAGATATGGTTTCACGGTCGAACAGACAAACTGATGACATAAGCATGACGCCAAAAGATGCTAATATAACGCAGTTTCAGTCCTCCTAACAGAAAAGACCCCCCCCCCCCCCCCCAACACGTTTTGCACAGGGGGTGGGGAGGAAAATTTGTCAGACATAAGTTATGTCAGTAGAAAAATCTTCAACTACAAAACATCAAACAGGAACAAAAAGGCTGCAATGGATAAAAAACCACGGACATGTAACAGAATTTTAGGACATTTCCAGGACGCGTACAAACCATGCTTTTACAAACAAAAAAAGGGAAGGATTCCAGTTAGCATGTTTTATATTTAGTGATTTTATGACTAAACTGTGTGTTCATATGTTTTGGGTGAAATCAGGCATGTATTTACTTTAATGTATGAGAATGTCAGGTGGAGACCACTAAAATTTTTTTTTATTAAATTAAGCAACTTTGAATATAAGGTCTTGGTCTTGGGCTTTATTTTGAAGGATTTCATTCAGACGTAGTCTGTGCCAAATTAAAAACAGCATAAAGTTCATTTCTTCAAGAAACGCTCAATCAATTGCAATTTTTCACCTATTGCTTGCTCTAACTCAGGGATTTAACATTCCTGGAGCAAGTGAGTGTTTTAAAGACCTTGCAAAGGAACGCCAGGTAAGAGCGGCACCACCAATATGTATAAGGTATATCTAAAAAATTTTTCCATAATGTCATCTCCCCCTTTATATGCCTCTAGAGTAAACTTCTGGATACGGCCGACACTTTTGCTATTTATTTTAACATTCTGTTAAGCTCATTTTAACCCCTATGCTAGTCTTTGCACCATTAAATCCAACTGCCCTCTCTCTCCTGCAAAAAATAACATTTCCCCTGCCAAATCAATTAGCTTCTGAAAAAATGTATTGAAATATGAATTCAGTAAGAAGGGATGTACTGCAATGTTAAGTGCATGACATACATTATTGGCCATTTACATGCTTACATTTCAACATGTAAATTTTATGGATACTCTGCAACTGTGTCAATATATTTTAACACCTATTATTGAAATTTATATTTTTGTTCAGGGTACCTAACATCTTCTAAAGGCATCGCATGTTATAAAAACTTCGCACGAGTTTACCAGTAAATCGGTACGGAACTTCATATAACAGCCTCGAGGTAAAACCTAATGTTCTGAAAACGATAACAAACAAACAAAAGGGGGCGGGATGCGTGGTCCAAATTCATATTTTACATACTACAAAATATATGCTTGTTCACAAGAATACCAGTCAGTCCACAAATTCTTACCTCGACATTTTCGTCCACAGGGCATGTTTCACTTTGTTTCTCGGAAATCTATAAAAGGAACACTGATTTCTCAGTCTGGTGATTGGTGATTACAGTAAGCTGCCAAACATAAAAGCACATCAAATAAATCCAATTTCACCTTAAAATATCAATTGTACAGGACTATCGACAACCGCCAACGAAGAAACTAATGTTAACTAAGATGTAAACAACCTGTGTCACGACTTCGACGACGTATATCTGGCTCAAATTGTATTTCTACCTGAATGAAACAGTACAAATCGAACAACTTAACCTGTTCGCAGTATCCATCCAAATATAATTATTAACTAGATAGAAGTTTTAAAGAATACTTACTTATTCTCTCAAACTTACCTCTTCGCAGCGTAGCAGTAGCCATTATCCACCATTATTACCGCCAAACTGTTAAAGCCGTTACGATGCCGTTCGCCAATTGGTTGGTCCCAGTTGTATTGCTGCCAATGAGATAACTCGATACATGTGGATGTCTCTACCTCGAGACGCTAGTAACTTTCGAGTCGAGTGACGCAGCAGTTTTCGTGTGGACACCGTTGAAGCAAGACTGTGTGAGTGGAGCGTGTCAGAAGTTGCGTAATGGAGCAAAGAGCTGTGATAAAAATTTTCTGTACGTTCGAGGAAACTGCTACGCAAGTGTAAAAGAACAAAAAAGTTTACGGCTATGACTGTCTGAGCAGTGCACAGGTGTTCGGCTGGGTTTTAACGTTTAAAGAAGAGAGGGAGTCCCCCGAGGAAATATCATGCACAGGGCATCCAGTTTCTGTACAGACAAATGAAAATGTGGTGAAGGCTCGCGAAATTGCTGCCTATGACAGGCGAATAACCCCAAGGCTACTTACTAGCTGAACAGCTTGGTGTCGGTAAAGAAACGGCCAAGCCAGCGTCATCAGGCCAACACACCTATCATATCTCAATCCGGAACTCGAACGCTGGCTCATGTCGGACGAGTAGTCAAATACCAGTGCCCCAGAACGCTCGGCCACCATGGCGGCTATCTCCAGGGTGGAAAAAAAATTTGAACTATTGTATATTTTAAGATCAAAATGCTATGTTTCTTAGTTTAATGTAATCCTAAGTACAAATTTAACTCTCATTTTCCGGTAATCTTTACAGAAATTTTAATTTCAGTATTTGATACGTAAAACTGTTACAGAATACTAGTTATTTCAATATACACGTAATATTTAATAAAATACACTGGTGTGCAAAAATTAAGGACGAAGAGGAGAAATTAGCATAACAGCGGAACGAGCAGGCAGAACGGACCGAAAGACCACTCAGGAGATAGACTAGGGTCCGGTATGGTAGGGCATGCGCATATATGCAGCATGACGTAGAGGGGGGAGGGGAGTGTCGGAAGGGTATAAAGCACACGGGCGGTGTACGCTCAGCAATTCGGTGAAAGCTATTGCACGATGTACATCGGTTTGAACGACGTCGAGTTTCTGCCACTGTGTGATATGGCCAACAGGCAATCCAGTAGACGACATCTGGATGAATTTACCCGACGTCGCGTCAGGGGGAAGTTGGAAGAAGGTCGAAGTGTGACTAGTGTGGCCGAGGAGCTCGGGATCGCTCACAGTATCGTTTCACGAGCTTGGAGAGCATTTCCAACGACAGGAACAACTGTCCGAGAGTTTAGCAGTGGTCGTCCACGAGCAACCACGGCGGTGAACGACCGGTATATTGTCCTACAGGCGAGAAGAGACGGACGGCAGACAGCGGGAGAAATCGCAAGGCACATGCAACAGACAACTGGACGTCCGTTATCGCGTTTTACCGTGTCCAGGAGGCTGCACAAAGGTGGACTATTTGCACGACGACCAGTACGGTGTGTGCCATTAACGCCTGCTCATCGGAGACGGCGGTTTCTGTGGTGCCAGGAACACAAGAACTGGACACATGAGGAATGGGGTCGAGTTCTCTTTACGGATGAGAGGCGATTCAGTCTGACGAGCGATTCTGGACGTATACACATCTGGAGAGAGCAGGGAACACAAAATGGCACCTCCAACATCATCGAAAGGAACCGGTTTGGATGTGGCGGAGTTCTCGTTTAGGGTGGTATCATGCTTGGTAGCCGTACTGACCTCCACATCTACCAAGGAGTTTTAGTCACTGGTGTCCGCTATTGTACCGAGGTTCTCCTGCCTCACGTGCCTTTGTTTAGACGTGCTGTGGGTCCTGTGTTCCTCTTCATGGACGACAATGATACACCTCATCGTACAGTGGCTGTCGCAGAGCTGTTGGAGAGTGAAGATATTCAACGCATGGATTGGCCCGCAAGGTCCCCGGACCAAAATCCAATAGAACACGTGTGGGACCTTCTCAGGAGATGCTTGGCAGCACGTCACTAGCCGCCAGCAACGATTCCGCAGCTGCGATTGGCGCTACAAGAGGAATGGGCCGCGATGCCTCAACAGCTCCTTGACAACCTCGTCCTCAGCATGGACAGACGTTGTAAATCCTGCAACGCAGTCAGGTGTGATCGTATCCCCTACTAAAGACTGGATTTTTCTTGGCAGCCGCCTGTCACATGGACGTTTGTCTTCTGTCCAGTTGTTCTCGAAGCTACCTTTTCAATAAAGTGCCTTTCTATCCTTTCGATTCCTTGTTTGGACGGGTTTTCTCACTTGTCCCATATTCTTTCATCTTGGGGATCATATGGTATGATTTGAGTTGATGTGGAGCACTTCTGCACCACGTTACATTCGAAAAACCGTGTTGTCCTTAATTTTTGCACGCCACTGTATAAGCATGTAAATTATGTTTTTGCTCATGGATCCATGCGACAACAATAAGGCTTAAAGAAAAATGTTCAACAAAATAGATTTTGTAGGTCAACACACCTCCCTCCCCTTTGCAATTTACGTTTAAGAGTTTCGGCACCTTTTTATACAGAAGAAAAACAGGGACAATATCACAGCAGTAGAACTCTTTATTTCAGAAGTGTGAAAACATAACTCTTACAGATTAGTATCGAGTCAAGCCACTACTGATTGTCATTCTCACTGGTATACGGGGTGACATGGAGTCAAACAAAACACTGATGTTGTACTCTTACATATTGTGCTAAGAATCCTGTGATTGCTGCAAAAGATTTCTGATATCCCGTGGTCACAGCTGACGTCACAGCATATACCAGACGTGTTTGTTAAGATAAAGCATCCGGGACCTAGTGGCACAGGAATAGTAAAAAGATTACGGAGGCACTTTCAGGAGAGGCAAGCCATGTACGGTCGGGCATTATCCCGCTGGTAAATTATCCCTGGAAGACGTGACATGAAAGAGAGGTCGACTGGTCACAGGATCTCTTGAACAAATCACTGTGCTGTTAATGTTTCTTTTACCATGACTCTTTACACGATAACACCAGTAGTACTAACGCTGTGCAGCTTCACAATTGGGTCAGAATGTGAGTATTTCTCAGTCCGCATCCAAATGTAAACACGATAGTCGTCCGCTCCAAGGCAGAAGCGGTATTCGTAATTAAAAACAATGTGACACCAATCGGAGGCCGGCCATTATTCCTGAGTACGACGCCATTTCAGACAGACACCATGTACGGGGGTTAATGAAAGACCTCGGAAGGAGCAACAAGAATGGAGTCCTTCTTCTGCATGTCGTCTCGCAATGGTGAGCGATGATATAGGATGCTACATAGAGGCCCCTTGGTTTTTCTGATTTATTGACAGAGAAACAGTCTGACCAGTTTGGTCTTTTCAGACTGTGATGTGATTCTCTCAGTAAGTTTTCCACGGGGAACGACCAGAACCTTCTCAGCTTGTATCCATTGCTGCTAACACCACCTCAGTTCTGCATCGCTACGGATGAGATGATGGGAGATTTGTCGACACTATCAGCCTGCTTTCGGCAGTCCCACTATGGGACGCTCGTCAAATGCACTTAGTTGTTCGTAGGGTCTTTTAGTGCGAATTCAAGGCACAATTACAGAAATAAACGCATGCAATAACGTAGCCATAATGTTCACAGAGTCTGGCAGCCCATATAAAGGCCACTGAGGGATGACTCAAATCCTCTCTGGGAACAACCTGGACGTTCATTGGCTGAAACTTTATCGTTTCCTTGTCTGACCAAGAAGTATCTGCATACCGGCTTTCAACTGTTTTATCGGGGTGCGTCGACATTTTTCATCACCGATATAAACCATTTGCAACAAAGGACGATCTTGATCAACTACATGGGTGAAATTTTGACAACACGCAAACTGGTGATCTCTCTGTTCGCGTGACAACGTGTGCGGCACAAACTTCGAACAAATCTTCTCCTCTTGTGCAGATCCTCTTTTAAGATTATTCTGGCCGTTTCCTAACCGGCGCCAAGCTGTTTAGCGAGTAGCGTAGTGGTTATTCGCCTGTCGTGGGAAACAGTTTCACTAGCCTTCGCCATTATTCCATTTGTCCGTGCAGAAACCGAACGTCCTGTGCATGGTTAATCCTCAAGGGATTTCCTCCACTCATTAAACGTTGAAAACCAGCCGAACACATATGCACAGTTCAGATAATCATCACTGTAAAATTTTTTTTACATTTTGGTACACTTTCGTGGCAGTTCTCCCTAATTTACAGTAAAATTTTATCTCAGCTCATTGCTCTATTACGCAACTTTTGACATGCTCCACTCACACAGTCTTACTTCAATGATATCTACACGAAAAGTCCTACATCACCCGACTCTAAAGTTGCTCCTGCGATTATAGCACACTCTAGCGGTCAAAACTATAAACACGGTTGTTACTTTTATTCAATGGGCTGTTCCGTAAAAATCTGTCTCATAATTTAACGGGTACACTGTGTATGCACTCAAGTGTAATTACCGCATAACTTTAAGACAAAACTGTTTGGTAAAATATCCGAAATGAAATTAAAGAAACATATGAAAAACTGATGAATTCGCCGGACTACATCTAGAATAAAGAGCGAGTTCCAATGTTTGCTATCGTTGACAACACAAAATCATGAAAAGAAGCACTTAAGTTGTGCGAATTTCATTTCGGGTTTAAAGAAAAACCTTCCCATAAATTTCTAAATGATATCTGATATTCCGTAGCATATCAGAAAAGCTGTGGCTTTTCTCCCCCTCTCTGTGATTCGTTTCTGTTTAATATCCGGCCACCCTTTTATGTCTGCTAGAAAAAACAATTCTAACGAGGAACACGAAGGTGGCATGATGTATCATTAGCTTATGGAGTGCAATAGTGTCATTAAACTGAGTATCCCAATGCTTTGATGACAATTTATTACGACGAAATAAAGTATTCTAGCCAGCTTTGTCAAACAAGATCCCTTTGCTTTAGAGAATAACTTGTTTTACAGTAAATGTATTTAAACAAAAATTATGTAACAAAGTACTTCCGTTCGCTTTGCTATTAAGGCACTAAGTGATATTTTCTAGTTCGGGATTTAACGCTGAACTTAAATTAGAAGTTAATATATCATGCGAATCATGACTATCTACAGAGGTAAACTAAAACTTCTAGACTTAAAGTAGAAGTAAATATATCATGTGAATCATGACTATCTACAGAGGTAAACCAGAACTTCTAGAGTTAAAGTAGAAGTAAATATATCATGTGAATCATGACTATCTACATAGGTAAACCAGAACTTCTAGACTTAAAGTTGAAGTAAATATATCATGTGAATCATGACTATCTACAGAGGTAAACCAGAACTTCAAGACTTAGAGTAGAAGTAAATATATCATGTGAATCATGACTATCTACAGAGGTAAACCAGAACTTCTAGACTTAAAGTAGAAGTAAATATGTCATGTGAATCATGACTATCTACAGAGGTAAACCAGAACTTCTAGACTTAAAGTAGAAGTAAATATATCATGTGAATCATGACTATCTACAGAGGTAAACCAGAACTTCTAGAGTTAAAGTAGAAGTAAATATATCACGTGAATCATGACTATCTACAGAGGTAAACTAGAACTTCTAGACTTAGAGTAGAAGTAAATATATCATGTGAATCATGACTATCTACAGAGGTAAACCAGAACTTCTAGACTTAAATTAGAAGTAAATATATAATGTGAATCATAACTATCTACAGAGTTAAACTGGAACTTCTAGACTTAAAGTAGAAGTAAATATATTATGTGAATCACGACTATCTACAGAGGTAAACCTGAACTTCCAGACTTAAAGTAGAAGTAAATATATCATGTGAATCATGACTATCTACAGAGGTAAGCCAGAATCTACTCTGTTCAATTGCTGAGGTCGCATTAAACTTGTTTAACAGGCAAACATCGTACACGTGTGGTGTTTATTTTAAGGGTGGTTAAACTTGCAAAGCGGGCAGCAATTGACGTAAAATTCATAATTGTGCCGTTTTTTATAGAAAGGTTTTATGAAAAAGTGTTTTGCCGCGCTTTTGAAGTTTTGTAAAGACAGTGGCTGGTTTAGGAAAGAATTTAGGACTCGAAATCCATTTTCTTAAAATTTCTTATATACTTGTACTTTGCATTACGAAGTGTTACATTCAATCAATCCTCTAAACGAATAACATGAAATTTAGAGAGTTGGTAATTATTTTTGGAAAATTATCCGTTCACCACTGCTATGATAATCACTGTTTCCTTTAGCTATGAAAATTAATCAATAAAGTTAGGGGTCAAAAAATCAAGCTAACAAATTTGAATTCATGTGATTGCAAAAGTTAACTGGCAACAGACATCTTCATGACCCGAACGCTACACAAATTTTTACGTGAGTGCGTGTGTGCGGCAAAATGTCAGCGGTGTATCGTTATTGATGCTTGCGCTTACAATGAGAATCATCTGAAATTACTAGCGCGCAAAATGATAAATCTGGGATATCTCAGGATTTGTGTTACTTCTGCCCAAATGCCTTCTGAATGCGATATTTCTTGATATTTTTATCCTATAAATATGGGACATGCTGAAGGTATAATTGTGCAGGGACTTTATCCACAAACTTTTGTGCCTAAAATTGTATAGATTTTAAATTACATGAGAAAAAACAGAGGGAGGATAATAAATCATGACTACTTTTTACACAAGCAAGTAGAGAAAATAGGGGGCGTTCTGCCTCAGTGACAGCCCTCCCATAGACTTAACATTGGCTGTCCCCGAGGTTGTCCCAGATATCTCCGAGGCTGCCCCAGCTGTCCACTTGTCAGATTTTTTCGTCACGTGATCGTCCCCCATGATGCTGATTGCCCGTTTGCGGTGCTTCTTGGAACTTTTTTATTTCGATGGATCTTTGCGAGATGGCAACGACCGAGTGGGGGAAGGGGTGGACATAGAGGATGGATATGTGCTGCCCTCTAGCGGTACTTCTTGGAACTTTATTATTTCGATGGATCTTTGATTTTGAGGGATGGCAAGGACCGAGTGGGGAAAGAAGGTTGCATAGATGTTGCATATACTTGTGTGCTGCCCACCAGTCGAAGGATTTTGTTTTCATTTTCTCCGGAGGTTTATTGGACTTTGAAAAAATTTTGGAGGAAAGAAAGTAGAAATGTGGTCTTTCGCCCTTCCAATATTTTTTTTTTTACTCGTAATTTTTTCGTGTCCTATTTATTCTTTATAATTTATTTTAAAAACTTATATATATATATATATATATATATTTTTATTTTCTCGGGAGATTTATTGGACTTTGGCAAATTTTGAAGGAAATGTAGCAGAAATGTGAATTCTGAGTTTTTCTCCCTTCCATTATTTTTTTTTCCGACGATGCTGCTGCCTGTCTTGGGGCTTTATTATTTCGATGGATCTTTGATTTTGAGTGATGGCAACGATCGAGTGGAGAAAGGTCGCTGCATAAGTGTTAGATATGTTAGTGCTTATGTGTTTCTTGGAACTTTGTTATTTCGATGAAACTTTGAGTTTGAGGGACGGCAACGACAGAGTGGGGTCTGTTGGGATTTTTTTTATTTATTCCTGTGGTTCTCAAGCAGGATTCCCCCCCCCTCTCTTCGATGCTATTTCTCTCTGTAGGAAATTTTTACTTCACGAGGCTGGGGAATTTTCTTTCCAAGGGAATAAAACTCCTCTGATGGTCTCAGCGAGGTTCGAACTCACGATGATTTGGTTTCAAAAAACGGTCGGTTGGTCCAATGGTTTTCGTGTGCACGTACTCACTCTTATTTTTTAATTACTTTTACGTTTTTTTTATAATGTATTTTTATATTTTTTTTGTATGTTTTAATGAGAGAGTTTTGTTTTTGCATAGATGAAATAAATTTTCTGAGGGACTTTTCTTTTTTCTCCATTCAATTTCATTCAAGGCCATGAGACGAGAAAATGCTTCTTTAGAAACGAATTCGTTCCTGTTTGCTGTAACTATTGGACCTTAACAAAAATTTTGGGTAATCAAGCGGAAATGTAGACATGTTAATTCTGAGTCTTTCGCCCATCCAATGTTTTTTTCTAGTCGTAATGTTTTCGTGTACTATGTATTCCCTCTATTTTTTATAACTTTTACGCTATTTCTACATGTATTTTTTAAAAAAAATGTATTTTCTGAGGAAGGGTTTTCGCGTAGATATAATGAATTTGTTGGGGAACTTTTCTTTTTCCTCCATTCAATTTTATTCCAGGCCATGAGACGAGGAAATGCTTCTTTAGAAACGATTTCGTTCCTGTTCGCAGTAATTATTATTGGACTTTGACAAAATATTTTGAGAAATGACTTCATGTTAATTCCGAGTCTTTCGCCACTCCAATATTGTTTTTTCGTAATTTTTTCGTGCGTGTTCAATAACTTTCGCAGTTAAAATTCTGTTGAAACAATTTTTCTTACTTTATTTCGCATGTCATTCTAACAAACGTTTTCTTCCCAATTTCCCCTATTTAACTTAATCTATGTTCACAAATTTCATGAAACTTCTCAATATGACAGCATTTTATTTCTTACTTTGCCAAACTTACTTTTATTCAGACTAATTTTTTTCTTTCTAACAAACGTTTTCTTCCCAATTTCCGCTATTTCTTTTCTTTTGTTTTGAAATTTCGTTAAACTTCTCAATACGTCAGCATTTGTTTCTTATTTTGCCAAACTTACGACTACTTTTATTCATTTCTTTCTAACAAACGTTTTCTTCCCAATTTTTATTATTTTTCTTCTTTTATTTTAGAAATTTTGTTAAACTTCTCAATATGTCAGCATGTTTTTTCTTACTTTGTCAAAGTTACGACTACTTTTATTCAGACTATTTTCTTTTCATTTCATTTTAGCAAACGATTCTTTTAGATTAGCAAATCTTCAGATTTTTGTTTCCTTGTATAGCATATTTTCCAACTTGCTTTGAAGTATTCCCAAAAGCTTGCGTATATGTCAAATAGGCATTTTTTGCTTTCCTAGTTTGCTACACTTTTCTATTACTGCTCCAACAGAAAGGCATTCATTGTCAAGGCATTCAATCTAAAACCTTTTTTCTTACGATAAAATTGTATTCTTTGGGACATATTTTCGCTCTCGTCTGAAAAAACATTCAATCCGGAGACAAAGCGAGTAATGCTTCCACTAAACATTATTTTTTAACGTTTTACTAACTCGCCAGAAAAGCAGTTATTCCCAACCCACATAGCGAAAATAAGGAAATAGACTACTTACTTTGTTTCATTGTATGCCGAGTCAATCTGTTTCTTTTTGAAATGCTTCTCATGATGTCTACGACCATCTGCTTTTCCCGACTGGTGTTTGAGGACTGAATGTGGGATGACTCACAGACTGATTTTCTCACTGATATCGATGGTGCCAGAGATTAGGAATCTTTTAACTGATTACTTTCGCTCCAGTGTTATCTCCATGTCATTTCCTCTGGGATTGTAATTAAAACGAAATGTTTAGAACTTTGAATTCCAATTGGTGAAACGCATAGGATTTTATTTCTGATGTAATTTTTCGCTTGTGATTCGTTTAAGGAATGTTTATGTATTTTTGCAACTCCTTCTTTATTTTCCCCCTTCTCGTTGTTCCTTGGTTTGAAAGCAGTTAGTTTTTAAAGGAGGTGGTTGTTTTCGATCGAGAACTTTTTTTCAAGCGATGTAAGATTCCTTCGACTATTTTTTTTATTCAGTTATTCTTTCGTGTAATTTTTGCAACTGTTTCTGGAATTTTTTTATTTACTCTTAAGGACACTGTCTTAAATTATTTCAAGTTTCGGGTGCTTGCACGCTTAATGACTGCCCAGAATCTTTCAATTATTATTTTGATTATTGCCCCATCCTCCAAAATAAATTGAATTATTTGTGCTTGAGAGATTAAACTGAATTCTGGTTTTGAACTTCGAACACAAACTCAAGCTCCCAAAAGCTTAATTTACTGAGTGAACTTAAATTGTCTAAGATGACAAAAATCTAAAACTCTCTAATGATTAGCAACTCAATGAAACAGAGCGTTTGAACTTTGTCATTCATGCACCATTTAAGAGATAAGACGTCTGCCGTAAACCACTCGAAGGGAAATAAGCAGATCCTAAACCCTCATTTAGACTACTTTTAAATGAACGCCGAATTCATCTGCGACCGCCTCGGGGACAGCTGGGGACTGCCTCAGTGACAGCCAATGTTAAGCCTATAGGAGGGCTGTCCCTGCGGCCGAACTCTCCCTTTTTCTATACTCAAGCATTTACCAGAGCATCCGCGAACTACTGAGAAACAGATTTCAGTTTAGATAAAACAAGAAAGATGACACCGAATTTTCGGATATAATAGTCACGTTATTTGAATCCGTTCTGACGTGAATAAAATGTATCAAAGCTATTCAAAGTCAATGGAACCGGGTTGAAAAACAATCTATTTAGTTCCACCAGCAGTTCAAAAGCGTGTTACGAAGATTAACAAATGGCGAACAAAACGTTTCTCATACTACAAGTAAGGCAAAGAGATTTTCAAATCGAACAGTTAAAAGGATAAATATAGAAGGAAACATGATATAAGTCTACGTCTGCTAACGGAAAAATTGAAAATAGGCAAAAAATATTCTTCATGGAAAAAGCTATGCTAAGGGGAAATAACTTTTCAAAATACGTCTCCCGGAAGCAGAAATAGCGAGAAAAAGGTTCCGGTCCTTACGCAGCTAGCGGGAAATCTTTGCGTTATATAAACAGGACAATGCTCCACATCTCTGTTGTAGCGAATGGCATACAGTAAAGAAAAAATTCTCAATAGCGTTTTTCGAAGCGGCGATGCAGCTGCAAACTGAAGTACACACACACCACCTACTGACAGACTATGAACTATAGAATTTCTCATATACTAGCCTAAAGTGTTCTACCAGGTAAATGGCATCCGGTGGTGAAATAACTTTTTTAATCGTACATGTAGAAGCAAGATTTTGAGAAAAACAGAGTAAGTGTTTGCGCACCTGGCGGTAGAATTGTGCATTATTTGGGGAAGAAAATACACGCACACAGTTTGCATAGTTAGTAGTATCCGACCGAAGAAAGAAGGTGATAGACTCTGGTGGCAGACTTAGGGTCTAAGAAAACTTTGAAATATATGATAAACATTTCCCCACGGAAACGCTCTCCAACAAAGAAAGAATTTATCAACAAAAATACCATAAGCGTTTTCGTCCCCTGGCGGAAAAACTGTGCATTATTTTAAGAAGAAAGTATTCGATGTGAGCGGTATCGGTTCACGAAAGTATTTTTTCAGTCGAGTTTTCAGGAGCTCAGAAAAATGTTTCTGCAAATACATCTGACGCAGAAACCAACGCTAACGCCTCCTGACAGCCAAACCGTTTTTTAACAAATATTAGAAATTATATGCAAAGCATTTCCTATCAGGAGCTGTATCCGGTGCAGAAAGAATTTCTCAAATCGTAGTTTTAAAAGCAGATATATCGAGGAAAACGCACTTTATATTTACGCCCCCTAGCGGAAAGTCTATGTATTACTTGAAAATTTTGAGATTACATGAGAAACAATTTGCACCGAAAATGCTACATAACAAAAAAAGGAATTTTTCAAATCCAACTTTTAAAAGCAGAAACATTAACAAAAATATTATATACATCTAGGGCCCCTGGTGGTGAACCCCTGCATTATTTTAAGAAATAAATATTCTCAAATCTTTATCGACATGAGCGGTATCAGTCCAAAAAAGATTTTGCTCAATCGAGCTTTTAGAAGCTCAGATTTTGCTGCAAATACCTACAAAAGCAGGAATTAACGCTTACACTCCCTGGTGGCCAAACCATATTTTACAAAAAATTAGAAATACTATTAAAATATTTCCCACCAGGAGCTGTATCCGGTGCAGGAAGAATTTTTCAAATCGAAGTTATATATTTTTCAAATCAGAGATATCGGGGAAAGCGCAATTTACCTTTACTTCCCCTAGCGGAAAGTCAATGAACTACTTGAAAATTTTGAAAGTATATGAAAAACATGTCACACCATAAACTCTATCCAACAAATTTTTTTTTTTTTAAATCGGACCATCAGAAGCAGATATATTGACAAAAATAAGACATACTTTTACGCCCCCTGGCGCATTCAGCTTTTAGAAGCTCAGATTTTGATGCAAATACATCAGAAGCCGAAATCAACCCTTACGCCTCCTGGTGGCCAAACCATTTTATACCAAAAATTAGAAATATATGCAAAATATTTCCCATCAGGAACTGTATCCGCTGCAGAAATAATTTTTTAAATCGAAGTTTTAGAAGCAGGGATATCGGGGGAAAAGCAATTTACTTTCACGCCCCCTAGAGGAGAATTTGTGCGTATGTTAAAAAAGTGACTATGCTTAAAATATTATTCGACATGAACGGAATCGAAAAGTTAAAGAATTTTTTGAATTGGATGTTTAGAATGAAATATATGGAATAAAATGTATTTTGAATTCGACATCATCACCATTTACGACCTCTAGTGGCAAATTGTGCAACGTTAAAAAAAGCGAAATGATGGATCATCATGCGCACATTTCAAATTCCAAATGCAAAATGAATTTTTCAAATCGGACTATTAGTCGCAGAGATATCGTGTCTACAGGCGGACGGACGGATGAACGTGCTAAAACTAAAAATAAAAAGGAAATTTACTATAGTTCATGATTCTGAAGTCATATTAGAAAGAAAAGAAAGCAAACCACAATCTATTATCATGATTTGTACCACGCAGTTAAAATGCAGTATTCTATGGTTATAAAAGTAAAAAAAAAAAAAAATGCATGGATTTAAAAAACATTATTAAAGACCTGCCTATTCCTTATTAGATAATTTTAAGGATTCACAACCTTACTCAGCAGTTTCCTTCAAAGGTAAGTTCTATTCTTCATTGCAATAAAAATGTTTTATAACGTCATAAAGTATATTTGTTTGAACTTCATTAAGAAACTCTGTTCAATTAAAAGGAAACTGAGGTCACATAATTTTCCCTAAGTGTGCTCTTAGGAAACACATAATTGCGTTTAATTACGAAAAGGAGCCTTCTAGTGCAGCAGTTTCTGTTCGTTATGACATGTTAATGAATATTTCATTCTAAAACCAACAAAAAAAATGTCTTATGTGGTCATATTTAACCTCTTCATATTTACAAAGTACATTCTGAAAGCACCACAAGCTTGTTTTCTTTTACATAGTTTCCAGCTGAAAATGATATAAATTTATAAATTTTTTTCGTTTTCCCCATGGAAAAATAGTAATATGTTAAAGCAACAAGAAAACAAGAAAGATGACGCCGAATATTCGGTTGTAAGGAGCACGTCTTTTGAATCCTTTCAGATACGAAACAAATATTCAAAGCAAGCTTTTATAAAACTTAAAAGATCTGCCTAAAAAAGAATTCGTTACACCACCTAGCAAAAAACTTGCATAATTTAAAATACGCTGTGTGAGCGGGGTTATTTAGATTGAATGAAACCATTTGCAAAAGCAATATACAAATACCAACAAAAATATTATCACTATTATCACTAAGCTTTTCTCTGAGACAGAGGTTAGCTCCACAAAGAAATACGAACTACCAGATAATTTTTACTTAATGTTGCCGTATCAAACTTCTTCATTTACAGCGATCTTGACATATAACTCGGGCTTCATTCACATCCATCACACGCCGTACACAAGATTTTCTATACTTCATACTCATAATCTTTTTCTCATGCAGACACTTCTTAATCTGATCCTCCCACGACTTCCTCGGCCTTCCTCTGCCTTTCCTTCCTGCCACTTGGACTAAAAATATTTTCTTAGTAAGAATCTCGTCACTCATTCTTTCAACATTTCCGAACCACCGAAGCATATTAGTCACCACCTTTCTAGCAAGATTTTGCTTCACATTACACATTACACATTACTTCATTCGTCACACAATCAGAACGTGTATTGCCACAGACCACCCGTAAGTAACGCATTTCTCCCAGCACACAAACGTCTCCTATGTTTTTTCTGTAGTACCCAAGTTTCACTGCCATACATCAGAGTAGGAACAATTACACTTTCATACACAGCCATGCGAGACTCTCTTGAAAACCCATAATTCCTGTGAAAACCTCCCAGAGCAGCCATGACTTTCAATAAAGAATTCACTTGCCTACTAATTTCACCATACAGTTTGTTCTCTCTGTCAAACATGCTTCCCAAATACATAAACTCATTCACCTGGTAAATCACTGTGCCATTTAGACTTACATTAGATTCAGTACTACCAGTTCCTTTCTCAAAAACTATAACTTTGGTCTTTCCCTTATTTATACTCGTTTGAATTTCATGCAAACTTCGTATATCCCGGACAATATACTCTGCAACTCACTTTTACCCTCTGCCAACAGGACTGTGTCATCAATATACAGCAATCTGCACACACGGATATCACCAAGACATAAACCAGTATTATCTATTTTGGCATCACGCATGCACGCATTCATAAATATACTAAACAGCCGTGGTGACATTACACAACCTTGTCTGACTCCTGCACCAATAGAAAACCATTTTGATAAAACACCATTCACTCGTACACAAGCTCTACTGCCAGCTATATTATGATTTGTCATATTATCATGATTTTTCATTATTATGATTTTAGCTTTTCAGCATACATGGTTTTTACACTGTTAAGTAGATTCCCAGTAACACCATATTCATTCAGTACTTTCCACAAAAGTGTTCTATTTATTCTGTTGTAAGCTTTCTCTAAATCTATGAAGGCAACAAAAACTTGCTTACCAACTACCAGATACTTTTCAATCAACATACGTAATACAAAAATTTGATTAGTGCAGCCTTTACCAGGTATAAAACCACTCTGAACATCCCACACTTTCTCTGATGTAAGATCCCGTACTTTTTCAATAACGATCTTACCAAACACTCAGTAGGTTAATACCACGATAGTACTTGCTGTCAGTTTGATCACCTTTTCCCTCATACAAGGAAACAATGATAGTATCCTTCCAATCCGGAGGGACCATTCCTGACTCCCAGCAGAGCTGGCAAATTTCCGTTAGCCAGTCAATAAGTCACCACCATATTTCAACATCTCGGCGGCTGTTATGTTATCAAATCTCGGAGCCTTACCATTCTGAAGAAATTTTAGAGTTTTACACACCTCTTCTCTTGAGATCCCTCCTGTTTTTTCATCCTTCACTGTTACATTATCTGCTTGTGCCTCTGAATCACCTTTGCTTTCCTTATCTAATAACTCACAGAAGTATTCACCCTATCTTTCACTTAACTCATTGGGCTCCCATATCATTTCCCCGATCCTATTCTTCATACAACTTACAAGTTTGTTTCCCCTATTTTTCCTGAGCCTAATGTACTTCCAGAAAGTCTTCCTATCCTTCTAAAAAGCCAATTCATGTCTTTCCACCTTCTCTTTCCTATATTTTGCTTTACTCTGGCGAATCAGCTTAGCGGCTTCACGCTTCTTACAACGATATTTATCCACAGAAACTGTACCTTGCAACATCTCCAAATAGGCTTCTTTCTTTCTCTTTACTAACTCTTCAATCTGACTACTCCACCAAGCATCACCTCGATTGTTACCCACTATCGTGGTGCCATAGACCAACACAGTTCTTAAAACATTCCCACTTCTTTTCCCCTCTCATAAGACAGTCGTTCTAAGCTTCATAAGCTCCTTCAGTCGTTCTCTGAGTACGTCAGAATAATGCTGATGATCTTCAGGAAGCCTTTCAGCCTTAATTCTTCCCATTCTGGGCCTCTTCCTATTCCTTTTCCTCCAACCAACATTCAGTTTTACTCGTGACACTACTAAGTAATGATCAGAACGAAGATCCGCACCTCTCACCACACGAGTGTCAACAACTAAGCGCTTCAGACGCTGATGGTAAACAACAAAATCTATCACACTCTTTTGACCAAGAGTACGATTTTCTCAAGGATATGTGTGGATACATTTGTGGTTGAAAAACGTATTAGATACACACAAACCAGTCTCAATGCAGAGTTCAATTAATCTTTCACCATTATCATTTGCACAAGGATCATTAAACTTACCCAGAATATTGTCAGAAATTGCATTCTGCACACCTACTCTAGCATTGAAATCCCCTGCTATTATAACTTTTTCTTTAGTACCAAACTGGCTCAAAACAGCTTTTAGCTCATTCCAGAAATCTTCCTTCTTATCAGAAGGTTCACAGTCACAAGGAGCATACACTACAACAATTACTATTCTCTGAAGTTTCACTTTCAAAGGAATCCAAAGAATTCTCTCACTTATGAAAAATACATACAGGGTGATCAGAATCGACCGCACAATAAATCTACCGGACGATTCCTCGTGGAGAAAGAAGCCGAAAACCGTTGTCCGTTGTTTGATCGGACGTAGCGTTCCGGAGATATACGCGCCGAAAGTTCGTGACGTCACATCCGGTAAGAATACAGACATTTGAAATAACTTACCCAATCACTTTGACAGAAAACATGTAATATATTGATGCGTACCACTACAACACAAATGATAAAATACGTGGATTCGTGTCAGATTACAACATGTGTTCAAAATGACCATCTTGTAGCGCGTAACAGGCGGCAGTCCGCCGAGGAATAGACATCTGCACGTGAATGCAGCATAGCAAGGGTTACAGTTGTGAGGACCGCGTGTAAGGTGGCCACTAGGTCGTGCAGGCTGTTGACAGGCCGTCGATATACCCGTTCCTTTAGATGATCCCACAGGAAGAAGTCCAATGGGTTAAGATCCGGCGATCTAGCGGGCCGGGCGAACGGACTACCACGGCCAAGCTATCGACCGAAATATTCCGTATCCAGCTACTGGCGAACATTTGCAGCGTAATGTGCCGGTGCTCCATCATCCTGGAACCATAGATTGCTGAGAACAGCCAATGGTTCGTTTTCCAGCAAGTCCGGCAGAACATCACGTAGGAACACCATGTAGTTGGCAGCTGTGACACGTTCTGGAAGAAGATATGGTCCCACTAGGATATCGCCCACAAAACTAAACCAGATATTAATACACTTGGACGTGGTGTGACATTGCCTGTGTCGCGCATTCGAGTGTCAAGCCGCCGTATGACACGGGCGTCCGGGTGCCGTTGTGCTGGGTATCGCTCGCTGTAGGCCCTTGCTGCACGCAATGCTGAACCATGGCATTCCCACAATAGGAGATACATGTCACAATATCGCTACCCACACTACTGTCAAATGTACCAACGCAGTATGAGCATACCTGCTGCCGTCGCCAACTCTTTTTATCCCTACCTGCCGTATCGCGCAGGCGTACAGATTTCGCGTCACCACGTCCTTCGAATTTGCATACCCACCCAGTGCCACATTTTTAAATGTTGATTGCCTTTTCTTTTCTTTTTTTTTCTAATTTGAGGTTTAACGACCTCCGTGAGCAACTCAGTGGGCTATAAGTAGTTGCCCGTCCTGAATGAATTTAGGACCACTGGTTCTAAGGACGGGAGAGAGTCAGTGCCATAAGACAAACACAACATCCATGCTTCACCGGGATTCGAACCCGGACCCCTTTCGGGCAAAATGATCAGAAGCCATCGCCTTAGATTGGTTGTCTTGTAACACGTGCGTCTGTATAACTATCCACGTCGCTCTTCAACGAGCATGTGCGTTACCGGATGTGACGTCACGACACTTCCGGCGTGTATATCTCCGGAACGCGACGTCCGATCGGACAACGAACAACGGTTTTCGGCTTCTTTCTTAACGAGGAATCGTCCGGTAGGTTTATCGTGCGGTCTATTCTGATCACCCTGTATACAAATACAAATAAAAATAACTGCATTTTTCGCAAAGATAAAACATCCACACATGGAAATAGTTACTTACTTTCCTAGCAGCTGAAAAGTGCATTACGAAAATTAACAAGTTATGTAGAAAACATTTCTCATAGCAGAAGATGTTAGCGGCAAAAGGAATTTTCAAACTGAACAATCAGAAGGAGAGATATCGGGTATAGCTGGAAAGCTGTGCGTTATTTAAAGAAGAAAATCTGTCCAAAATATTCTTAATAATCAACAGTATCCTACCAGAAAATGATTTTTCTAAGACAATGTTAGAATTGAAGTCTTTCACATAGAAATAGATGTTTAGGTCCCCTGTTAGAAAAAACTTTGAATAATGGAAAAGTGAAAATGTGAAAAATTATTCTCCCTAGCAAAAGGTGAGCTAAGGAAAAATAATTTTTCAAATACGTCTTCTCAGAGCAGAGATAGCGAGAAAAAGATTTTGACATTTACGCCCCTAGCGAGAAAGATGTACATTATTTAAAAATGATAATGTTTCCAAAATTCACGGTCGCAAATTGCCTATATTACAAAAAGAAAATTTTCAATAGGATTTTTAGAAACGGAGATACATTTGTAAACAGAAATACACACCAACGCCGCTTATGGTAAATGCAAATTGTTGTAATAACAATCCACGAGTACACGCCAGTTGGTCCAGAAGATGAATTAAATCGGATTTTTTGAAGCAGAGATATCGAGAAAAAAAAAGAAAGATTTGCGATACCTAGCGGGAAAATGGTGTATTATTTTGGACAGGTAATGCGCATAAACTCACCCAGATCGGTTTTTTAAAATAGGGTTTTATATGCCTAGATTCAGCTGCAAACATTCTGTAAAGGGAAACGCGACTTCTGCCTTCTAGTGATAAACTTGTGCGTTAAGAAAAAATTTGAAATTTAGTACAAAACTAGTGCATTAGATACGCTGTCAGGTCAAGGAGACAAAGATGTTTCAAGTCTAACTGTTAAAAGCAAGGTTATCGTGAAAAATAAGATATACATCCACGCCCCTGGTGGAAAAACTGTGCATTACTTCATGCCGAAGGTATACGTAGAAGATTTTCGTTGTAAACGGTGCCTGACCGCGAAGAAACGTTTTCAATCGAGTGTTCAAAAACGCAGACTCTGATGCAAATACGTCGGGCGACCGCTTCTGGCCCACTGAGTTGCTCACGGTGGTCGTTAAACCTCCAATAAAAAAAATACTTTGGAAACATATCGACCGATGTAGCATACGTAAGGTGTGAGTAGAGCAGTAGATAGTAAAATTCGGAGCGTGATGGGTAAACGGAAGGATTTATCGGACTTTGAGAAGGAACAGATTGTGGTAGCTCGGAGAGCTGGTGCCTCGATGTCGCAAACGGCTGAACTGGTGGGTTATTCGCGAGCCGCCGTATTTAAGGCGCATCAGGACTGGCGTGAAAATGGTCAAACAACGACTCAGAGGCAAATCTGCAAAGGCCAGAGAAAGGTTGATGTGAGAGGTGAGCACCGGTTTCGACAGCTCGTACAGGTCAACAGACGCTGCACTGTTCAACAGTTGACTACCCAATACAACAGAGGTCAACCCGGAACAGTATCTCTCTTTCCCATACATCGCACGTATGGGCTATAACAGCATACGACCCCGACGACAGCTTCTCCTAACAATGGTCCATCGGCTCAAAAGACTTGCCTGGTGCAAAGATCATGCAAGTCGGACGTCGGATGACTGGGAAAAAAATGTGCTTGTTCGACGAGTCCACTTTTTAAATTTTTGCTCCTTTCCGTGGATGGTCGGCGCAAACAACATGAGGCACTCGATCCATCGTGCATGGTATCTACAGTCGAAACCGGTGGATGGTGTGGGCAATGTTTACATGGCAGAAACTTGGACTCCTGGTGCATATGCAACAACGTATGAATGGTGAACACTATAGTGAATTGCTTGCTGACTTTGTATATCCAGTCCCAATACTGATGAGTCGCACAAACTATATCTCACGAGTAAAAGCCGTCTTTGTGCGGATAATTGAAAGTAAAATAAAACTCGACTTAGTTTAAATCAAATTAACTCATATCATGAGACATCAATTTAATAAAACCTTATGATATTTTAAAAACAGATTAAAAGACATGAGTACTTTCGTGCCGTATATCCAGTAATGTTGCACTTTTTCCCGAATAGGGTCTGTGTCTTCCAAAACAACAATGCGCCGAGCCGCAGTTCTAATGTTGTGTAGGAATGGTTTGAGGAACACAGTTCAGACTCCAGCATATCGATTAGCCTTCGAATTCCCCCGATATCAATCCCATAGAGCCCCTGTGGGACACTATGGGACAGCATATTAGGCGTCTGGATGCTCCAATCACCTCCATACCTACATTGAAGGACGTATTACACACAAGTTTGTTGGCCATACCTCCCGTGCTTCCGGCATCTTATGGAATCGATGCCACCTCGGATATCTACTGCACTGAGGGCGAAAAAAGGACCTACGAAGTATTAGGTAGGTGGTCATAATTGAGTGACCACTGAGTGTGTGTGTGTGCGCGCGCATATACACTGCCGGACAATTGCTAAGGACGGATGACAATAGCAACGATAGCAACCATAAAATGGAAGGCAGGAAAATGTGGAAATTATCATAAGTGCGGGATACAGTAAGACGTGTTGTGCGTATGCAAATTTTGGATTGCCGAACTTGTTCGTGACGTCACAGCGCTGATAAGAGATATACAGGATGTGACGCGTATTGACCGTTGTTGTTCAAACCCAAAGTTGAAAGGGAAAGAATCAATTGACGAACTTGCAATTTTCAGTATGTCTTTCCGACATCACCTAGATGATTTTACGCGTGGCCGTATTATTGGCAAGATTGAAGAAAGGCGAAAAATAACAGATGTTGCCAGGGAGTTCGACGTCAGCCACAGTGTTGTTTCAAGGCTTTGGAAATCATTTCAAACAAATGGAGAGTGTAGCAAACGTCACGGGAGAGGTCGTGTTCGCAGTACGACACCTACAGATGATCGGTACATAGTGCTATCGACAAAAAGACATTGGCGCGGCACAGCTAGTGAAGTAGCAAATCAGTTTATGGCTGCTACTGGCAAGCGGATCTCCCGAAAAACTGTCGCCAGACGTTTGCATGAAGGAGGACTATACGCCCGCCGTCCTGTTGTGTGCATCCCATTGTCCAGACGTCACCGTACCGCCCTTTTGCAATGGTGCCATCAACATCGCAATTGGACTGATAACGACTGGTCTGCTGTCCTCTTCTCAGATGAGAGTATATACAGTCTATCGTCTGATTGTCGACGACAACTGATCTGGCGTGATAGTGGTACTGCATATTGTCCAGCAAACATACAGGAAAGGGACCGATATCCGACATGTAGTGTCATGGTATAGGCTGGCATCATGATCAATGGCCGTACGTCCCTCTATGAGCTTCCAACTGGGACTATGACTGGCCAACGATACATTAATGATGTTCTGCTACCTCATGTTCGCATGTTCCGTGGTGCTGTCGGTGATAGATTCATTTTCATGGACGACAACGCAACATGTCATCGAACAGTCGCTGTCCAGGAGTGTCTCGAGAGCGAGGATATTCAACGCCTCGTATGGCCAGCACGTTCTCCAGATATGAATCCCATTGAAAATGTGTGGGATGCTTTGGGGAGGAGTCTTGCTGGTCGCCAATGCCCTCCAATAAACAAGGACACCCTCATACGTGCACTGACAGAGGATGGGATAAATTACCCCAACAGCTGCTTGATAATGTTGTGCAAAGCATGACACGACGTGTGGAATCTTACATCGCCCTCCATGGTGGCCATATCCCGTATTGACATCTTACGCCGGAACGCCTGCGGACGGTAATTGCATTTTTTTCACGTTTACGTATTCAGCGCAAAATGGCCTGTTTGTCCCTTGAACACGTTCCAAAGCCTTCTGAATTTCAGAGCACAATAAATTGTCTTTCTTGTAATGTCCTGGCATTCTGACATTATTTTATTTAACTTGGCATCCAACCACACTTACTTTTTTATGCGCTATATAGACGTTTATGATCCGTCCTTAGAAATTGTCCAGCAGTGTATTAGGTAGGTGGTCATAATTAAGTGACCACTGAGTGTGCGTGTGTGTGCGCGCGCATATATAAGTGGAACCTCGGTTAAATGTTTCTTACTTTTATGTGTAATTCCGCGTCAGTTTCAAAATTTTACTATAGTTTCTATCGCTGTTTCAATTTTGTTATACGTAATTCATTTATAAGTTTTTTGTGATTATACGTTAAATTATGAATTTCAGATAATCAAACTTACACATTGTTTTACATTATTTTTTACGTAATCCGGTATGTTACAAATCCGAGAGAGCTGACAGTGTCTTTCTTCAGCAATGAATTAGATAATGCAATTAAAAATTTACTAAATAACGTACAGAGCTTTATGTTTCCCCTGAATTGAAAAAAATCAAACCAGTTAAGATTAATAAATATTTTACTCAGCACCAGTTCTAAATCAACTAGTGAGCATGCTCCTTTGAGAAGAGAGATGCTTATAAGTAAAAAATGTGTTACAGGGGTATTGAATATAAAACAAAACGTTTTCGGATTTACGAACTAGTTTCAAAGTTAAGGGGTTTTACTTATGGGTTTTTCATATGTTAGCGCTGTCGTCGTATAAAGGCTTCGACGCACGCCACGAGTTTTATCAGTTGCGAGGTTTAATCTCGTGAGTCAGGTTGAACAACCGCCAGTAGGATTATGGCAATCCGACGTATCGGAGTTTGAACGAGGAATGGTAGTCGGAGCCACACGGATGGGACATTCAATTTTCGAAGTTGTGTGAACATTCAACAATCCTCGATCCACGGTGTCACGTGCGTACCAAGAATACCTCAGTACCTCATGGAAGGCATTACCACCCACCGTCGACAGCGCAGTGGCCGACCACGAGTGCTGAATGACAGTGAGCAGCAGTGTGTGACCAGGAATGTCCATGCTAACAGACAAGAGACACTGGCTCAAATAACATCCACATTCAATGCAGGAGGTACCAGAGACATATCCATCTGGTCAGTGTGTAGCGTCCATAGGGTATAGGAGCAGAAGACCCACCAGAGTGCCTTTGTTAATTTCTCGACGAGCTCCTCACCTGAGCTCGTGAATGCGCTAATTGGACCCTGGAATACTGGCAACATGTGGCGTGGTTTATCTACCAGTTGTTACGAACTGATGGTAGGGCTCGAGTGTGTTGTTACGAACTGATAGTAGGTCTCGAGTGTGTTGTTACGAACTGATTGTAGGGCTCGAGTGTGTCGTTAAGAACTGATGGTAGGGCACGAGTGTGTCGTTACGAACTGATGGTAGGGCTCGAGTGTGTTGTTACGAACTGATGGTAGGACTCGAGTGTGTTGTTACGAACTGATGGTAGGGCTCGAGTGTGTCGTTACGAACTGATGGCAGGGCTCGAGTGTGTTGTTACGAACTGATGGTAGGGCTCGAGTGTGTTGTTACGAACTGATAGTAGGACTCGAGTGTGTTGTTACGAACTGATGGTAGGGCTCGAGTGTGTCGTTAAGAACTGATGGTAGGGCTCAAGTGTGTCGATAAGAACTGATGGTAGGGCTCGAGTGTGTTGTTACGAACTGATGGTAGGGCTCGAGGGTGTTGTTACGAACTGATGGTAGGGCTCGAGTGTGTTGTTACGAACTGATGGTAGGGCTCGAGTGTGTTGTTACGAACTGATGGTAGGGCTCGAGGGTGTTGTTACGAACTGATGGTAGGGCTCGAGTGTGTCGTTAAGAACTGATGGTAGGGCTCGAGTGTGTTGTTACGAACTGATGGTAGGGCTCGAGTGTGTCGTTACGAACTGATGGTAGGACTCGAGTGTGTTGTTACGAACTGATGGCAGGGCTCGAGTGTGTTGTTACGAACTGATGGCAGGGCTCGAGTGTGTTGCTACGAACTGATGGTAGGGCTCGAGTGTGTCGTTACGAACTGATGGTAGGGCTCGAGTGTGTTGTTACGAACTGATGGTAGGGCTCGAGTGTGTTGTTACGAACTGATGGTAGGGCTCGAGTGTGTTGTTACGAACTGATGGTAGGGCTCGAGTGTGTTGTTACGAACTGATGGTAGGGCTCGAGTGTGTGGTTACGAACTGATGGTAGGGCTCGAGTGTGTCGTTACGAACTGATGGTAGGGCTCGAGTGTGTGGTTACGAACTGATGGTAGGGCTCGAGTGTGTCGTTACGAACTGATGGTAGGGCTCGAGTGTTTTGATACGAACTGATGGTAGGGCTCGAGTGTTTTGTTACGAACTGATGGTAGGGCTCGAGTGTGTCGCACACTCATGAGGTCATAGACCCAAGCTGTCAACAAGGCACTATGCAAGCTGGTGGTGGTTCCATACATGTGTGTTTACGTGCCTTTACGTGGCACGGTTTAGGTCCTCTGGTCCTCGTAAAACGTCATTAACCGGTAATCCCTTTGTTGCGCTGCTAGGTGACCATTTACAGCCCATCATGGACTTCACGTACCCCAACAACGATGGGATTTTTCAGGGGTACAATGCACCATGTCATCTAGTCCAAGTTTTCCAAAATTGGTTCGAGAAGCATTCTGGACAATTCTGACGGATGGTGTGGTCACCACGTTCCCCCGACATGAACCCCATAGAGCACTTATGGGACGTGGTGGAAAGGTTCATTCGCACTAAGGATCCTGCACCTACAAATGTATTCCCAACTCCTGCACCTACATTTGTATGTATAAGTGCAGGACCTGGGAACTGTAGGTGGCTGTTCAGGCGGCATGGCTCAACATCTCTCCAGAAGTCTTCCGGCTACTTGTGGAATATATATATATATATATATATATATATATATATAGGACTCCCCGAGATGTTGATAGGTGGTTTGTAGAATCTGAGACCATGCTTGATGAATAGCACTTTCCAGGAGTGTGAGATTTCAGGGTTGTGGATCCAGCTGTCTGATGGATCGTTCAACTTAATCTCACAAATTCTCAATCGGGTTGAGATCTGGAGACTGTGGGGGCCACCTAAGCAAAGAAAACTCGCCGGCATGTTCCTGAAACTAATCCTGTACACAACGAGCACTATGGCAGGACACATTATCTTGTTGAAAGTAGCCATCGCCATTGGGATAAACCATCCACATGACAGGATGCACGTGGTCCGCAACGATGTTTAGATATGATGTGCCAGTCAGACGTTGATCAACACGAATTAAAGGGCCCAAAGCATGTCAGGAAAACATTACCCAAACCATAACGTTGCCTCCACCAGCTAGAAGGGTTGTAGCAATGCATTTGGGGTCCATGCTTTCGCGCTGTTTCCGCAAAATTCTCACTCGGCCATCGTCATGGTGCAACTGAAAACGTGATTCATTGGACCACATAATTTGTTTCCAATTATCGACTGTCCAATCCTTGTGCTCCTGTGCGAACTGGAGACGTTTTCTCTTGTTAACTGCAGACAGCAAAGGTGTTCGAACAGGCCTTCGGGTGCCATATCCCATCCGACGCAGTGTACGGTGAACAGTGCGTGCAGAGATCATTTGAGGAGATCCTTGATTAAGATGGTCTGTAATTTGCTGCACTGTTGCCCTTCTTTTGTCTGTTACCAGTTTGGACACTCTCCGTTCCGCCCGAGCAGTCACTAGTCGATGACGACTACACGTTGCACGTAGAGACCCAGTTTTTTGGCTGACAGTCCAGTCTTTAAACACTTTAACAACAGCTGCTCTGGAACATTTCACGAATGTGGCGGTTCCGGTGATACTCCCTCCATGGCTCCCAGCTCCTACAATCATCCCACGTTGAAAGTCCCTCAAATCGCATTTTTTACCCGTCTAGTCACCCAAAAAATCACTTGTACTACTGTCGCAAGCACTAAGCTTTTCCTTTTTTCCCTTTTTATACTAGCCTCGCCCTCTGGCGGCAACAGCGTGCAACCATAGCTTATTTGCTTAAAACTGTCAGGTGGTCATAATAAAGTGGCCACTCAGTGTATGCACATAATAAACCATTACTAATCCACTGCTGGATGAAGGTCTCCCTAAGTTTTTCCCACAACGGTCTTTCTTGCGCCAGTCTCCTCCACGTCACTCCTGCATGCTTTCGAATTTATCCACCCATTTCCCATGTGGTCTTCCTCTGGATCTTTTCCTATCCCTTGGAATCTAGTCTAGAATTTCGGTTGTCCATCGGTGGGCCGTTCTTCTGGCAGCATGTCCAGCTCATTGCCATGTCAAGAATTTTACTCTGATCATGATGCCTTCCACTTTAGCTATTTTCCTTATCCATGAGTTCCTGTTCCTACCTTTCCTGGATACGCCAAGCGTGCATCCCATGCTTCTTTCAGTTGGCTGCAGTCTGTGCATGCCTTTTTTAGTTAAGGTCCACGTGTAATATATATATATATATATATATATATATATATATATATATATATATATATATATATATATATATATATATATATATGTACATATTGTCTGTGAATCCTAGATGTGTTCATATGTTTCATATCTAACGTTTTCTGTTTGGCTCGCCCTATTATCATAGCAGTCCAATATATTTTGTTATTTTTAGCACCTCTTTTGTAAAAATGTTCGTGTTTATGTTATCGGTTTCTCCTTCCGGCGGTGGATACTATATCTCTGCAACTATTAGTCCATTTGTAAAAATTATTTTCGCGTTGGAAAGCTTGAAACGTGAGAACGATGATTCTTGGTACCTAGTTTTTCCCTATGTATAATTTCGCTGCTTGAGGGTATAAATGCAGATGCCATCAAATTCCAAACTCGTTTTAGTCCATATATTTGCTTCTAAATAGCCAATTGAAAAAATTCTTTCTTCCTTCTTTTTCGATGCCCTTTATGACGAAGAATATTTTGGGTATAGTTTCTTTTTCAAGTAATGCATTGATTTTGCCGCAAGGGTCGTATAGGTAAATTTTGATTTCCCGATTGTAACGTATACTCTAGATTCACTTTCCTTTTGATTTTACTATCTCTGGTTATTTTATTTTCCTATGTAAATTATCTTCTTACTGAACGAGATGCTATTTCTCCCGCTGAATGAGATCTGGCAATGAGTGTAAGTCATGACGTGGTGGTAACCAGTATAAATAGGCGCGTTCAACGATACTGAGGAGAGCTTTTGTTTGTGTTACGTGAGAGAGCTTTTGTTTGTGTTACGTGAGAGAGCTTTTGTTTGTGTTACGTGAGAGAGCTTTTGTTTGTGTTACGTGAGAGAGCTTTTGTTTGTGTTACGTGAGAGAGCTTTTTGTTGATGTGGGTAGGGAGAGATTTGTTTCATGTGTAAAGAGATCTTCGTTATATGCGTAAGGAAAGCTTCGTTTATGTGAGTAGAGCTTCGTTCATGTGCAAGGAGCTACGTTTTATTGAGTAGCTGTGTGACCTATGAAGTGTATGTTGGATACTACCAGGAGTTTTCAAATAAAAGGTTTTAAAGTGAGTACCCTTTTCCCTGTTCAATTATTGTCAGACCTCTATCTGGCAGTTAGGTTTATTTCATTAGTTGTTATTAGTAACAACAAGCATAAGACTTCATTCATCTTAATTACTATACAACATTACTACCAGTTATAAGCTTGTTCATTATTATTACTACATTACTAGCAGGAAAGTTTATTCATGATATAATTAATAACACAACAACCATTAGAAAAACTTAGTAGAAGGAGCTTTATTCATTATACGATATCTCTGCTTCTAATATAACGATTTTAAACTTTTTTTATCTGCGTCGGGTGCAGTTTCTGGCGGGAAATGGTCTTCATGTAATTTCTAATTTTTGGTAGAGAATAGTTTGGCCACACGCGGGAAGCCGGGGGCGGGGGTTGGTAAGGGTTTATATGCATTTCTGATGTATTTTCAAAAAAATCTGCACTTCTGAGAACTCTATTAAAATAAAATAGCCCATAGTTTTCCCACCATGGGATGTAGAGATGTATTTCTTATTTTTGTCGAGATCTTTGCTTCTAAGAGTCCGATTTGAAAAATTCTTCTTTATCGAAGAGCGTTTCTAGCGTAAAATATTCTGCACATAATTTCAATTAGTTTGGCAAAAATATATCACCAGAGGGCGTAAGTTTCCGTTTATGGTATTTTTGTAGGATTTTCTGCGGGACTAAAAAACTCGACTAAAAACATACTTTTTTAGTCAGATACTACTAACAACGAAAATATTTTGCGCGCATTTCCTTCGCAAAATAATGCACAATTTCGCCGCTAGGAGGTGCAAATGTTTAATTTGTTTTTCTCTGTATCTCTTCTTCTAAACGTCCGCTTTAAAAAAAAACAAACGCTGGATATAATTTCCTTGTAGAACGCTTTAAGCTTGTATTTGTGATTCACAGTATAACGAAGTAAATTTCTCCGTCATTTCTGTCCACGCCAGGATTCGAACCCGGATCTCCTCATTCCGGAATAAGTCACTCTACCAATTGAGCTACGCGGACGTTTTATTCTGATTCTTATCTGCCTTTATGTCGTGTGCGTCCTTCGGGCAGGTACGTCACATCTCCTGGTACGTTACAACAGTTCTTTCGTTAGGTGGTATTTATGTACTTCTGTTTGCAGCTGTACCTTCGCTTATAAAAACCCTATTGAGTAATTTATTTTTATTTATTTTTTTTTGCATGCCATTCGCTACAATAAAGATGGGAAACATTAGCCTCTTTAAACAATGTACTGCTTACCCGCTAGGGGCGTAATGTCAAAACATTTTTCTCGATATCCCTTCTTTTGGGAGGCGTATTTGAAAAATAAAATTCTTTCTTATTGGCATAGCTTTTTCTACGAAGAATATTTTTTGCACATTTCGAACTTTTCCAGTATGCAAAATTCTTCCTTTGGGGCGTAAAGTTCTGTCACGTTTCCTTTTATATTTCTTCTTTTAATCACCGGCATGTTACGTTTCTTTTTATCTAGTACTTCCGTGATCTACGAGAAAAAAATTTTTGTGTGTGTGTGCACTATTTGCTGATTTTATAATACATTTCAGCCGCTAGATGGCGTAAGCTGCTGTTTCTATTTCTGAATGTTTTATCGATTGTAGAAATCCGGTTGATTTTTTTTTCTTACCGCTTCCATTTACAGTGAATAACTTTGAAAAATTTTATTCCCGTCGGACAGGAATCTAAAGACGTTCTCATTACAACAGGGAATTCGGTGTCACCTTTCTTATTTGTACACTCACGAACAATGAAATTTGCGCACCTAGAAGAAAACATGCTACAACCGCGAAATCTTGCAAATAGCTAGAGTGCGTGCTAGTATGCAAATGATCCACGTTCGGTACGACTGCGCATGACCGCACACCCTGTGGTGGCGCTGCAAGCACGAACCGGCCGCCTTATAAGCCGGCGTGTAGTCGATGCCCCATGTCAGTGAAAAGCACCAGTCAACGCAAGCAAGAGTACAGAGTGACAAGAATGCCGGGCAGACTCCAGAAACGTCGATTTATTCAACATACGGACTGTGAGAGAGGCCTGATCATCTGGCTGAAAACCGCAGGGTGGTCGGCGCGCCTTATAGCCCGCCACGTGGATCGTTCTGACCATACTATCCGACTGTTTTGGGAGCAGTGGACACGTGACGGCACTACCACACGGCGGAGAGGCTCCGGACGGACCAGGTAGACCACCGGTAGAGAGGATTGACGGATTGTTCGCCAGGCACGAACAGATCGCACGGGGATCTGGTCCCCTATATAGGCAGATGTAGCGGCTTCTTTGTGCCCACGAATCATTTCCTGACGCTTCGCGGAATCTGCGATCCCAGCGCCCCTTACGTGTGCTGCCATTAACACCGGAACATCGCCGGCTCCGTGTGCAGTGGTGCCAGGCCAGATGATCATTTTGTCCAGGTGTGGAAGTCCCCGGGTCAATGGCATAATCCAGACCTCGCTATCGAGCGCCACACCTCCCCCACTGCAGACATTATGATCTGGTGAGCCATTGCCTACGGTAGCCGATCAGCTCTAGTAGTGTTACGTGAATCATTGACGGGCCAGCGGTATGTGGACGAGATCCTACGGCCCATGTGCTCCCATTCCTGGCCGGGATTCCAGGTGCGCTATACCAGCAGGAAAATACCCGCCCACACACGACGCGGGTTGCTTAGGACTGCCTACGTCATGTCCAGACCCTTCCATTGTCTGCTCGCTCCCATGACATGTCCCCTATCGAGCATGTATGGGACCAGCTGAAACGGCAGCTGCCGCCGTTCCGCACTATCCGGGATTTGGAGCACACCGTCCAACACGTGTGAGCCAGTCTACCGCAGGACAACATCAGGCTTCTGTTCGCCTCCATTCTGAACCGTATTGCAGTATGTATCGCCACACGAGTCGGTACGACTAGCTATTGAAGATGACCGGACTGCGTGCCACAGATCCCTCTGTCACGCAGTCCGGTCATCTGCAATAGCCATCATTCGTATGTATCATTACGTCCATAAAATTGGAGTTCAATCCGACGCTTCCTTTTTGGTGAGCAAATTTCATTTTCCGTGAATGTATTTTAAGCTGCTGAGAATGTTCTTCATGTTTACGTACGTTTTCTTTGTGCGAATTGTATGGGCAACAGGGATTGAAGGTAGCACACTTCCATTCTGCAACAGCAAGATTTTTATACTAATCTTAGAACAATCGATGAATAATCGCCATTCTTTCGGAATTTGCCTAATGTTCATTCTAGTATCAGACCATCGGCTCGACTTCTTCACAAATCGTGAATTCACTTTGTAAGAGCTGCTGCACGCCTTTTTGTCGCTCGTGAAATGCTGTCACTTTTACAGTGTCCTCAAGAAAGTTCCACTACTGCAGCAATATAAGGCCAACAGTTCTGCCTTATTCTTTGGCAGTTTCAGATCCTTGGTGAGATCAAGTTCTTTTTTCATGACCTTGTGTGATTCAGCAGAGATCATATGTGGATGATATTCAATATATTTTTATTTTTGACGATCAAATAAAAAATTTGCTCTTCGTATGTTTAATATTTAAACAGAACATGTGTTTTTGTGACCGGAGTTTTCCACGCAGTGGATACCTCACTGCATAAAAGGCCTTGTAGTTTGGACAGTTGCGTGACTTTGCGAAACTTTGTAAAGGCAAGTATGTGAAGCAGCAGTACAGGAATTAAAGATTTTTTGGAAGTTGTGTTAGTCGGGAGTTGTGAAACATGATTTTCGTTGTGCGTGTTCTTTTGAAGTTTCTAAGGTTAATGTACAGCAAACTTTTACTTTCCCACACACACAGTGTATGCTTTTTCTACATTCATGCCATAAAGTCATCATTCTGCTGTGAATTGGGTATGACAGACGAAATGTCATTGAACAGGCTTCTCTTAAAACGCATGTCTACTGTGTTTACTAACTTCGTCGCTTTCAGGAAATTTAATGCCCAAACCATTTCTTAAACCAAAACGACCTGAGTCTTTCCGTTTCACTTCAAGTTTTTCTAAATTACGAATTTTAAATAAGGAAACGGTCCACTCAAGTTTCTTCTTAGATTAGAAAATCTATAAGCATCAAACTCTAGGATTCTGTTAACAAACTGGGTCTGCAAACAAATCTTGAGATCATCTTACACCCTTTAAGTAAGGTCCCATCTAATGCAACAGCAACCATACCGAATGCGACTCACGTACAGTTACTATTTATGATCTAAGCAAAAGTTTAATAGTACAACAAATGCAGTAGCTACACTAAACAATGCGAACAAAATGTAACTTGAATTCTGGTTATTGGTATAAGAGTGGTTAACGAGTATTTAAATACTTTCCAGTATCGGCGATAGTATGAGCCCGAGTTTAATCCTCGTGCAAGTAGTAACTGAAGTAATCGAAGTAGGCCGTATCTGCACGATCTATACAGTAGATGAAAGATACCGATGACCATAAATAAATTACTAAATTTATTAAAATCATAGGTTACATGTAAATATGTTTTTTAACCTATGATTTTAGTAAATTTAATGATTTATTTGTGGTCGTCGGTACCTTTCATCTGCTGTATAGATCGTGCAGATATGGCCTATTTCGGTTACTTGAGTTACTTAAATACTCTTGATGCTTCACTATCAGACGAATGGCTGCCTCACGACTGGAAAGAAAAAAGCTTCAACGAAAGGTTTCCGAAGGAATTTAAATTTTAAAAGAATCTGAAAATATAAGGTAATTACAGAACGTGAAGGAAACCTGAACAATCACGGGATAAGGTAAATATGATATGCTGATGCGGGATTCCAAGTAACTCATACCAGACTAGTCGGCCCGTTGAGATCTTGTATTTGTAAATACCTGGGTTCATCTAGATTTCGATTATACAGTATATTTCCTTTGAAGAGGTAAACAGGTCTACTTTCCTTATGGCTTACCAAATGGTGTTGCAGACTTACCCAGGCGCATAACGCTTTTCTGTTCAGCAAAGCGGATGGCAAGGGGTCTTTTGACCATCCATGTACGAAATTTCCTGAGCAGTCTTGATATTCCATTGATAAAAGAATCCAGCATCTGTTCGAGATGGTCTGATTTCGCTTTTGGTGCGGATTGCGGCCCAGTGTTGTGGAGTCTGGATCCTTACATCAAGACCAAACTTTCCCAACATGTTTTTAAAAATATATACGAGGGTCATAATAAAAGTTCTGCGCACGTTAATTTAAAACGGAAGCGGATGAAGCAATCCGAAAAATGATTGTATCATGTCAAGGTCAGACTCTCAGAAACACAGTGGTATCAGAACGACGCGCTATCATTTGCTGTGTGGACGTTGGAGGGTTTGAAAATGAAAGCTTGCAGCTCCTCATGTCGAGACACAGCGTTAGACTAGCGTTCGTGCGTGAAAATAGAAACTCTGCTCGGGAAAACTCCGTCACAGATCCACACTGCCTTGCAAGAAGTTTGTGGGGAAGTAACTCTTGATTGAAGCACAATTTCTCGCTGGGCATCGCACTTTCGGGAGGGCCGAAGCAGCGTCGAAGATGATCAGCGCTCAGGCAGACCTCAAACGGTGACAGACAAAACATGTCTCCACTGTTGAAACGCTACTCGAAGAGGATCGCCTTTTGACAGTCGAGGAGATTGCTGATTAGGGAAATTTGCCCACCATGCCTGTTCACCGGATTTTGATCGACTCACTGGGAAAAAGAAAAATCTTCACGTGCTGTGTGCCTCATCAACTCACTCCGGAGCAGAAGGCAGCCAGAGTGAGCATCACGCAGGATCACCACCACGTGTTCGAAAGGGAGGACGACACATTCCTGAACAGAACTGTCGCAATTGATGAGACTTCGACCCGGGATTTTGAACCATAACTGAAGTCGGAAACCTCTAAGTTCCCCACGCCCATAAAAGCGTCGTCGACAACAATCCAAAGTGAAGCAAATGATGATTTTTGCGTACGATGCCCAGGGTGTTGTGGTCTCTGATCGAATGCCGGTCGGGTAAAAGGTCAACGCATAATATTATTGTGACTTTCCGAGGAAAAAGTTGAGACTGAAAATTCGTCAAAATCGCCCCAACTTGTTGAAAGCGGGAGCAATCTTGCTTCATGACAACGCATCGTGTTATGGTACGGCGTCGGTACGTGGAGTTTGTCGAAATATGGCTCGGAAACTTTATCCCACCCACCATACAGGCCTGATCTCCGTCCTCCCGACCTTTATCTTTTTTCAAAGTAAAAATATCGGCTCCGTGGTATTCTCTACGAATCGCGTGACGAACTGTCATTGGACGTGACCCGAGTAATACGACAGCTGAACAAAGATGGCGTACTATGGGGCATCAAGGACCTACCTCACCGCTGGCAAGCTCTCATTACCAGCGGAGGGGAGTCCATGGAACGGCAAAAAGGTAAGTTTTCTCCGTTACTTCACACTTTTCTCAAAAATGGACAGTGTGCAGAACTTTGGTTGGGACCGCCGTATGACGCGCGGAACAAAACAGGGGGTAAAGTCTATGCTTTGGGTATTAGCAGTGGGTTGTTTGCTTGTTCCGTTAAAAGAGTGTTTTACTTTTTCCGTGATATTTAGCATATCGCACATGCAGTATTCTGTTGTGCTAAACAGATTCTTTTAATTGGTAATATCGGCTTCTAATCTTCCTTGGCCTCATAATAAGTGAAACGCTCACTCATATCGCGATTGGCTGATAATAAAAAAATTTTTTATTGGATGAGCTATAAGCAGTCGTCCGTCCTTAATTTAGGGTCTTTGGTTCCAGGGAAGCGAGAGAGCCAGCGTTTCAAGACAAACACAACATCTATGCCTAACCGGGATTCAAACCCTTTCAAGAGAATGATCAGAAGCCATCGCTTAGACCACTGCGCCACAGGGGAGGCATTTTAAATTTTCGTTCAGAGTCAATCATGAAGATGGGACTGAGATGAGACTAGGAGCAAAACTAGACTACCTCGTTAAATACAAGCTGAAGTTTTTTATCAATGGCTCCAAAAAATTATCGATTAAGGAATGGCCAAAAGACTTTTGACCATGCGTGTTAGAGAACATAAACTAGATGCGGCTTAAGGAAGTTAGCGGCCGTATTTCCACGAGAAGGGCACTGCAAGTTTACAACACCCGTTCCAAAAATCATAAGGAAAATAGACTATACTTCTTCAAGGGACGGAGATCCGAGGGAGTCCATCGAAATCCGCACGAATCCAGAAGCCTGCAGTTACAAGAGCTCCGTGTCCCTACCACTAGTCTGGTATCAGGTATTCGGAATCACGCGGTTCAATATCTGATCCACCTGTTTTGTGATTTTTAACGTTTCCGTCACGTCTATACTTACCTCACTCAAGATCGCTTAAGGTTTAAGTGTTGGTAAACCATCATTGCTGTAATAAACAAAATTCAAAGTTCTGTTTCACTTAGTAGAACTTCGTTCCATGAGGGTTCTCGGCAATATCAATTCTGTGGTAAGATACTGACTGCTGCGTGGGCATCCCAACATTCGCCTTTTTCTGCAGAAACCAGGAAATTGCGAGGAAGATATAACTTCACACCATTTATGACCAGTCTTAAAATATCGAGAGGCTACGTATTGTTACGACTGTGGGGTACGGTAATGAATTCGATTAGCAGGTTTTGCAAGAGGCGGGATCAGCGTTAATTGCTGGTTGAAAATTAACAGCTAGTGGTTTCCCCCATTGATGAAAGAAGAAAAGAAGAAAAGAGATAAGAGCCCCTTTTCTAGGAAGGGAGAAATCTCGAATGGAACTTGCGTCGTTCGGTGTGGGGAACGCAATGCGTCGCTCCCCCCCCCTACGCGCGGCGGTCAAATTGGGTGGTCGTTTAAATGCAAGATGTTTGGGAAGAGTGTCACCAGATCGGAAAGTCATGGCGTTTGCAAATCCGAACCTTGGCAGGACAAAGAAGTGTTAGTTAAGTTATGTGCTTTCCGTACTTATCGGGGAGTGGACCCACCACATATTCCGAATGCAGAGACGTGCATTTCTTACCACTTCACCGTACTGAATGCTTTTAGGAAACAATCAGACTGACAAGAGATTTAAAATAGACTCCTAACGACAAAGCAAGGAATCTGTTGACGATGTGAAGAAGCGAAAAAGGGTAGTCTGGTTGAAAGCCGTGAAGGGTAAAGGGACTGGACTCGGGTACAGCAGGACCAGAGGAGATCCTGCGGCTCGGTACTTTTACAGAGATAGAAAAGATTCTGCCCGAAGATACCTGCGGTTGACGTTACCGCGAGGAAAATAGGAGGGAGGAGGATACCTCCTTTCCTGGTGCTAGATTGCACGAAGTATTGGATGTTATTTTCTACCGAGAAATGCAGCAGCATCTTGGAGGTCACACGAAGTGATGAAATTGCAGCCCCGAATGACTGAGATGCACGACCGGTGACGCATGCGAATCACCTTTGGACAGACGAACGGATCAGCTGGGACGAGCAGACGAACGGATCCTTCTATCACGTCAGAGGCTTCGTTCCACCACAACATGGGTGCGCATAAATGCGTCCCTGATTTCACGCAGGTGAATGCCATGCACGAGAGAAAGTGGGAGATGGGGTTCGACTCCCTCTCTATTGGTTATAGTGCGCGCTCAGAAATGGGCGTGTCGTCACACAGGTACGCTTCGAAAATACATAAAATGTTAATGAAAGCACTGAACATGGATACCCGAGGAAAAACTGCATATCTGTAAGTATTGAATTTATGTATGCATGCCAGTTGTGGATAAACTGGCTCCGGTCAGCCAATAGACTTTCGTCGGCTGAGAACTGTTCAAAGCCGGACTGTATAGGCCAATGAGTAATCATTGAACTTTAATTATAAATTCAGTCTCAGAGCTATCTCGAAAGGGGCGAGTCTACTTTGACGCCCCTCATTCACAATCCTCTGTATATAGACGCCTTCATCATTATTATCTTCATGTTTTATTTTAATTGATTAAATGTCTGTTGTCTCGTGCCAGTCCTGAAGTTGCATGAATAATTAATGAGTGTCAGAATTTCTTTGTTTTGATTGGCGAAATTGCAGGCTAAATTCTTTTCACCTGTACATAGATTTCGGCGATAAAAAGTAATTATTTAGTAATTATTCGTAATTCTAATGTCTACTTCCGGGTCGTCAGCCATTGCCTGATATCCTGACATCGAAATTCTTAAAGCTTATTTTTATTCTATAGTCTGGCGCCCCGGAGCGTAGTAACAGTATGTACAGTACAAAAGTATGAATGTTACGTTCGCATTCACCTTTCGAAGGAATTAATGAAAATATCTTGCGGCGAAGGTTTAGGTAAATTCCGTGCTTCTAAACAAGTGTGACACACGGGAAGAAGATAGTGGAATAGCAGTAAATCAGATGATTCGACAGTACGTATCAGAAAGTTTAGGAACAGAAAAGGAATGGAATTTTAGGAATATTGACGTTTAATGAGTATGAAGAACACAGTCACAGAAAATAAGCTCCCCTGCCTGCCAGGTCACCAACACCACTCGCTGAGAAGGAGAAATAGAGAAAGCCTTTACTCCATGCACCAGAACTGTAAAACTTTTAAAACTGAGACAAGGGTCCAAGACAGTTTTCTCCTTTTTGTAGATTTTTATTTCTTGGGAGTTCACCGTTTTAAGAACAAGAACCTTTATAGTCGATGATTTCCAGTAATCTTAACGGTAGTCAATTTTTTTTCCACGTGCACTGAGTTTCGTATCAGTCTTAAAAAATCCATTATGATCTGTCTGAAGGTCTTTCCGATTGTTTGTAAGGGTGCATGAAGTAAATGAATGCACAACTTTTCTAGGAGGGATTGCGACTCGCAGAATGCTGCATTGTGGAGAAAACTAACCCGTATTTATAAAATAATTTTAAAACACACCAGGAAAATTCCTTAAGAGGGCAGCTACTGTCATTGGATTAGAATCCAAACGAACAACGTGATCCTTTTGTAGAAACGGGACCCTTTAGTTCCGTTTGTGAACCGTGTTATAGACAAATACCCTTTGAAATCAAACACACTGGGTTTAAGACTACAAAAACCTCTAGTTAATAAGTACATGATTTTAAAGCCCTGATTCTTCGGGCTCATAAGCACTATTAAACATATGTATTAACCCAAGGGGTTAACTATGAGATCTATCCAAAATACAAGCTTGACTGTCCCGTGGCGCAGTGGTCTAAGCAATGACTTCTGATCTTTCGTCCGAGATGGGTCCGGGTTCGAATGTCGGTGAGGCATGGATGTTGTGTTCGACTTACGGCCCTGGCTGTCTGATTTCCCTGGAACCAGTGGCCCTAAATTTGGGACGGGTGACTGCTCCCACTGAGTTGCTCATGGCGGTCATTAAACCGTCTAAGCAAAAAAAATAAATAAATAAATAAATAAATAAATAAAGAGAAAGAAAAAAACAAGCTTAAACAATATAAATGTTGTGTACAAGTTAGCCATAAATATATAAATCTTAACAGCAGATTACCTAAAAATCTTTGAAATGCGTCTTAGAGTTCTTACCTGTAAACAGAGGTTCTTAGTTCTGAAAAAAAGTGCTTGATAATAACAGAAGTGGATTATTTGCATTCAAATGAGATATTCTGTTTTTCACACATGTTAAACATTTCATGACTTACTCGATATCTATTTTGATATTTTGGTCACCGGAAGATACGTATTTTAATTTTACCTCGACTGGTGGCTTTTCGTACCATTAGCTCTCCTGCTTATTGTGATAACATTTGCCGTCGAAAATTCCAGGTGTCTAATTTTTATTTCTTAGTCAAAGCAAAAGTGTGTGGGTATTAGTCATCATAAAATCTGAAAGTGCGTTGGTGTTCTCTTTGGACATGTGATTGCATTTTGATGCGCAGATGCCGTCCATAACTTGGCAGTAGTGGCAGCTGCACATCACTACGGAAGAATATTCTGCAAAAGAAGAGAAGAAGAAGATTTCGTTCGGTGGAGTGACCAACACAAGTTGCCCCGTTGTCAGTGATGTATGTCAGCAACATCACTGCTGAACTTGTGCACCATTAGACCTTTATCTCATCACATTAGCCGATCTGCATCTTTGATTGGATGTTAGAATATAAGATTTCCTTCGTATCTCCATTTTGAGATAAACAAGAAGAAGTGTTATACAGGAAAAGGGAAATGAACTTCTTTTGCATGATACAACTGTTATGTAAAACAGAAGGCGAATACACAAGCCAGAATCGTTAATACAACAATTAGACATCTCTGAATTGCCTGTGTTTACTGCTCTTCACGTAACTTTAATCACATCAGAAAATTTGAAAATTACATTGTCTGAATCGAACACGCATCTCTCGATTTCCGTTGGAGCATGCTATCCGTTACACCACCCAGGACGATCACGTCCCAAGTATCTGAGGATTAAGTATCAAAACATTCTTTGAGTTTTAATCTGCTTTCCCGTAGAGTTAAGTACATCTCCAGTCTGTCAGACAAATTCTGTGGGAGAAATATTCTTTTCACAATACATGGAGATCCATCAGAATCGTTAATAAAGCAATCAGACATATCTGAATTACTTGTATTTACTGTAACGGATATCATGCTCTAACGGAAAATCAGGATACGCGTGTTCGATTGCCACTCCAGGACGATGTAATTTTCAAGTTTTCTGATGTGGTTAATATTACCTGAAATTCTGTAAATACAGACCATTCAGAGATGTCTGATTGCTGTATTAACGATTCTGACATATCTCCACGTATTGCGAGAAGAATATTTCTACCGCAGAATTTACTTGAATATACAAGTTTTGGGAACATCATCCGTGTTCGCAACACGCCAATCTGAAAATACTGATATAACTGTGAATATAAAGTTTTAGAAGTCGAAAAAAGCATTCTATTTGCCTAAAATGTTGTGCATTTCTTTGTCGGTACGCTAGAAATCTGAGAATGCATCAGTAAATCTTTGTGAAGACTACTTTTCTTGCACTGTGCAGATAACCATCTTTTATTTGAATATTGCATTCGGTATTTAAATAAAGTAATGCGAAAAAAATCACAACAAAATGAACATAGATACGGAGGGAAAATCTGAAATATTTAGCATAAAACAACATACTTTACAATACAATTTAGCAAAAACTTTTTGTGGCATTTGTACTAACGAAATTAAAAGTATTACTCCCTTAATCTTGATTATAATTTTTCGATCTGCTTCAGGCTCCGTTTTTTATGTTGCAGTTAGCCTGCGTTTAAGAGTGTTTTAGTTTCCCTTTGGGAATATCGTCTTAATTTTCATTTCATTTAATTTTTTAAACTAAAAATAATAAAAACATATTTTGAAGTCGCTTGGAAAAAGCAACTGTCATAAATCAATTTCTTTAGTTCAATCACTGCTTACAAATGTTGCATATGCTCAATTTTAAATCAAATAGCAGATGTTTACATGTCTTTCAGCACAGGAGCGTAGGTCATAATGTAATGTGTTTTCACTTTGACTATTTATCAATCTAAATGTAAATACAAATCCTCATTTATGAATCGAATTCAAAACGTCTTATAGCGCTTTGTAGCTGGGATTGTAAGAATAATTATTCTAATTTTCACTGCTTTTCCTTATGTACAGCTTTTCCACTAGATGGTATATCAACGTATTTTTGTAAGTTCAGTGATATTTGTACTTCTGAAGTTAGATGCCTTTTTGTACTGGATAGTTGAAAGCATCAGTAAAACTTTCCAACCATTCACCACTTTGTACGTCGCATACCCGTAAGAATTACAAAAATGGGCAAAGGAGGTATGTATGGTAAGTTTACATTTGCGTTCAGAATGATATATCATCTCCAAAAACGACCGATTCAGAAATTCTTTTTGCAAACGGTAGGTGTAATGACGATAGAAAATTTCAGGCATTTTCTATTTTCTTATAAAGCATAACCATCCTGTTTCAGGCGGCGTAAGATATTGGTTCAATATCTTATCTTCAGAACTCCATACTGAAGAATCTTTCGTAACATCTGTTACCTATTAATGTGAGTAATACTGTGCTTACATATTTTTATGAATTACCAGATTTATCATTTTTGACAGGTAGCACAGTATAACAGTGTTAAAGTAAATAATCGCAACTCTATATAAATATTTGGCATCATATCCACACTTCTATAACTTTCATTTGGAATATTTTGTTTGCAGTCGATACCGATGTAGTGGTTAAGATTATCCACAAATTTCTTACTCTTTTTTAACCCAAAAACTGTGTATGAAACGTATACTTGTGGTAGTAGAAGGCGTATTAAGAATATGCATATTTTTTCGTTGGATAGTTACACTTTTTAGCAGCATTTTCCGTGAATCTGCAACCTTCTGGAGCAGAATTTTTGTGTCTATGGCGATACAGTGTTTTTTACTTTCAACACAAAATCTTCGGTTAAGATGGATTGCAAATGGTCCCTTGCCGAGGTTAACCGCGCGCCATAGAAGAAGTTATCTACATGTTTGACAAATGCTTTTGATAAAAACTTGAATCGCTGGCTGGTTTAAATACGTATCTCTATTAAATGAATATCATTATTGTCCCAGAAGTGCCGTATTTTTCACTGTTTCCCACGTCTTCAGAAAACTTTCTGGAACGGGAATTCAACTCGCATATCCCGGTGTCCGTTCGATCATGCCACCCTTAAACTACCATAGTTTTAAGCAATTGAAGCTTGAGCTGATAATGACATTTGTATATGCTTTCCATGTATTTGTGAGAATTATTTCTTCAGGGCAATTCATTTTCCCATTGATATACCTAAGTTGTATCTGTATTAGACATGGTAGCTGCACTTCAAGTTATCAAATTGGAGAAAAAAACTCTGCATTGAACATTTTTCAACTTTTTACGATTCAAGTGTCTTCCACTCGGCAGCATACATATGTACTAATCAAAACCAATGAGGGATAATGAGATGTCTACATTATTTCGCAGGCAAATACTGTAGGATCACTAGTAGTGTGAATGTACCGGTCGGCATCTACGTGAGACAGGCATGCTACATAACGTAGAAGGGAATACGCAAATTACCATTTATGACCATTTTATGAACGTGACTTACGTTAAAGGAAATAGGACATACGTAATTTCAGCAGTCCTCCACGTTCCACTGTGAATGAGAAAATCAGACATAATTTCAGCAGTCCTCCACGTTTCACTGTGAATGAGAAAATTTGGTTTTCTATCATTATTTGAAAATTAATGATGTCACCCCAACATGATTCGACTGAATCTACAGCGTGGAAGGCAGTAGGAAAATTGAAGCAGTCTTTGTCACAAGACTTAGTGTCACAAATATTCCTTAGAAGATCGTGTAATCGTACCCAATAAACACAACCAGTTCGAAAAAGGCGAGGTCCAGTCATTCAATTTGAGAGACAGCAAGAAATGACTGTTATAGGTCTTCGATGGTCCGTCGATGTGACCAACTGAATGCTACGGAACTGCAACGTGCACGGCCACGGGATGCGGTGTATCCACTTCAACAATGCGCATTCGCCTTCGCCATGCAGGGATTTATATTTCTGGATAGATAATATGCTTTCCTCTAACTTCTCATGCCCATACATCCCACAGAAAATGGGCTGAAAAGCAAATCGACTGCAGTTGTGCACAGTGACAGCCAGTTCTGCTTCGTGATGGTTCATGATTCAGCTTAGAGACGAAATCGGCGAATTATTCCGCGACAGGCACTCTTTTGTTTAGGAACAGCATCATTTTCGCGAAGGTGGAGTTATGGATCGGAAATACGTCAGTGTCGGCGCCCCTACAAACTTCTTCGTCACCAGGAATGGATTTCTGACAGGAATATGGTACAGAAATGAGATTCTGCGATCCCTTGTTCTCCCCTATGCGGCAGCAATTGGAGATTCATTCATTTTCATGGATTATAGCGCGCGCTCCCATAGGGCCCAGCTGGGTATCGCCTCGGCATGCTTGATGAGGAGAGCACTGAGGTCATGGATTGACCCGCATGCTCGTCTGACCTTCATCCAGTCGAACATTCTTGGGACTCATACACAGACGTACTGCAGCTCGTCAAACACTTACAGTCACCGTTTAGGAGCTGGAATATGCTTTCAAAGAATGGCTAAGGATTCCCCAAGAAACCTTTGATAACTTCATTATACGTGTATTTTCAAGAAACGCATACAGCGCATTAAATCCGTTTATTTCTTATGGTGTAGTAATCACAGAGATTCGCTAAGCTTTCGCACTCCACTGGGAGACTTTTTCAAGGCAACGGTAGACATAAAAATGCAGGGAATTGCAACAGATAAGGAACAAAGGTGATTTTTGAAAGTAACCTGGGTGATATAGCACCTGATTACACGGTGCGCAGCGACGTGTTCCCGTCTTTTGATATCGCATGCCAAACCATTGGTAGTTCAGTAGAGATCATGTCATTGCACGCTACTTTGTTGGAGAGGATTTCGACAGTTTCCCTGATTGCAGTCTCTTTAAAGTTAGTGTAAAGGGCAATTCTTCAAATATTATTCCATACTGGAGTGACCGATGAATGCATGACTTCTCTAGCGAGGGCTGTATTCTGCATGTCCTGGTTCACACTTCGCACGTGTTCTTTACATCTAGTGTCCAAAGATCGCTTTGTCATTCCGATATATATCTTTTCCGTGTTGTCAGGATATACCAACGGTATAGCGTACACACCCGCCTTTTCTTTTTCACACTGTCTCTCTTTGCAGCGTGATACTATATGTGATAATGGGGTCGGGGACTTCACTGCTATTAATATTTTGTATTTACGTAACAAATTCTTTAATCAACATGCAAAGCCTGGGATATATGAGATGGATCCTGCGTACTTCATTGTCTTACTAGGTGATTTTGTTGCTGCTGACATTATACGATTTCTTACAGTTCTATGTATTCTGTCTATTTCATCCCTCTTGTATCCAGCCTTTAGACCTTTGCTATAAATATTATGAATTTCCTTGTTATTTAGGTAGTCCGGGTGGCATACGTTACACGCTCTATAGAACCATGCTCTAAAAGCAGAAAGTTTGTACTCTTTTGGGCAGTGCGAATCAGGAGGGACAAGGTTCGGTACTGCTGACGATATATTCTTCATATGGGAACATGAAAAAGACGAATTAAAAGATTTCATGCATAAGATAAACAGTCTACATAATACGATAAAGTTCACCATGGAGCTTGAAGTGGATGGAACGTTGAATTATCTTGACGTCGCGCTCAGAAGAAATAGAACATTCAGCTTCGATTTTAACGTTTATTATAAACCGACAATCGCGGAAACGGCAAGGTTTGTGGATTGTTCACGTGTCGCTCTAGTGAGTACGTATCAAAAGTGGTGCACAAATGGCCAAACGACGAACCGTTGTACAGCCGTGTGTCGTCCGCAGCTCATTGATGCCAGAGGAGAGCGAAGAGTGTCGCGAATTGTTCACAGTGATCACAGTACGACAAATCACCTGCAGCTACAACAGTGGTGATCAGGGCAATGTGTCACAGTACACGGTTCATCGCAGCCTTCTGCGCATGGCCCTGCGTTGCCGAAGATCCAGCGGTGTCCCCATGCTCACTGCACGTCATCGCCAACAAGGCATGAAATGGGCTCAAGATCATCGAGATTGGACTATGGATGATTAAAAGAAGGTGGCCTGGACTGATGAATCAAGATTCTTGGTGCATCACGTAGACGGCCGAGCACGTATACGCCGATTATCAACGGAGACTATGGAAGCTGAATACACTGTTTGGCATAAACACGCCGGCGGCGGCGGTGATATGTTGTGCGCGATGTTCTTTCGGGGCACTTCAGGCCCCATTTTCCCAATAGCGCAATCCCTAACAGCTGCCAAGTATCTGGGCATCATTGCGGACCAAGTTCACCCATTCACGGTAACTGTGTCCCCTGTTGGTAATGGCCATTGCCAACAGGACAATGCTGCATGCCACACAGCCAGAATTGTCAAGGAGTGTTTCGACGAACATGCTGGGGTCTTTCTCTTAATACCCCGACCTCCAAATTCACCTGCCATGAATCCAATCGAACATTTGTTGTTCAACTCGGAAAAGCGAGTTCGCACTAAATCACCACCACCCCGAAACGTATGAAAACTGGAGGGCTTGCTGTTGACATTATGGTACCAGATACCCCAGGATACCTATCGCCACCTCATAGAATCGATGCCTCGCCGAGTGGCCGCTGATTGCGGGTTTCAGGGGGTCGTGTAACATTTAAGGTTGGTGGTCATAATATAATTGCTCATCGGTGTATATTCTGCAGTTAGAGGTGGCCTCGACTACAAGCTCTTTTTTTGTTTTTCTCAGTCCTTTTCCGACTGGTCTCTTATTCATCCTCGTATCACAAGTTGATGTATTTTTTTCGAAGTCCAATAAATTTGGAATTATAATTTTTTTGTTCCCATTTTTATCATGATTCATCTTACTATTGACTGATAACCATGTGTTAACTCTTTAACTGGCTGGAAAGAATTAACTCGGATTAGCAAAATGGGTTGAAATAAGCTTGAACGAATATATTCGCTGTCTAAGAAGTGCGCTGAACGCTCCTGGAATGAGTAAACATGTGCATCATAGAGCGTTGCTTTCCCTTTAGCTTCCCAAGTTATAATTTAAGGGAATGATTGACACTAAATGAGCACTTTATTTATTCCCCCTAAACTACCACTTTGCTTATCAAAGTGGTGATCTAGGGGATGGTTGGCATTAACCCTATCTAACTGATCTCCTGCTAAAAGGGCTATAACAATTTCGATTAACATAAGAAAAGAGAGATGTTAGAGGCATTTGTTAGTATTCCATTACATGTTGTTCTTATCAAAGGACCATCCTTTTTCCATCAGGTCTTGGGACATGCAGCAGAGAACAGAGAACTATGGAAGCGAGATATTATCACAAGCGACAGATTTATGGTTGGTACTGATGAATTCAGAGGGGCTAAGGAATTGTTTTATCGCAGATTTCATGTAATTCAGTTTTTAAGTGAACAATGTCGTTTGATGAGCCCTGAAAAGTTTGGGGGCTTTTGTTTCAAGTACATCGGCCGCTTAAAGGACTTGGGAATTCCATTCGATTCAACTTGAACTTCAAAAGTCATATCTAAAGAATTGGCACTTCAACTACACTTTTTTTCACGTTAGATAACCCCTTGATTTTTCTCCGTATTTAGAAATTATAAAGTAATCCAAAAGTGAAATGTAGCATAATGGTACAGAGGGTTCAGGTTGTTATTGTTAGAGCAAAATATGGTAATGAAAGCGACTTACAGTTCTAAACAAAGTACTTATTTATTAGTCCTTTCTTGGTACGTACACCCCAATAACGAATTTTCATAGAAGACACTGTGACGTACCTGCCAGCAGGACGCACACGACATAAAGGCAGATAGCAGTCAGAACGAACGTCCGCGTAGCTCAATTGGTAGAGTGACTTATTCTGGAATGAGGGGACCCGGGTTGGAGCCGCGGCGTGGACTAAAAATGACAGAGAAATTTACTTCGTTATAACAACACGAAACAAAGCACGAAGATGATGATTTGAAAGAAGATTAATAACCTAATTATTTAATTAAACTCGAATAAAGCAACAGGGGTTACGCAATATTTAACTGGAAGAGAATTTAACAACGTCGTCTAACACAATCTCGTTTAGCTTGCAAATATCTAGTTAATGATGTTACTTGCGAATATAAAACCTCACATCTGAGATACTTAATACTTTAACACAACTCATATCATGCTTATATTTCAGACCGCTTGACCTGAGTAACTGCCAGCGATGCCACAGGAAGATAAACTCTTGGGAGTGCCTTCGTGACGTTAAGTTTGACAAATATAATGCGACCTGAGAAATCAAATTTAGGACCACTGCTGTTCTCCATCTTCATCAGTGACCTAACATTTTACATTGATGGCCCTTGTCTCTTGTTTTCTGATTATCTTAACTTTATCTAATATCTTAACCTAAATTGATCGCAGTTCGTAGACTCATGAATATTGTGTTGTCCTTCAAATTGACATTAACAGCCTACTTCTAATCAACTTCCCCTCAACATCTCCAAAAGTCATGTTCTTTCCTATTTCGTGGAAATGAAACCCGGTTCTGTTCGTTTACAAAGTCAGCACGTGACTAATTCTGAGCAGCGCAAACAATGCTCAGGACTTGGGAATTACATTCGATTCAAACTTGAACTTCAAAAGCCATATCTAAATAATTGTATATTTTGCCAATAGAAGTATTAGATTTATTATGCGTCTTTCTAGGTGTTTTTTAAGCCTTAGATACTTATTCACATTTTTGAGGGAATGGTCAGACCTTCGCTAGACTAGGCTGTTTAACATTTGGAGTCCTAATCTTAATACATGTAAATAAATCATATCGATAAAGTGCAAAAAATATTTCTACGAAACATTTTTTTACACAGATATACTGCAATATACATAGCTGATATTCCAACTGCTAACCTTATGTCCTTGTCTAAGATGAGCTCCCTACATTTGAGAAGGAATGCTCACCAACTCATGCTTCTGTACGATACGGTTAATGGTGAGAATGATGACACCCTAATTCTAAACCGACTAATTTTTTGGGTGGTACGTTCACAATATCAAAGTGTGATAAATTTGGTGTGGCATTCTGAAGAATTCTCCTTTATCAAAATATATAGACTTCATAACTCTCTTTAAAGCTACTTGGATATTTTTAATCTAAGTTATGAATTATTTCGTATAATATGTTTCGACAGGTTATAATAAGTACATTCAGTGCACAGTAATTTTATAATAATATCTGTAATTCAATAAAAGCCATGCATAATGGGAGTTCATATTCTTTTGTTCTTTCAATTAGTTCTCCCAGTACATGGATATGATCTATAGTGCTGTAGCCAGTCCTGAATCCAGCTTGTTCTCTTGGTTGGGCCATGTCTAGTGTTACCTTCAAGCCATGTGAAAGAACCTTAGTGAAGATTTTATAAACCACTGAAAGGAGGTTGATGGGCCTGTAGTTCCTGAGATCCTCAATGTCACCTTTTTTATCGAGCAAGATCATTGTAGCATTGTTACAATACTCAGGAATTTTCCCTTCATTAAGTCATCTGGTGAAACTTTGGGCGAGTGTAGTTTCGATTTCTCCACTTGCTTCTTGTATAATGTCCACGGTAATTCCATCTTCTCCTGGAGCTCTTCCCCGTTTCATGATCTTAATTGTATATGTAACTTCTGCAGGGAGGATTGGAGGGACTTTGAAGCTGGTACCTGTCGTTTGAATATAAATCTTTCACCCTTGTCAAAATTATTTCGCTTCTATTTCTTGTTACAGTGCCATCTTCTTTTCTCAGAGCCATTATCTGTTTTCTTCCCTTACTGAGATGTCCTTTTGCTCTCTTCAGGCTCTGGTTGTTTTCAATTGCTTTCCTTACTAGTTCACAGTTGAATTTCCTTATGTCTTCAGTGATACTTTTTCTCACTGTCTTGCATAGCTCTATATATTCCATGTTGGAAGTTACGTCTTTATTTGTCCTCATCTCCCTTCTCTTTTGCATCAACATTTTTGTTTTTCCTGAAATTTTCTTCCTATATAACTTGTTCTTGGTACCATCTATTTTTGTTGTTGATTCCATACGAGCCTTGGTGAGTTCTCTGTTAACTTCAGAAATATTCACTTCTTCCGATGTTAGGCCTTCTAAAGCAGAGAATCTGTTCTTGAGTACCAACTTGAAGGTATTATGGTGCTTTTTAAGGTTGGTTATGTCAATACGTTTTGTTTGTCGTATGAGCTTACCACGTTCGAGTTTAGTGTTGAGGTGTATCTTACATCTCACCAATCTATGGTCACTACCTGTGTTGAACTTGTTTAGCACACTGCAGTCTTCGATGATGAATTTTTTGTTACACATAATAAAATCAATTTCACTTGTCGTCCCATTCGGATGTCTCCATGTCCATTTCCTGTGTGGCTTTTTCTTGAAAAAGCAGTTCATGATGAAAAACCTTTCTGCTTCTGCAAATTCTACGAGAGTATTTCCACTTTGATTTCTTTTCCCGTAACCGAATTTACCAACCGAAGTTTCATTCTGTTGCTGTTGCCCTACTTTTGAAAAGTCCTTTGATTCCGTGAAACCATCAGCAGTAACAATGGCTTTGAAGTCCTGCGATATTGAAGATGCATACATTAGCATTATTAATAATATCTATGAAAATGCAAGTGCTAAGGTTCGGATATTTGAGGATACAGCACAAATCAGAATTGCAAAGGGAGTGAGACAAGTTGACACCATATCTCCCAAGCTCTTCAATGCCACATTGCAAAATGTCTTTCAATCATTGAACAGGGAAAACAAAGGGATAAAGATTAATGGTGACTACTTAACTCACCTTCGTTTTGCTGATGACGTAATCTTGTTTGCAACTACCCCTAAAGAGCTGCAGAGTATGATCCAAGAACTTGCCGACAAGAGTAAAGAACTGGGATTAAAAATGAACGTTCAGAAGACAAAAGTGATGTACAATGCTTTTACAAGAAACAAAGATTTGGCAATTGATGGAGAAAAGCTTGAGACAACCGATTCCTACATTTATCTTGGGCAGCAGATATCGAGTGGGGGTCACACTGATGAATAAATTAATCGGCGTATAAAACTTGAATGGAGAGCTTTTGGAAGAAACAGTACAATTATTAAGAGCAGTATGCCATTATGTCTCAAAAGAAAACTGTTTAATCAATGCATCCTGCCAGTGCTTACGTATGGAGCCAAGACATGGACCTTAACTAAAAAAGACATACAAAAACTGCAGACAACTCAAAGCAGCATGGAGAGATGCATGCCTGGTGTAACCAGGAAAGATAAGAAGTGGAACTTGTGGATAAGGAAAATGACAGGAGTGGACGACATCATGACCAGAGTGAAATCACTGAAATGACAATGGGCTGGACATGTTGCCAGAAGAACGGACCACCGATGGACAACCGAAATTTTAGACTGGATTCCAAGGAACAGAAAAAGACCCAGAAGAAGACCCTATGGGAGATAGAAGGATGAAATTGGAAAGTATGCGGGAGTGACATGGAGGAGACAGGCCCAAGACGGACAATTGTGGAAGAAAATTGGGGAAACCTTCATCCAGCAGTGGATTGATAATGGTTGTTGTTGATGATGATGATGATGATCAGTAATTAGATCCACCATCTGCAGGGATGTGCTTACGAACAAACAAATAAACTATTACATTTGTTTTTGCATGCGACTCTTAATTCATGTCTTAGTTTAAAAAAAATGAGGAAACTTCTGAATTATTCCTACCAGTTATATTTTTTAGTTTTGGGGAGTTTAACGTCGCCCATGAGTCTTTAAGACAATAAAGATTTGACCATCCCCAATGATGCCACGGGTTCCAAGGAACGAAGGCAACTAGCGCAAAAAGACGATCGTAACATCCAAGTATTGTCCACTAGAACCAGCAGCTCGAAAAGTCAATAACTTTCTCTTGGTACCAGTTGGTCATCCTATCAGCTACTTCTGACTATAAATTTTTCATAAGATAGCCTCCTGTGAATTTTGTTAAAGGGCAATTCTTTATGTTAGAAATTAATCAGACGACGTGGCATTACTGTGCAAGCAAAAGTATTCTCATTTCTCATTTGTGAAACTCAGAACTTTGTAAAATGAGGAAAACGCAAAGCTGCAAACTTACATTTTCTAACATCGATCAGATCATATGAAGTTCCTGTAATTTATGATTTTTACTGGAGATTTTCTTTAGTTTTTTTCACATTTGCATCTACTTCCAAAAGAACGTAGAATATTTATAATTGCTCCAAAATTAGATTTCTGGAGCTAATGTTGCCCTTATTCTGCAGAAGTAAAATAAAGTAAACAAGAGAAAGACACTCGGATAATAAAAATAATAAAGAGAACACGAGAAGTCCCCGGGATGGAATTTCTTAGGGAAGAACTACTGCAATTTTCGCATTGAAAACTCGTACTCCCTTCGGGCCTCATTAAAAGAGTTCATCATGCGAAAACAAACTTGCGTTCAAATAACGTTGATTTTTAATGATGGGGTCTGATTGTGAAATATATAAGTAATAGGAACCTTCACATGGGAGCTTTATTTCCAGTTCCCCAAGAGCACTTTGAACTTCGGTGTTTCTTGCAATTTTGCATTATTATTTGAGACCTAAAGTAGCTTTCGTTATTATTTTTATGAACTACAATATCTTCATCTAAATCCAGACACGCATATACTTAAATAAGAGGCCATACACATTCAATAAATGCGTTCACAGTTGATGGAAATTCTGAAATTCAGTGCATAGCAACAACTGGAATTTATAGTTGTGCTAGAAAATATAGTATAGGGTTAAAAAAATTTCTTGGAATATTGCAACTAGTATGACCATTCAAAATTGCTGAAAGTTCTATAAATCCTTCTGTATTTTTAACGTATTTTTAATTCCACGGCAGAAGTAATATTTCCTAAAATAAGGAACACCGTGAAAAACGCGGTGAAACCTTTAACTAGGAATATATGTGAAAATTACAGAAATCCTACAACTTTAATCAAAACTTGCAATCGCTGCGATCCCAACAACCAATGAAACCAAGACAGCAATGCATGAGTTACCAGATATATTCAGACAGACCGCAAGGTTTCTTAACTGTGACAGCATAATGTTAAAAAGTGTATTCTGATGATAGCTAGTCTCACCTGTGTTGTATTGCTGTCACAGGAGCTGACACGGTTGGGTGAGCAAGTGCGGGAAAATGGGGTGTGTTGTTCATTTTTGTGGCTACTCAGAAAGGATCAAGAACAGGAAAATTCAGTAGTTCTTCTTAGATTTTCCTTCTTTCTGTAAACCGGTCAATTCCTAATTATATACATATATATATACACTGCTGACCACCCAAAATGCAACACCAAGAAAGAAGCATCCGATTGGCCTGAAATTTGCAGCATGCGTCGCCCGCGAGAAGACATGCAATCGACTAGCATTGCAGGGCATATGCAAATCATGTGCGCCCGGCGCGCCACCGAGAAGCACTATAAGAAGGGTGCACAGAAGGCGGAGTTTAAGTGGTGGAAGTGTGTCGCGCTGCCGGACCTGCGTGTGGGAAGCTGCCTGATGCCTCGTCGCAGAATACAGCAGTCATTCCAGCACGTTTTGGAGTTCGACAGAAGACGAATAGCGGCTTATCGCGACAGCGGTTTATCGTACCGAGACATCGGCGCCCGTGTGGGACGACATCCAGCCCCAGTGAGGCAAATATGAATTCGGTGGGTGCAGGAGGGACGGACGGACCGACGTGAGCGATTGCCGCAGACGCGGCACACCACCGAACGAAAGGACCGGCATGTTGTGCGGCGGGCATTGACGGCTCGCACCGCCACAACACGAACGTTAGCGAAGGAATTAGGGTGTGTTGCACAACTACCTGTGTCAGCACGTACCATTCGACTGCCGGAACGAGGACTTGTCGCACGGCGCCCATTGCTCTGATTACAATTGACGTTACACCACCGGCTAGTGCGGCGGCAGTGGGCAGTTGAACGCCGCACCTGGAGTACGGAATGGCACGACATTGTCTTCATCGATGAATACCGCTTCTGCCTGCAACACCACGATGGTCGGATCCGCCAGTGGCGGCACCGCGGCGAGAGACTATATGACGCCTGCATTATGCTACTCTATACCGGTCCGTCGCCTGGCGTTATGATTTGGGGCGCAATTGTATATGACACCCGCACCCCTCTGGTACGCATCCCCGGTACACTCAACAGCCACCGCTACAGCTCCGACGTTTTGGAGCCTGTAGTCCTTTCTTACCTGCAGGACCTGCCAGCGGTGACGTTTCAACAGGACAACGCGTGCCCGCACGTGGCACGCATCGTGCAACAATTCTTCACGACCCACCAGGTGTCACTGCTGCCGTGGCCCCCCTGTTCTCCCGATATGTCGCCCATCGAACACGTCTGGTCGCTGATCGGCAACCCAGTGACCCGGCAAGCACCACCCGCGGCTACGCCTGATGAACTGTGGCAACGTGTGAAAGCAACCTGGACCGACATACCCCAAGCCCACATCCAAAGCCTCTTTCGTTCAATGCCGTGGCGTGTAGCGGCCGTTATTGCCAGCCATGGGAGCCACACGAACTATTGATGTCTGCGTGTTCCGCAAGTCGCACGGGCCTGTAAGCTCAATCGTTTCATCTTTGTATCTGTTGTTATGTGTCCAGTAAATCTGGCGTTGATATCTCGTGTCCTTCTCGGTGTTGCATTTTGGGTGGTCAGCAGTGTATATATATATACACACACACACATTGTAGAAACAAAACGTTATGATCAATTACCACGTACTGTGTAGTTCCTCGGTCAGCTGACGTCACTGCTGTCATGCGACGAAGCATGAACTCCACAAGTCCTCGGAAAGTGTTCACTGGTATGCCGTATTATATCCCTACAGGTACTGTCGGTCCCTCTTTTGGTGTGCGTGTTGGAGGCTCCATACGCCGTTGCTGTCTCTCCATCAATATAGTCCTAAATATGTTCAATTGGGTTTATGTCAGGCGACAAAGCCAACCGTGAGAGAACATGAAAGGCATCCTCGCTTTAGTCGAATTATTTCTGAACGATACGGGCCATAAGACCCTGCGGGTTGCCCAGTTGAAACACCCCGACTGGGTGTGAAAGCCCTCACTGTCAGCATAAATGAATAAAACTGGTCTGAACTGACGGATAGCTGGACGGTGGCATTTCAGGAAGCCATCCGCCGCTATGAGATTCGCGAGAGTGTCTCAAGAAAACGATCCTCAGAACATCTGGTCTACCCGCCATCTGCACAGGAACTGGAGCTTCAGGACATCTCCTATTTCTCCACAGCTGTTATCCTTACCACCACAGTCCATCCACTCGACTCAGTAGAAGTATGATTCATCAGAGGAGGCAACTTTCTTCTAATCTTCCACGGTCCACCCCCGATATTTTCTGGCAAACTCCAGTCGTTGTCGCCGATGACGTACTTTGGTCATGCGTTCACATCGTAGTCCGAAACGCACATTTAGCCTCTGGCTACCACAGCTTGCGATTTCCCTGCTTCCAATCTAGCAATCGCTCTCAGCCATAAAAGGTCTTCTAAGCAATTATTCCACTAACAGTCCAACTCAAGCTTCAATTGCCGCACCCTGCTCTGAACAACGTTTATCAAGGTCACGTGCCTGCCAGCTCCTCGATGACGTAGGTCACCATTTGCATATTTCCGTAGAAACTGGCACAATGTTGCTTGAGTACATCGACTTAGCGCTTCTCCTTGCACATGTCTCTGAAAAATCTTTACGATCGGTCGTCTCGTTTTGGACATACTCTCGAATTTGTATTTGTCACGTTAATTTTGGACACCAGCTTATTTCCATGTAAACAACCTCCCCAAATAAAAATTGGACCTGGATATGTGATGCAATTTTCATTTGGTATTTATACATATGTCGGTTTGCTTTCACGTTTACAACTGGAACTTCTGCTGACAAGCTATTTTCATATAATTCAGCTTCATATATCTTTTACATTGACTGAACTGTTCTTAACCATAGGTTATTAAATTCGTTCTTCGTGTGCAGGTTGTTTGTTGTTTAAACAGTCATTTAAATACTAAACACTTAACTTGGGAATCTAATGGCCAGACTTCATTCGACTAAGAAACTACTTGTCCATAGAATCAAATTCGTGCGTTATTCTTCTTTACTTTCCGACTTATAACTTCCAGATACAAATCCACGATAACACCAACAAAGCATCTGTTATCATGAGATGGTATTTTAACTTTTGTTCGACGTACAGATTATGCATATTTGATTCAAGTAACTCACAGGTAACATGAGATCCTACACGAAGAAGTACCTCGTTTTACTTGCACACACACTCTTTTAAACTGAGTGTGGCTCTTTATTTTCTATGACTCACTATCAGCTGTTGCCAAAAAGTATACAAAAACGTAGAGGTTTTCATGTTAAAAAAAAAATAATATAACGAAGAAGTAACATAAATTGCACAAGAACATAAACTCATAAAGGAAGGTTTATTAAGAAATATGCCTCACATTGCGAAAATTAGGTGAAGATCCCTCCGTAATTTTTTTTAAGATCTGTCTAATTTTGAAAAGGACAGCAAGGCTTACATTTTTCATTAGTTCTCTAAGGTAGCCTTGTTTTGCATTTCGTTGTAACTTCCCTAACAATTTCTGTCTAATGCAAACACTTAAACTTTCGTACACATTTTGTAATTTCTCAGTGAAAAATATTTGCATCAAAACGTACTTCATTATTTTCGTATCGATAAGTAATCTCCCTTATTTCAGATGCGGCATCGGCCGACTTTATTTTAAACCCGCATTTGCATCTCAAACGTATGAGTGTCACATGGTAACCCATAAAATGTATTGAATTAATTCATTACTCCTTGAATAGTATGAGACTTTGGCAAAAGTAATGAGTGTTTCAACAGTAGAAATTTTTAAGGAGTATTATAAGTCCATGTACAAACAATAAATGCTCTTATTGAAAAATGCAACGAATACAATATCCCTTTACATTTGGCATTTAAAGACTTCAAAAAAAGCTTTTGATAGCATAAAAACAGCATCAATAATAGGCGCCCTGAAATATTACGGCATTGAACAACCTTATAAAAGTATAATCAAGTATATCTACCAGAATGCAACATCTAATATTACCCTAAATGAAGAAAGTGAAAAGTTTAAAATAAACAGAGGAATAAGACAAGGAAATACTATCTCGCCAAAGCTATTTACATTAACGCTGGAACACATAATGAGCAAATTAAATTGGTTAGAAAAGAGGATCAACATAAATGGAGCACGGTTGAACAATTTAAAATTCGCAGACGACATAGTCCTCATTTCAGAAAACAAAAAAGAATAAAAAGAAATGATAGAAGAACTAACAGATTTATCAAAAGAAATTGGATTAGAAAGCAGTATTGATAAAACAAAAATAATGTCAAACGAACGTGATAATATCGAAGCACAAGAAAATATTAGAATAAATGATAAAGAAATAGAATATGTGGAAGAACACATATACCTAGGAAAGCTAATTACTACAAAGAAACATGGACTTATGGAAGAAATTGACAGAGGAATCAAAATGGGGAATACAGCTTTTGGGAAGTTAAAGGAAGATTCTATGTAGTAAATTAAAGCCAGAAAACAGAACGAAACGTTTCAATCAATTATTAATACGCATTATGACATATGGCGCTGAAACCTGGCTTATCAAAAAAAACATCTCAGACAAATTGCAAAAAACGCAACGTAAAATGGAAAGATCTCTACTAAATATAAGACTTCAAGGTAAAGTAAAAAATACAGATATAAGATCCAGAACAAAATTTTCAGACATAGGTGAAAAGATACTCAATTTAAGATGGAAATAGGCTGTCCATATATCAAGAATGGAAAACAATATATGGACTAAAATAATAACAGAATGGAGACCATATAAAGGAAAGCGGGAAGTAGGAAGATCAGAGGGATGATGGATGGATGATATAAACAAAACTGTAGATAAACTGTAGAATAGACAAGCTCAGGGCAGGAACATTTGGAAAGAGATGAGGGAAGCATATAGCCTCAATTGGCTATAGAAAGGGTTGGAAGAAGAAGAAGAAGATTGTAAGTCCTGAAAGTTTTAGCAGTCTTAAAAAAGTTTGAAAATTGGAAAAAAGAAAGAAAAAAAAAACCTCTTAGATGCACCATTCAGAAAAAAAAAATCCCTAAATTAAGAAATTTGATACGCTATTCTGGCCCGTTGAAACAAAAATAATTCAACACACACACACACACACATTATTTCCCACTGGCGTATATTGTTTTAGTGCATTACGCTTCCGTGGTTGCATTACGGATGATGGCTCCGCCGGCATTGGTCATTTCGAAAGGCGAAGTGAAGATGCGGTCCTATAAGGAAGAATAACGAGATAGCTTTTCAACATTTATTTGAAGTACAGATCATCTGTGATTCTAGTTTTCGCAAAGATAACATGCGGTCCTACTTGAAACAGTATCTCGTCATACTTTCACACACACACTCTTCTCACACTTGATGTACACTGTTAAAAATTTGTAGTGGTTGCCCCAAAAAGTGGTACTACTTCAACTGCACCACATTCTGAGAAAAGATGTATCATTGTGTTGTGCAAACAAATTCCAACGACATGGTGCAACCTTGCACCATAATGTAGTGCAACCTTATATAATAGTGTGGTGCAAGTTGCACCATGTTGTTGGGATTTGTTTGCACTACACAAATCATTTATTTGTATCTTTGCTCAGAAAGTTGTGCAACTAGTGTAGCACCACGTTTTGGCGCAATCTACCGCAGAAAATTTAACAGTGTAGTTTTTATTTCCTATGACTCACTGTCAGCTGTTGCCAAAACTTTTAAAGAAGTTTGAGAATCTGATGTTCCGTTCAGAAAGAAATATAACGAAGTAACATAATTTACATAATATAATGACAGTAATAAAAAGAAAAATAATTTTAGAAATGTGTGTATATGTCACAGAATGCTTTGTCACATTACACGGGAAGTTAAGAACAAATCTCAAATAGGCTCCCCTGTAAACACACACCGTCAAATTCAGGAAAACAAATTACCTCTGATATCAGTAGAGTTTGTTCAACAATAGTTCCATAGAAATCGTTTCCCGTATCATAAGCTGACGACAAAGGTGTTGCAGATAAGATGTGCTATCATTGATCTTATTTTCCGTTAAAACCATACGACATATATCTTCTTCTTTTGACATCCTGACTGAAATATTTCTTGGACATCCTTGACTATGATTTTCAACCCTTGACGTTATTTCGTATTTTGGATGTCACTTTTCTTGCCGACTTCAGCACCAAGGACAACGTTCACCGGCCCAACTCACTATTGACGTTTCTACAGCCCTTTACATTTAGGAAGTAGCTGAAGTGTTACAAATTACCAGGAGTGCTGATACCTCTGTGAAAACTGAATACGTAACATTGCCCTTGTCCTAAATCCTACAGCGTGATTTTTATTCATGATACCATTTCTTCTCTTTGCAGGTTCCGTAGATAACATCGTTTGGAATATTAGAGCTATTCATCTGTAGAGCAAGGCGTGGAAAATCATTTGGTAGCAGCAGCCAATATTCGGAACACCTAGTAAGAATTTCCAACCCTGCGGAAAAAATGGACACATACACCACTGAACAGAAGGTATTCATTGTGAAACATTACTACAGCAGTGGGAATTCTATTGTTACTGTTACGACACAAAGGAAATACCGCGAGCGTTTCAACGGGCAGGATGGACCCAGGAAGTGCACAGTGTTGAGACTGGTTGACAAGCTTGAGAGGACTGGCAGCGTTTTGGATGCGAGAAAAGGTCACAGTGGGCGACCATTGCTGAGGCTCCTGAAGTGTTGCTTCGAAGTCCGAAGAAAAGTCTACGTAAGCTTTCACAGCAGATGGAGATATCATACAGTAGTGTGAGGAAAATCTACTGACCACAAATACTATAGAGAGACGTTTGTTGTTTGCCCAAGATTTCAGTGCGGTACTGGAAGTGGAACAAGATGTCATGCAAAGAATCCGGTTTAGTGATGAGGCACACTTTCATTTAGACGGATATGTAAACCAACAAAATGCAAGCTTTTGGGCTTTACAGAATCCACGTATTGCTGTTGAAAACCCTTTACATGCAGAAAGAGTGGCTGTTTGGTGTGCGATGCCCGCGTCTGTAATTTTCGGCCCAGTGTTTATCGAAGGAAACATCACAAGTGATGTTTATCTAGATGTCATCAGGAAGCAGTTTGTGCTCGTCTTGTTTGGTATGGGTGTCGATATGAATCGATCTTGGTTCCAACAGGATGGCGCCAGGCTTCATACTGTAGGAATCGTCCTGGAGTACCTGGAGGAGTGTTTGACATCCATGGACTGTCCAATCGTTACCCCGAAGTGTGTGGTAAAGGTATAGCGTAGCCATCAATGTAGCCTGACTTTAATACCTGCGACTTTTTTCTCTGGGGATATCTGAAGGATAGAGTGTTTGCGAGCAACCCACGAATACTTCCTGATCTGAAGCAAGCCATCGAAACCGAAATCTTTTCCATTTCGGAAGATACGCTACACAGTGTTGTCCGTAATTTCGGTCTTCGCCTGCGACACGTTATGGCAACGCAAGGAGGACATTTCGAACATATTGTCATTTAAACTCTTTGACCTATGGAACATACCCCAGATGCTGTCAACTTTCTTTCATTTTTAGTTATTTCATAATCTTTGTTCTAAATGGTATCATGGATAAACAATCACCCTGTACATGTTTCAGGGTCAACAGGCATAATTTTATAGTCGTTTCTAATTTACATGGGGTAAGAAGTGTCTATTATGTGTTTCAGGGTAACGTAGTTCAACAGGCCTTGATTTGGAAAGCCCGTCCAGACCCGTTTCAGACTTGAATCAAGAGTACTCCGCCACTTATGGCAAATAACGCAAGTCTTCCTTCAGAGCAGGGGTCTTCAACCCTTAGCCCTCAGAGCACTTTTTAATGGCCCACGAGACGTTGTTTATAAAGGAAATTCCAAAATAGAAAAAAATACATTTTCGAAATTGGAAAATCAATATCAAAGTGTCTTGGATGCATGGACTTTGAATTCCCATATCTCCTATGAGCTCTGCTTGCGATAAATTACATAATTGAAACTTTTAAAGAGTATTATTTGAAAATGTAGGCACAGCAAGTACCTACTTCTGACTTCTCTTTAACATAAAGATTATGTTAACTGTATCGTTTTGTAACGTACTAGGAGATGTGACGTACCTGCCAGAAGGACGCACACGACATAAAGGCAGATAGGAGTCAGAATAAAACGTCCGCGTAGCTCAATTGGTAGAGTGACTTATTCCGGAATGAGGGGATCCGGGTTCGAATCCTGGTGTGGACAGAAATGACGGAGAAATTAACTTCGTTATAATGGCGCCCGAACTATCCGGATGACCCGACCGTTAAAAATCTCGCATTGGTGTGATGTTATTTCCACACCGCGAGATAGGAAAAATCAGAGAATTCCTTCTCCAGCACTTCAAAAAAAAAATAAAAATAAGGGGGAGATGATGTAACGTACTAGGAGATGTGACGTACCTGCCAGAAGGACGCACACGACATAAAGGCAGATAGGAATCAGAATGAAACGTCCGCGTAGCTCAATTGGTAGAGCAACTTATTCCGGAATGAGGGGACCCGGGTTCGAATCCTGGCGCGGATAAAAATGACGGAGAAATTTACTTCGTTATAGTTTCTTTTTCTAAGAGTTAAGTTTTAGGTTCAAAACCTCTCTGAAAGAATCGACATTCATAATAAAGACATGCATTTTCATTCTTCTTTTTCATGTTACCCGTGAATCATATTCTATTTATTATGTTGTTCGCGATTCAGAAAAGGTTGAAGATCCCCTGCTTTAGAGAAACAAAGGTACTCTGCCGAATGGAATTACCTTAGCAGAAGAGGGAGTATCACGCAGAGAGACGTTCTATTTCACGTAGGAATTCTTCCCATAAGTGAGGTTTTGACTTGGCTACGTACTTCTTCTACAGATGCAAATGCTTCTCCTCTTCTGCCCTTAAGTATGAACAAGATAGCCGTCAGGGTCGATTTAAGCAACGGGCCCACTGGGCCCTGGTTCAAGGCGCCAGATTTAGGGGGCACCAAGCTGGAAGGGTTTTTTTATGAATATTTTAGCACCACCTTCCAAGAAAATGTTTACTTAAATAACTTTACAAAATTTATTAATTTTTTAAACTTATGTTATTTGTAATCGTCACTCCATATGCGTGCATTGACTGAGCAAGAGCGTCGATTGCCGGCTGTATTGCGGATAACCAAAATGCTACAATAATTAATGTTGTGTGGGGCAATCTGACACTGAAACTTGTTATGTGCTGGTTTAGAGAGTGAGGGAGAGAGAGAGAGCTCGAGGGGTGTCCCTCTTGCCTTGACGTCTCATAATATGCTAGTTTAAAGTAATATGTGGAAGCAATTAGAATCACTGTTTGCGTAGGGCGCGTTCTTCCCCTCCAAAACTACATACTTTAGCGTGCCTGAGCTTGACGTAGTGTTTTTATTTCTAAGATTAACAAAGCTGTTCAGCCTGTTCTTCACAAACTCTACCATACACAAACACAATGAAAGCTACATAGAAATAATTCACCAAAGGGCGTGTAAAATAAATTTTATAATAATATCTAGAAATTAACATTTATAATTTGTTAATACAATAAAGTAATTCTTTATAAAAACAGGTGCGGTTAGCGAATAGAAACTGGACAGCAAGGTATTTTCAAATAAAGGTCAAACTATATCATTAATTCGTAACTGCAGTAATATGAAAGAATAAACAATGGAGTGAGTAGCCACCCGAATGTGTATTATACGGGGAACGTGGCCTTGAAAACTTTCAAACTTTCTCAGCAACGAATGTCAACATTTCCAGCGATATATGAATGAAGACTTGAACACACCATGGGATATGTACACTTTCATCATTCATTACAATCTTCATTAGAGTACATTTCCAAACTTAAAAATAGCTTTAAGAATGTTTTTAACCTTACCAGTCACGAATTGTTCTGCTGAGTGCCTCAAGAGTAAAAAATGTAAAAAGGGCTTTATTGGGAGAAAAAAGTATAACTTACTGGTGATAATATGTGTAGAAAAAAAAACATAACCCTGGGCATAGACTACGCTTCAGTAATTGACAATATTGCCCATGCCTGTCAAAAACCGATGACGATGCCATAATTATGGTGCAGTCAGACATTGGGTGGAAAAGTGGAGAATTACGTAATTTAAGTGGTAATCAAATTTTCATTTGCATCGTAAATGTCCATTAAGATTGTTTTAATATTTGCTTCTTTTCCCATATACTGTGTCTTTTCTGGTGCATTATATTGTTTTATAATAATAAATGTTATTATCATGTTATATTTATTTTTCACAAAACCCGGAAGGTCAATAATCATTGCAAAATTGCATAACATAACACAATAAAACACACTCCACACAAATAGACGCATACACGACATGAGCCAGCACAGTTTAGCAAAAGAACAAATTTGTTGACGGGGGAGGGGGGGGGCATCTTGTCTTGCGCTCATGTCGTCAGAGACACTTCGTCCCTGACAGCTGTCGATGTCAAAATATACAAACAAATATTTCGAACTTCCTCATCTCCGCTGTAGCAACGAATGGCGCCAGAAGCTGGTTTTAGGTTTTGATTTTGTGGAGCCAAAAACTCTGTTTTTGTAAACATTTCTCGGAAAAGTAAAAAAAAAAAAAACGCCACGTGTTTTAGTAGCTAAAGCCAACGAAGTACAGCTCCACACCAATGGAAACGGAATTCGATTTCAACCTCGAATAAACCGTCCCATTTCAGGCTTTCATCTTAGAGCTCAGCCTGTAAGTTTCAGTTGAAATTAATCAGTACATCCGGTGGCGTATGAGATCACTCGTTTCACTCACTGAACTCCGCGATCTAATTAACAAGCCAGTTTTCATTTTTTGAGACGAAAAGATTTGTTTTTAATGCAGGAGCAAAATGCTAAACCTTCCAGTACAGGCCCGATCCGGCCCGAGCCAGGAATTTTTTTCTTAACTGATGAAAAAAAGCCCAACTCGGGCTCTCGGACCGGTACAGGCCTGTGCTGACTTCTGCATTCAACGGCAAACATTAGCATTGATGCAAGAAATAGTTCCCGTTCCTTATTTAGGAATGATTCATACTAGGAAATGGAGAGAAACATGCAAAACCCATGCCTCAATTTGGTCTGAAACCCAGAAGCTAAAATTCTATCCTCTCTAGCAGGATGCTGGCGATCGTACGTGTACGTGTGTGCACAAGGTAATCGTGGCGTTCTATTGGCTTTCTTCACATCTGGAACCAAAATATCGCCGCTAATTAATTCATTCTTGGATTTTTTCCACCCGTGAAGTTAGTACGGTGCTGTAATCTTTACAGCGATAGTTAAGGACGCGTGATAAAAGTAGTTTTGTTAATTTGGCTACGACTCGTCATTCTGCAGGGCTTCCTGAAGCATTAATCACTGTGCGTTATGGAATGCTTTTTCAATGCAAAGGATACGAACGTGATAATAGCAAGCATGGCATGCTACATTTTCATATTTTTTTAATCATTGTTCTTCAACAAAATTTCAAAGCGCTTTGTCTGAAATTCTGTGCTGGAGAGCTGCTTTAGTTCGCACATTTGTCACAGAGGGCGTTAATTACACACTCCTCGCAAGAAAACAGCTTGCGTTTTTCTCTCGGGGAACTGCGATGAAAATACACTTTGATAGCAATTAGGTGAAACGCTTTTATCTATGCTTGAGACTGGTTGATTTAAGTTGCGAGATTAATGGCCTACGAGAGCGAACTTTTAGCTATACACATTAATCTTCCCCCTAATGAAACCAGAGTTCATTTGAATGTTTCAGAACCGAGCATGATTAAATGTATGTAATTATTCTGTAAAAGAAAAGATCTTGACAATCATTTAAAGCACTTGTCGCCAGCATCTCTACTTATGTTTTATATACCGTTGAAGAAAAAATTGCTATCAAAAGAAGAGGAAAATTTAACTGAATTTCTGTAAAAATGCAAATCATAGAATTTTTGCAGCTGACAGTAAAAAGAATAAAAAAATATTCTCCTTGTCAAGAACTAGGTTCTTCGGCCTTGTTCCCGTTCCAATTGTTTCTACTTCCTTTAAATCGCAGAACAGGACTTTTGTTTTGAAAGTACTTAAAATAACTTAATCCTCTAGGAAGAACTCTTAAACCAAAGATGAAGAAAAGTCATACGAGTGTTAAGCGCAAAAAGGTTTGGAAGCCAACATCGGAAATGGAAATTATCATAAAATCAGTAGTTCAGAATTCGTAACTTGTTGGGTTTCATGTTATATAAATGGTTAAAATGTGTTTTAAAATCTAAATGACTTCTTTCCTTGAAAAAATACTTGAATTCTGTTCCCACAGACTTGTAAAACTGAGAGAACAAAAGAAAAAATCTTTGAGCTTTGCAACGATTGAACAAAAGGAAAAATCACTTTGCAAAAAGAAGACGAGTAAAAATAAGGGGAAAATGGAGTTTTGTCAAAGCATGACAGCAACAGTAGTGTGTATGAGCGTCACTCTGGGTATTGAACTCACGATTCCATTATTGCCTCTACTTCAACGAATAAAACTACTAAGGCTTTTGTGACAGAACACTGAGGAAACCCTACATTAAACAGTGACAGAGAATGCGTACGTTGCTTCGAAAAGAGAAAGTAGTTCTGATTCTTGAAGTTTGGTTTATTTAAAAAAAGCTGACATTGTATATGAATTCGAAAGTTTGGACTCTTCGTAATATAAGACCAGGCTGAAACTTTTTTGCGATATTTTAGACAATAGAGATTCCTAAATTGCGGATAGAACAGGTAGGTAAAATAATCGGCGGATAACGTGAAGTGAGGAGTCGATATTGAGAAATTATCGTTTCTGTGAATCAGGTTCTACGACTGACAACCCATGGCCTCTAATCCATCGAAGGTGTATTTCTCATGTTTTTGAAGATCCTGGACAGGTAAAACAGAAGAGTGTTAAACTTTTGAAGCAAAACGTCTGTCTAAAATTTTACTTGAATACAAAAAAATAAATAAAAAAATTAATATTTAAACGAAGGAAACGTGATACACAGACAGGAAACGTTTTGTTGTTTTGTAAGTTTGAGGTCATTGGGTTGAAGCAAGAAGAGGAATTCCTCTTGGGTCACTAAGCAGTGATATAAGAAAAATATAAAGTCAATCAGAATATTTTAAAGCTTTTGATACTGAGAAACAGTTGAACTGATGTATATGCTCACACATAACTTTTTCACTCAGTAAAAACTGTTCGTGAGATGTTAAGAAAAGTATTGAGAGTTGCATTTACGGTACAAACAGTTTGATTCCCCTCCCATTACAAAGAGGATACCAGAAACTTTTAAATTATACCACTAGAAACGGTATACACCGAAGAGGCAGAGCATTTTTTTATGGAAACAGCAAGTATGAGTCATTTTCTTGTAGGACTTCAGTCCACAGTGAGTAGATTTTAGGTCCCGCGAGTTCGTCTTTTGGGCAGGACACAGAAACAATGAAAGCAAGTCCAGCGAGTTTGACAGAACAGTTTGCAGTGAGATTAGAGTACAGTAGATGGCGCCACCGTAAAAGTACGATGTTGCACATGGAGGGGTGAGAGAATTTCAGGTGGGGGGGGGGGGGATAGGAAAGGATACCCATTTAACCAGGGGGTCCAACGTGGGAGCCGTCACTTAATGTGCTCGTCCGATGCACGGCGAATATTCAGTGATTGTTAGCAAATCACACCACCTCCTCAAGATCAGCCCAGGAACGAACCTGAGGACCTTGGATTGGCAGTCTGAACGGCTAACCACTCAGCCATTCGCGGCTAGAGGCAGAACATTATGACCAGCACGTCTTTATGCAAATTGGAGCAACTTCAGGAAAACAACGGTGCGTGTGAAGGTCATGAAACGGTATAAATAACACCTGATACTCAGCTCTGTTAATCAGTGTTATTTTAGCACGTCTTTTGTAAAAAACGATCCGTCCGCCTGTACCCACGATATATCTGCAACTATTAGTCCAATTTGAAAAATTATTTTGCATTGGGAAGCTTGAAATATGAAAATGATGATCCTTTATTTCGTTTTTTTTTTTACGATGTACAATTTCGCCGTTAGAGCGCGTAAATGCAAATGATGTCGAATTCAAAAATGCGTTTTATTCCCTATATTTGCTTCTAAACTTCCGATTGAAAAAAATATTTTAGCTTTCGATTCCATTTATGTTGAAGAGTATTTTAGATATAGTTACTTTTTTTCAAATTACGCATAGATTTTCCGCTAGGGGGCGAAAAAGTAAATTACATTTTCCCCGATAACTCTTCTTCTAAAACTCCGATTTGAAAAATGTTTTCTTCAGTGGATACACATCCTCTTGGAAAATCTTTTGCATATAATTTCAAATTTTTGGTAAAGAATACTTTGGCCACCAGGGGGCGTAAGTGTTAATTTTAGCTTCTGATGTATTTGCCATAAAATCTGAGCTTCTAAAATATCGATTGAAACAATTCTTTCGTGAACTGATGCCACGCACATCGATAAACCTTTTCGGAATATTTTCTTCTTAAAATATTCCAGTTTTTCCGCCAGGGGTCGTAGATGTATATCTTATTTTTGTCAATATATCAACTTCTGGAAGTCCGATTTGAAAATTTCTTCTTTGTTGGATAGGGTTTTCAGTGTGACATGTTTTTCATATAATTTCAAAATTTTCAAGTAATTCATAGACTTTCCGCTAGGGCGCGTAAAGGTAAATTGCGTTTCCCCCTATATCTCTGCTCCTAAATCTCCAATTTGAAACATTCCTTCTGCACCGGATACAGCTCCTGATGGAAAATCGTTTGCACGTAATTTCTAATTTTTGTAAAAAAAAATGGTTTCGCCACCAGGGAGCGTAAATCTTAATTTCCGCTTCTGATGTGTTTGCAGCAAAATTTGAGCTTCTAAATTCTTGTTTGAAAAAAACGTCGTTTGCTGACAGATACTACTCATGTCGACAAACCTTTTAGAAAAATGTTCTTAAAATAATGCATGGTTTCTACGTCAGGGGGCGTAGACGTATATCTTAATTTTGTCAATATCTCTACTTCTATGAGTCCGATTTGAAAAATTCCTTCTTTGTTGGATAGTGTTTCTAGTGTGACATGTTTTTCATATAATTTCAAAATTTTCAAGTAAATCATAGGCTTTCCGCTAGGGGGCACAAAGATAAATTGCGTTTTCTGCGTTATTTCTGCTTCTAAAGCTCCGATTTAAAAAATTCTTCCTGTATCGCATACAAGACCTGATGGAAATATTTTTCACATACTTTCTAATGTTTGACAAAGAATAGTTTGGCCATCAGTGGCCCTAAGTGTTAATTTTTGCCTTTGATGTATTTGTAGCAAAATCTGGGCTCCTGAAAACTAGACTAAATTTTTTTTTCTTGGACCGATACCGCTCATATAGAAAAACCTTTTGATAAAACTTTCTTCCTAAAATTATGCATGGTTTTCCCATCAGGGGACGTAAAGTCACATCTTATTTTTGTCGATATCTCTGTTTCTAAGAGTCCGATTTGAAAAATTATTTCTGTGTTGGAGAGCGTTTCCTGTGCGAAATGCTTCGCACATAAATTCATGTTTTTCTTAACGAACAAGTTTGCAACCAGAGGGCGTAAGCTCACGATTCCGTTTATAGCAATATCTGAGGGATTAAAAACCATATTGAAAAAGTCTTTCTTCCGTCAGATACTATTGTTTTCCATACCGCTTCCATTGACTTTGAATAGCTTTGATAAATTTACCCCCCGCGCAAGTTTTACCTCAGCGCCCCCTAGCACAGTAATTTTCCCAGGATTTTGAACACGGAGGAGGATATGTTTTTTGTTGTATGTGTTAATGTGTGTGGTAATGGATGGAGAGGAGGAACTCAGTAACTTACAAGAGTTAAAGGATCTGCTGGCAATGTATTGGTACCAGTACCACAAGACACCTTAAGAAATCTTGTACCGTATTTGTCTCTCTGGGTAAGAGTTATTTTGGGCGCACCTGGAGGACCAGCATCTCATTTGGCAAGTGGTCATTATGTTTCTGCTCTTCGGTCTATGTTGTTTCATTTTTCTCTTGTGGTCCCTAACTTCAAAATTGATCGACGTCAATTATCATTTTAGGTCTTAAGTACTTCGTTAAGCCAATGGCATTTGGTTTGAGGACTAAATCCAGTTTCTCCTGAGATGCAGAAAGACAGACAAGAAAAAAACAGATGAAGAGAAAGGGATAAAACAGATAAAGAGAAAGAGGCAAAAGTCATAACACTTTCTGACTTACAAAAATGTCTTCAGTTTACTTACTCTCCTTATTTTCCCAAAATACCTAAAATATATCGGGTTTTAGAATTAATTCAGAAGTCAGAGCTCAGAGAACTTTAGCATACAGGTTTTCTGAAAGGCTTTTCTGTTGCCCTGTCGCCACAATAGTTTATTTCTAAACTTTCTTCATTCTACAGCAATGCCAACCGAGTACTAAACGCTAAATTCTGTCAAGGTCATCATTTAATTCTGGAGTTGGCAACCCATCGATTTCGAAACATGTCGCGGTTGAACTCAAAGGAAAACAAATTCATTACTTTATTTTTCTTTTCAGAATTGCTCTCCATATTTAATTTTGTAACGGTGGCAAAAAACGTTTTCAGTTGCTATAGTAGAAAATGACAAAGAAAAAAAAAACAATGGTAGCGAAAGCAAAATCATTAGTGCGTTTCTTCAAGAAGAAAGATAATATAGAAGCAGAAAGTTACATTGCCCTCACCTGTATACAGCTTCTTCCAGAAAAAGCCAAGGACGTAAACCGCCCCGAAGATGAGCACAGGACACAAGGCTCCTGCTTTACCTCCTCTGGGATCCCCGTGGCCGAAATCTTTCTGTTTAGTCCTTTTTTCAGCATCATGAGTTCTTTTTTGTTGATTTCTTTTTAATATTATTATATCGAGATTTAACGACCACTCTGACAGCTATAGGAAGACTCTGGTCCCTAATTTGGGGATATTTATTTCAAGGAGGAGTCAAAGCTAGTGTCGTGAGGCAAACAAAGCATCAATTCCTCATCCGCTCCCACATCAGACGAATGATCAAATGCTAGAGTCTCAGACCATTCGGCTACACCGGAGTGACCCTCTTCGCTGTGTGTGTGTGTGTGTGTGTGCGCGCGCATCCGTTATCTCAACCCGGTTGAACATCTGTGGAATGTTGTGGAATGTCAAGGGACGCAGTTACACACACCACCCCTCTCAGTACCGGTACTATGGGCCGCAATACAAGCAGCAGATCCCACACAACTGTACAGAAACCTCGTAGAGCCAATGTCACGCCGGGTGACGGCCGTTCACCAGGCAAAAGAAGGGCCCCACGCAGTGTTATCTACATGGTTGTAATTCAGTGAGCGCTCGGTGCGAAACTAATCGATATAAACACGTAACACGCGCATGCACCTCCAAGTGGCGTTACGTGTTTCATTTCCGCAAATTCGAATATGCGGGAACTATATTTAATGACTTATTTTTTTCTTGATTGGAGGTTTAACGGCCACCGTGAGCAACTCAATGGGCTATAAGCAGTCGCCCGTCCCTATTTTAGGGCCACTGGTTCCAGGGAAGGGAGAGAGCCAGTGTCGTAAGACAAACACAACATCCATGCCTCACCGTGATTCGAATCCGGACCCCTTTCAGACGAATGATCAGAAGCCATCGCTTAGACCACTGCGCCACCTTTAATGACTTAAATATATTTTGTACGAACCCAAAGTGAAATGTACGAAAATTAAGCATACATTTGGTGGAGTTCTTGCAGCCGCCGTCGGCAATCGAATATTATACAGAACGTAGGGTTTTCCCTCGCCCTACTTCGTATTAAGATTTCTAGGATCTACGTTTGTGAACGTGGATCGTTCATGAGAAAAATGCCAATAATGCTTTAGCCCTATACAAATTTATGTTGGCAAAGATGATGAAATGGCTCGATAGACAACTCTATCTTTTTCAGTCAGTCCAGTAGTCTTGCTCAGTCAGAAACTTCATTCACTGAAGGTGCTTCGAAAATGGTAATCGAATCTGGCTAATATCTGAATTAAATCGATGGAATTATTTTATGAAGTTCTACAAAAATTTTGAATTTCTGATATACCTACCTTTTACGGAAGCATAAGCGCATTTTCACACTGTTGTTTATTAATTTTTACGCAGTTTACATAAATATTAAAAAATAAAACGCATATAGATATTATTGCAAGAGACCTCGGAAAGCAACCCATTATTTCGTATTGTTTCTTAAACTCTCTCTGCACGAATTTAATGTAGGCAAGGTTTCTGAGGAACGGGAATTTCGTGCGCGTAGAGGGTTCAGTGCGTTTTACTCTACGCAAAGTAGAGTTTTGCGCATAAAACAAATACTAAGAAACTACGCCTTTGGAATGACTTCTTGAAAAATACACAGACACGTTTACGCTACTGAGCAGAGAAACTGTGCTATAGGAAAAAATTGGAACACAAGAATCAGCATTTTCATAATCTCACCTATTGATTGAAAAGAACATTCCCTCTGTGAGTGAGGCGTAAGATATTTTTACATTAGAGTAAGAGATATTTCTCGAGTAGACCTGCCGAAAAAGAAACATCAAAAGGAGGATGTGGGAATGAACAAACAGATGTTAATAGAATAATAGAATAATAATAACAACGTTTCGCACAATAAAATGTTTATTATACATCGACTATAGTTTCGCAAAGCGTTTATCTTTGCTTCCTCAGGACGAATGGAGCGTAAACATTCAAATCATTGTGACATCATCAGAATTCTGACGGTCACGGGTTTTGGTGAGTTGTTTCCACGCGCTTGAAAGAAATGGAGTCGACATCATGTCGTTGACGAGTTCCGGTATATGTTGAAAGCTTCTAATATACATAAAGTCGAGTCCGGTTTATCAATAAGCGTAGCGTTTCCAAACAAACATTTATGGTTATTTTCGTGACAATGTTGAGCTGTAGACGACTTCTTCTGTTCACAGTTCCGTACATAGGTCTTGTGTTCCTTCACACGGAAACTTAAAGCCCTGCGGGTTTGTTCTATATATGAAAGTCCACATTCACAAGGTATCTGATAAATTCCCCAGGAGTTTAAGTCTTCGACGTAGTCTTTTGATCCGTAAAAATTCATCTTGTTTATGGGTTTGAAAATAACTTTGAAATTAAAACTTTTAAGGATTTTTGAAATTCCGAAACAAATCTGAGGAACAAAGGAGATAACTGCCCAATTGTTTTGTATTGGGAGGTCTACAGGCATGAACGTGCAGACAGGCTTTGGTTTCCTAAATTTTTGGACAGCTTTGTCTATAACGGAAGGGCTGTATCCTCTGTGTGCTGCAATTCGTTTAAGAAAATCAAGCTCTTTCTGTAAGGAATCCTCAGTTGAGCAGATATGTATTGCACGATATACGTATGTAAAGAAGACAGATATCTTTTGTTTCCATGGATGATTTGATTTTGCATGAGGGGGTAAGGAAACAGCAAATGGTTTTCGATAAACTGTTGTACTAAAGGATCCTTGAGAGCGTGACCCAAGGACATCAAGGAATGGTAAGCAGCCATCATTTTCAGTCTCATATGTGAACTGTATATGAGGATCAATGGAATTGATAAGTTCAACTAATTTATGTATTTCCGAGTTCATGCCATTCCAGAGAACAAAAGTATCATCTCATATCGAATCCACAGGTCAAATGTAACAAGCTGAAATAGTTGGTCTTCAAAGTGGCGCATGTAGACTTCGCATAAAATAGGTGACAGCGGGCTACCCATTGCAAGGCCTTCTGTCTGTTGGAAAAATCTTCTACGAAAAAGGAAACTGTTTTGTCTTATACAAATTTCCACTAGTCTCAAAATTTCTTCTATTTCCGGTTGGCTGAAATGATGTTCTTTGAGACTTGTTTTCAATGCTTAGAGAGCTCCATTCACTGGGATACTTGTGTACATGGATTTCACATCGAAAGATAACATGAACTGATCGTTGCATACGTAAGGTGAAAGATGGCGGTGTCGGTTTTACAGTGTTTTAAGCTCTGTCATTTGAACATTCGTCCGGGCGCACCCGGGACCGAGTACCCGATGAGAAATTTTTAGAGATTTATGTAGAGGATTTTAGGAGGTAGGTGCCTGACTCCTGGTCTTAAACAACACTTAGAAGTAGGAAGTTAGGAAATTTGGGTTATAGTGCCCGACAGGAAAAGCACACGAAAGCGAGATAGAAAAGGGGAGGGGAAGACGTCCTAATTTATAACCGGGGGACCAGTACCCAGGGTCCGACGGCTTAACGTGCCCATCCGACGCACGGCTGATATTTAGTAGTTCGGGCTTCGCACCTACCTGAGATTGGTTACGTGATAAAATTACACAGGAAAAAATTACACAAGTTGGAAATTACACGTAGAATGATAGAGTTTCATGAATATACAAAATTATGAAACTCTAACTTAGACTGTAGACGGTTTTTGGAAGGGGTCGAAGCCCCCCTACAAAATTTTCGTAAAATCTAGTTTTAAATTTATAACCACCAAATTTGGTGTACTATATCATGGTACTCTAACTTAGACGGTAGACGGTTTTTGGAACGGAACGGGACAGGGGGTCAAAGCTCCCCATACAAAATTTTCGTAAAATCTACAGTTTTCAATTTAGAACCACCAAATTTGGTATACTCTTACATGAAACTCTAACTTAGACTGTAGACGGTTTGGGGAAGGGGTCGCAGTAGGGGGATCAGATCCCCCCCCCCCACCCCCACCACAACATTTTCGTAAAATCTATAGTTTCCAATTTAGAACGACCAAATTTGGTATACTACCTCATTGTACTCTAACTTAGACCGCCGGCGGAAAAGTCGGGGCCCGGGTTGAGGGGCCCAAACCAAAATTTTCGTAAAAATTAAATTTTGTACTCTTAAGAACTGCATCTTAATTCAGCACCCCAATACCCCACCTGCGATCTATGTTAGAGGCCGTAGATAACAAAAAAGTGCAAAAATAACCGGTTAATGGTGTATTAAAAACACAAATTAATAAACGTTAGCTTTCACCACCAACGGGTGCCTTATCAAGCAGAAATACAATGTAACGCAAATAATGCAAATTATTTTTTGTTTCGTATAATTAAATTAACTAAATGAAAGAATTTAAAATAAGTTTACTGAAAATTTACAGAAATATATTTTTCATTCATTAACTTTCACCAGCTGAACTTGGTGATTCTACAAATAGTAAAATTTACCCGATAAATATCTGCTAGTAGGAACTAAAGATAATGTTACACTTTTAGTCAGGTACAAAACAATAATTATAAAGCCCTAGGCCTGGGCCTTTTTAACAATTTTCAGTCCGCCGTGCTAATTTTCATAAGGTTTGCATAGATGGC